>CM031241.1:157781380-159008004 GCA_018340775.1 Taxus wallichiana var. yunnanensis | reverse complement strand
TATTCATGAGGAAATTTAATGTTTCTCACACAAGTCGTGGGATGTAACTTATGATTATTGAAATAAAAGATACGTGTGCATAAAGCTAAAAGAAAAAGAGTATAGAAGAAACCCATAATTGCCTTTAGGTTTTCTTTTATTCTTCATTTCTCTAGTTTCATCTCCTCCATCTTCATCTTCTGCACCATCCAAGAAGAGCATGCGTGTACCTGAAAAGGAAAATAAAATAATGTCAATAAAATATCTCAGGTTTAATCTATACTCATGTGCTATCTAGTTTCAGGAAAATGAATCATTTAAGATAAAAAAATAAGGTACATCAAGTAATGTATGCCGAATTGAGGAATTACTATATTGAAAAATTACATATGATTCTGTCAATCATGACCGAAAGCTTTAGAATTGAAAGTACTATGTATTGCCACGAGACATAACATTCCCATAATCATGATAGAGAAGGAGAAATAAAATCACTATGTAATACAAGAGAGGTAGAAATCCTATTACTTTTATAATTGTTTATCTTAGAGTGCAAGTACAAATAAATGACATAGCCTTTCAAGAAACAATTTGTTTCATGAGGAATCAAAGTAGTGCATACAACTCACATGATCAAATACAGTTTTGAAAAGGAAGTTTGATGGTTCACAAAAGAAGTGATTTTCATTCAAGAAAATTATAGGGAAACAAGTATTTCATAGGATACGATCATATCAATATTAGTTGGAAGTACGCAGTATTGCAAGTTGTATAGTTTAAGGAGACTACAACTACTACAACATAAATTTTAGGCAACAAGTATAAGAATGGATCGATCTCTCGCAGAAAAAAAAAGTAATCGATACCAATATGTTTGTAAAGACCTCTATGAATGTATTCCTGATACTTAAGTACTACCATTTGCAACTTTGTAGCTGAGGATGTAGAACTAAGGATACTTCCATGAAAGTAAAATCTTTTATATTTCTGGCAAGGTGAAAGATTGGAGCTAGTTAACAATGTAATGGAAATAAAGTGCATTGATGAAGTACATATCATAACAACTAAATTATTGGACCATTATCAAGAGAGAGGAAAACAAGTAGTTCTAGATATATGCTATTAAACAAATAAGATATCATTTGCAAGATTTTCTCAACTATGATACATTTCAGAGAGCTTCGAGTGTTCATCCCTATCAAAAAGATCATTTTTTAGAAAGAGAATACATTTTGGTATAGGTATTCATCAAGATATACAACTCGGAATTAGTGGAAAAGAAAGGTCTAAGAACATTACTCATCTTCACTTCTCATTACAACATCTTATATCAAGGCATGGAGATCAAGTCACAGCCATCAAGCTTCATGAATGCATCACACATTTAGCAGAGATACAAATTTTCAAAGTTGAGTAAAGTGGAGGAAACTATTTCTTTCACAAAAATAGAGGTAGCAAGAAATACATGCTCAACATGATACACATTTGCAAAGTACAATCTTCATTATGCATGAATTTTAAAATTGCAAAGTATATTTTCTTCAAACTTTCCAATCATCTGGTGAGATATACTTCTAAAGGAAAATGCTACAACACAGATACATACAGTTTGTACAGCAAGTGATCATAATTTTTAATAATTCAAATACAAAGTGATCATGCAAGGTACTAGAACAAGGTAAAACAGGTACAACCAAAAATTTACATATGGAGGCCACTATCAAATATGGAGGTCAATTATAGTGTTAGAATTCAATTACTGATCATTCATTAAAACAAAGTACACCATTAGGCATAAGTACAAATCTTTAAAGTAGATCAAAATATTTTTATTTTCCAGCGGGAGTATACTTATGCTTTTCCAGATCAATTTGAAGAAGATTACAAAAGAATCACAACAAAGCAACAACCCATATGTACATCCCCTATGAACTTCGGAGAAAGCATTCAATTTAGGTTAAAGACTCAAAGTTTTATAAATAATGCCCATGTATTCAAAAGTCCAATTTTACATCTTATATCCACTTAAATGATGGAGAACAAAATAAAATTGTACACTACATTTAGGAAGAATAAAACTATCATTTCCATTGAAGAAGTTTCCAATTACTTGTTTCCATAAATTTATTTGCAAGAACAAGCTCTTTCAATTAAAAGAAGCAAGTATCAATCGCAAAACATGTCGGGAAGGCCGAACTCAAAGTACGATGCCAATACACAATCCCACGCAATCTCGGAGTCTTAAGATCATAAATTCCATAAAACCAGATGTATTAGGTGAAATTATTACATTTGAGAGTTCATATTTTCAAGTTTGTAATGAAGCAAAGAAGTGTCCTGGTTGATTCAAGTGGAAATCACTATCATGCACAAAACAACTTATGTAAATAAATATTAAGACCAAGTTGGTTCTCAGATAAACCATATTCCAGGATAAAGAGGTAGCTCAAATTCCGTGCACAACTATATATGCCAAAGTATTCCAATAATGGAAAAATATAATAGAGCTCAATGTATACAATCGGAAAGAATGCAAAATATAAATATCAAAGCTAGAAACTCTTCACTACTGACATGGCGGCTAATGAATGGAGTGAAGATAAAGAAAATAAAATCAAATTGAGCTCGAATAAATTCAAATAAGGGAAAATGGTTTTGGGGTTTGAACAAAACAACCCGTAGAAAACATAGTAGATGAACCTGGTTTAAGAAGTAGAGAAACTCGAGATGAAAAATAAAGATCTCCAATGTATTTTGTAGAGGCATTTAGAATATTAGCTCAAGTAGGAGTAAGAGCAATAACCATCATAAAAGGAGATACAATCTCATGGGTTTAAGCAATTTCGGTTCAATAATTGATATGTAAAAAGAATAAAGATAAAAATATCATAGATCTGGAGCCACATGTTTTAATATGGTGACTCATCATTACAAAACAAAAATGGAGATCTAGGGCATCAAATAGCTTACCATTTTTCTAAAAACCAAGTCTAAAAAGAGTTATAAGACAAACATAGAATGACCATTGAATAAAACCGGTTGTTCTTTTACTTTTGTAGCATAAACAATCTTGTAAAATAAAAATACGATATATAAGCCCCATTTTGTTTGAAATGGCATCAAATGAAATATGGAGCATAGAAGGAGAAAATCATAAGCCTTACCTTGTTAATAATGGTGGCCATGATGAAAAATTGGCCTCGTGGGATTGAATCGCCTCATCACGTGTTTCGAGACTTCAAATTCAATAACGAATACAAATCAAGCACCATATCTCCATTCAACCAAACAAGCAAATGCCTAGTTGTATAGTGAGTTTCATCAAAATAATGTAGAGGAAATAAGTTTACGACAGTGTAGCTCAAAGGCATAGGCTCCAAAAACAATGGTTGATACAAAGAAGAATGAAGAAAATGGAAGCCTTACATCTTTACCAGGGATTCCAAACCTCATAAGTAGAGAAACAACCTACAAAACAGTGAACTTTGAAATCACATAGGAAGCTTCAATGAGACAACAATGGCTGATGATAGAAAATTTTGGCATAGCTTCGCCATACCGCCATGAGAGCTTGATGAAAATGAAGAAAAGATTAGGGTTTGACATATTTTTCCCACTTAACTCAAGGTTTGAGTTAATCTAACTCGCCAAAATTAGAAAATGCTACGTGTTAAGTGATGATAAACCCTAATTAGGGTGAACTCCATTTCAATGAAAAAGTTTCCGAAGGTTCTATTCATCATGGAGAAGGGGATAGCCCCGATAATCTAAATATCATTGCATTGACCTTCTAAGGTCTAAATTATAATTATATGCAACCATTTATTCAAATTGTGACACCCATGTGATCAAAAGTGACCAAGCATTATGATTGCAAATGACCTTAGCTAAGGTCTTATCAAAGGATACATTTATGTCATGTAACGTATACAAACTAAAATTAGCTAAGGTGACCTAGTACAAAAGGAGGATTTTATTTTGAGCATGTGCACATGGACAGGTGGTCCCCACAAGGTAAAGGTGAATTATTTTACCAAGTAAAGGAAATCAAAACATTATTCTTCAATAGGAGTATTTTTCATGCCTTCACAAGAGGATAGATCAGAGATAAAGAAAAATTTACCATTGCAAGTGGATGAATACATAGTGTCACATCATGCACAAGTAAACAAAGATCATGCACTTTCATTGGAGAAGACTTGCACATAAAGCAAGGGCTACTATTGGCTAATGTATTTACCCAAGTTACTTATTATATTAAAAATAGAGTAGCCAACTACACTTTGACTAAGTGTATTTTTGTAACTAAGGCTATTAATGCCTCATTATAATCAGCATGTCTATTTTTATTCCTTTATTTATTCATGATAAAGGGGTAAAATTAGCATGCATGAGTGAGTACAAACTGCATCCTTTATTTAGTATTTTTGCTATATATTGTGTGCATTAACAAGGCACTAAGGAGGAACTTTTGGATGTAGAAGTGCTAAAGAATATTTTTACCAGTTTTTCTCTTGAATGAGAATCATTATTGTCTTTCCAATTATTTACAGTGGTGTGTATCTCTTATTAGCTCTTGTGAATGTTTATTCCCTGAATTAATTATCTTACCTTGCTGCAAATTTGGTGTTTTCTATACAGTCTTAGTGTGCATGTTAGCTACTTTGTTTTTGTGATTTATTCCCTCAACACACAAGTGTTTTCCTTAGGATCAAGTTGAAAACCCATTGGTTTGTGCATTTTTAATTTGTTCTCAATTTTATTGTGCATGTACTCAGTCAAAGCCCTCAATCATCTTGGTGTATCACCCATTTTAATTTTAGTTAAACAATATTTTAAAACTCCCAAAACCCCAAAAATTAGTTTAGATACATCACAGAACCAACTTGATACGAGACTCACTTCAACATTAGGTATACCCACGTTTGAGGTGTTTCCATCAGATATCATCAAGTGAGGTAATAAAGCAAGCTTAACCCTCGTCATATCCCTCAACCGAGGCGCACTTCTAAGAGATTATGTGATACCATCACAAAACTTTCATCTTTATATTTATAAGCTTGAAAATTATCCCAAATGCCTTAACCATGAACCATCATTCATCCATGCACAGTTTTAACATGCTTAAAATAGGGTTTTCGCAAATTTCTTGATTTTCTAGCTCAAATTCACACATGAAAACCTCGAATTCACAAAAGATAATACCAATTCTTACTAGAATTAATCCAAATTCCTAATGTCAGCATCAAAATTCAACAATCAATCAATGTGTTTGCTTACAAGTTTCCAAATACCCTACTACAACTTGTTCAATCTCGACAAACACCTATATCACTCTTCCTCAATAATGGATTCATATGAACTAATACAATCACACAAAACAAAAGCCTACTATATTCATAAAACCACTCTACAAATACATGTACAAGATACTTGGTCATCATCAATATCATATATAAATGGAGAAACATGTACAAAATCAAGCTAGTTTGTAACCAGTTTTGCTCTTCAAGCTCCTTCAGTAAGTTCATCAAATCGATTCTCATTCGAATGGGAATAAGGTATATTCGCATATAATTTTTCTATTATACTCTTCCATTCACCCTCTAACCGAATATAAGCCCCTATACCCATTGGTCACATGCAAAAGTGTTATATTTGGAGGTCCTTTATACAAGAAGGCTTAAGCTTATAAGGACAAACTAGCTTATCATGATCTCTAACCAAGGAGAGGACCTAAGACATCCCTATTTTACCCCATTTCATCCTTTTACAAAGTTTACAAGCTCCAAGAATACATTGAAACAATTACACCAAGCCAAAAATGGCCTATACATTCAAATTTTGTAATTTGGAGGGAAAATGCTCCATTTGAATTTTGAAAGGCCTAAGCACCAACTAACACACCTAAATGACATCTAGTGACTCGCTTGAACACACCTACAAAACCAAAATTTTAATGTCATTATCCTTATACACATTGCTAGAGTATAATGCTCTCGTGATCGTAGAGGAATATGTGACATGAGTAGAATAAAATAATATTAGTGGATATATGTGTAGAGACTATATTATAATTCAGAAAACACAAATGATCCAATAATGAAGGTAAGATTTTTTTGAATCTTTTCCCGCTTATTTTTCCACTGAATACGAAAATTCTATGCATACGATAGTAAGACTTCTATGAGAGTTAAGTTTCTCGGATCCATTAACCAAATAATTGATGAGACAAATTCTCGCCTCTACCAAGAGAAACAAGATAGAAAATAGGTCGCTAAATTTAAAAAGGCCCTAGAACCAAATTATGTCGATAATGGATAATTATCCATTCGATGCAAGCCATCTCATACTTCTCTCATAAGAAAAATCCTAAAGAATGTTCATTTTTCGAAGCGGAAGGTAGATATAAGTCGTAAAAGAAATATTTCAAGAAAATATTTTCTCCTGAATATCCTCCTGGAAGAAAGAAATATTTAAAGAATAAATAATACCTTGCGTAAAAGAAAGAAATTCTATGTTTATGTGTTTTATTTGTAAAGCTGAAAACATTATTACAATGAATGTCCTAAAAGGACATTTGATAAGGATAAAAATAAGTGATCAATATGCTCAAATCTAGAGGCATGTAAATGATTAATAATATTTTCTTATTCTCTAATTCATATTATTATTCTTTAAATATATCTTATGCATCATCTCGAAGATGTACATGTTAATAATGTGGAATAATCCAATTTCGATAAATATGAAATTAGGATGTGATTCATTCCCGTCATTAGTAAATATGATTTTCGGGCTTTTCTCGGCCTCTTATTCCTCCATCTACATAAGTATTACAGAAACAACTTGAACTCAGAAAAAGTGAATATGAAATATGTCCCCTATGGGATATTTCTAAGAAGACATATCTAATTCATAAATTCAAAGAACTAGAAGATAGTTATCAAGCCGTATATATGCGTAACTTGATGTACAACAAAAATAAGAAGAAAGAAAGAAGCTAGTGAACTAATAATAGAGCCACACAACATATTATTCATCATCTAGACCCATCATACAAAGGCAAGTAAGACAAAGATAACCACCGTGTGAGAGGTCATGGATGTAAGGAAGAGGAAGGAATATCCACGAGAGAAATTTTCCTTTCTATTTCGCAAGAACGCAACAGATCAAGGAGAATTCCAAGTTTTTTATCCATAATCATAATTTGTGTTCCCAAGCGAGTAATAATGCAAGAACATGGCATGAGGAAAAAAATAGATTTTCTCCTGAAGCTAATAAAAGGCAATAGAAAATACAAGAAGTTGTGGAAGAAGAATTCCTCGACCAAAAGGAGACATAAGACAAAAAAATTCTTAGAATAAGTTTAATCGTGATTTTGCATCAAAAAGAAGAACAAGAAGTTCCAATAAAGAAATAAACACTGAGATATGTACTATCAAATTTGCTCAAAATTCTTTCATCTCAATAAGTATCTCGTATCCCAAATATTAAGACATACTCATAGATGCAATGATAAATAGTGGTGCAGATATAAGTTTACTTAGAATAGAGCCATCCATCCTTTAGAGATTGTCTGCACCAAAACCTACCTCAAGATTAATTTTGATAAAAAAGAAGTCGTATCCGTGGAGCATACATTTATGTCCCTATCTGTGGATAGTAAGGTTACTAGATAACATTGCAGTTCTACCAACATGACATGCTCTCCCATGATTTCCTGCTAGGAGTAGATACCCTATAATAATGTGGAACCTTCAACTTAAACAAATATTTTATATCTTTATTTAATCCTGATGTCTAGATCCCTGCTAAAGTACTTATTCGTAAACCATAATTCCTTTACTCGATCAAAATAAAGAATTCAAATCCATGAATGGATGTATAAATCTATAGCTCTTTGTAAAGGAAACATTGATGATATCAGAAAAAATAAAAGAGATCTATGTTAAGAAAATCCAGTGTGTCTTTATAGTAGAAAGAAACACTACCGCTCACTTGATTGACAATTTTCCAAGGATGCAAATGGGAATAATATTATTCCTAAGTTTAAGGCCCGTCATAAAGGAATGATTCCAATGTACGTAAAATAATACCAATGAAGAAATAAAAAATTCTATAGAAGGTGGTTTTATTCAATAGTTCAATTCTCATTAGGCTTGTGCAATGTTTTTGTATGTTAACAAGAGAATTGAGGCTAATAATGACAAAGAAAAGGCTTTGTAGGAAGCTGACTACAAACCTATGAATAAATATTCTCTAGTTTGTGAAACATCCGATACCAAGTAAGGGATGATTTGTTTTCCTGTGAATCAAAGGATCAAAGGTTTATATAAGTTTGATCTTAAAAGAGGATTTTGGAAAATCTTTCTTGAGACTTGAAGATCGCTATAAGACAACATTTTTTGTACCAGATTTAATAATATGGAATAGAATGTACTTCCATTTAGATTTGAAGACAACTCACACAATCTTCTAAAAGATGATGGACAATATATTTGCGGGTTTTTTATTTCTATGATTGATATATCGATGATATTTTCCAAAACTCCTAAAGATCATATATTGAGAATCTACATAAGTTTTATGATACAATATACTAAAATGGTTTGTGTTTATCTCCAACAAAGATGGAGGTATTCAAAGATAAAATAAATTTCCTACATATTACTCATAAAGGATGGATCAATATAGATGCAATCTCATATTGTATATAAAATCCAATAATTTCTTAATCAAATAATTGATAAGTTATAGTTGCAAATATTTATTGGGTGTATTAACTATATCACATGATTCTACAAAGGAATTACTGCTGATGCACTTTTTCTCAATAAAATATTAAGGAAAATTCTCCTACTGATGCTTCGAAATGAACTATGTTGTGAAAAGAATTAAAAGGCAAGTCTAATCTTCCTACCATGTCCTTTTCCAAGAAAAGGATTAAATATTCGAGACCGATGCCAGTGAAGAATTATAGGGAGTTTGCTGAAAGAAAAGTTAGAGAATGGAAAAGAAAATATCTACAAATGTGCATCTGGATCTTTTCAAGGTTCAAAACTGAAATATCATCCAGCTCACAAAGAGATTCTTGCAGGAAATAAATCCATTAAAGCTTTCTTATTTTTCCCAGAACTAATAATTTATTTTAAGACTTGATCTTAAGGAATTTAGAGCTCGACTTACTAATGGTGACCCCTCTGACAAAACAAATTTCAATAGATTGCAAAGATGGGGAATGTGGTCTAATAATTGTAACTTTGAAGTTGAATTTATTAAAGGAAAAGATAATTCTTTGGCATATTTTGCAAGTAGAGAATTAAACCAATCCAAGCAAATCAATATTACCCAGTAATCCATGAATTTCTTAGTCTTGTTTGGTCATGTTCAAATTCTCAAATATCTATTGATGTGTTAAGAAGAAATGATAATCAAATGTCTTTCTAAGCACAAAAATCCTACTTGGTCATGATATTATTTTTGTTTCTCCATACTCCATGACTGAAGTTGCAACCAAATTTGTAGATACAGAAATAATACCAACTAAAATTTTCATTCTCTTCAAGAACCCATGGTATTTGCACCTTAAATGGAAATGGAGACATTATAGATTTTAAGTTACCTCTGTGTGATATTCCTATAGAAGGAATTCACTTAAGATGATAACTTGTCCCAAGACCAAGAACATTATGGAGGTTTGAATTTTCTCGCTTATGGCCTGAAGGTCATCCACTACAAAATGATATTTAAACATAACTAGGTAGAGTGGAGACTCAAGGATATATTGCAAGAAATCATTTCAAATATAAATATCTTCAAATATCTTCCTACTAAAATTTCTAATCACCCTCTTCTCTTTTCGTATGCATCCTGACACATTGCCAGAATATTTTAATAAATTGTAAAATTTCTTGGTATGTAAAGGAGACATATTATGTCAAGCCTAACCATGTAAACATATCACCAACATCCCAATGGTCATATTTGGTGAAAACTTATCTCCACCATACAATGAATCTACATCCTCTAAGATGTGGTCATTTATTACTTAGATACTGTATCAATATCTTTTCCTTATAAAAAGACACATATCCATAGTATAATGATGATAATTCTTCCATTTCAAGACTCTAAGTACGGCACAATACAAAGGACATGCACTCCACTAAAAGAGAAGAATCATCCAAATTGATCCTCGATGATGACAACAACTCCTGTGGTCCTTTACAAAATTCTTATAAATCTTTAGAAAGTAAAGCTATGATGGACAATGTAGACACCTATAGTTTGATCAAAGCACTCCATTATTCTTAATATTGCACCAACTATTCTACTCCCCCAGTAAATCGACGACACTGTCAATTAGCCTATCTAACTCTCCTCCTTTTACTACATCCTTTTGGTCATATTTCTCAGAATCCTAATTCGAAGCTACTATAGCCTCTTATTAGAAGCAAACCCTCTTCTAACCTCTTTCTACATTGCATTGCTTCTACTAGCTTCCTAGCCTATCAATCCATTTCATTAAGCAACAGAGCCTTCACGATTCTCCCAAAGTTCCTAATTCCTCACTAATCAAGATTAATTAGCCTAAACCTAGATTAGCTAGCCTAAGACATGTTTGACCTCTTCTAAGCCATAAAGTGCTTTTGGCTTATTCATTTGTCCCACATGCAAAAAAATCCTTCTATTTAGGATGTTAGAAAACTATAAATACCCCAATACCCCTAGACCATTTCTAAGAACACTTCCTCCCTTTCTAACATAAACTATAGTATTTTTTGTTTAGGATTAAGATATTTCTTCATTATTTATTCGTGACATTTACTTTGCTAGGATCATCTTTCACTCAAGCTTTTGGTAAATGATGATAAGCCATTAACAATGAACTCTCATTCTTAAATACCTTAAAGATCAAACAATCATAATCCTGATCGCTAAGAGTCTTACTAGGTTCATTTTCATAGCTTTCTCAAAGAGTAGAGAATATCCAGACATGTTAGGTTTGTTTGTTTATTTCAAGTTAATGCATTACCAAGTAATGGTTTCTTGCTTTTATCTCTTATCATGATGGTTCATTGACTTGTTGTTTAAATCTTTATGGCTTCTTAAGCATTCTTGCCTCTATTTCATAGATTTGCAACTTTTCCTTGTTCACATTTAGCACGCTGTGGGACTTTACTCCATAGTCCTTTAGAATTCATTTTTAAGCTTTTCATTTCAACTTCTAACCATTTTCATGTTCTTTGGTAGGGTTAAATAGCTTGTTTTCTAACAGATTTCTAACTTTAAGTGGGCTAAATCTCCCTTTTGCATGAATATTTAATGGGTTCAAGCTAGAAATTGGTTTTAATGGTGAAAAACTAACCTGTTGGAATTTTTGAATTTTTATTTTCATGGTTTTTTGTGGTTTTCCAGGGGTACGCGCAGCATCCCGCGTGCACTGGCACATCCTAGCCACGCACCTATCTATCTAGTCACAAGACTCGCCTTACTAGAGTTCACAATGTCAACCCATTTTACAAAGGGGCACGCACATGTTTTATCCATGCGCGCTCGTCAACTTACACGCACACCCACCTCTCGACTTCACAGGTTTTATCCAAGCATCAGGTTAACTCTCATATTTCACACCGCACACACACATGCCTTTTCGTGCACACCCGCTAAAATCCACACTCACGTGTTATTCTAGACACGCAGTATAAAGCTACTTTCTTTTTCTATATACGAGCGTATTCTTCATTCATAGCAGTGTGCATCCATAATTAGGTGCATGCACACATCATTTTGGGTGTGCATATGTCACTATCGAAAGTCAAAATTTTGTCAGATCGCTCTAGAATCAAGTTTCGTGTTTTTCTAATAGTTTACGGTGTTTCTAATAGTGGTTTAAGTGTCTTTGATCTTATTTTTAGCCTAACTTAGCAAGTGTTTTCATTTTTCATTCAGAGGTCCTTTTCAAGCGCCGTGATATGCTCTTCCCTCGTGACCTTTTAGTGATTCTGGGAACAAAAACATTTCTCCCAAAATCTTCTCTTTGATTTTCAAACACTTCAATTTGAGTTTTATAAAGGATTAACTTTAAAAGTTGGCTAAAAAGGGCTTATTTTTCAAAATTGCTTAACTATTTTCCATTTCTACGTTGCTTATGATAACATATTACGTATGCTCTTTCTTACGCCTTAGATGAGTCATGGGAAATCAAAAGCAACATCTTATCCCCTTTATATGATGTTACTGGAAAATTACTAATCTGCATAGGCCAAAATTCTGTGTTAAAGATTGAGGCTAAAACAATACTAACGTGTTTTCATATAGGTCTGTCAACAAAGGTACAAAACTTCATCAAGTCTAAAAATAAAAACACACCATATTCAACATATATCAGGTATGTAGGTTTCGAAAAGGGTATGTCCTTATCCACTAACTAGTAACATAGCCCCTTTGGCATAACGCCTTAAGCTACAACAATGGGGGTGGTTCTAGGAACCCTAAAGTAATCCATCATTGAGTAACCCCGTGGTCAAATCTCATGCTCCGCACACCCACTCGACTAGATTTTACATTAAGAGTTAGCGAAAATTTATCCGTATAACATCTTGAGTTAGTGTTGTTACACTATTCACGCTTATAACTTCCATTGTTAAAAAAACCTTAGATTTTGTTTCAGCATCTAAACTGGTCAGTAGTATATCTTGTGGAGAGATTGACGCCATTATACAAACTTAGTGCTTAGGCTCTGTTTATATTTCTGAACTCGACTTAGGTGGGTGATAGTGGCACCTCCGTCACCATTCTATTTTACACCTATCATCGGAACTATATCTTATGGTATAGTGTTCTTATAAACAATTTTAAGTGATTGATTGATTTACTAGTGGATTGACATGATTGTTCCTAGTATAAAAGTAGTTGCATAGTTTTATACTTAGGACAATTTGAGATGAAGAGACTCTAAAAAATCATACTACATATGCCTAGGTTTTTTGTAACTTGGATACACTTAAACAAAACCTAGCGCCGCATAGACTAGGGTGATGCCAAGAATCACAAAAATGGTGTCTAAAGAAGATGAACGCAACTTAGAGGTAAATCCTTTTAGTTCAACATACCCATCCGGGTAATAACTAGACCCCTCTCTTTCAAAGGTTAAAGACATTGAACCATTAATTGACCATAAGTGGAGAGGATTCTGATTCATCTGAAGACCAACACAAACTAGATCTAGCTCACTTTGATGAGCTCCTATACTACAATAGAGACCAAGTACTCACAAGATTCCTCAAATTAGGAGCTAAACTACCATAAAAGCATGAAGCAACGATGAAAACATCAAACACGAAACGTAAGATCCGCTACGACTTATTACCTCATTAACATGGAAAATCCTTTCGATGTAGGGGGTATGCTTCCACTTCGGGTGCGCATAATAAAAATGTTGAAAGTGAACCACCAAAACCAACAGATGGTTCAAGGAGACCTTACTTTAAGGCTTCACATAAATTCAAAATTGAACATGATCGCAAAGAATCACCTCCTCCTATATTTGACGACGAAAGATGATCCCCTAATCAAAGAGGAGATCATTCAATGACAAATATTAAAACTTAGTAAAAACTAGCAACCTTAGGTTCCTCAAGTAGGAATACACATAAGGATAAACTCAAGACTAAATCAGTGAATTTCACATCGACCCATATGACGACACAACATTTAAAGTTGCTAAAGTGAATAGACCATTATCCCCCACAAAAGAGCAACTCATCACATAAGAATTGCAGAATCAATGAGAAACACGCTTTTTACCACTCTACAAGAGACTAATGTAGGGCAATGCACGTAAAGTATCTATATGAAGAGCTAAGTCCTTACCCTTTTAAACAAAACCATTCCCAAAACACTTTGATATCCCTAAATTTGAAAAATACAAAAGCAAAGATGATCCTCGTGATCACATCAAATACTTTTACATGGCTCATGTGAGGTCGCCTCCAATGATAATTATTTGATACAATTTTTTTCTCGTAGCTCTAGGAGCACATGTGTTGGAATCATTTTTTAGTATACCTAAGGGATCAATCACGACATGGCCCGCACTAGATGAAAAATTGTGTGACATTACTTTTTTTAGTAATATGGAGAATTACATTACCATGAATGACCCTCGCAACGCTAAAAACCCAATGAAACCTTCGTAGGCTTCTTAAAACGATAGCGCAGATCGACGAGTCATTTCCTCAGCACTTACAAAAAAACAAATGGTAAGCATATTCATCCCCAACTTGAACCCCGTAAATAGCCTTCCATTTACAAATGCATCAAGCGCACTAACTTCAAATAAGTTATAGAGAAAGGTAGTTAGATTGAGAAGGATCTCATTGTAAAGGAAACGCTCAAACCCGCTTTCAAGGAAAAAAACAATGAGCCAAAACCCATGGACAAATCCAATCTCTTTAATAAGAACAAACATGTCGTAGAGATGACATCATAGACTCCAAAAGAGTCCAAGCTGCACAAAGTGGTCTCATATTAAATCTTTCACAAGGATCACACCAAAGGCACCCACGAAATGTAAATTTACACTCTAACTGAACCATGATATGTTATACTTAAACACTTAGATGTTGTAAACATGGTGCAATACCCAACCGCAATGTTACCATACCTTAAAATGCACCTAATCTAGGTTGGTTAAGGAGCATGAATATCGTGGATTTTCATCATGTCAAAGGACATGACTGATAGATGCCTTAGGTTATGCGAATTTTATACAAGACCTTATCGAAGAAGGTAAGATTGTGGTAGATCCACTCAACTCCACTCAGACAATGTCCTAATGAGAAGATGAGTATATTCAAAGAACACTTTCCCAAGCATGAGACAAAAATAATAAGAAGATATATCATGGGCAAGCCTCTAATGACTATGAATCACCAACTACATCTATCCAACAAACAATAATCCATTTGACTCCTTTATAGGTTGTGTCTGTTCATCTGATGAACAAGTGAACACCATTAGGATCTTAGGAAATAGTTGTATCGTAGTGCACATGACGTGCTCTGCTTGCAATACCATATCCTCTACCTATTCCTTAGAAGGTCAAGACAACTTAATAAAACAATTGGAGAAAACCCCAACTAGAATTTCAATCCTAGATCTCCTCAAGATTTCCACTGCTCATAAGAATATACTATATAAAACACTTTAGAGTTCAGGGGTCTCCACAGATGTAGATCCCGCACACCTTCAAGCGATGGTTGAAAAAATTTGATTCCAATGATTATATCTCCTTTGATAGAAATGCAATCCCGTGCTATAACCCTAAGCATAACTTACCCTTATACACGGAGGTCGCTGTATACTGTCCCAAAAATTAAAAGAGTGTCAGGATAGAGATTCTCGGTCTAAATATATGCACATTGGGAACTAGTTAAGTAGCTAGGCCATTCGTATAGATCCGGGTGCCAAAACTATTACCATCACGACCTATGATAATGAGGAGCAAGAATCAACAGGAACTATAGTGGTTCCGATAAGTAGGGCCGACATATCATGATACGATGTTCCACGTCCTTGACTTGGATCTTCCTTACAACATGCCCTAGGATGCCCATGGATTCATGTCATATGGGCCATTCCCTTTACCTTCATCAAGGTGCATCAAATTGAGCCAATTAGGACAAACGATTACCATCCAAGGTGATTTAGAACCATTCACGCATCGAGAGAACTCGCACAATTTTTCTCGTGCAACATAGAGTGTATTTCAATGGATATTGTTATCCCATTACAAACAAAAAATCTATGAGAGAACATATAGATCCAAATGCACTCACTCCCCAGTAATCGAACTTCCCTATATTGGGTAACCCTTCACATAATGGGAGGCAATGTTTGGAAAGTATGGCCTAGATGATCAAATCACTTTCAAGAGGCCTCATTAATATCGCACTCTCAAATATGTCACCCAAGACACATGGTAAACCATATTTTCAGTTCAAGAGAACTCAGGATAAATGCCCTGAACCATTTGAGAGGTTTATTCCTAGTGGTCTCTTATCCGAGGAGAAGATGTTAGATACACCCACCAGCTAGATACTTGAAGGCACTATGGCATCATGTCATCAAGCTCCACAATATGTCAAAGGCCACCGCATGATGTATGTCATGGGCTATAATGGATTTGGATACGACATAAACACACAAGGAAGATTAGAGTCGTCCCTATTCCTCGATTCAAATAAACAAACATGAAATTGGTATTAGGCCTCATGACAATCCATCTTCCGAGATCGCTACCACTTCTAAACGTGAGGATGGCTTCCTTTGTCTCATTCAAACAAAGTGAGGTAGATTCTATCAGAGTTTATACAAGGATCTTGTCTCCACCAACCTATTTCCAAATTCGGCTATCTTCACCTTATCCGGATCCGATCCCCAAGCCAATTATCAAGTTACCCTAGTATATCCCAAACTTATAGATTGGGATCAACAACTTCACGTGCTAATTGATTTCTTTGAGAATGATGAGGCATTTGCAGAATTCATGGGACTCAGGGATACTATTCCAAATGGGGATCACAAGAAAGGTTTCTCTATCAAACTAGATACCTCACATACTTTGGGTAAGAAGGAAGATGCGTGGATGCTTGAATAAAAATATCATAAAGCAAGGGAAAAATAATTTCAAAAGCCTGCGAGAAAAACAAGCATAAGTCCCATAGTGAAAACCTTTTCGAGATGCTGGGGGACAAACAAACCAAGAATTTGTAGAGAAAGTGGTGTACCCATTCAAAGATGATGATCTCTCTAAACCACCTATGGAGGTTGATCTTACTCTTCCCGATATTACATGGATGGAAGATGCGTCTAAGATGCTCATTGAAGAAATAATTAGTGTTAATATTGGTTCAAAAGAAGATCCTAGAATGATAAAATCGGGTGCTTCACTTTCAACACAGAACAATTTTTTTTTATAAATATCACATGTTACGAATATGTAGACGTATTTTTAATATCATACATAGATATGCCTGGTTTAGACCCATAATTAGTCATACACAACCTTTTTGTGTACCGAGACACCAAACCCATAAAACAAAAGTTAAGAAAAATGCATCCAAAGATTGCACTGCTTGTTAAAGAAGAACTAGAAAAGCTATTAGCGGCATATTTTATCAAGCCCATCGATTATTGAGATTGATATCCAATATAGTCCCAATTCAAAAGAAGTCGCTTAGTATCAAACATGTACTCGAATTCGCAGACATCAATAAAGCTTTTCCTAAAGACGACTTCCTCCGACTAACATCGAAATGATCATCGACTCAACTGTTGATTATGAAATGTTATCCTTAATGGATGGATTTCCGGTTATAAGAAACCATGATCAGAGAGGAGGATCAACAAAAGACTACTTTCATCACCCTCGGGGTAAATTTTTTTAAGGTCGTGCCTTTCTGACTCAAGAATGTTGGGGCTACATTTCAAAAGCATGCAATGACAAATATATTCCATGACATGATGAATGAAATCATCAAATATCATGATTTACAATATCTTAGAAAAGTCTAAAACTAGAGGCAAGCACTTCAAGTGCTGAGACCTATCTTCCAACGCCTCCGAGATTATAAAGTTAGTCTAAATCCTAGAAAGTGTGTCTTCAAAGTGTATTATCAAGAAATCTTATGGGCTTCATCGCTTCACAAAGAGGGACAGAGGTAGACCCCCCGCTATATCCCACCATCGCCCAATCTAAAACAACTACGAATGCTACAAGGGAAAATCCAAGCAATCCTCTTATTTATTTTCACATACCAAGTGATGAGTGCCATCCTTTACACATATACTCTGATGAAATATGTAACCTTTAACTGGGACCCGATTGTTAAAAAGCATTTGAATTACTTAAGTAATATTTGATCAACCCACTTGTTCTCATGCCGCCTACCCTGTGCAAAACCCTCCTCCATGTATATTTCAACCACTCAATTTGTTCTTTTGTGCACCGCTTGCCCAATACGACCTTAGCCACAAAGAAAGGCCACTTTACTACCTCAGATGCACCTTAATCACCAGTAGATTGAAGAATCCTACCTAGAAGTAGTATTTAATTTCCAGAAACTTCACCATTACCTCCTTAACAACAAAACCAATTTAATATCCAAAGTTGACACTCTCAAGTACCTCTTATCCAAACCCACCCTTACAGGACGAATGACTAATTAGATCATTCTCCTTAGTGAATTTGACATTGAGTTCCTTAACCAAAATCTCCGAAGGGACAAAGTGTTGCGTATCAATTAGCTAAAGCTCCCATACCAGGAATGGAACCATTGTGTATGCATCTACCATATGCATCTATGATGTATATCGAGGAGTCTGTCATATGGAAAGCCCACTTTAATGGGTCATGTTAGTGCAAAATCACAGAACCTCCAAATGAGTAGTCATATCTACTTTTCTAAGGCAGAGTCATATGGTGTGATTCGCATAACATTGAGTTTTTTCCCCCAAAGTGTGGGACTTCAAGCAGATGGGAAAACTCTCCAGATTAAAGGTCGGGTTCCTATTCCTCCTGCTTAGGCAAAGATGCGTGAAAACTTGTAAAAGACCTATTCCTAAACCTAATCTAAGTTTTACCAAGGAGACGTGGATAAAAGGAATATAAGAAATCAAAACTAAGCTACAAGGTGACGCACCAAAGGAATGATGAACATTATTTTTGCCGATAGACACAAACCAACAAAATGAATACAATAATCAAGCTACGTATAACCAAATTTATAATGAAAGACCGTGACGAGAGCAAAGGAGATAAGAAAGGATCCAAAATCAATCACAAACGTGTTTTATTTCTCAGTAGATTGATACAATGCATTATAAACGGCTAGAAGATAGGAAACATATTAAATTTAAATGGAAGATCTCAAGCTCCACAAATTCCTTCGCGTAAGGAAAGGGGAGCTCATGTAAAAAAAACAAAATAATGTCCAACCCTTTTCAATGAGTCTCGACCTCGATTTTATAGATTCAACACAGAGGGGAGAAAGGGAGAGAAGTGAGAACAACATTCAAGCTCAACCACCGCTATTAATGCCTCTCATAAAATCTACCCCAAATCTATCTTGACTACATCAATTTCTTATTCATCACCTCAAGAAGGAGGAAACTGGCATGGATCGATATAATTCGATCTGTTGCATTGGGCAAAATAGATCCCGCATTAATGGCCTTCAAGAAGTTTCTCCATTTTTCTCCCACCTAACCTCCCCGAACTTAAATTTTCCGATCTCCATGGTGTATACAGGCGTAGATCTTTCCAACGGTGTTAGTGCTAGATTTCGAGCCCCGAGTCAAGATATGCCCTTCGAAGTTTGTATCGTGTCCTGCATAAAAGGGCGTAAAACCAATTGAAAACAGACTCCCCTTTTAAGATGGGACACGTGGAGAGTCAAGGCTGCTCGAGGGTGGCCTATGTATTTTGCTCGAATGGCAATGGGCCGACATGTGGCTTCTCCATCGGCTTGCTCAATTTTTATGTTTTTGGCCAAGTCCTTTGCTCTCATAATAGGGTCATATTTCGACCTGGGACACGTGGTGGTTCGCGCACTCATCTAAAACCCTCTTTATTAAACCCTTGATTTGAGCACCATTCGACACTGGTACTCTCCGCCGGCCTACCACCATGCATCGACTATTCAACCCGACTGCCCTTTTTTCGAGACTCGACGCGGTGGAGGCTCTGCACTCGCTAAAAGTCCGATCAAGATTTTCCTTTAAAGGAGTGTCGATTTGACACTGGAAGCCTCCACAGTGTCTTTGGACTTTTCAATGACTTCCTCTTACCTTTTAAGACCTCGACTACGTGGCGAATCGGCACTTGTTGAGCCTCCACTTTGGATTTACCCTTAGAGATGCATCGCATGGACACGTGGCAATCCCCGCAAAGACTTCTATACTTAGCCTTTTTTAGGCCCGCCTTGTCTACCTTTTTGACCTCTCGTTGACCATTTGCTACGTGGAGGGTCAGGCACGAGTTTGAGTCTCTGCCTTGGGCTCCCATTTTGGATTTCTACAATGAGCCGACACCTAACACCTTCTTTCCTAGTCGAAGACTTTTCAACTGGCACCCGTGCAAATTTTTTGGGGCTCTGACGCATGGAATCCTACTACTTGTTTGAGTTTCCTTCGATTCAAGTTTGAGAAGTGTCGTGGCGACACGTGGCTCTCTCCGCCTCCTCCATACTTAGCTTATTTTGACTTGTTTGAATTGTTTTGAGCCCGAAGACTTCGAATCTTCATCGCTTCTTCTCTTTCTTCCTCGCACAGATTCTCTATAACACCACTCCTCCTTCTCTAACCCCGCAATTCTATTTCCGAGCCCACCGTAACTCCGTTAAATAGATTTAAGACACTGATTCAACCGACAAAGCCATTTTCTTCTTTTCTTCTTTTCGCACAGGTCGCTTGACCTTCGCAGCCCCGCCACTTCCATCAGAGATTTTCCCGTAACCTTTTTGCAGATTAGAATCATGATTTCTCCGGGTTCTTTTTGTGCGGGTCATCATGATCCAATACTTTACCCAGGGTAAATATGGATAACAATTTGGTGAATCATAGGGGTATCTACCTGCTAGATGAAAAGACCAATTGCCTTGTCATATCCATTGGGCATGGAGTCGAGAACGACGGTCTGATACTGATCCTTCCTCTTATTCATGAGCCCAACTGTTTGCACTCTCAATTTTCATAAGAAATATCGAAATGATGGTTTCTGAGAGTAGAAAATTGTTTTGACCTGGGTCTTCATCTATTTCTGAATGGGTTATGCAAGAGCAATAAAACAATACCACAACTATTTACAAAATTTGAAATCATACATGCTCCAAGTAGAACATACAGAGCATGCAAACCACTTAGAGAAAAGTAACCTAAACTACAACAAGACAATGTGCACAAGCACTTAGAAGAATGAGAAACTAAACTAATATGTGCAAGGTGAGAACTTTCCTTCTAAGTAGAAGAGTTTAAGATGGATTCCATTCACCGAATTTGTAACTTTTCACCATCCAATGTAGACAATCGAAAGAATTTCTACTTTTACATTTTGTGACCATGTAAGGGCCACTCCAAATGACAACAAACTTGAATGCCTTCCTCGGTTTTTGACCGATCTACATCCCATTTCAAAACTAGGTCTCCTTTCTCAAAGGTCCTTGTTCTTGCCTTTTTGTCAAAGCATCTCTTGATCGAGACCTCGATCCTTCTCCATTTTTTGAAGTGCATGTTCTCTGGTTTCTTCCAACTCCATCATCTCTCGCATACCCGCCTCCATCGTTCAAACTTAGACATCTCCAATCGCTTCATGAGTTCCAATGCTGAAAATCAAGTGATATAGGCAACAATGCCTCTTTCCCCACGCATACCCCTTCGAATGGAAAGTTTCACGAGACCTCTTGGTGTTTTCCTATCACCCCATAAGGCTGATTTGAGTTTCCTGTACCAAGTTCTTTGATTTTCATCCAGAGTTCTTCTGACAATCTTTAGCAGGTTCTTGTTTGTGGACTCAGCTTGGCCATTACCTTTAGGGTAATAGTTCGATGAAGTGCTCAAGTAAATCTCATTCCTAACGACCCATTCTGTGATTTTGGAACCTATGAAGGCCAATGCATTGTCTAATATAATGGTGGCTGACACTCCAAACCTGGTCACTATCCCTTCATAGAAATATAGTATGCTAGACTCATTAGCTTCTTTGAGTTCCACTACCTCGTCCACTTGGTGAAATATTATGTTGCCGCTGAATCCATTTGGGCTCGCTTGAATTGGATCGATGACCCCGATGAAATCCAACCCTATCGCATGAATGGTCGTCAACTCAAATTGGGTGCAATGGAAGTGTCAGCCTTTTCTTTTCAAGAGTGCACAACTTTTACACTTTTGATCCATGCATAAAAATGCTACTAAACACCCTAGCCAATAATAACCCGCCTTCACGATATTGGAGGTTATCACCCATGGAGAAAAATGGCCTCCAGGCTTGTTCCAACACGGAACTCTCAGTAACACTCTCTCAACTCGATTTGTCCCAATGCACCTTAACAGAATGCCATTGATGTCCCTTTTGAACAAGACGCCATCAATAAGCACATATGGGATGGCTTGTAGTCCAAGTGTCTCCTTTTGTTTTACTCATTTCCTGAGGACACGGCCTATTTCAGAGGAAGTGCATAATACTTTGAGTCCAATAAGGAGTGGGTACATCATCATTTTCTTCCTCTCGACTATTTTGTAGAACAAAAACAACTTCTTTTCATTTTTTGTTTCATCTTGTCGTCTCGAGGCTAGTTGTTCACACAATCCCTTCCCACTAACCAACTTAGTGACCTTGATCTCAATGTCATACTCCATGACACGAGTGATCCATCTTGCATGTTTTTCATTCAGATCCTTGCTGAGAAGGAAGTCTTTAACTCCTGCATGGGAGACCAATAGTTGATTTTATTATTTGAAACCAGATGCTTAAACTTCTTTAACCCTCCGATCACTTCCAGGACTTGCTTTTCGATGAAGGAGTATCTCACTTCATAATCTTCTAGACCCTAGTCAAGAAGGCAATCACGTCGTTTCTATACCTTCTTTTTCTCGTTGTACTAAGATTGTAGAAATTGTGTCACCGCCACCAAAGACATATAGTATGAAATCCTTAGAAAAATACGGATTCACGAGAGTCAGCTTGTGATATAGCCTTTGATGGCCTCAAAACTTGCCCTTCCTTTAGCTATCCACCTAAATGCCAAGCTCTTCTTCAACATCAACGTTATTGGTTTGACAAGGGCAAAGAAAGTTTGGTACAAACCCGAGGACTAAATTGATTTTTCCTAAGTTTTGAAGAGCTTTCTTATGGCTTGGCAATGGTAATGATGTTATTGCTTAAACTCTCTTTGGGTTAATTGCCAAACCTTCCTTCGACACAATATGGCCGGTGAAGCTTGCCCTCATGGGCCAAGAATATGTATTTTTAAGGTTCAATGATACCCCAAATCTCCTACACCTTCAAACACCCGTCTTAGGTGAAAAAGGTGGTCTCATTGCATTTTGGAGAACACAAGAATGTCATCCAGATAGATCGCCAGACTATTTTGTTGATCAACCTTTGAATGCCATATACATTTCCCTTCGAAAGTGGCTTTGCATTAGACAATCCAAATGACATTTTTCTGTAGGCATAGGTGCCCCATTTGATGGTGAAACTATTTTGAACCGATCATCTTCCTTCACCATTATCCGGTCAGACCCTAAGTAGCCATCTAGAGAGAGAATATCTCCGATCTAGACACCACCAGCAAGATCTCGCTCCATCGAGGGAGTGGGTAGTGGTCCTTAAGTGATGCTCTGCTCAAGTCTTGAAAATCTACACACAACCTAATCTCTTCATTCTTCTTCCCGACTAGACCAAGTTTGCAACCCACTTGAGTTTTTGATCGAAATATGATACTTGCCTCTATCACTTGTTTCACCTTTTTTTTCATCGAGGTTCAATGTGTGATCGACCGGTCTCTATTTTTTCCTGATGGTCTTAGCAGTTGGATCTAGTTCGATTGTGTGTTGTGCTAGCTTCAGATCGAATCCTCTTAGGTCTTCATAGCTCCAAGCAAACACATCAGGAAACTCTTGCAAAGTTGCATGAATTCATACCTTTTCGCTTCTGTTGGCCACTTTGCCAATTTGAAGTGTTTTGCCTTCTCCAACTAGAATTGACTCTAGATCTTCTCCTTTGATCTCGTATATTAGCCTTCTCTTTTCAAATTGATCATTAGGATTGAAGATAGACTCACATGTCACTAATCCTTTGGGAAGCTTGTTTATATGTAGCTACACTACTTGATCTCCATATCAAGCTACTTAAATTTGCTTTTATTTCTAGCCGAGAATTCAACTTCCTCTTACAAAAATTGATGATCTCATGATCATTCTTGAACACCTACCAAAGATGTGTTGTTATCCGGAATTGCCGCCTCACAATCACATGGATACGTGGTCAGCTATTTGTCCTCTTGATGCTATCAACCACATCAAATGTTGTTCTAACTGCTACAAGCCTATCACCAGCCTTCGTTTCTCCTTCCTGGGTATGGACACAATGTCGAAGACTTCAAAATCCTCAATGAGATCTCATACCCTATTCTCAGAGCTTTTGAGCGTGTCATTCTTGAAAACATTTTTGAAATTTGACTTGATTGAAACTAGTTCACCGTCACCAAATACTTCAAAGTTCTCGATTCCTTATCTTCTAGCCCAACGCAATCCATGAACCAAAGCCTCATATTCTTCTCGTATTGTTTGAATAGGCAAATTAGAAACAAGGCCGAGTAATATTCATACCTTGGTGACACAATCATAGCCCCTCCTCCGGCTCCTTACCTACTTCTGAGCCATCAAAGAAAACTTTCCATACTTCATCATTATCTTTGTGTTCGCTTAATGATGTCAGAAGAGGATGATTCTCCTCACGCAGCAAAGTGACTCCTAGCTTAGATTCTTCCTTCTCCTTATAGGGATCAAAAAGCATGTCTTTTGACCACCCATTTGTCGAGAGTCGTCCGAGATACACCCCACCTCGTATCTACTTCACAAGTGTTTAGAGAGTCATCCCGATCAAAAGCCTAACAATTTGCGTTGATTGGGCTAGTACACTTAAGAATTAATGTGATAATTTTCTATGGGCTCGGATCTGATCATGCTCCTTTGCTCCATACCTTGTTCTAAAGAGCATATGTGACCAACAAGAAACAATAGCCTCCAATTTTGGCAAAGTGAAGTCCCTAGAAAATACAATGCAAAATGTGGTGGCAAGTTTATGACTCGATACGTTCGCACTACGCTCACATTGGGGTAGGCATGCAGAGTGAGGCTCGATCCTTGATGATTCCAACAATTATCATTTTTGTCCCATCCAATTGTACTACCCCTAGAGATGACTTCATACCGGGAGACCCAGCTTGATCACCTATTTGTTTGGGCATTACGTAACTACTTGCCCCGAGTCAATCATGCAATTATGCACCAATTTGTCCCCAATGATTAATAAAACATGTAATGGGGAGGTCTCGTGTTCTTACCTTATTGCTCCCGATGGTTTCCCCAAGTTGAGTCAGTATTGGTAAGCACTTTCTCTTGTTGGTTAGGGGGTTGATTTGAGCTTGATCAATTGGCCATAGCAGCCTGCAATAGATCCTCTCGCCCGAATGGCTAAGTGACTCCCATAGTGAAATGTTCACACTTGTCTTATTCATTTTCTCAATGATATTAAATGAGCTATCCCTTTGTTGCCGCTTCCCCGACACATTTTTCTCACATGGATTGTTATAACCGGTGCTTGAGTGGATTTGGAAAGGTGGCTTGGATTGGCTTTCGCATATCGGGAGTTGTATTTTGAATTTCAATACCTTATGGAGCAATGGAGGATCGAGGGTTACCCGAAGCTCGGTGAATATCCTTCTCCAATACTTCTCTTCGACCATGTATTGGTAGCTATACTTTGAGAAGGAGTCTAATTCATTCCACAAAAAGTCTTCACTTACACAATCGATGCATAGTTTCACTGAGGTCCCTCTTGTTGAGCTCCTTATTCTGATTTTATTTTGGGCTAGGTTCTTGTGACACACCAACGGCTTGCACCATCAGGCCCGATTTAGTGCACCATCAAAGCACATCGATTGAATATGTGGTCGATCGCATGGGAAACACTAATCATATTCTTGTGCCATGTTATTCTATGCCGGAACCAATGCTCTTGATGTTAAAGCTGTGTTTGGATCATATGACCTCAAAGGTCTAGCAAGCTTCGAGGTTTCCCTTAGTGTTGACTCTAATTTACAGTCTGAGTCGGTGGTCTATTTTGCTAATACGAGGGTCTAGCCTCGACACTGAGCCCGAGGTTGATATGGCCTAGAACTCGAGCATGTTGTCTTTTGATGGTCACTAACTCATTCCTGTGTTTTAAAGTTGTTTCATAAATCCTAAAGCTCCTTTGAGGTGTTAGATGATGAGGTGGAGGCTTCAATCAACTTTGACTCCCGGGAGTAGGTATAGAGCTAATGTGAGTTTGGCTAGACTGGGTTTCCTAATTTGGGCTATAGATGCATGGATGGCCTAGGAGCAAGTTTGCACAACTCCGAATTAAATGATTCTCACCCATATGGAAAGGCTATAGGTCGTAGGTAAGGTCAGTGCCTCTATCAATGAATCATTAAAGCAATATCGTAATTTAAAGCTCTAAGAAAGTATAAGAAGGCACCTTCTTCAAATGGGCTTTATTGTCATTACTGGAATCCTCCCCCCAGTCCATTGAAATATGAGGTTGAAATCCATCAATTGCTCATTCGAATCTCTCTTAATTGTTGTCACCGCTCCAACAAGGATAGGTTATCTCCCTTTTCTCCAAACTAGTCATGAAGAGCTCACATGATGGTCCCAAGTTTGAATATAGCCTGCTACTAGGCTCATGAACCATTGTGAAGCTTTACCCTTGAGTGAAAAGGCTAGAAACTTGAATGCAATGTCCATCTCAGTGATCTCATGGATTGTATAGACATTTACAATATCTTGAATGTGAACACTAGAGAAGTCTAGTTTTCTCCAATGAAGTATGGGATGCTCTTTAATGCCACTGCCACTAGGGTAGGTTTTGTGCATTCGAGTGAGTGGTTCTATCAAGGAAATTCACATAAGGATTTAGTCAATTGGCATCCTGATCGGCCTGAGCACCCTTATTGATTGAAAGAATGGCCTACTAGGAGGAGGTGTTGATAAGGCTCTGTTTGGTGGAGATAGAGACCTTTGGGCTCTTCTTCCTCTTCTCCTTCGTTTGGAGACAAGTGTAGGTGTATAAACCGCCCTTATTCTCTAGTTCTCGACCTTGTTTATATCCTTATCATGAACTTGGGAAACTTGGATTACTAAAATCAGTGGATTTTGTCCCTTTTGAGTCGTCAGATGTGTAGTTCTTAAAAGCTTCTTAAAAGCTAGAATCACAACAAGTGCACATCAATCTTACTGTAATAAAGATGGAGACTTCTTGGTCCCATCGGTGTGCCAAAACTGTTAGTGCAAAATCACAACACCCCCAAATGAGTAGTCAAATCTACTTTTCTAAGGCAGAGTCATTTGGTGTGATTCGCATAACATTGATTTTTTCCCCAAAGTGTGGGACTTTGCAGATGGGAAAATATCTAGATTAAAGGTTGGTTCCTATTCCTTTGTTTAGGTGCATGCATGAAAACTTGCAAAGGACCTATTCCTAAACCTAATCTAAGTTTTACCAAGGAGACATGGATAAAAGGAATATAAGAAATCAAAACTAAGCTACAAGGTGATGCACCAAAGGAATGATGAACATTAGTTTTGCTTGATAGACACAAACCAACAAAATGCATACAATAATCAAGCACAGATAACCAGATTTATAATGAAAGACCATGATGAGAGCAAAGGAGACAAGAAAGGATCCAAAATCAATCACAAACGTGTTTTATTGCTCTAGATTGATACAATGCATTACAAATGATCAGAAGATAGGAAACATATTGCAATTTAAATGGAAGGTCTGAAACTCCATGAATTCCTTTACCAAAAGGAAAGGGGATCCTGTAAAAAATAAAAGAATGTCTAACCCTTTACAATGAGTCTCGACCCTGCTTTTATAGATTCAACACAGAGGGGAGAAAGAGAGAGAAGCGGGAAAAATAGTCCAAAGCTCAACCACCGCTATTAATGCCTCCCATAAAATCGCCCCAAATTTTTCTTGACTACATCAATTTCTTATTCGGTGCCTCAAGGAGGAAATGACGGATCAGATCGAATCCGATCTGGTTGTTGGGGCAAAAATAGATCTTGCATTAATGGCCTTGAAGACTTTTCTCCATTTTTCTCCCACCTAACCTCCCCAAACTTAAAGTTTCAGATCTCCATGGCGTACGGACGGGGTCGATATCTTTCCAATGGTGTCGATTTTTGGATTTCGAGCTCCGAGTCGAAATATATGCGCTTTCAAAGTTTGTATCGGTCCATATGAAAGGGCGGGAAAACCGGTTTGAAAAATGGGCCCCTTTTTAATATGGGACACGTGGAGGGTCGGGCGCTTCTTTGAGGGCAACCTCTCGTATTTTGCTCTTGAATGGCATGGGATTGACACGTGGCTTCCTCCATTGGCCTGCTCAATTTCTATGTTTTTGGCTAAGTCCTTTGCTCGGCAGGGGTCATATTTCTTGACCGGGGACACGTGGCGGTCCGCGCGCTCATCTAAAAACCCTCTCTTTATTCGATCCTTGAGTTAGTGCCGTTTGGACACTTGGCACTCTCCACCGGCTTGCCACAATACATTGACTATTCAACCCGACTCTGCCCCTTTTTTGAGACTAGACGGTGGAGGCTCCGCACTCGCTTAAAATCCCAATCAAGATTTGCCTTTGAAGGAGCGTCGAGTTAACACTTGGAAGCTTCCATAGGTCTTTGGACTTTTTAACGACCTCCCTCTTACCTTTTTTGAACCTTGGGCTACGTGGCGAAATGGCCTTGCTTGAGCCTCCGCTTTTGGATTTACCCTCGAGATGCACTATTTGGACACGTGGTAGTCCCCACCAATGACTTCTATACTTAGCCTTTTTAAGGCCCGCCTTGTCTACCTTTTGACCTTTGTTGACCATTTGCTACGTGGAGGGCTGGCACGAGTTTGAGTCTCCACCTTGGGCTCCCATTTTGGATTTACGCCGAGCCAACACCTAGCACCTTTCTACCTAGTCGAAGACTTTTCAACGACCATGTAACTTTTTGGGGCTCTGACGGTGGAAGTTTGCGCTCATTTGAGTTTCCATTCTTGGATTCAACTTTGAGAAGCATCGTGCTGACACGTGGCTCTCTCCACTGCCTCCTCCATACTTAGTTGATTTTTGGATTTGTTCTGAACTGTTTTGAGCCCGAAGACTTCGGATCTCGCCGCTTCTTCTCCTTCTTCTACACAAAGCTTCTCTCGTGACACCGCTCCTCCTTCGACTCTCGCTATTCTATTTCTGAGCCCACCTATAATTTGTAAAATAGATTTAGGACACATTCACCCGACAAATTCATTTTCTTCTCTTCTCCTCTGCATGTTGTTGTTTGATCTTCGTAGGCCCCGCCACTTATCATCAGAGTCTCCCGCAACCTATTTGCAGGATTAGAATCATGATTTCTTTGGTTCTTTCTATACGGGTCATTGCTGATCCAATACTTTTCCTTTTGGGGTGAAATATGGATAACATGTCATTCGCATTTGATGGATCAGAGCAGGAGTGGTACCCATCAATCCCATAGGTGAAGTTTAAAAGGAACGAAAAATAGATCGTACTGCAAGCCAAGAACACGGATGTTAATCAAACACCATGATCAATAAGATGAAAGCAATTCGTGAGAATAGCTTTACATAAAACCTTTGCAAACAAATGAGCAACAATATCATATATTATTATGGAACTCAATGCAATACATTTAGAATGGGCCTTACTTAAATAGGCAAGGAATAACAATCTAAGAACTAGTCAAGGTCATAGATCAAGCCATAAATCATGGAAAGAACTAGTTAAGTCCATAGATTTATGAGAGAACTAGACATCAAGGATCTAGTCAATACCATAGATCTAGGAAAGAACTAGTCAATACCATAGATCAAGGAAAGAACTATACCTAACAACTAGATAATATCTCCTAATATCTAAATAAGATAAAATAAATATCCACACACATAAGTGGGTGAGGATAAATACAATAAAGGTAAATAAAGTACCTAGGTGAACATGAGCTAAGGTAAATACCTACTCTAACAAAGTTATTCCATGAGCATTTTGTTTGGGGTTCCTCTTGTACAAATGACATTACAAGTATGAAGCGCTCATCACCGGCCTTAAGTTAGCTATCACATGGAATATCCAACAACTATGAGTCACAGACTTCCCGACTAATCATTAAACAAGTTAATGATGAATACAAGGTCAAAGATGAAAAAATTGTTGCATACAAGAAAATGGTCGAGACTCAAGGAATACTTTGTGTAGGTTGTTCTTTGAGAAAAGGCGAAGATCACACAAATGATCAACATATGCAATGGCTAAAATTGGGTCTCTACTACGCATTCTCGCCTCGTATAAATAAATGTCATTCTTTGTGGAGCACTTACAAATGCTTTCATATGTCATGTTAGAATCTTGTTTAGCATGTGAGGTTGTTGGTCCTTTCTCACCCTAGTACGATTCCATATTTAATTATCTACAAGATGGCATGTTTCCCCGACCATCACCCATACCGAGAAAAAAATATCTTATCTGTCGTATAGCCTGTTATACCCTCCTAGGAGGCACCCTCTATCATCATCGCTACGGTGGGAATCATACGTTGTTTCAATGTTACCAAGTCAGTCCATGTTATTAAAGAAGTGCATGGAGGAATTTGTGGAGCACATACTAGCGGCATGGCCCTAGCTAAGAAACTCTTGAGAGTAGGCTATTATTGGCCTACCATGGAAGTAGATTGTTGTAACTTCATCAAGAAGTGTGAACTGTATAAAAATATGGCAACTTGATACATGCACCAAAGGTAGGCTTCAGAACCCATCACGACCCCTTAGCCATTATCTAAATGGGGACTTGATCTCATAGGAAGCTCACTCCAACTTCCTCAGATGGTCATACCCACATTATCACCACCACTCGATTACTTCACTAAATGGGTAGAGGTTATACCTCTCACTTATGTAACCAATGCATAAATATCTAAATTCATAATGAATCATCTCATCTATCGTTACAACATCCCTTCGCCATTATCGTAGATAATGGTAAATCCTTCAAAAATAATATGGTTAAAGTGTTATGCCAATGCTTCCAAATCCAACTCAAGTGGTCCACCCCTATTACCCTCAAGGTAATGGACAAGTAAAGGCCACCAATAAAAACTTGTTCAATCATGGAGAAATGGTTAATAAGATCAACAGAATCTGCACCTCCAAATTCATCCTACCCTCTGGGCCTATCGAACCTACATTCGCACTCCTACTAGTGCTACTCCATATGCCTTAGTCTATGGCACTGAGGCCATCATACCCTAGAAATTGAGCTTCCTCCCCTAAAAATATCTCTCAGGACTATCAAGATAAAGATGAAGACTACAGGTTTCTCGATCGCGTGAGTTAGGCTACCGGATGAAAAGCGTATGAGAGTGCTCAATCACTTAAAGTTTTATCAGAATTAGGTGTCGCGGGGATATAATAAACTAATCATACCTTGTGATTTTGGCATAGGTGATCTCGTGTTTAAAGAGAACTAGAAAAACACTGTTAAAGATAGAAAAGAAAGGAAAGTTTGAAGCCAACTGGTTAGGGCCATATGTTGTGGTCGCTAAGTATGGTTCAAGGGCATACAAGTTGGCTCACTCAGATGGTGAGGAGTTAAAGGAACCAATGAATGCAATGCATCTCAAGTGATTATATGCTTGAATAAGAAGTTCCTTATAAAAGAAAGAAAAATAAGCAATAAAATCAAGAAATTAAAAAAATTAGAAAGAAAATTGGTCGCTTAAGTGTGAAAACAACGCAATGGTGGCACATTGGGTAAGTCCTTTGGTGAAACTAGATTCCAACACTTAAGGAGTGTTCTTTGTTCACAAGCCACTCTCACATCCGGATAGGTAACTCGCTTCTAGCTAGATTCAATTTTCCTATCAGTGCCCAAGCCCACCAATTCGCCTTCGCAAAGTTGTGATCTCGGCTCATCTGTTTTGTTTCTACGTGAGGGAATCACCTTTGTATATTCCCATCTAATGTCAAGGGCACCTTTGCATCATAAACTTCTTAAACATATATGTGTGGCATTATTCCTTTGTATATTCCCATCTCATGCTGGGGCATCCATGTTTCTTCACACCGTACATCGCTTTCAAAAAGGACCTTAGAAAATCGCAAAACATTCACAAAATGTTGCAAAAACCTAAAAATTCAAAAAAATCCTTCTTAGGGATGACGCTACATAAAAAATAACATTATCTTGAGAAAACCCCAAAAATGTGAACAATAGCCTCAAAATTATATTTCGAGATGAACACCAAAACAATAGAAAATATATCAATGATGTCATGTAAAACAGAGTAGTAGTTTCAATTACTTTAGTCATTCGGTTTGTAGAGTGTTGATTACATTTTATTTCCATGTTGTATGTGTTGGATTGAATTCATTTGTTTAGGTTGAGTGTTACTTAACTATCGTGATTGAGTTAATTCTATCTTCATACTTGTTTATATTTGTAGTGTGTTCATTAGATTTTTTTACATTACAAAGCAGTGTCAGATGTCTAAATTGAGTTCAACTTGCTTACTTGAATTGAGTTTTAATTAACTTTTGTATTGATTTCTTTCTTGCATACTTTTTTATACTAGTTTTGTGTTAATTAGATTTAATTTCACTCCTTTTTGTATGCATTCAATTTAATTCATTTTTTAATTAGTTTAGAGTGTTACCTCAACTATTACCAATAAACATTGCACTCATTTTACATACTTGTGAATATTTGTCTTGTGTTCGTTTAAAATTAGGTTCTCTTTTTGTGAATTGATTATACAAAAATATTTTACATCATCACATATATCACATATATCATCTATCATATCATCACATCTTACATCATCTATAAATCATATATCAATAAAAATGCTAAGTTTAACATCAAACATGTATGCTAAGTTAATCATCACATACTATATCATCAATGGGGCAAGAGGGATTGCACATGATCACAAATCTATCCCCCCGCACCAATATCATGTATTATGTGATCCATCATAATACATACATGACAATTAAAACCATACAACATCATGATACAATCATCATCCATAATCCATAATCATCATCATAACATATAAAAATGTCCAAATTAAATGTCCATAGACATGTATATAATGTTTGTCTCAAAAGATATACATCATCGATACAAAATTTGTGCCACTAAGGGTGTGAATCAAAATAAGCCTTCATCAAGAGGCGTAATCCAACATGATACATGATACATCATCAATAAAAAATGAGGCTTCATAAAGAGGCAAACATCAAGAGTACATATGTCTATTGGTATATAATAAATAATGAGAGCCATCCATGACTCTTGTCCTCTCCTCGATCAAGCTTTGGCTTATGGCCCAAAGGAGGATGTTGCTGCTGATGAGATGGCCCAACCGAGGCTGTAACACTCTGATGTACTGTGGGTTGTCAGATCGATCTAGCTGATTGAGAGGTCCTTTGGTACCTAGATCTAGACTTTCTCACATCTAACTGATCAAATGGCGTCACTCTTAGTCCATCGTGAGTTGCCTTGTAGTATGCAACCTTGTAATAAGAGGCCTCACCACTAGCCCTCATAACATTTGACAATATTTGAGCCATCCCAACTGCTGTGGATGTCCCACCAAGAGAATCACACTCTCATGTAACTTGGGCCACATCAACCAAGCTTGTGTCAATGCGGAAATCGATCGATCTCTAGCCATGCAAACATAGTCTACTCATGGGTATGTGCTTGATCTCACAAAGGCAAGAATGGCCTCGTGCACTGCACTGCGCCGCTATAATAAACTCATAATCTATGAACTTTGAGCACCATATGCCGAATTTGTTGAAACCGAGTGGCACCATCTTCGCCACCTCCTTGAATAGCCTAGGCCCTAGCCTCGATCTCTCTCTAAGGTCACAAACAGTAATCGAGCTCGACTCCGATCTCTCTCACCGCTACTTGGAGCCACTAGTTATAACCTCGTCAGAGCTTATTATTGTTGTAACATAACTATCTCTCCTCCATGACCATCGCCTCATCCAACACCCCTCGACCATGTTGAGGACTAAGAACATTACCATGTTTATGGAGCATGCTTCCTAGGAATGTGATATCATGGATCACGAAGAGGAATAACCTGCAGATGAACCTGTCGCAATGGAATAAGAACTCCAACTAGTATACCAACTGGAGGCAGCTATACCTGTGGATCCATATGTGCTTGTCTTTGTCTCGGCCTAGGCCCCTATCCCTATGGCTGAAGAGGTGGAGGACCCTGTCCCCCACCCCCATCATGACGCTGACCATCAAAAGGATCATCCTCATCTCCATCTTCATCCTCATCATCACTATCAAGTGGCTCGCCTAGAGATGGCCTAGCTCCTGCATCCCAAGTTTCCCATGGAATGGGCAAACGATGAGGTAACACTGTAAAATACCATAGTCCATACTCAACTGTACATCCAAGATCCCTAGCCTATCTCTGTGGTACCCATGGTACTGACACAATCTGCTCAAAATTAGCTCGGGACCTATCCATATGAATTTTCGACCCCATATCAAAACCTCATGGGCTCTCACAGACGTACCACATATCATGTCGTGGCACATCTTGAACAACACTTACCTGCTTCTCTGACATCGCTCCACTCTATAAAACTCTCTGATGTATCCTCAAATCCCAAACATGAAGTGATATACCATGACCACGTTGAGCTCCTGACCATCCTTCGACCATTGAAAATGCTCGTAAGGCCTCCATATTATCTCGAGCCTATCAAGATCATCAAAATCTCGATGATAGTTGTAAGTATCTCCCATATTAGGTTGAACATCCTCTCGGCCGTAACCCAACCCATCAACAACGGCTCCTCTAGAGCACGATCTCATAATGTAATGACCTCGATTTTTGTAGTTATCATGGTGATTACTTTCTTAATGTCAGAATCTGAAATGAAGACAAACATGTTAAGATATATTTTGCTCTTAAAGGAATGTGTTGCTTAATCTGATTCTTGCATACTATAATTTGTTTACATGGGACAAAGAATTATTACCGCTTGTATGTGTTTGCCGATGTGACAAAAATTTGTCGTATGCTTGATGAACTCTATTCGCTGATTGATAAACACTCAATCAATTCCATTGATCCAAGGTATGCCGTGGCCTTCTTGTGATCGCTTTTTCGATTTGCTTTTAACCCAGATCAAGGTTGATATAAGTGTCAGCAAAGACTCGATTTTAGATGAATAGCCGCAGCACGTAGATGCCAGCGGAAAAAGGTTCAATTCTCGAACCATACACTGTTGTAACGCCAGACCCCGTAAGGTGATAAAAGCCTGGATGCGGGTGGCTCAGGTAGGTGGAACGTGGGACGAAATGTCCTGCTTAACGTTAATATAACTGACAGTCGGAAGGACTTGATTGGAAATTGATTAATTAAGTGCTAAGGGGATTAGACCCTAATCTACCCCTAAGTCCTACCTTATATCCTAACTACTATCCTATGTGGATTTTTAAATTCTAAGGGTGAACATAGACCTAAGTTCTATTAACCTATGACCTAGGTATGAACACTATTGTAAATCCTAAACTAATCCTAACCTAAGGAAGGGGACGCACAGACCCATGGGGGATGGAAAGGATAAGGATGGAAGGAAATTTAATAGGCAATGAATGTAGTCCTTGTGTGGACAGCGCCAAGTTTGGCGGGAATAGGAAAAAGCTAGAGGCATTCAGTTAGTCATGGGACTAAACTTGGTTTTCATGCAAAATTTGAATTTGTAATTCGCCAACCCGAGTCGGCGGTGGCGTGAGGAAAGAGGAAAAGGCAGAGCCTTCAATGCATTTAATTTTCTTGGTCTTCGCGACCAGCCCACCTTGGAAAGAGTATGGAGGAAATTTTGTTGTTCATTGTGTTTGTTCGGGTTTTTGGAAGTTGCTCTGCATTTGGTTTTTCATGGTTCTATCGAACCAGTTGTGTTTGATTGTTATCTCCGTTTCTTTGGAAATCTAAGGCTATTTTCGAGCCTGTAGCGGAAGGTGATTGTTTGGGAAGTTTGCTCCTGTCGCCGTGGAAGGAAATAACTCCTGTAGGCGCGGTTTTCTTCGAGCTTCAAGGAAGATTATCAGGCATGTTAAGCCCTTCTCTTTAAACTGCTTGCTTTGCTTAAACGTCTCATTAAAACAACCCTGCTCTTCTTCTGAACGGGTTTTGGGTTTATTCGATTTTGCTGTCATGTTTGAAATGATTCTGGGTAGAGTCGTTTTGTCTTGCTGTTGCGATTTGAACTGTCTTTGCTTCAGTATTGAATTGAAAATACAGCCATGCTGTGTTGATTTGTTCGAAAGCATTGGGGAATTCGTTCTTTATGTTATGATATCAGTGCTGTGTGAGTTGATTGACATTGTTTCTTTACTGAAATTTTTAAAGGAAATGAGTTCCTCTTCCTTCTGCTGTTTTAGATTTCAAGGAAATGGTAAATGGGTTTTATTGAGCATTATGGGCTCGGTTTGAAGGAAGTGATAGTAATATTCTTATTGTTGTGCTTTTCTTTTGTAAAAATGGACGAATACGACTTGGGTATTCGTGGGAGTTGGAGAAAGTAACTGTTTTTCTTACTGAAATTATTGATGAGCTATGTTTTCTCTTGCTGTGGTGGAAAGATGATTTTGTTGTGTTTTATTGATGCGGTTTGATCTTCCAGTTCAGACTGTTGTCGTGAAAACGAACTTGGCTTTGTATCTTTGCAAATAAATGAAATGCATGGGAATTGGCTTGCTGTTTGAGACTTTTTGTCTGTACCATGCTTGCGCATTTAATACCCTATGCGGGTTTGCCTTGATAAAGGTATTGTTATATAAATATTGTATTTTTTTGGGTTCTGCGCATCATTGTGAAACAGGAGAATGAGGTTTTCGGATTTAAATGTTTGATCGAGAAGGAACTCAAACTGGGCATTCTTTGCATATGGTATATTGAATGAAATTGTGCATGCTGTGCGAGTTGGATTTGACATCGTTTCTTTTCTGGATTAATAAGGAAACGAGTTCTTCTTCTTCTCATTGTTTTAAAATTATGAAGAAATGGTAATTGAGTTTCATTGAGCATTTTGGATTCGGCTTGACGGAAGTGACAGTGATATTTAGATTAATTTTCTGAGTGTTGTTATCTTTCTGTACAAACGGAATATTTAAATGTTTCGTGTGGTCTCTGATTTTGCACTGTCATTCAAAAAAAAAAAAATGAACTCGACTTGAGTGATTCTTGTTGTGTTTGAAGAAAATGGATGTTTTCTTATGGAAATAGTTAAAGGTATGAATTTTCTCTTCTTGCTGTTTGAATTCTGGAAATAGCACTAGAGCTTCACTGTACACCCGGATTGGACTTGCTGTAGGTAACAGCAAAGTGCAAATTGTTATTATGATCTGTGTGCGTTCATAGGTATAGAAAGTCGTGTGAATTATTTGTAGAGGCTTATCGTATAACTATTTATTTGGTTAAAATACAGTGAAAGAAGTATGAATTCTTCTAGTACAGTAAGTACATAGTATGCATTCTTTATATTGCTTGTTCTATGATGGATACGATGTTTTACCAACTTGTTTTTGGTATTCGTATGTGCCTGATTTAAAGGAAGTATTGATATGGATGATAAATTCTTCCTTGTTTTCATTTAAAGCTGAGTATGAATGGAATTATTCCTTGCTGTTGGAAAGTGAATTCTGAATGGATTTTGTAAGTTTCACTCTGAACTGTTATCTTTGATTGATGTCTCGTTTGGATTAAATTATCAGTACAGTCATGAGGAAAGGAAAAGGAGAGTGAATGGATAACTTGGAATAATGATCTTTTCTTCTCTCATACAGTTGGAAATCTGTAATCGTTAAGGAACGAATTTTGTATTGCTTGGGATTAAGCATCTATATTTTATTGCTATTTACTTTCTCATCTATACTTGATTGCTTGAAATCAAATGAGATGCATGAACTGAAAGGAAAGTAATTGGTTTATATTTTCAGTCAAATTTTATCCTTGAATTTATTACTAATGAAAGGGAATGGAATTGATAGCAGTTATGTTATAATAGCAGTATTCATACTTGTATTCCTAGTTCTTACAGATGTTATGTAACTGAACCGTTTGAAGGAAATTACTTTTTGTAATGATCATTTGAGAAAAAGGACAATAGTTCTTTGACCGATTAGGATGGTATTTTGATGATTCAAATTGTCATGTTGTTCATTATTTTTGATACTTAATTCTGGATTGATGTTCATATTAACCTTTCATAAAAGCAGGGTTCTTTTATCGAGACAATTAATTAAGCACCTCATTTTAATGACAAGTGCTTAACATGCCTGGCCTTCAATGAATTGACCCGCAAGTAATTTTGCAGATGGAATTTGAGTAAAACGAAGACATGGTTGTTTTCTGATACTTCTTTTGATTGACTGAAGATGGATTGTATTTGATAGTTATTATTCCTCTACGAGGAATTGAGAAAAGAAGAAATTACATTCTTCTATCTTATGAGTTGTAATGTTGTTTATTATAAACAAAGTCCAAGAATTAGACCGAAAATGTATAGATTATGAAATGGATTGATGAATACAAATACAAGTGTGATATTTTAATGACTGTATCAGTTTGATATTGTTGATTAAGTTGGGAATATAACATTACTTCTTGATTTGGAATTAATCAAATGTTCTTGGATGGATTTAAAAGGAACTGACATCTATTCTTACCTAAATACAACTTTTACGTTGGAATGTGCAATTAGTTCATACTTGGGTTAAGATGAATTTTTAATTGACATTAAAAAGGATTAGGAAGAACATGATCTCATAACTGATAGGTATTCGGGATTAGCTTGAAAGCTAAGGAATATCAAATAACTTAGGAGCAGCCGAACCTTGTATTCGGACTCCGTTAATAGCCTCGTATGTTAAATTCAGAAAGTAAGGATATGGGAAAAACATATCCATGGTTAACAGACCTTAACTATGTAAGGTTAAGGAGAATAAATTAATATATTTATTGAGAATTAGACCTCGTTTTAATGACGTCTAATAAGCTGGAATTCTGAATTTGTTTTCAGTTGTGGAAAACTTGGTTAAGTTTAATAGGTTAAACTTATTAAGTCTACCGGTAATGGGCTGCTTAATCCAAGGATTAAGAAAAGAACCAAGTAGAGAAAATGCAACCCTTCGGTACGAAGGAGAAGATGCATAGTAAGCTAGAAGACGGATTTAGTCTCTCTTAGCTACATACAACTGTAACAAGAACGAGGATAAAGGATCAACATGGTCATGCTGAAAGATGATCTTAAATATTAAGATCATAACCAAATCACTTGAGCCGATGTGTACTGATGGGAGGATTCCGTAGACATTGGCATACGCCAGCCTACAAGATGGTTCTTCATGAAGGCGGGCCTTCATGACGATACAATGTTATAGCCGACATATTACAATGCCCTCCCGAATTAAATCATCAAGATTACATAAGTGAATATTAAGTTCTTGGGTCCGGGATAGGAGTGTGATCACGTATACGGAGTGACTCCGAGGACTAAAGGTAACTTCAGACACACGGAGTCGTCTGGGGACGACACCGTATGTCTCGCGCATTTTAGTTCCCATGAGTAGCTTCCTATACTCGTTCATATTGCTAGTTGGAGTTAGAGTTTGACCCTAAATTGGAAGGACTGGTAGAACTAGGAAAGACCATTCTGATAGCAGATTTAAGTGAGGTGAAGGATGTATTCCATTGGTGTGTATCACATCCAGAATATGATCATGCAAAGCATGTGAAAATCTTTGGCCAAAGTATCGCAAGTGCTTGGTTGCGTTGTCCTAATCACCTAATTTAAGATGCAGATGTCGATGAATATCGAATAGATATTCAGATAGGCTTCTTAAATGGATCACTTCGATAACTAGAAACGGTTAAGAGAACCTTGTATATATATTATACTATGCATGAATGAACATGAAGGATCGGTAGTTGCTGAGTCATGAAATGAGAGATCGTTGAAACTTCGAGCCATGAAAATGGGAGATCGGTAGTTCTTCGAGTCATTTACAGAGCATATGGAATCTGTTATATGATTGAATGGCACTGAATGTGTGTTCCATATTGCAAATATGTGAACAGAGAACATTAGTTTTAAAAGGAAATTGTGTGATCCAAACTGCATTGTTTGGGCAGAGAACAATTATTAAAACTTGAACGTGTGTTTGAATTATATAATTCATAACAGGGAACGTTGTATAAATTTTCTTTTTTCCCTTGTTCTAGTATCTTAAAATGGGGATGTTACACATAATACGCCTGTGGGGTGGCCAATGGCTATATTTTCCTAGGCCCATATCTACAAGAATCTACACAGCCCTACCGTCTTTGACGGTGCATAGGTGATAAGATGTAAATCCTAATATAAATGTGCCAAAGATGCACTTTCCCCAACAATCCCTCTCACCATGAACTAATCAACGAACTACTCCAATGATACCAAGAGGGAATGAAGTGCCAGTATTGTCAGTGAGTAGAATGTCACTAACAAAGGCCATCAATTAAACCACCACTCGATCTAACTTTGGATCTGATATACACTAATATAGTCAAACTGTCTTACCTTGAGGAGGTATATCATCAACTTCAAGTAACTCCGATAAATAGTCTGCGAGCTCATTGTTACGAATCTCATACTCAACTATCTCACCATGGATGGGAACCTACAAAATCCTCCATACATCCTCCAACGTGATAGTGATCTCGCCCATCGGGAGCCGAAAACACTGGCTCTCACTATGCCACCTCTTAGCTAAGGTCATTGAGGAGGCCATGATCAAGAGTAATCTGTGGCATACTAGCCACATGATCTAATCTAGTAACGTATAAAAGGGTGTCCAAATAATCCCTTCCTCCTCATCAAAACCCACCTTTATAGCAAAGAAATGACCATATTGCTCTTTAGTATGTAGAACGGAAATAATCTCTATAAAATGATAATACACTTGTTATGACTTACTTCTATCTATATTCTTCTATTTTCAACTCTCATTCATTCTTCTAAGTACTACTTTCTACTTTATTCTACAAAATTCTAAGGTCACATTCTTCTATACTTATCCTATTTTCTAAAAAAATGGCTAAGTATTTCCTCTAGTGCATGTGCGCCCTACGACGCAGATGCCCATATTGACACCTATGTGCCTAGACATATACGGGTTCCTACTGGCGCATGTACGCACATCCCGATGCGTGCGCTTTGCTAACCTAATCTAAACCCTCCTAACAAGATATGCGTTTCATCAAGATGCACGTGCAGACATCTTGATGCGCGTGTGTGCGCGCATTCATTTTTCTACACCCAACGCATACGCATCCCTTCCTACGCGTGCACATGCATGCACCCATATTTTTAACGTGTGTGTGCATACGTCGCACTGCTTTCTTCGACGCCGCGCGTGCAGTATCGAATGATGCTTACGCGCTGCTAAGGTGCACGCACACATTATTTCTACCCTAAACATGTTAAAAATGCTATTAAATGAAAAATTGACAAGAATGAATAGGGCACTCACATAGGGTCCATCTCGCCTCGTCCCGTAGGTACCCTCGATCCGGTATGCATGTATTGTCTACCTTTGAACTCTCGCCATCTCTCTCACACCACAAATCACTCACGGGAAAGTTCGCAAGGGCTCAAAGTGATAAATGAAGTGAATGTAATGATTTACCCCTCCGGAGGGGCATATAGGGCTATTCTAACCCATCGCAATGCCTTCTCGCCCACCGTGATGGACGAAATGCGTAATTCAACCGCCGTGGCCATTCTAACACCTTCTTCTACCCATTGTGATAATTATTTTTAATTAATTTTTTTCGCTATGTTGGAGCATTATTTTCCACCTAGCCCTTGCTTCTTCTCCCTAGGGTATTTTTTATTTCCAAGTGAGTTTTTCATCCTTCCTTATTCTATTCATCATTGTGGATGATTATTTTTATTAAATAATCATTTTTGACCCATTTTTCTTCTCGCGGGCATGTTTTTGCTACTGACGCCCGCTTTTTCGCTTATGAGGCATTTCATGTGCTTTTGGTGATCTTCCATGTTCTAAATTCTTTTGAATGATAAAAATGTTAACAATTACAAAAATCATGAAATCAATCAAAATCCAAAATTCCACAAAATCATAAAAATTCCAAAATTGACAAAAATGGTGAACTCATACACAACTGAAATTTGTGTCTCTCACATGGCACTCATCTCGTATCTTGCTGGCATTTTCACGTGTTTTGAAACAAAACTCATGGATCATCTAAATCTACAATCATTTACAAATGCTAAGCTTACTTCGTCAGATTTCTAGGGCACAACAAGTTGTCTGCATTGTTTCAGTAGTGCACACTACTTTTCGTAGGATCCAAGTGTCCTCCGTACTTCTCCCGCATGTACAATTTTCTTAGGGCATCATTTTAACCCTTGTTGTTTATCACAAACATTTGAAACTACAAATTCTGTAACAAAATATTTGTGCAACTATCTTAAACGTTGTTGGTTTGAGTGTGTGTGTTTGTAATTATTTCCTTGTTAGGTTGACTTGTTTACTTCCCATATTGCATTGCATTTTGTATGTTGCATGGATTCGACATTTTAACAATGGACATTTGTTTGTATCTTGGCTTTTCATGTCATTTTACGCTTCTGTCGTATGCTTATATTTTTAATAAGGACCGATGATGAAGATTATCAACAATACGATGAAATGAATATCAGTATTACATGATGTTGGATTGTAGATAGCTCAATATCTCCCCATTCTTTCTATTAACTTTTCTTCTCTCTCCATCACACTCAGCTTCACTATTTTTTCTCCACAGTTACGCAAACTCCTCTCAATTTACATATCAAAGGTTTGGTGCCACACCATTCAAAGTGAGAAGCCCTCGTCGACTTATTTATTTATTCCGATGTGGACGATGAGCAACGCAAATGACAAGCTTCGGAGCATTATACATCTCACTCTTTAAGGCTCGCTCTACAAAATGTCTAACATGATTTGTTAATAAAGGCAAAACTTGCGCTAAGTAAACCTTCCCATACGTCTCCCCCTTTCTTCCTTATTCTTCTCCTTCTAAGGGGAATCCTAACCATACCCATTCATCTATCTCTTTTATTTCCACTTTTCGATCATCGATCGACCTCTTTCACCACCCTATCGACATTCGACGGGGCATCCTTAAACCTACTAATTTTTCTTCCACTCCTTCAAAAAATTGTAGTCGTTTGTGTTTGTCTACTTTCTTTGAAGTGGCGTAGCTTACGCCACCCCAAAGAGGGCAAATGTAAACACCTATAGTTTGATCAAAGCACTATTATTCTTAATATTGCATTAACTATTCTACTCCCTGCAAATTAACGACACCTTGTCAATTAGGCCTATCTAACTCTCCTTTTACGACATCCTTTTCATCATATTCCTCTTGTAACCGAATAATCGGGCTAATATAGCCTCTTATTAGCTAAACTCTCTTCTAACCTCTTCTACACCACTTTTACTAGTCACCTAGCCTATCAATCCATTTCATTGGGTCAATAGACCTTTCACCACTCTCTCAGATCATAATTCCTAACTAATCATGATTAATTAGCCTAAACCTAGATTAGCTAGCCTAAAGCATGTTTAACCTCTTATGAGCCATAAAGTGCTTTTTGGCTTATTCATTTGTTCCACATGCACCAAAAGTCTTCTATTTCTGAATTTAGAAAACTATAAATACCCCACTACCCCTAGAACATTTCTTAGAACACTTCCTCCTTTCTAGCATAAACTATAGTATTTTGTTTAGGATTAAGAGCTTTCTTCATTGTTTATTGAGATATTTGCTTTGCTATTGCATCTTTCACTCAAGCTTTTGGGTAAATGAGAGAAGCCATTAATGGTGAGATCTCATTCTCAAATACCTTGAAGATCAAATGATCATAACTGATTGCTAAGAGTCTTAATAGGTTCATTTTCATAGCTTTCAAAGAGTAGAGAATATCTAGACATGTTAGGTTTGCTTGTTTATTTCAAGTTAATGCATGCAAAGTAATGGTTTCTTGCTTATCTCTTATCATGATGGTCCATTGACTTGTTGTTTAAATCTTTGGGGCTTCTTAAGTGTTCTTGCCTCATTTCATAGCTTTTGCAACTTTTCCTTGTTCACAATGACAAGTTTGTTGTCATCTATCTTAGTAGACCTTTAAGAATCAAATAAAGTTTTAATGTGACATACTTTATGTCACAGTGAAGCATAGTGGACCTTCCCACTTTTCTAAAGGCATCGTGATTAGTTACACGTACTCCTCGCTTTTGTCTTCCACTATCTCTTAGTGGGACTCTTTTGCAACCGAGTTTCCGATCTCTAAGTTATCTGGTGAAAAGCCTCTCACTCTCCTATAAAAGGAAGTTTGAGACTCATTCACTACATCAAGTAATCGAAGTAAGAGTGTCTAATATTAGTCAGATCGTCCATCAGAAGTCTAATCCTTGATCAAGGGTGCTCTAGTCTTGCTATCAAAGATAGCCTTATTGGTTAACATATCTATGTTTGTGGTATTATGTTAAGCTCTATGTTTCGTTTGATACGTCCCGCTGCGTGCACTTTAAGGTTAATCATTTATAAGTGCCACAAGAAATAAGATTCCCTATTTGCTTAAGTTAATGTTTATTCCATATCATATTTTAAACTCTTCTTTAGTCTTTGATTTTTTGGTTATTTGTTCACACACACACGCACACGCAAAGGCACGTGCATGTGTGCGCACACACACGGAGATATAATTTGAACTTTTACAAATTAAATTATATGTAAAAATGTTGGACATAGTTTCCTTTCACATGCACAAAATTATAGTGCTCCACTCCCTTATATCATATTATAATTCTTCTCGGCATAATTATATGTAAAATAAAATTGGTTGTAGTTTCCTTCCACAGAACAACATTAGAGTTCTCCACGCCTTCACTACCATTGTAAAAGTATTCTCATCATAATTATATTAAAAAATAATTTCAGCCATAGTTACCTTTCATGGGCACGACATTAGAGTCCTCCACTCCCTCTACCATCAGAGAATGCCTCAACATAATTATATGTAAAATAATGTCAACCACGCTTTCCTTTCACAAGCATGGCATTAGAGTCCTCCACTCCCTCTACCATTGTAAAATAGCTCTCGACATAATGAAAGATATACAAATTATTATTATATTTAATTTTAAATTTAAATATATTCATATAAATAGTTCTATGAGATTTATTAATACATTTAAGCCATTTAAATATACCCTCCATAAATAATTAATATTCTAATAACACTTCTCATAGTGTATTTTTATTCGGTAAAATGACCCACCTAGCATAAAAGTATCATAAACATTTACTAATATGGGGGAAAATGGTGAGTACAATTTTGGGATTCTCCCATCTAGCCTCTTTCTATTTTGGAAATTATTTTGGAGCATGTAATGTCTTATAAGTCACCGTTGTCTCTAGTCATAATTCCTACCAATCCATGGGTCGCCCAATTACAACCAAAATCATATATTTTTGTGTTAGTAATTGAATGCCACAAATAATTTAATAAGATTGTTTTTTTGGAGATTTTACTTGTATGTGTTAAATCCATCTCAAGATAATCTCCATGAATGCTTATTACCTTAATAAAAATTTTCCTCATGCAATTTTTGGTAATAGTCACATGAAAACCCAATGTGGTGATGTGGTATTCTAAGATTGTTCCTTTATATTTCATGTTGGTTTTGCACATTTGTCTATGTATAGCTAAGTTGGTTCAAATAAAGCAATATCATCACTTTGGTTGAATTATGAAGCTTGAACCCATCTTCTCAATTCCATGTAATACGATAACTTCCATTATCTTTATAAGCATCTAGTTTCGTTGTCTCGGATCATACTTTGCATAAATGATCACGACATTTTTCTCCCTTATTAAATGAATGGATCCATCCATCCATTTCCACTTTTTCTGATTTTAATTATTGGAATTTGGAATGCATGCCAATATTAGCCAATTTGAATTCAAAGTCATTTATAAATAGAAAAACTTTGTGTGATCCATTTACACATACAAGCACTATCAATTAAACATATAACATTGTTCTCATATTATTTTTGTACGGTATAATATTCTCTTATTTCAATGTTCCCAATGGTATCAATCTTCTATTATATGGGGTTTGACTATTAAGGGCTAGTTGGTGGAAACTAGCCACCAAAACCCTAATGCATGCCCCCAATCCATTTTAATTGATAATCCAAGTTAGAGATTTAGCTATCAGAGGTACAAATAATTCACAATGTGAAAATTTGGGAAAAATAAGTGAAGAGAAAATTCACGTGATTGAGCCTATAAAGTCACGCTTCTATCAGCATGTCCGTTTTTAGGTACTGACAGGTTGCCTCAAATAAAGTGTACAATCCTAACAACTTTATCCAATCCTATCTAGATTTTTAGGTGATAAACATCACAACTCCAATTATATATGTCAAAAAATTAAATTTATAGGATGTAAGTCTTCTACAATGTTGTATATAGGGTATCCATTTCTATCCCTTTATATTTATGGTATTGTTATTTCATTTACTAATCGGGGATTATTGTTGTATTATACTTGTACTTAATTAAATGGAGTTCATTTAATTGATTAAATATAATTGTTTTTATTTTACCACAAGAACAATAACACTAATAATAATAAAATAAAAACCTAAAAAAAAGTAAGTTTTCTATAAAAATGCACTTTATGTTCTTTGCAGTAGAAGCATTTGGTTATTTATCACAATATAATGACTTGACATATTTTTAAGGAATTTATCTTATTAAAAACTTTATTCTTAACCAATTAATTGGAGTTTTTTTGACTCCATTCTTAACCTTATCGAAGAACAATCAAATATCAAACATGATATGCAATGTCTTGACATATTTACCTCGCCTTCGGTTTCTAGTACAATGGTTCAAGAATCAATGATACACGTAGTCTTTCGTCATCCCTCTTCCTTAGTCAGAGAATCCTTAGTTGCATTTCAAGATATCTCTTCCTACCTTTGCAATATTCATCATTAAGGGTTGAGAAAAAGTCTCATATTATATATTACTAAGCCTTTTTCATTAACGTGTAAGTTTAAAATCAATCTAAGGGTCTCAATGAAAATCATGTGATTATTCATCTTGTTCGGTTCCTTTTCAAGATTTGATCCAACAACTTATGAAACTACTCAAATATTTTCTTTTGGCTATTTTCAAACATAAGAAGTGTTTTCACCTAGTACCTTAGGATTATGTTGTTTCTTAAGGAGGTTGGACACTTAGGTTTTCTTGACATTCACCATCAAGACACTACTTTGTGGGATTATTCAACATCCTATCAAGGGAAGGAGGGTTATAAAATATTGTTTTCCAATTTTATTACGAAGGTTCTCCCCGTGGTTATGTAACTTGGATGTGTTTAGGTTTACAAAAATTTATTATCTTACATGTCATAATCAAGGTTGTTTCAAGGTCATTTGTGATTAAGATCATTTAGAAACTATTTAGGAGATAAACAAATCATGATTGATTTGGACGGGATGAATTCAACGATGGTATCTCTATAAAACACCACTCTATGTGGTGGTATCCTAAATCATTAATTTCTATGTGACGCTCCTTTTGTAGAGGTACTTATGTGATTTTTATGGGAGGCATGCACACAATAAAAGACATTTTTCTTGAAACCTTTAGGGATTGGCTCTCTTGTTCCAAACCTAAAGTTAAATTTTGTTTGAAAAAAAATGGACAACAATTTTTGTAGAGGTTACTAACATATTTCCTATGGAAATTATTCATCAAATCGCAACTATCTCCACTTGCCCATAGTGGAAGGAATGGACATGGTATGTCAAACCCCTTTTGCGTTGTTCTCCTAAAAAGGACACCACTAACTTTTGCCTCAATCAAGCTAATTGTTGACAAGATCAACTAGCAATCATCTCTCTAATCTACTACTCACACATGTATATAGTTTGTTTGTATCCTCGTTGCATTTCAAGCTATCTCTTCCCACCTTGGCTATATACATCATTAAGTGGGTTGAGAAAAAGTATCATATTATATCACTAAGCCATTTTCACCGACATGTAAATTTTAGATTGACTCTAAGGGTCTTAATGCAACTCATGTGCATTATTCATCTTGATGGGTTCCTTTTAAAGCCTAGATCCAAAAACTTGAGAAACTCGATTAAATATTTTCTTTGAGCTAGTTTTAAACACGAGAAGTGTTTTCACCTAGTACTTTAGGATTATTATTGTCTCGTAAGGAGGTTGAGCACTCATGTTTTCTCGAAATTAATCATAAAGGCACCACTTTATGTACATAACATGGATTATTTGACATGTCATTGAAGGAAAGGAGGATTATAAAATCTTACTTTCCAATTTTATTTTGAATATTCTCTCTGTGGTCATGCAACGTGGATGGGTTTAGGATTACAAGGCCTTATTATACTACATGGCCCAATCAAAGTTGTTTCAAGGTCATTTGTGGTCAAGACCATTTGGAAATTATTTAGAGACAAATAAATCGTGACTACCTTGGATTACAAGTGGATTCGGTGATGGTATCTCTATCAAACACTACTCTATGAGGTGGTATCCTACATCATCAATTTCATGTGATGTTTATTTTGTGGAGGTGCTTTGATTTCATGCTCTAAGGATTTTTAGGAGAGACACGCACACAATGAAAGACATTATTCCCGAAACCTCTAGGGAGCGTCTCTCTTGTTCCAAAGTTAAAGGCGAAATTATGTTTGAACAAAAATGGCCAACAATTCTTTTAGAGGTTACTAACATATTTCCTATGGAAATTATTCATAAAATCGCAACTACCTCCACTTCTCCATAGTGGAAGGAATGGACATGGTATGTCAAAACCCCCTTTTGCATTGTTCTCCTAAAAAGGACACCACCGACTTTTGCCTCAACCGCTAATTGTTGACGAGATCAAAAGCAATCGTCTCTCCAATCTACTACTCACACATGGAGTAGGAGATAAGAAACTATTTGAAAGGTCATTCTTAAACCTAAGCTCACACACTTACCCCGGTGCGTTCTATATCGGTGATTGCCTTTGGGTGCCATCATATGAAATTACACATCACATGACTTGAATGTCCATTATGTGGCCACTTTTAAAATCGTTTGTTTTAGTTCTAAAATAAAACTCAGTTGGCTCGACCATGGATCCATGACTTATTCAAGCCTTGTTGACTTTAACCCTTCGACTGATAGACCCTTCTTCATGGTGATTGGCCAAGCCATATTGCTTGGAGCTCTACATATAGATCAATATACATTTTGAGCAGATTTTTTAATCTGGAAGAAATACATTCAACTATATTTACTAACTCTACAATCAATACCTTGTTTTCAACTTATAATGAGAAAATGGTTAATGTTTTTATGAAACTTCATGTTAAGGAAAAAATGTGTCTTTGAAGGTTTCAAATGTTTAGACCTTATTAGAGTATTGAGAAATGCTCCTTTCACCATTTTTCGCATTTTTCCTTTTTTGCCTCCAAAGGATAAAACCTTGTGGGGAGGGGAGGAGGTCATAGAGAAAGTCACTCTCGTGGTTGTTCTCACATCTATTTTCACTAATATTTGCCTCAAAGGAGCTTGCCTACACCGAAGTAATAGGGCGATTGGGGTCCTCCTTGACCAAATAAGTCCTTATACTAGATGTTATGAAAATCTTCCTCATAGAAACACTCTGAATGACACAAAATTGGTTATTAAAGATGCCACAAAAATAATGAATAATGCAATACCATATGTGATCCTATACATGATAGAGAGGATTGTAATCTTGGTCTTACTAATATTAACTTGCATACCCACTTTTTTGCAAAATAATTCAAGTGTGAGCAAATGTTTTTGCAATCCTTGAGCGGATGTTGTCATCAACATATAGAAGAAGCCTTATAACATACTCACCCAACCAGATACCATCGCCACCCTCCATATTTAATAGTTCTTCAAGTTGGTCTATATAAACCAAAGAGTGGGTGATAATAGGCAACCCTTCTTAACACCAATATCACTCCTAAAGCTCTTTGAAATGCCTGTTTGAGTTCTAATTTTAATACACACCTTTTCATAGAGTCTATGAACCGTTGCTCTGAGTTGCACTGGTATGCCAAGCTCTTGCATTCTGCACCATAACTTATCCCTAGGGACCGTGTCAAAAGCTTTCCTGAAATCAACAAAACAACAAAAGACTTCTTTCTTTTCCTCCCACGCTTTTTCAATGATATGTCTTAGAGTAATACCATGATCTAAAGTGGAGTGTTTAGGTCTAAAACCAGCTTGCCCTTTTTGTTGTCTTCTCATTTTCTTCTGCCCAATTGTTGATTTTGTGTTCAACCATGCTACCAACTAACTTTGCAAATAAGGGATTGATCATGATGGTCATGTAATTGGTTGGGTTGTTAACATCTCCACTCTTAAAAGAGGTACCACCATACTAGTAGTCCAATCGTTTGGGAAACCACACTGAATGATGTTGTTAAATATATTCAAAATGTGAGGAGCAAGGGTATATGAGCCCCATTTTAGGTACTCTGCTTGTAACTCATCTAAATCCTCGACCTTACCTGCATCTAGCTTTTTGATACCTATTTTAACCTCTTGTAACGTGAATAAATTTGTTGTTGTGTGTACTAGAGGTGGAGCCTTAACCTCTTGTTCTTGTTCATATAATTGTTTTGCATATTCTAGCCATTGAGTCACTATAATGTTATTTACTTTGTTTGTTTGTTTCTTTTCTTTGAAGTTCTTTCCAAAATAATTTCAACGTATTTTTCCCTAGATAAATGAGTTCTTCTCTCCTATTTCTCATGAACTCATCTTTCTTTCTCTTAATAATCTCCTGTACACCTTTATGTCTGTTTTCTCTTTCTCTGAAACCTTAAGAGCTTTCCTTGTAGCTTTGCATTCCTCATCAAACCACTTATTTGTTGGAAAACAATTGGTTTTTTCCTCTTGTTTCGGACCTCTTACATCTCCCAAGAGCTTTTTGAATAATTTTTGTCAACTCATAACTTTTGATGTCTTGTAAATCTGCTCTTTTTGTCTTGCATTAGACGTTCTATAGTTTCCTTGAAGACAACATGATTTTCTTGTGTTATGAGAATTATGCCCTTTGTTGGAGATTGTTGACTAGTATGCATTTTTTGTATACATTGATTTTGTGATCCCCAAGATATCACTATGCAAATTGAGTTGTGGTCTGATTTCAAATCATGCATGGGGTCATCGACCAAAACATTTGTTATCTTTTCAATCAAACTTTGTGAACAAATGACATAGTCAACAACACTTGCACCATTGTAGGTTTTACATGTAAATTTTCTAGACTTTTTCCATCTACTCAAACCATTACAAATAATAAGATCAAACATGCCATAAATAACGATTAGCTCTTCGCCAAAATAATTGGTGTCCTTGTAATCATATGAGCATCTACTCCATGAAAGAGATTCCTCTTCGGAGAGCCATATCGGACGTTTGCAAATTGATCCGTTGCAAATTGACGACCGGAGGAATCAGTATGGCGGGAACTAACACTAAAAAACTTGAAAACTTGACAAACAAAGAGGACTCGGGACACTCCCGACAAAATTAGAGGGAGTGACACGTATAATTGTGGCATACTAATCAGGCTGTGACCGCTTTCATAAATTCTCCAGGCCAGTTTTATATATAATGGTTCCGACAAAGATAGCGGCAGCGGAAATTGGGAGCGGGATGGGGATGGGGATGAGGATTAAAGCAAGACTAGTCGTTGGAGCATGGCAGTATAAAATTCTCTCCGAGAAGTTCTTTTTTCGCCCGTTTCAATTTCTTTCTTGTGTTTTTTTTTGGTATTGTGTTCTGGTTTGGGGATTTGTCTGGGGTGTCCTGCATGGCCATGCTCTGCTATTTTTCTGTCTGAATTTCTGTGTCTGCCTTTGAGTACGTTTTTATTTGTTCTTTTTGTTTAATTTTTGCCACATAACGAGGAGAGGACATGCTCAAAAACAGAGCGCAGAGGTGGTAACAGGATGCTTTTCTGCCACAACAAGCTATGGTCGGTAAGTGGTTTGCATTCTTTGTATTTGTTAAATTTTCTTCTAAAATTTCAGAATGAAAGGATGCTAGCTTCTTTTCACTCCGTGCTACACTTGTCTGTCTTACTTTTATGTTTACGGCTGGGACTTGTTTATCAGACATGAATTTGGATGTTTCTCTTGGGGTTTTCTTTAATTTTATTTGAATGATTTATTACTAAGCTTTTTGCATCTGGATCTGCAGTCGTTGCTCAAGATTGGAACAGGGGACGCACCTGTATATTAGCACAGGGTTTGCTCTTCGAAAAAGATTGAAAGTATATTCATAGGTATGCCTGAGTCCAGACCTATTGTTTCCGAGGATTTAATGGATATAATTTATGCCTGCCGTTCTTTTGTTGGTAAATTTAAATAGTTATTTCGTATATGTACAGTCCATTGTTTGTTTGATTTACATATTTGTAGCTTTGAGTGGGTTATACTTCCAAGCTAAATTATTGAAACTACACTATTTTGTGCTGATACAACACAATCCATGTCATCTAGTATAACGAAATTGAATTCAGGACTAAAAAAACAGCAATACATTCTTATTAGACAGAAAACATGAACTAATTTGTGTACGCATTACAGCTGTGCCTCATGCTTTTCATGGGCAGCAAGTTTATACATCTATTCTGGGCCGCATCTTTTGTTAACATCAGCCCTAGGAACCTTAAACACAATGGAAAACAAATACAAACAAGAAATCTGATATTGTAAATGGATAAGCATTAAGAACATAATTTCCAATGGGATAAGAGGCTAGAGGGTAAGCATAGCAAAATAAAGAAGGTTGACATGCCCCAAGCCAGTAACAACTGCTTGAGTTGAACCTAGTAAAGACCTCATCCTCTCATTAATTCACTGCCAGATGTTTCCAATCTTCAGGCAGAGCAGATGCTTCAACACTATTGTATTACGCTTGAGATAATTCTTGTCTAACAGTTATCATCAAACTATGGGTTGAATGACATGGATGTCACTAAGTCATATGGGTGTCGTCGATTATATGGATTTTCTGTCAAGGTTGCATGGCTAGTGTTATTGAACTCCTATGGTGTGCTTAGTGTGCTTGTAGTTTGAGGTTGTATCAAACTCCCGTGGTGTGCTTGTGTGCATCAATGATGAATGGCATGTATGTCATTTATTGGCATATGTCATTGATTCAGCACACGTGCGGCTAATGGTATGTAAACTACTATCGTATGGCATGTGTAACATTCTTCTATGTATAAGGGGTTCAATGGCATGTACGTCATCAGGTCGTGTGTGTGTGTTCAACTTGCATGACATGGGGATAGGGTGGCATGTTGTACATTAGAGTTGAGGTGCATATGTTTGTTGGGATGGCATTATGTGAATGTGTGCATTTCAGAGTTGGATGCACATCATCAAGGTTTGCATGGTGTGGATACCGATGTTACATGGCTTGTAAATTGGGTTTGCATGGCATGTAGGTGCATAGTGGTGTGAGAGGATTGCATATGTGCATCGAAATTATGCACAATGGGACCATTCTCATTGTGGTTGTGTTTAATGTTCTTACACATGTCAAGCTTGCATGGAAGATGTGCATTAAATTGCATCGTGTGACATTAGGATTGAATGAAATGTATGCCATTGAGTTGTTACACATTGTGGATGCATTGCTAATGTATATGTCAGTCCTATGGTGTGCCTGGCATGCTTTTGCATGTTAGGAGGTTAATGACATGTATGTCATTGAGTTGTGTGTGTAACCAATCCGCATGATATGTATGTCAGGGTGGCTAATAAGGATTGCTTAGAGGTGAGTCCCAAATCCGAAACCAAACAAGGGATCTAAACTCTTGTGTCAAAAGCAAAGCAATCCACCTGAATGCATAAAACTGAGGGTTTGCACATTACAGGCATGAAAATGTATACTCCATTGTTGTTTTTCACAAATTAGCTTTAGATAAATGTAAAATGATTGCTCATGAAAATGATATGCAACAGAGATGAGAAATTAGGTTACCATTGGGAGATAAAAGATCACACTCTTTAAGATACACCAACCTGGATTGAAATGCAAAAGTTATCACACACGGTACTAAAAGTTCTGACCTTGTCATCAGGGCCATTTTTACTTGTGGCTAAGGAAAGTTTCGTGTGACCGAGCAGGTTTACACTCAGCTGCAGTCTATCCCACCTGACTGACATTTGAAGCAAAGAAACGAGGCCCAGTAAATGTCCCAGGCTAGCTGGCTTTGATTTAAATACAACCAATTTCTTAAAACAGAATTTGAGGGGGAATAAATGCAATGAAAGTGGTGCATATTGGGTCAAGAAACAATGGAAGATGCACTAAAATATGACCTGTTCTCCTATGACAAAAATTTCTGTTTTCATTATAGAACTGAATTGGAAGATTTGATCCTATGATATTATGTTCCCTAGCCTTTTTGGCCCTGTTCCAACTCTCTATCTAGGGGTGTACAAATGTTCATTAGCTTTCTGGCTAACCTAGTTACCATAATTTAATTTCCTTTTATCATATAATTACTTGTTGGAATCCCCTATCAAACATGTTTCTCTTGTTCTTGTATGGACAAACTTACACTTGTATAATATTGAACACCTCCAGTCCTACTTTTACCTTACCAAATTAAATTTAGCTTCTTTTTGTTTTGTTTCATTAACTCCATACTTTGGGTATATCATCAAGATGGCGCCACAACTCTTCATCATGTTTTTTCAAAAGTTCTGTTGTTCACACGACTGTTGAACAGATGCCTATAGCACTATTGTCCAATTTCTGAGAAAAGTGGTCCAAAAAATTACTCAGCAACTCTATAAAACAAGAGAAAGTATCTGCTTCTACATTGACCAGTGCAGTAGCCCACATGATAGTAATTAGAATATGAATCAGAATTACTATGGAGATCTATATTGTCAGTGACTTCAATTTTTGAATGAAAGAAAATCTGGTTTTGTATGCTTTTTCTGAAAGTTGCAACTAGAAAGCAATACACTGTAAGCCAAGTTTATATCACTAAATTTAAAACAAACAGTTGCCGGGACAAAAGTTCTATTAAGACAAAAACAATTAAACATGTTATTGTCATGATTCGAAGCTGATAGTCTAAATTGACCTGCCAAAGAGTAGGACTGCAAAACATGTTCCTCTACTTTTGAAAAATCCTAATTTCTTCAACCGTGTCCTGTTCAGTATGACTTCAAGATGGTCTTTTGATTATTTGAAGAGGTTTTGATATCTTGAACAGACCTGGGGATGATGAGTCATGGGTCACTTAAAATATAGACTGTTTTGGTATGGGTACGAATACGGATACGTGTATGGGTACGGTCCGCTGAAACGGCAAATTTTTAAAAACCTTGGGTATGGTACGCTGTGGGTATGTTTATATATATATATATATAAATTTAAAGAAGCATTTGCATACTTATTGAAATTTAATACTCATACAATCATTCATGGAACATGAAAACAGATTTCAAATACTTTGAGAATTGAGACTTGAGTTTGTATTGATTCATAAAGTTCAAAACATAATAGTTAATAACTTAATACATTCAAGTTCTCAACTTGCTTCACTTTCAGTTTCCTAGGGCTAAAAGCCTAGAACATATCATCTAGATGATCCTCAAAATCATCTTCATGGATGGCACTTGCAGCTCCACTCCCACTAGCTCCATTGTTGAACCCTTGTGAAGGGCTCCTGGAAATTCGTCATCAATGCCAAGTAGTGAAACATTAGACAAACAAGCAACAGAAGCTTCAAAGTCCGTGGTTTCAGGTTGAATGTCCCAAAGCTTGTTAGGACCTCTAGTGTGTGAATTAACAAGAGGGGCTGGGTGTATAAATAGGTTTTTGGGGGTGTCTTTTAGGGTGAAATTAGGGTTAGGTTATGTTCTTTTTAAGTTAGGTTTTTTTTAATGATTTTAAGTTGAAAATGGCGGAACTTTGGAGCGGGTATGCTGCAAGTACATACCTGCAAGCCCCGGGTATGTATTTCCGTATCCAGGATGTACTAGGGGCCTGCAGGTACGTACCTATAGCGTACCCTAGACCGTACCCATACCTGTACCTGTACCAAGTACATATCAGGCCTGGTACGGGGGGTACTATGCGTTTCTATAAGGGTAGTCTAGCTTAAAACCATAGGTATCAAGACTGGAATCCGAATCTGTTCAGGAGGGTAAAAATTCCAAAAACCAGAATTCACGCCCTCATACACACTTGTTTGAGACGAAATTTATAAGTATGCAAAATAGTAAAAATATAAAATGTTAATAAATTTAATAATAAATAATATACAAGATTCTGGGGTGTCTTTTTTGAAAAAAACTGAAAAAAATAATTAAAAAAAAATAAGGGCCGACTTGGACACAAATCATCTGAGCCAGCCTGAAAATCTCGATCCGGTTGGATTTTGCGCAAATACAGTCAGATTTGGTAACTATGCTTAAAAATGAAGCACCTTTGGCTCTATGTTCCAGCATTTGCAAATGAGTCTTTTAAGTGAACAAGCGTTTGTATTCTATAGTCACGAATCACAAAGAAAACATGATAATCATATTTATTTACCCAGTACAGTTACATTTGCAAATCGGCACATTAAATTGCATATATAATACTCTGTTTGATACATGCATACGGTCTGCACTTGTCTAAATTTTGCATGCTGGGAAGAGCTAAACTCTCAACAGATTTCATGGCTCTTCGATAGAGAGATTTCCTTATCACGACCTTGCATATAAGCCATAACTTTGGTGTTATTTGTCATTTGCTATTCTTTTGATTCCCCCATCCTTGTGGCCCTGTGGGTGGTTTCCTATAAATGAAACTATCCCTCTTAAGTGTAGTTTTTCTTTCTGCAGCTTTTGAGAAATGTGTTGGAAATAAAACAGAGCAAGAGACTCAAAAATAAAACAAGGAATGAACACCAGCATATATATTCAACTAAATGAGAGAAAAATTAAAAAAATATAAAAATGTTTCTTTATCTTAAATAATATGCTGAGGTTCTTATGTTTTTGCAAAAAAAAATGAATTAGTAAATAAAAATAACAGCTCTATTATAATACAAATTGGGTAGAGGCTTGGATGCAAAACATTTAAAACATGCTTCTACCTACAACATTTACAAAAAAATGACTTCAAAATCTGCCTAAATCTAGAAAGTGTGCTCCCATACACATTGGGATCTGCACTGACATATCAGAGATCCGAAGCAGGTATATTTGTCAACATTTAAGGCGGGTAGTTGGGATTAAAATCTCCAACACTTCCCCTTAATCACAACTACCTTTTTTTCCCCAAGGAAAAAATATTAAAATTTTATTCGAAGGGAGGATAAAAAATACATTCATCAGTGGCACAAAACATGATATCAAATTGAGAGAATATGTCTCAGAATCAGTTTCACAAGATTTTCCGAGGAAAAAAAAAGAAACAAAAGCCAAAGAACGACATCCCCAAAGGGGCAAAGAGAAACACAAAGAGAAGCCATAAACGAGACCATAGAGGTCAATCTAGACTGCACGGAAATGCCCTAGACCCCCTCGTACCAGGCTGGGTACGTTTTGGGTATAGGTACGGGTATGGGTACGCCCTGGGTACGCTGTGGGTACGTACCCACAAGCCCTGGGTACATCTTGGGTACAAAAATCCGTACCCGGGACGTACCCAGTGCCTGTGGGTACGTACCCACAAAGTACCCACAGTTTTTTTCTTTTTTTTTAAGTGCAAAAAAATAAATAAAAAGAGTACCCAGAGAGTACCCACAGTTTTTTCTTTTTTTTAAGTGCAAAAAAATAAATAAAACATGAGGGCTTTGATTGGAATTGAACTTTGGAAAGTTCGTGTGAGATTCAATATTGCCAATAGGCTTTGAAGGGTCGAGAGAGATGAAAAGGACTTCATTTGGTTCACTTACTATTTGGGGGCTTTCTTGTTACTCCTCATGGGTCCTTTATTCTTCAGTCAGCCTATCTTCTCTTCATTTGACATTAGGTGCCAAGCCTACAAATCGATTTCGTCGAATCAGAAATATAATGACAAGATCCTTCTGCCTTGACAAGAGGCTGAGAGGCTGTTCTGCCCTCCTTTGGTTTGAGAAAGGAATCAAAATATTTCATGACTTTAAATGTTTTTTAATGTCCAACGATACATCTAACTCAAGCTTAAGGCATTAATAATGAATTATCAAATCTATAATACAGTCTATGTTATTAACTATTATGTTTTGAACATTATGAATCAATACAAACTCAAGTCTCAATTCTCAAAGTATTGGAAATTTGTTTTCATGTTCTATGAATGATTTTAAGTTGTATGAATATTAAATTTTAATAAGTATGCAAATGTTTCTTTAAATTTATAATTTTATATGCACATATATATATATAAAACGTACCCAAAAGCGAACCTTACCCGAGATTTTTAAAAATTTTCCGTTTCAGCGTGCGAAACTATACCCTTATCCGCACTGCATTACCAAAGTATCCGTGCAGTCTAGAGGTCAATAGACCCCATTCCAAGAAAACTCTCCCTAGGTGGTGGCAGCAAAGGTTTCCAATAGAAAATGTGAAGGAAAACAAATGGACAGCATTAACTGTAGTAGTGGAAATCGGTGCTGAATTAAAAAGTGTGCCTCGATTCAATGCTAGTGTCACCCTGAACATCCAACACCAGTAGCTCGCCAGGTCCCAAGTTTAAACCCTCCTTAGAGAGAGCGTCAGCTAGGAAAAGAGTTGGGAGTTCACCTTCAGATCATGTGCCATGGCCTGAAGTTCAGTTTTATGAATTACATTTTCATTTTTCATCCACCTTATGACAAGAATAGAGTCACCAAAGGCCTGTAACTGCAGTGTATTCTTAGATAAATTCAGCATCATAAGAGTTCGTAATGCCATCATTTCAGCATAGTTATTTGGCCCTTTGCCAAAATTTACTTTAAATTTTGTAATGTGATTTTCAGAAATGAATAGTACCCCTCCAATGTTGCAATTATGGTCTTTCCCTTGACATGCTCCATCAAAATAGCCCCAAGGGATGGATTTGTCAACCAAGAATGCCCCAATTTGTTGAGGCCTGTACACTTTGGTGATCAATTTGTACTGCCGGAACAAAGCACACGTCTGAGAGAAAACTTGAAATATTTGTAGTTGTCTGCCTTCAAATATTGTAGAATTGCGAGCCAACTAGATACCTCAAAGAACTAAAAATGGGACAGGCCTAAACTTCTTCAACATTGGAATCTGGTACCATTCCTTTAGACAGAATTCAATGTGGGGACCCTGCCAAAGGTTGGGATGGCCAATCCATCATGCAATATCTCTCCAAACTTGCCGTGTAAATGGACAATTAATAAAAAAATTTGATATATTTTCTTCATCAGATTTACACAAGATACAAATACTTGGACCGTGCTTGTTCCTCTTGTGGAGGATATCCCTGGCCGGGGCCTTATTCTTACTGGCCAGCCACATGATTGTTTGTCTTATTGGGCGCCTTCACCTTCCATATTTTTTTCCCCACATGATTTTTTGTCTTTTTGGGCGCTTTCACCTTCCATATTTTTCCCACAGCCAACACTTTTCCTGGTTCACGTCCCCATCAATACTTGGTAACCCCAGCGTGAAGGTATATTGCCTGGCCACCTTGTTTTTCACCCACACCAAAGTATCATGTTCCTCAATGATCCTAATATGTCATCTCCTTAATTCAGTCACAAAGTCATCCCACCTATCCAAAAGATTCATTTATAAGACCTAGAGTTGCAGCAGAGCTACATCCTTGATGCCATAAGTCTATGCTAGTACCATCCGAGATCTGATTTAAAGTGACGTATCCATGGTCTTGAAGCTGTTGAATCAGTTCCAGAAGGAGAAATATATTGTTCCCACAACCCATGATGGCATCGGCTCCCAAATGGATCTGCGAACCATTGCCAACCGTCCAAGCAAGAAATGGGCCGATGACGGGAAAGGCCAACACCAAAGCCGTCCACTGATTGGAGGCATTCTTAAAACTCTTAGATGTACTTCTTATCCAGCCTAGGAGAGTAGAGGAGCAATATATTTTTGAATGATAATTCTTTTCCACAGGCTTTCTTTTGTGATCAAATTCCAAAGACTTTTGGCAGCCAAAGTTTTGCCAAAAGTATGAATATGTTTGATTCCCCATCCACCCACGCTTTTTGGTTTTGCTAAAGACTGCCAGTTTGCCAAATGTAGACCGATCTGATCACTCTTTCCCTTCCAAAGAAAATCAAAGCAGAGCCTTCTAATCTTCTCTAGCACTCCTTTTGGAATGTGTGCTAATGAGTGCCAATAAACCGGAATGGCTTCAAGTACAGACTTCACCAAAGTAAGTCTCCCACCCCGGAAGAGCCACCTATTGCACCAAAAATGAATTCTAAGTTCAATGTCACCTATCAACCATCCCCAATCCTGCTTACCATAACCATTGGGCTTTAAGCTGAATCCCAAATATTTCAGTCCATCTTTGAATTCAAGGTATCTATAAGGAAAGAGCACCTTTAGGATCTGCAACTCCTCATCTTTCAGTCCGATGAAATAAACAGCAGACTTAATAAGGTTGATCTCCATTCCCGAGGCTTTGCAAAAAGTTGTAGGAACTCCTGGAGTTTCCTTCGCTCTCCCTTACAGAGAAGGAAAGGAGGACATCATCAATGAAGAGCAGATGAGTTAGACGTTCATTTCCTCCAACATTAGTCCCATGAAGAAGTCTTAATCTTTTAGCCTCCATGATGGATCTGCTTAGTCCCTCAGCACAAGTAAAAACAAGTAAGGAGAGAGTGGACACCCTTGTCTGAGTCCCCTAGTAGCCTTGAAGAAGGGGATGCTGCCCCATTAATGAGGACAACCAAAGAGATGGAATTCACACAATTCATAATACAGTTGACAACTGGAAGACAAAATCCCACATGGATTAGTAGTAGTCTCAGGTACAACCATGATGTTCTGTCGAAAGCTTTGGACAAATCAATCTTTACCACTGTTGCAGGCAATCGCTTAGCAATGATCGAATGTAATTCTATCTGAGCTGCCCCTATGGATTTGTGTATTTGCATTTCTTTGAGGAAACCAAATTGCTCGGAAGAGATAACCACAGAGAGCACTTTCTTCAGTCTTATGGCCAAAACCTTAGAGATGATCTTGTAGACACAGTTACAGAGGGCAATAGGTCGATATTCCGCAAAAGTTGCAGGCCTGTCCACTTTGGGAATGAGTGCTAAAAAGGTAGTGTCGACCGAACCTAGAACATTTCCACTAAGTATTTCCTTTTCCACCACCCACAACAGATCATTACCCGACAACTCAAAGAAAAATAAGAAAAATTCTATAGTCCACCCTCCTGGCCAGGACTTTTGTCTTTTTGAAAGGATGTTAGCACAATTTGCAATTCATCCAAAGAAAATCTTCAAAGTTCAAATAATATCAGGTTGTCTTCAGCTGTAACAAATTGTGGGAAATAAGAGGGCTCCGTGTCAATTTCATCAATATTAACACTCTTAGGTTCTTTATACAATGACTCGAGATGGCTGACTCCCAAATCAACAAGCCCTTTGAAACTACTCACAACCTCTCCATCTTCCTTTCCCGTATCCCATATGGTATTGATCTTCTTTCTATAATTAGCGAACCAATGAAAATATTTGGTATTTTCATCACCTAATTCCAACCAAGTAGCACTGCTTTTCATTCTTCACTTCGCCTCCCGGTCGATCAACAACTTTCTCTTGCTGGCCTCCAAATTACGCATCCAAATAGTTTCAATTTCATTAAAAGTGCTCTCAATGTTTTCATTGAACAAACCCTCTAATTCCTTCTCAACCTCTTTTATAAGCTTGTCTCTATTTCAATATCTTTCATCAGCCCAGGCCACAACCTTTCTTTTGACAACTTTGAATGTCTGTGCAAACTGTTTGCTGGCATATTCATCAACCTCTCTGTCATAGTGCTTGCAAGAGTTTTTGACAATTGTTGGGAATTCTTTCTCCAACAACCATTCAAGATTAAATTTGAAGGGACTAGAAGGCTTGTAATTAGGAAGTTCTAATTGAAGAAAAGCAGGGTTGTGATCTGATGTCCCTCCTACAAACACCCATGTCCGCACTCTATCCACACCTTGTAGGAGATCATCAGAAACAAGAAATCTATCAAGGTGTTTTGAAATGGATTTTTCCCACTTCGATTATTTCTCCAGGTGGGTCTGATGGAGATGGGCTCCACATCAACCAGACCAACCAATTCAATTTGGTGAAGGAAAAATTCAGCCAAGTTGTCTACCCTAGCAACATACCCCCAAACTTCACTTCTATTCATAGTAAAGTTTTGGTCACCACTGAGAATCAAACAACCGTTCCTAGTCACCTGCACAGTGAAGATTTTTTCCCAGAAAGCGTGCTTCCCTTCATAAGGGCCGTACACATTCATCACAGTAATAGATTGCCCCAAGCCTTTACTGGTGAATTCAGTGCACAGTCCAGAAGGCCACCCAGTAATAATACCTCCAGACTGGCCAACTGAGTCCAAAGCAATAAAGTCTCAGTCCTTTAGAGTATTCTGAAGACAACCAAGTAACAAATCACCACACCCCATGGTCTCCTGAAGTAGTATAATCTCCCACTTCTGGACTCTATCATTTTGGCCAGGGCCAGCCTTTTAACTTGGCTGCCCAGTCCCCTAATATTGAAAGAGAGGACAATCATTAAGGAACATCTAAGGAGGCTTGAGATGCTTTAAGGACCCTCGTGATCAGATGTTGTTTGCCCTGCTGAACATTTATCGCTTCTGTCTCTTTGGCCTTCTGAATATGTGACTTTCTACTAACATTAGTAGTGAACCCACCTTTTGGAGTCCTGGAGTATCCAATCCCAATCCCTCGGATTGTACTCCTCAAGGTATGGATCCAATTTGCTGGACTGCAAGGGATATCTACTTTTTCCCTTACTTTCATAAATATCAACAACGAATCCAAATACTGACCTGTCTTCAATTCCAAACGCCCAGACTCCAGGTTTGGATCAGAATCTGAAAAGGATAGTAATTTCCCCTTCTTAGATGGCATCAAAACCGAACAAGGAAATTTTATTTTACCACCTTCCATGTCCTTCTGGGAAGCATGCAACAAAGTGGCAGCCTTGGCAGGGGTTGGCCAGGACTCTGGCAGATTTTGTCCATCTTTTGTATCATAAGTAAGGTAGGAACGAAAATTCCCCAAATTCTCTTGACCAATTTCAGAAAATTGTGCCTGTGAAATGGGTGCATTTGAAGCCTTATCCTTTTCAGCTAGGATGTCTTGTAATGGAGACAATTCCTCATCCACCTCCAAAGCTATATTCAGAGAGCGAATGTGCTTAAGAATTGCTTCTTCAAAAGTAATAGTGGGGCCTTGATTCAAAACAGTTTTACTGCCCAAAGGTCAACTCCCAGCACAATCAGTTGACACTTTCACCCCTCCAGAAGTAGTATCCATTTGAATTGGGGCCACAAGACACGTGTATCCAAGTCCCGTCTACAAAGAATGGGTCTTAGTGTGATAATCTGATTTCTTGCGCCACCATTGGCAGACAAATGAGTGGGAGCAATCAGCAACAACATGACCATAGAGATGGCAATGAGCGCATTTAAATGGGACATTTGAATAACTGAACAACTGGGAGTAAGTCTGAATCCCAATCTCAAACTCCAAATTATCTAGAAGACCTTCTCTAATATCAATCTCAACAAGAACTTTGGCTACAGAATAATTATGGTTGGTCATGAAAGTGGTGTCAACTCTTAATGTTCTTCCAAGTGTGTTTCCCACCTCCTTCAAAAATGTCTCAGACCATAACTCCAAAGGAGAGCCTGGTAATTTAACCCAAATGGGATGTTTGAATAATTGAACTGGGAGTAAGTCTGACTCCTAATCTCAAACTCCAAATTATCTAGAAGACCTTCTCTAGTATCAATCTCAACAAGAACTTTGGCTACAAAATAATTATGGCTGGTCAAGAAAGAGGTGTCAACTCTTAACGTCCTTCCAAGTGTGTTTCCCACCTCCTTCAAAAACGTCTCGGACCATAACTCCAAAGGAGAGCCCCATAATTTAACCCAAACGGGAAACAGGTGGCTGGCTCCAAGTGTGGATCAAAGATAGGATGCCAAAGTTTTAAGGACAAAAAGGCAGAACCCCAGAACCATTGGCCTCCAAGTATCTTTTCAGCATCTTGCTCTGTTTGGAAGCTGAAACTGATCTGACCTCTAGTTAAAATATGGTAAAAGGGACCATACCGTATCACAAGATGCCAATGCCTTTGTAGTCAATCATTTAGGATTGTGGAAGCAATCTGTCGTCCAAAAAATTTCCCAGTTAATGTCTTCCTAGCAACTAAGAAATACGGTCCACACAGATGTTCTCACCAACAACAAGTTTTACCTTTGATTCCTTTGTCTTAATCACCTTGTGGCGTTTCCTACATGGAGTTTTACCTCTAGCAGGCGAAAGTGCAGTCGACTCTTGGTACTCCCCGGCTAAAGCACCTAAATCCAGATGAAAACCAATAAACCCAAGGCCTTTTTCAGAAGTTCCTAGTCCATAATCTCTTGCAGAAAAACAGGAAGCAATTTGGCATCATAGTTCAACTCCTTCAGTAGAGAAGTGGGCTTATTCTTGTCTTTAGACAAGGAAAAATTTGGGGGCTTTGTAGAGTGGTGTGGATTAGTTATTTCAAAAGTATTGGATTCCAGGCATCCAAACCCCACCTCACAAAGCATTGGATCAAAACAGCCATTTGGAATGCTGAACCAGCTGAATTTCCTCACATGACATATTATACAAGATTAAACTGTCTATCATCTATCCATCCATCATCCCCAAATCTCCCGCATGTGCACGAGCTGCCAGGGAGGTATGTATCAATGCCTATTACTCACACTTGTGCCAGAAGTAAAGTTGCTTCTCGAGCAAAACCAATCTCAGGAAAGTATTCACATTCAGAAAATGTAATAGAGAACTAAAAAGCAATAGACAGAGCAGCCTTGAGGAAAAATCCACCAGACATTGCGTCAAACACTTGGATGGCAACCTCCAGACAGATCAGAAGCAACATACACAAGGCACAGGAGTCTTCCTTCAATTGCTGCGCTTTTCCCTATGCTTTTTATTCACTCAGCCTCCCATGTTTGTAAACTTGTCAATCAGTGCATTTGTAACTGTGACATCTGACAAATATCCACATTTCATTAGCGATGAAGAACTTCATACCCAAATCCAAATCTCCCAAGATGGCGCTGGCTGTGAGAATGCAACAACTTTGCAGAGTTGGGTTTGATGTCAGATTTTCAGTTTACAGTTTTGTGCAGATTTCTGGTTCTGTAGTGAAAGAGGAACATGGAAAAAGTACAGAGTTTTGTTGATCTCTGCATTTACATTGGAGAAGTTGTAGAGTTGTAGTGAAGACGGTGAAGGTAAGTTTTGGCTCTAAGAGCACCTAACCCCATCTCACCTCACCGAGTTGCACACATTAGCTGGATCTACACATCACCGAACTCGAGTTCTTGGCACTTATCCTTCTCAGCTCAGGTCGCACTCCCAAGACTCACTGCATGGATCTCACACTGAGCTCCTCGCACCCTATGAATGGATTAACTCAGCTCGGGTAGTGGCATCTCAATGGTGGACCAACACATCTGCTGACCCTGTCACAGTAAGCAAGTCAAGACATGGAACCTCTCCAGCCAACTCATCTCCTACATCAAGGATGAATATACTCTACTCAGTCCTCAAATTTTCTGGATCAAAAATACTTGGGACACATTCGAATTGATGCATCAAAGCTTAACTCAGATCAGAACTACAGTCCCCGGCTCAAAATTTTCCAACTCCAGGAAATGGATCAAAAGGCATGGCAAAGTGTTCTTCTCGATCCTGAAAAACTTTGGCAAACAACCCCCTCCGTTGACTGTAATACTATCCAGTCTCAGCCTGCTACAATAGTGAGTTCCATCGATCTACTATCCATGAGGTCCCTATCTCAATGACAATGACATTAAACCTTAAATTAACTAGTTTTCTCGACCAAAACCACCCTTCATTCCTAACTTGAAGAGCTTCTTAGAGAGGTGCAGTAGATCGACAAGCTCCCAAACTATTTTCTGGACTTTCCCCAATCGCAGACCCTATGGAAAGCATTTAGCTCATTCATGGTTGCAAAGATCCATATCTCACCTTGGCCCAGTAAACTCAGCTGGGAATCCTTTGAATATGAGTTCGTGTTGTTACTAGGGCTTGGCCAGATCTTTAACTTGGGCCAGACAAGAACTTGTCAGATCTGCGGCAGGTCACAATGTGGATCTATGGAGGACAAATTTATCCCTCAGTCATTGCAGTCTATGAAACCACATTCTTTCACGCACTTTGTCGAACAGTTCACATGTTTCACTTTCGACATATGCATACAATTCTATCAGGGCACGTGCACCAAAACATCTGACATGAGGCTCTTTTCCATAGTGCTTTGGTGGAAATCCACACCCTGTTTCAAAGCTCCTATTTAGCCATGTAAGCCGGAAGTATGCTAGCAACAGTTGACTGTTCAGATTCCTTCATATCCACAACTCTATTCAATAAAATTGAAATATTATGTTGTTACCTTGACACTTTCTTCAAGTAAGAGTTCTGATTTGATAAACCTTAGACACCCCAGATTTTGTATCTTTGCACACACACGAATGTCAAGAAAGTTCTCACCTGGACACAAGGGTTTTGATCTTTCTTCTTTGCATCACAAATCCCAAGTATACCGTCTCTCTCTTCATGCAAAAACTTCTTCTGACTGATAACTCCATAGATCTAAAATCTATATTGGCCAGAAGGTTTTGATTATCCATTGTAAAAAAATTAAAACAATTGAAGCACAAGTGTAAAAGAGAAAAAGAAAAAAGATTTCAATAACCAAGGTAGGGTTTGAAAGAATAAATTTCAATCACAAGTTCCTATATACATGATGCCCAAACTGTTTTTTTCCTTTTCCTTTTCTTTTTCTTGTTTCTCCATATTACCTTGCATATTGTGCCTATGCTAAAAATTTCACTTTTAGAGATATGGCCATAGTGATTACAAGAAATTTTTCTTCATTTGAGGAATTTGCTTGATTGTCTGCTTCTAGAGGTGTTGCTGGCACGGCTACTTGGCAAAGAGCAATATGCATTTTTTTGAAAATTCTTGCCCTTAGTAAATTCTCACTTGGGCGAGATCTTGGTTGTAGATACTTAGCACATTTATAAAAAAATTGCCCACATATTGATGTTGCCTCAGTGACTTGTAGATTTGGCTGGGTGGCATTGTTATATGCTATGCATGCCTTTTGACATAATGGCTGTGCAAATGTCGCAGGCGACAATTTCAAATAGGCTTTTGTTTACTTGTGGTGGCTCATACGACGTTTGACTGAGGCAAGACCCATGCTGCCTAGGAGATATTGTGCCAGCAAGAGCTAGCTGAGCACCACACACAGGCTGCGCTCTTTCTATATTTTCCATGCCTTTTGAAAAGGCTTCTGACCTCCACTTGCCACGTGCTGCTCTAAGTCCGACAAATTGGCACTTGTTGGTTAGAAATCTTCAAAAAGTTCGTGCCATATGTAGATTTTGCTTTGGCGAGAGCTTGAGTGGTGTCTAAGCTTGGAGAAGGGGTTGCACTGCCCAATAAGAACTTTTCAACATTATTTGTCCTTCGCTGCCCTCTCAAAGAAGTCACTTCAGCAACTATTTGCTGGGATTTTCGCCTTTGTAGGGAGATGTGCCATAATATTTGGGTGCGCTGCAAATGGGGTCCAGTGATTGAAGTTTATGCCTTGTTGGCCGGATTTGTCTTAGAAATTGGCATGCCCTGCCCCATGGAAGGATTAACATTGGTGCTGTCAAAAGAGGGATTTCCAACACAGTTCACAGCGTGAGGAAATCTTGCTTCAGTGAGAATTAGTGGAGTAGAATCCATGTGGTTAGTTTGGTATGAGGGTTGACAGATGCAATGTGACGCTATTTTTGGAATACTCGCTTCGCGAGATTTTTCTTGTATGAGAAATTTGGTGAGGGCTATGCATAAATACACTTGGGGCTGCATTTTGAAAACTTGACTTGGCGATTGTTTCGTTACTTGAAGATTTAGTGGGCTTAGTGGGCTTTTGAACTGGAGTATTTGCTGCTGCGATTACTCGGGCAGACATATTTATAACTTGTTCTTCATTCCAAATCTCATAAAGTGCAATAGTTTGCACTTCTACTCCTTGATGTTGCTGCTACAAAATTTCTGTATGAGCTTCTTTAGAATCCTCTTCAATTTGTTGATTTGAAAGCACTTTTCCCTCAATTTTTATTTCTTCAATGTCCTCTGATGGACACACTTCTACTGTAGCACTAATTGATTCAATTTCACACTCATCCTCAAACACATAATTTTCTTTCTTCATGGTTGTTGCCATATCAACTTTACTGCTCACAACACAACAGGTTTGGCCTTGAAATGCCTTATGTAAACGCTGTCATGCTTCTATGGACCTTGTTGCTGGCGCAAGAACAGGAAAAATCAACTCGTCCATAGCTTGCTGGATTATAAGGAGTGCTTCGACATCCTTCTTTCTATTCTGTTTCAAAGCAACTTTGTCATCTGGTGACAATGCATTGTAGGCTGCGTGATCTGCTGTTTCAGGAAAGCCATACTCAACATATTCCCAAAGCTCTTATGAGCATAGAAAATGTCTCATAATAATAAACCAAAAATAATTTTTTAACCAACAGTTAGACCTTGCGGAGGCAAAAACAAATGTCTTCCATTGCTTGAAACCGCACAATAAAAAGCTAAGTAATACCCAGATAACAACTTAAAAACACTTGCAAATATCTTAGCTACTGCTTACAAAATGCTTGTATGTGATATAGAAGAATCCGATTCAGAAGGAAACTTGCACAAACACAAAACAAATGTACATACTAAAACGAACTCTGATATATTGTTAGAATGTAAGGCTTATTAAATAAGGACATCATTAGTTATTTAACTAAAAGATGGTTGTAACCGGTTGTAACTATATCAACCGCTTTGTAACTACATCATTCATAATATAATGACGGACACACTATCTCCATAGTGTGCAATCTGCCTTCTCTTTATTTCTTCCTTGTGTACGTCTTCTAACATTGGTATCAGAGCGTGGTAAGGAGAAAGAGAAGGAAAGAGGCAGCCATTATTCTGCTATAACAGTCACACAATTTTACAAGCACGTTTTCAGGCAGAATACAGTCGCAGAATTCAAGGGCGCAGTCGCGGAAGACCTTGCAGACCTGTTTCATTCACTTGTGTTACAGATCAAAGGGCATTTGTTGTTTTTCTGCAGTCGCGATCGAAAGGTATTTACTGTTTTACCAATCGAAGGGGTCTCTTTCTATAGTCGCGAATTGCAAATAAATACAATCGCAATTCAGCACAAATATAGACATAATCTAGGGAACAAAAACTAGCTAATCAGAAGATAATAAAGTCGCGGAAGGGTTTTATATATTTTTGAAGAATTTCAACATGTGCCAAATATAGTCGATAAAGGGAAAACATACAGTCATCTAGGGCATGCACGGAAATCCTATCTGTTGTTGCAAATCACAAACTAGGGCTTTTTATTTGGCCATGAATGGGCTGTGTTACTCTTGGAGTCAATGATAAAAAACTATGCAGAATGTTTATATTATCAAGTGATTCAACAAAATATTTTTCAAGAGACGGATAAGATTGTAAAGAAAACGATGAAGGGAAAATTCCAAGACAAACCATATATAGCCATGGTTGAAAACCCACCAAATGTAGAAGGTAGTGAGGACAGTGATGAATACGTATTATAAAGATGCTCTAGACTTTGAAGGCACGAAAGGACATAGGAAAGGATACAAGGTAGATGAAGCTCGGTATGGATGGTTGCTCAGATAGTTTGGGAGACTGTGGATCTTGGGAATTATACCCTCATGAGGGTCATGAGACAACTTGATGGAGCTTGTGGATGGCTCAATATGGATGGTTGTCCAATAATTCGGGAGATCTGTGATTCGGGAGTTCGGGAGGTGGAATCCGGGAACTCGGGAATTCAGCTCGGGAGCTACACCTTTACGAAGGTCACAAAGCAACTTGATGGAGCCCTACCTAGTCAAAGCACTGCTTTCAAAGTGAAAGCCTCTGAAGATTACATAGTTCTGTTTGGTTCTAGTTTTGTTAGAATGTTCGTTTTTGCTTTATGTAGGATAAGGGGGTATTAGAATGTAAGGCTTATTAAATAAGGACATCATTAGTTATTTAACTAAAAGATGGTTGTAACTATCTCTACCGCTTTATAATTACATCATTCATAATATAATGACGGACACACTATCTCCATAGGTCCACCAAAGGCGGACGCGGAGAGATCTTCCCTCTAGACATCAGCACCCGGTTCACACACAACTTCTGGTCCTCGGACTCCAACATGTCACCAACTTCTTCTAGTGAGTTTTTAGGTGTTGAGGGTCCTCCTCTCCTCCTTTCCTTTCTTCCTCCACCTGCTTTGACTCCGTTGCTCTCAGCGGCTTTCTACGGCCCTCTTCTCTACTTTGTTCCTCTCGGTTGTTTCTTGGGACCCTTTTGGTCCTCCGCTGCGTGCTTTGCACATTTGTACTGTTTCAGTCCCATTGACCTACTTTGTGGTCATTTGTTGGACATTTAATAAATTTATCTTATCTTATCTATCTTATCTTCTCATTATTTCTTCCTTGTGCTTCTAACATAGATATCAATAGATCACCGATACATAGCTTTATTACTATTTTATTCGGTGGAGTTGCCTCTGCTTTTGCTTTACTTATCTCCTTGTGCTGCTGCGTGTTCAAACTTTCTCCATTCTTCTTCTTCTTCTCTTGAATTCCTAAACAACTAGACAACCTAGCAAAAACCCAAGCATTGGAAAGACGGACAATCTGTTAGTGACTCTAGTATCGATACCATTTGTTGGAAATAAAACAAAGCAAGAGACTCAAAAATAAAACAAGAAATAAACACCAACATATATGTTCAACAAAATAATAGTTAAACTCTATTATGGTACACATCGGGTAGAACGTCGTTACTTAACTGCCTTGGATGAAAACAACTAAAACATGTTTCTATGAATAGATCCTTAGTGAGATGAGGCCACTCGCATACACATCGAACAGTAATAAAACACACCTACAACATGTACTGAAAACTTGAATTCAAAATCTGCCTAAATCTAGAAAGTGTGTGCTCATACACATTGAGATCCGCAGTGACATGTTAGAGATCCATAACAAGTGTCTTTGTCAAAATTTAAGACATGTAGCTAGTAGTTAGGATTACAATCTCCAACAAAATGTAAGGCACGCAAGAAAGGACTAGGAATTTGTGTGGAAGGTGTTCAATGATGTATTGCCTATGTTACCAAAACTTGACTTCAAAATCTGCCTAAATCTAGAAAGTGTGTGCCCACATTGGGATCCACAGGTGACATGTTAGAGATCCATAAAGCACGTGTATTTTTCAAAATTTAAGACAAGTAGTTGGTAGTTAGGATTACAATCTCCAACAAAATGTAAGGCACAAAAAAGGACTAAGAATTTGTGTGGAAGGTGTTCAATGATGTATTGCCTATGTTACCAAAAACGAGAAATGAGAATCGTGATAGAAATGGTAACTCGATGGAAAAAGGGGGTTAGTATAGGTTGCCATAGAAACAAGTTAGAAACAGATTCCATACACATCCATATATACGTATGTTTTGAACAAGTCATAACACATGAAAAAAAAATGAAGGAACATTACATCAAGAGGTGTAAGAATCATATATTGCAAAAGTAAGAAGTGCATATCTATTACTAAAAATAGTTATAATCACTTCATTGATAATCTCAATATAAAATTTAAAAAGGGCTTTGAAAAAATATATCAATTGGAATGATCACTAGATACATAAATAAAATTGACTGTCTAATAACAACATAGAAAAACTAATATGATCGTAGCTACACCTTGATATGTTTGAAGTGGAAGGCATCCCAATGCTTCTACTTCCCTATCCTTCATTCCTAAGAACATTAGATACAACATTTGGAGCCAAAATATCTTCTCGCATCGTCCCCAAACACCTCATTGGTGATTCATCATTTCCATCATCTAACGAGCCACCATAATCCCACAACTTATGAGGTCCACTCTTGTACTCAATTGGAGCTCGAGAGAAAAGACGAAGGTTTAAGTGAAGATAAACAAGATCCTCTGCCTTTTTACTTCTTAACTTATTGCACTTCACCGAATGTATGAATGAATAATCACTCTTATTTCTTTTCAAGTGAAGCACTAGCGACATATGAAACAAAATAAATTTTAATTAATTATAAATTGGTTTAAATTTTAAATATTGTAATACTTGCATAGTTAGAGAACATTTAAAAACTAACGCATAAATTTCACCTAAGAGAGGACACGTATGACTTTGTGTTTTTAAATAAGGGTGTGCCCCTCCCACATGACTCCCTAAATGTTATGATCTTCAAATGATTGCATACATAAACAACATCGGGATGATAAAATTTTCCCTCCATTATAATATATATTTTCATGCTTTTATTTTATTTTTGCATGATCATCTCTAGTCATAATAAGAAAGATGCAAATCTAGTCTCCACACATCCGAGTAGTTGTAATGAAGCATACTTCCTATAAATGGCCCAAGACATGGAATGAGTAACAATCTAAAGTTGAATTTTCTTTGCATCGATATCACTTGGTTGATCCAAGGAAGGCCATATGCAAGTCCTTTACTAAGAGATTGATGCAATAAATTGCATATGGTGTCCAAAATATTTTAGCATAGTCATCCTCAATCATGTCCCCTACTAGTACATTACTCGAAGCACCGCATGCGTAGTGATCTGCACTACATTCTATCTTCCTACAAGCTCAATTTCATTTAGAAACAAACCCATCAAATATGTCGCATCCTTCACATGACCATAAGTGTCACATGCCTTCAAAAACATAACACCCTTTGAGGATGAGACAACAATGTTTATTAGGGGTTTATGAGTAACATCAGTCCATCCATATGAGAGAATTGATATGCCGGTGTATGACCAACTTTCCAAGGTGTCTTTCGTTCTAGCCTCAACTCGCTTTTTCTCATCATTCAAAACAACAATTTGAAGCTATAAATGACAATGGGAAGAAAGAGCAAATTAAGGTTTGTAAACATATACTAAAGTAGAAAGAGGGGACTTAATTATAGAGCGGGTAATGGTTGAGTCCATGACACTTGACCTGATTTCAATACCCTAACAAACACATGAACCACGAGGTGGAGGTGATATGGATAGGCCCCCTCAATTTGTGACACAAAAACCTTCTTCTACCCCCATGAAAGAATCTCAAATTGCAAAAATGTATGATGCTGCCAATGAAAAAATGTTGATGGTGCAATTGGGAGGTTATTTTTGGTTGTGGCATGCCATTCAATATTGCTCTGTATGCTTTATGGAAGGATGCTATGTGCATGGTAAACAATGCTCCTAAGGGGTATGTGGCTCCTAGTTACGAAAAACTTCGGATTGTTGTTTTGAATGATGAGAAAGCACGTGTTGAGGCTAGATCGAAAGACATCAAGGAAAGATGGTTCTACACTAGTATAACGATTCTCTTAGATAGATGGAATGATGCTACTCATAAACCCTTAATAAACATCATTGTCTCATCCTCAAAGGGTGCTATGTTTCTGAAGGCACATGACACTTCTGGTCATGTGAATGATGCGATGTATTTCATGGGTTTGTTTTGAGATGAAATTGAGCTTGTAGGAAGACAAAATGTAGTGTAAATCATTACGAGAGATAAGATAAGATAAGATAGGATAAAGATAAATATATTAATGTCCAACGAATGACCATTACAGAGAGTGCTTCAAGCAATGTACTAGTAGGGGACATGATTGAGAATGAGTATCTTGAAATATTTTGGCCACCACGTGCGAGTTCATTGCATAAATCTCTTACTCAAAAACTTGCATAATGGCCTTCCCCGATCGGTTGAGTGGTCTCGATGCAAAGAAAATTTAGCATTATATTGTTAAACATTCCACGTCTCAAGCCATTTATAGGAAATATGCTTCATTACAACTGCCCAAATGTATGGAGGCTAGATTTACTTTTTTACTATGATTGTTTCACATCCTAAGAGTGAAACAATCATTTTGGGAATGGTGGTGTCCACTCAATGGGAGAGGTGGAAGAGATAGACTACCCCCAACACCACCTTATGCGAATGAATTCCACAATATATTATTGGGAGTTGTTTTATTTTTTTGATGATGTGAAGATCTTTGTCTTCTTTGCAAACCAATAATGGGGGTTCTTCGTACTTGATAGAGATGAGCCATGCATGGGGAATGTTATTGAGAATCTTGACCAAATGAGAGAGACTCTTCAAAATATTTTGACAAGTAGGGCACTTTTCTTTGATTGAGTGAGAGAGAAAGTATTTAGTTTGGATTTGCGGTGACAATGATAGACGGAGGATGCTTGATAGATCTCTTCACGTTATTGATTTTTTCTTAATTCGAGGTGGTTTGATAAGAAACCATGGTTGGGTGAGAAGGTCGAATTGGGATGGAAAACCTATAGTGATTGGTGTTATCGAGATAAAGATGATCGTGCAAAAATAAAAGAAGAGTGGAAAATATATTAGGATGGAGGGAACTTTTTATCATCCCCATGTTGTTTATGTATGCATAATTTGAAGATCATAACATTTTGGGAGTCATATGGGAGTGGCACACCCTTGCTTAAAAACACAGCCATACGTGTCCTTTCTCAGGTGAAATTTATGGGTTGGTTTATAAAATGTTTACTAACTTTACAACTTATTACAAGATTTAAAATTTAAAGCAATTTATAATTAATTAAAACTTATTTTGTTTCATAGGTTTCTAGTGCGTCCGTCAGTGAAAGAAATTGGAGTGATTATGCATTCACTCATTCAATGAAGCGCAATAAATTAAGAAGTAAAAAGGAAGAGGATCTTGCTTATGTTCACGCAAAGCTTTGCCTTTTATCTTGAGTGTCAAATTGAGTACAAGAGTAGGCCTCATAAAATGTGGGATTATGGTGGCTCATTGGATGATAGAAATGATGGTTAACCAATTTAGGTGATTAAGGACGATGTCGAAGATCTTTTGGCTCCGGATGTTGAATGCAATGTTCTTAGGAATGAAGGACAAGGAAGTAGAAGCACAAGGATTCCTTCCGCTTGAACATGTCGGAGTGTAGCTAGGATCATATTAGTTTTTCTATATTGTTATTAGATAGTTAATTTTATATGTATCTAGTGATCATACCAATCGATATATTTTTTTCAAGCCCCTTTTAAATTTGAAATTGTGATCATCAATGAAGTGATTATAATTATTTTTAGTAATAGACATGCACTTCTTACTTTTGTAATATATTATTCTTACACATCTCTTAATTTGATGTTCCTTTGTTTAAAAAAAAAAAAAAACTACCAGCCATATATTAATCAGAAATACTCAATTACATATCCAACTATGCCACGCTTGAAAGCTAATGGCCATATCAGTATCTAGATAAACTACACTATCAATATTCACATTCATTGCTCAGAATCTAAATTTAAAATTATCCTAATATCTTCTTGGAGCTTGTTAGACCACCATAACAAAGGATATCTTTGTTGTCCAGGGCCCAATTCGCTAATCCATCTGCCACTTTGTTCTGTTGCCGTGGAATATGTTTGAATTGAATTTGTGTAAAGCGTTGCTGCAACTTGTGTACTTGTTCAACTTCCTTTGTAATCCGCCAATTGGGAGTGCCAACATTGTTAGATTGAGAAAGTATATTCATCATAATTCTGGAATCAGAATGCACCTTTATCGTTTGCCATCCTGTTTTAACAGCTTCTTGCATCCCTCTTCGAATTGCTCTGATTTCAGCCAAGTTATTTGTAGAAAGACCCAAATTTTCGGCAAAGAAGAAACAAATTTCTCCTTGTTCTATACACCCAACCCCTCCCATAGCTGCTTTCCCAGGATTACCCCTCGAAGCACCATCTGTTTTGAGTAGCCCATGATAATCTGTGGGATCCCTTGCTGCAACCATATTTGCCATTGTAATTTTAGCATGAAATCGAGGCATAGTGGCCTCCTTCGGATCTAAGGCCAACTGTATGTATATATGGTCCCATTGTGGAGTTGGCTGATCCGGAAGGGAAACCTTATGTTTGAGGCTTTCCATCAAGTTGGTTTTTATTTGTTCCCATACATATATAGAGTCTCTACTGATTTGCCGGAAAATTCTATGATTTCTTTCTTTCCATATATTCCATAATAGAAGGGAAATGCCACTCCACATTGCAGGGATCAAATTTTGTCCTTTGGGAATGGCTTTCTTCCAGTCATCTATGATTTGGCTTAGGGATTCATATCTATTCCATGAGAGCTGAAACAAAGAAGCCAAAGAATGCCATAAAGGAGTAACCCATGGGCATAGAAAAAGGAGATGTTCCATCGTTTCCTCATCTTGTTGGCACAACTCACATCGAAATGGACCTCTAATGCCTCGTTTTTTGAGTCTTTCACCTGTCAAAAGTCTTCTTTGAATGAGGAGCCACAAGAAGAAGCTTACCTTGGGCCATATTGTGGGCTGCCATATATGCTTGAACAAGGTTTGGGCTGGATGTCTCTGTGGTTTTATTAAAATTTTATATCTGGTAGACACCTCATATTTTCCTGAAGGGCTACATCCACATCCTAATTCGTCATCCTCCGAGGAGAACATAAGAGTTCGTTCCCTTAGAAGCTGAATTAGCAAATTCTTCTGATTTTCCTGGGTTATCCTCGCAGGCCATTCACTGATGGGAATCCACTCATTTTCCACTCCCCAAGGCTGTGCAACTGGGTGTTTATACCTTGCTATCTTAATCCATCCTTGGGCTTGCATTTGCTCCATTATTGGCCTAAGCTGAGGATAGAGTGTTATAATTGGGGGTTTACCTTCCCATGAATCAGTCCAGAAGTTTGCTAATTTGCCATTGTGAACAATCCAGAAAAGCTGTTGTTTGATTAGAGTTTCCCCTCTTCTGATAAATGTTAATGCCAGAGAGCCTTTCAGTGGAAGGGTTGTTCTAATAATCCTGTCAGGGTGGCTATTCTCTGCATATTTCCCACGGAAGTTCATAGCCCATAGATCATCCAGATCAACAAGAAGTCTCCAATAAAGTTTGGCTGCTAAGGCTGTAGTGTGATGAATGGAAGACGTAAAGCCCAGTCCCCCTTCTTTCTTTGGTTTACAAAGATTTGTCCATTTTACCAACGTCCACTTTGTCTTCTCCTGTGTCCCACTCCATAGAAACCTTTGACAAAGAGAATCCATCTTTTTTAATATTATGCCAGGAATATTCACTACTGAAGCTACATAAATAGGCATCGCTTGAAGAACTGATTTGATGAGAGTCATTCTACCACCTGTTGATAACCATTTGTTTGTCCATTTCTGCAGTTTCTGTTCTATTCTATCAACTAACCACTGCCAATTCCCTATCCTGGTAGGGGATAATGGTACCCCCAAGTATTTGATAGGGAATACGCCTTTTTGGAACTGGAGGACATTCAAGATTTGATCTGCTAATCTATCAGAGCAATGGAAAAAGAAAATGTTAGATTTACCATTATTTATAAGCTGACCAGTAGCTGAAGAAAAAGTTTGAATGATCTTATGTATTTGTTTAGCCTCTGTCACTGTGGCACTACCCATCATCGAAGAATCATCCACAAATTGCAGAGCTGATATTGGTTTAACCGTCTTGGCTAGCTGCACACCATTAATTTGTTTTTCATGGCATGCCTTTTTACTCATTCTGCCCAGGCCTTCAGCTAAAATGATAAACAGAAAAGGGGACAACGGGTCTCCTTGCCTTATACCTCGTGATGCAGTAAAGTATGGCGAAGGAGAGCCATTAATTAATACTGCAAATGAGACAGTGGAAAAGCATGCTCTAATCCAATCTGAAGAAAAACCAAACCTCTCCAGGATCTTGCAGAGGAAGTCCCAATCCACCTTGTCATATGCCTTAGATAAGTCCAATCTAATGAACATGGCTGGCTTCGTCTGGATTTCCATTGAATGTAAGATTTCCTGGGCAAGTACAATCTCATCATGGATATGTCTTCCCGGAACGAAACCCCCTTGTTCAGGGGATATTATTTTAGACAAGCAAGGCTTCAATCTTTCGGCTATAACTTTTGTCATTATCTTATACACAACATTACAGAGAGCTATGGGTCGGAAGCCTGAAATATCTTCTACCTGTCTTGCTTTTGGTATGAGGGCTATGAACGTCTTATTCAACTCTTTCAGCATAGTCTTTGCTGTTCTTGCTTCCTCCAATACCTGTAATAAATCTGCCTTGATGATTTCCCAAAATTCTTGAAAGAATTCAATGGGAAACCCATCTGGGCCCGGGTTTTACCTTCTGCATAGCAAACACTGTCTTTTTCAGTTCTTCCTCTGTGATTGGACAGGTCAACTTGTCATTATCCTCTTGGCTGATATTTCTAGGAATCACCTCCAACAACCTTTCCTGAGCATTTGTATCCAGCTGTTGTGCCATAAAAAGATTTTGAAAGTATTGGTTAGCCAATTTTTGCATACCTTTTAATGATATTTCTTTAGTTCTGCCTTCTGTCGATAGGCATTGAAGGTAGTTTTTTCATGTGTTATGACTTATTCCAAAACTAAGTCCATATGGATGTGTATGGAATCCGTTTCCAACTCATTTCTGTTGCAACCTAAACTAACCCTTGTTTTTCTCGTTTCTCATTTCTTGTAACATAGGTATCGATATTTCCAAAGACTGTTTACAATGGTATAAGCCATAAAACATCTCTTTTGCGATCACCTAAGGAGCAGTGTAGCAACTTGAGAAGATTTGTAGAAGTCGTTGACGATCTCGAGGATTGTCAGCCAAAATGCCATTGAATGTGTACAAGAGGCTTGCAAGCAGGTGCAGGATGCTGCAAGGCCTTATTCTTGTGCTAGTAATCTGAGTGGACAACACTCAGGTATGCTCTTTGATCTGATTACAATTGGCTTTTGTAAACTTCAGTTTCAACCTTGTACTTGCTGGTTTAAGATTCAAATCTGAATCTATCCATATATAACATTTAAATATCGCTATCATCTGCCTTGAGATGCAGCCCCAATAGGGAAATTTTGAGGGTAGAAGGATTAGCTCTTGTAGCTAAAGATTAAGCCCCAAGAGGATAAGCTCAAGGACCAGCTTATTGGCCCTTCCAATGTGAGACAAAATCCTAGGAGGGTAAACTCGAGGACAAAGGGTAGTACCATGTGTGTTTGCAGGTTATGGAAGGGAGTTCGTAAAATTTATTAGTCTCTCGGGAAAGTTGTTTTCTATGATCCTCCTAGGTTCTTCTCGGTCAGACCCAATAAGCAGAATTGTTTTGTGGTAAAATTTGATTTGTAGGGTCTACGAGTCCCACTGATATTCAGCTTGAGGACTGAACTGAATCTTCAACCAACAAGTTGAATGCATCGTTTTGTCAAACACCAAGTGTTTCTTCTACCATTGTCTTGATAAGAAAACTTTGTTTTATCGCTAGTTAAATGCAATGAATTACCTTGGGATTTCTTCAACTCTTGCTACTCTAGTTTTTAAAGAGACCAAGGTTGGACCATGGTTTCTTGCAATTGTGCTCTTGCACCTAAAGTCTTGTCACCTTGAAGCATTACCACAACTTTGCATGTAAATAGGAAAGTTCAACTATTAAAGCAAGCAGGTGTGCAATACCAACTCTTCAAATCCCATTGGTTCAAATTCTTAGGATCAAGCTTGCAAAGGGTAGTAGTATAATGAGCCCCAAGTTGCTCCCCTACTGGTGAATAATTCGGAAGGGAGGTGCAAGTGGAAGAGGAACAATGACGCAGGAGCATCTAATGTGGTCAGTAATCTTGCATCAACCAAAAACATGTAGAGTGTGGGTTGCAGCGAATTGTTTGTGTGTATTCAGTGTGGCAGTGTGAAAGTCGATCTGCAAGGGTCTAGGGAGAATAATAGGACCTCAAAAAACTCCGAGGACAGCAAAGAAGCTGGTTTTAGTTAGCAAACCGAGGTAATATCCTGTTTGGTGACAAATCCACTAGACAACATTAAGTGGCAGTTTTGCCATAGCAATACACAGTCAGAGTAACAGTCTAAAACCCTTTTCATATCGACGTAAACATTATTGCGGATGATGACATCCTATATATCTGGGTCATAGAGACGACAAGCCTTAGATTCTTCACTTTAGCCTGCAAAGATGCATCTTCTTAGGCTTTAACCTCTTATGAGTTCCTCATCTTGAGTGTTTCTAAGAATCTTATGCTTTTGAAGAGGCACTTCAGAAAGTGAATAAATAGAAGAGAGATGAGACTCATTGGAGTGGAGCTGTAAAGAGAGAGAAAGAAGAGTGAAGAATTGAATCAAGTTCATTGAGGCACTGTCATTGTATTGTTTTTCTTGATTCATCATTGTAGTATAGTATAGGGAAAGTGTGTTTGTTTTGCTCCCGTAATTTTTAATTAGAATTAAAGCTGTTGTTCATGGCCTTTAGTCTTGATTGCATCTGCATGTGTGTGTGTGTTTGTGTTTAGTTGAGTGAGTACCTGACAATTTCATGATATTTCATGATGAGTTAGTCTTGATAGCTCACTTCTTCATGATATTGCAAGGTACTTGACAATTTCAACATGTTTTAGCTATAAGCCTCTTGCAGGCAAAATTGCAGAATTCATTTTTTTTTCCATAATGATTGGTTCTTTGGACTCAAAACACGACTACAAGAGATATAATGATAATTTTTCCATGAATTATTACTCTGCTTCAATACCGCAAGCAATCTATGCACTAACGAAACTAGTTGTAAACAGAGAACTTCACTTATATGGACTAACCATATGAAAATCTAATCTCCCATGGAGACTATTTTCCAGTCACAACCAATCATTCATAACACACAACTGATGCTTCATACATGTATTTGACTCTACCCCTTCATCCATAGAGCATAATGAAAAAGTCTATATCTCAGTGCCTAAGAGCTCATTTCCAGATGGATAATCCACAAGTTCCATACAAATTACACAATGCTTCCTATATTAACTGGAATTTGGATTACTTTGGATTCTGATAACACCATGACACAAACACATGCCTGCAAGGCCATAGTGGGAATAATTCACATTCCATAAGTATGGACCATTTCTACCAGTTTCATATATTAAGCAGTTTGGACACATGCAGGAAGCTACAACAATTACAAATGTTTCATTAATATGCACTATGTATATTTATCATGTGTTTCAAATTATGAGTTGTATCTGGCAGGCATAATCAACCGTTCACCCTGTTTTGCACATGTTTTTTGTCATGAGAGCCAACATGTACATGTTCTTCCAATGCATGAGGGTGTTTCTATTTTCAATAATTCTATTGTTGTCCATAGATAGCCATGGGAACACTGTTTGTGATTGTTGTCATTGATGTCCTTCAGATTTCAGGCATCTTATTCCTGCCAACCAGAGGAAAGGGAGTACATCTCCTTCCCAAGAGCCTGGTCTGTTTTCTTACTTCTATTACAGTGTCTGTGCTGCAGTTGTTTCTTCCTGACCAGTGCAACTGCTTGCATGTTTTTAGCTATATTTCTATGTTTTGATACAAAAACAGGAAAATTCCACTTGATCAGAAATAACAACAAACCCAGGGTAGTTTGCATTGATTGCAAATGTGGGATGGGTTTCCCATAACTTGTTTGTCCTTGGAATCTATTCACTTTCAATGACTTCCTTGTGGTTCTTGTATTTTGTATCTCAATAAAACCGGGCCAAGTAATTTATTTGTTAGCTAATGTCAACTGCACACAGAAATTTATGGTAAAACAGTATACTGCACATGGGCTGCCACTTTTAACATTGTATCCTTTTACTTCCGAAGATTTTGTAAATCACACAACTACTGCAGTATTACTTTCTTCCAGGAAAGGCGTCTGATGAAGGATCTAGTTATAAGTTGTAGATGTCGATGTCTTCTGGACACCACCCCTTGTTCTCAATGAAAGACACATAAAAGAAGCAACAACTTCTCAATCTCACGAGATAAAACTGTAAAAGATTAACAAGAACATGTGCTTTTTTGCATATTGTTAAAGGCCATAACATTCATCTATCAACACTTATCATTAAGGACATTCACAAATTATACATAAAACATGCACAAAACTCTTGATTCTCATTAAAATTATCAAGAAATGAACATGAATATAATCATTGCCCATAATCCATATGCAATTGTCCCCAATACACAACATTATTACGAGTTCTTACAACCAGATCTTGAAACCCTAACTTAAAAGGATTTCCGGTCATGACATCAACACTCTTCCCAAAAGTTTCCTCTCGAAAGTATCTCCACAAGTGATGTCAAAAATCTTGACATCCTGTCCTGCATTTGTCGTAGAATCCCAAATATTCCTTTAGTAGGATCCCAAATATTCCGAAAAGATGCCTCTAAGATTCCTCTTGCAGATATTTTCTATGCTTGGTGACCCTTAGTTGGCGCGCACATTCTCCCGATGTTAGTGGCTCAACCTTCGGATCATCCCCGCTCTCGCAAGCTCTTTGCATTCCTCGCGTCCACAAAACTCCATCTAACGTGTTGGTGCCCATTTTGATCTTGCACCGTTTTGCCCTAGTTTTCCCTTTGATCTGTGTATTCTGAAACGTATTTTTCCTCTCAAATGGATGAAGTGAAGCATTTATCTCCATTTGTATGCCTTGAATTGTTGCAAAACTATTTGTCATGCCCCATTTTGAAGAAATCCCCAAGTTTGCCCTGTTTTTGCCCTAAATTTTTCAAATCCACGGGCTCGCCATTTTTTCTATTTTTCCGATCATGGAAGTTCGAAAATGATTAATTTATACTTGTATGCCTTTGAAGATCCAAATCCATGGTCGTAAATCTGCTTGGAGCCTGGTTTCATGTGAAAAATTTGCCATCCTTAGCGAAAAAATTGGATTCTGGGCATGACTGGTAAATTTCTGTGTTTTTGACGGTCTGACGGCGTATTTTACCCGTCAATTTCTTCCTCGGCATTCGGCAGCTACGTGGCTTCTTCTAATTGGTCGAGGGATGGCGGGCAAATGTTTTGAACTTAGCATTTTTGGCTTTTTTGGCAAAAGGGCTATTTTGGTCCCATGGCTCCGCTTAATTCTGATTGGTTCAAATAGTGCTTACGTGGCCTCTTTTGATTGGGTGAGGAGCGACGGATTTGTTTTGTGAACTTATTATTTTTGGCTATTTTGGCAAAAGTTTTAACTTCGCCAATAGGCCGTGCGTTACGATTGGCTAAAATTCAAGTGGCGGAGTAAGTTTCTTATTTTTTCCCGAAAATATACACGTGTCACATGTTGAGCAATTGTGGGAAGGCGGGTCTTTTTTGTGCTCTAAGGCATTTTGGAAAAAGAGTTAAAGTGAGAAAAAATTCCTAAGGCCTGCGGGAGGACACGTGGCGGCTTCTAAATCAAAGATGGAATTGTGGTTTGTTGGGTTACTTTAAAGTTTTAACTCGCCACGTGGCCCTGCCAAGTTCTGATTGGCTAAAATTCAAGTGGCGGAGTAAGTTTCTTATTTTTTCCCGAAAATATACACGTGTCACATGTTGAGCAATTGTGGGAAGGCGGGTCTTTTTTGTGCTCTAAGGCATTTTGGAAAAGAGTTAAAGTGAGAAAAAATTCCTAAGGCCCGCGGGAGGACACGTGGCGGCTTCTAAATCAAAGATGGAATTGTGGGTTGTCGGGTTACTTTAAAGTTTTTTGGCTTTGTTTTGTGAAAAGATTAAAGTTACAAAACAAACCGCAACCCCGACAGTGAATCAGAAGTGAACACATGTCATGTTTGCATCAAAGGCGGGAAGGAAGGCTGGCGGAGGACTTAGAAATTTTTGCCTTTTTGGTGAAAAGGGGCAAAATTTGTGGAAAAGCCCGCATTTCCGCCAGGGAAAAGTATCATGCTTAGGTTAACTTTGAAAATGGAAAAATGGAGAAGCGGAGCATCGGAGAACTTTGAGGTTTTTTGCCTTTTTGCAAAATAAGTTAAAATCATGAAAGAGAATTATGGTCCCTCGGCGAATCACAGGGCATTTAACTTCTTATTAATTGTTTTTCTGAAAATTCCAGCAAGTTGAACATCAACATTATCATTTGGCCATTGGGCTTTAACCACAAAATTCTCTCCACAATCTTGCAAATCTGACTTTCCTTCTTTCTTTGGCTCATGCTCCATATTTCTCCCTCTTCCCTCATCGTCAAGGGAGAATTCTTTTCCCTAATTTCCCGTAGGTGTTGTTTTGCTTGAGCAGGGGAGATCAACTTGGCTTCCCTGGCTCCATAGTTACCTAAGACTCGGAGCGGCGGGACGCGGGACGGAGTTTCAGGAAGGTAAAAATTTCCAAAATTTCGGGACGTCGGGGGGACGGCTATTAAATAATATATAAAATTATAAATATTAAAAATATATAGATAAATTTTATGAATAACAATTCATATTTATATATCAGTCCACCGTGTGCATACAGTCCACATTCAGACGTCCATATTAAAAACTCGCAGCATACATATAGCTATACTAATGTTATATGTTCATATAACTTTTAATATTAATATATATGTTAGAGTCCATGTGCATTTGTGCTCGAAAATTTCTGTATTCATATATCACTCTTGTTTCTTAATGTCTTTCTAATACAATACAGTCGGGTTATGCTTAACGGCTAAACATTTATAAAGAGAAAACAATAAACAAATCAATTTTTAAAAAATAATAATAATTTTAAAAGAAAAAAAAACCCGAGAAGTCCCGAAGCGTTTGGGACTTCCAAATCCCTAACAACTCCGAGCCATCCCCGCGTCCCGAAACATCATTTAATCTTTCTAAACGTCATGGGGGTGTTTCCCGTCCCCTCGCCGCTTCGGAAATGTGGGAGAAACGTTTCCCCCGTCCCGAACTTGTCTTTTTGGAGGGGCGCGCGTCCCCGCGTAACACCTTGCATGGCTTTTCTTATCCATTCATCACACCTTTGGTGGGTCTTCATTACATCCTCTGCACCTAAAAATCTGAATTCCTTTTCTCTTTAGCCCAACATTTTGTTCATTTCAATCCATACATTTTTCTGGTTCTTCATCTAGCAACACTTCTCCATGTCCTTTGCCTAGACAACTGTAGCTTGGCTCCCAAGGTTCTTCATGGTTTTTCTTCAACCCAATGAAGTTGGCAATTGAAATTTCTTCACGATCTCAGCAAGAAGTGCTCTATATTCTGCATAAATGGCAGCAATATCATCCACTATGGAGGGTTGAGTTTTCCTCATCGGAATGGTTTCTTCTTTTGGAAGAAAGTAGGCTGGAATGACCTAGATGAAGAATCACTCACGGTTCTTGGATTTTATTGTTTTCCCTTGAAGAGCTTCCTTCACCAGAAGTGCTCTATATTCTGCATAGATGGTAGCAATATCATCCACTATGCAGGGTTGAGTTTCCCTCACTGGAATGGTTTCTTCTTTTGGAAGGAAAGTAGGTTGGAATGACCTAGATGAAGAATCACTCACGGTTCTTGGATTTTATTGTTTGCCCTTGAAGAGCTTCCTTCACCATTTGGATGTTGCATGGTATGGATCAGTTGTGCCATCATATTAGCCAATCTCTTTTGCCTTGGGCAAACCTCTCAAACCTAGCATCATCAAAAATTATGTCTGCCATTTTATCTTCTCCTTCTGAATCACAGGCTAGTAGGATCAAGTGCTTTGATACCACTGTAATATCCCTTTTAGGGTAGATCTGAAATTTTTGGATTTGCCTTGAAATCCTTATGATTCAAATACTGAAATACTTCAAATTCAATTAGCAAACTGAAAATTATCTTCAAACCCTAACAACAATCTGATTTTTATTTTTCCATGGCATGATGCATGCAAAAACAGCTGGAAATTAATATAGAAACCCTCCAAATTATTTTATATAAGAGCTGGAACAAACATAACACAAGAGAACACCAGAAAATATGATTTTTGTATTTTTCAGACCAGTTGGAATTAAAATATGACAGCAGCAAATATACTTCACCAACACAGCTGGAAATAATGATTCCAAGCCCAAACACAACCACGAAAGAGTGCAAACAACAAATATAATGAAGTCAAATACAAGTGAAGTTTCTGATGTCGTGCCTAGAATCCCACAAAATCCTCCAAGATGCAAGTCGCCACCCTAGGAGAGGGTCTGAAAACTTCTGCCAAAGCTCTAGCAGCCCTTCTACCCCTTGTGCCAGCCAATGATGGAGCTTTTACCCCTTTTTGCCAGCCAATGATGATGCCCTAGCCCTTTTCCGGTTTGTCCTTATGCCCAAATGTGACTTCTAAGTGAAGCCACCAATAGAAATTAAGGGTTTTCGTCCCCAAATTTTGATCACAATGAGGGTTTTCGTCCTCAAGTGATGAATGCTAAGAGGGTTTTCGTCCTCAAGTGATGAATGCTAAGAGGGTTTTCGTCCTCAATAGCTGAAAGTAGAAGCACAAGTGCTCAACTCCTAAAATCAAGATGATAGATCCCCAAATGAACCCCTTCATCCTCCTTTTATAACTTCTCTTTCCTCTTTCTTTCAATTTTGGTGGCCGACTTACTTTATTTAAAAGTCACTTTTATTTTTAATAATAAACATAAGTTGCCTTATAACATAAAGTTACATTTGGCCGACTTAGTTAAATCATTAATTTTATTTTTATTTTAATAATAATATTATTAAGTTGTCCCAAAATGAAGAATTGATTGGGCCCAACTTAAAATATTATTAATCATGTTTAATTTAGAAACGGGGGCATTATAACAACCTTTAAGTATTATATTCCGCAAATCCTCGCCTTTGCAAAAGTTCTATGAAAAAAGCTTCCAAGAGTGTTTGCTCTTTTTGTAACATCTCGAGGGTTGTCTTTATCATTTTGTGAACAATTGTAGCTTGGCCCTTATATTCCATGAGCTTGTCCACTATTGTGGCATGCGCATCCCTCTACTTATCTTCCCTTTCCCTTGTTTATGCTCTTAACCTTATGCCAGCAATTATATCCAATTCTGCATCAATTTGATTGCGAAGGCCTTGTTTTCCTCAATCAAGCCCTTTGTCACCTCTCCGCGATAACAAAATAAAAAATATCAAGCAACTCATCATCTACACATCTACTTTCCGTAGTGCATCATGTACATGCACCACATCAACCAAGTCCAATAGTTCTTTATTTTCTACGGTGATATCTTCCATCGGGGCCTCCACAACTCGATAACCATCAACAAGCTCACAAATAATCGCGATTTATCCAGGAGGCCATGCCCTCTCGTAAAAAAGCATTCCCTACCAAAGGGTTGGTAGTGGTAATCTCTTGAACCATCGCAATAACCCCAAATCGCATCTCTAATATTTCTATGTCCTTTTGGTTCATTTTTCTTGTAATATGTTCAATTGTTGGGATGAATGCACTTTCTCTTGCTCCAACTACAAGGCTCTTTGTATTTGATCTAACATTAAGCTCAAAAAGTGCATCCTTCTTGACAATGGGAAGAGGTATGCAAGTTGCAAAGTTGTGCCCTCTCAAGTTCCGGAAGACCATGGACCAAGGCCCAACCAACTGAAACCTTGAGGACTTCAAAACCAAGGGAGGAGATGTTAATTTCATCAACCTCGGTAAATATGCATCCACATATTGACTCCCAAGAATCAAGGTTTCCTGCATACTTAGCTGCCCTGTCTTGCTCCTTGAGAGCCTTCTCCCTACTCTAATGCTTCTTTCTCAAACTAAGGTCCTTGCAAGGCCTCGGTTTAAACGAAGTCCTTCACAGAGTATGTTCCTCCCTTTGTTGCTAATGTTCAATGACCCCACCAGAGGTCCCATTACTTTTTGTGTTGTCCTCTTTTTCCTCTTCCTCACAAGTCTCAAATGTTCAAGACTCGTCTAACAATTCCTCCAATTCAGAAACATCCATCTCCTTCGCCAACATTGGATTGGATTTTTGTGATTCTGCTAGTGAAGTGTTTATGTGCTTTCCTTTACTCCTTGAGGGTTGTCTTGGTGGTGGCGGTTTAACGCATCCTTGTGGAAACTTGATGCATGTTGTAAACCCAAACTTTTGTGCCACGACTTCCTCAACCTCCACAATAGCAATCTTTGGCTTACCTATCTAAAACTTGGGTTTAAGACGAGAGCTGATATCAACCCATTCATTGTTGATCATGATCCACAGCTTCCTCATCTTCGTGGAGGTCAAGGGATTCATCTTATGAATCTTCATCTTGAAGACCACCATCTAAATACTGCTGAAAAACCCATAGTAATTCTCGTTCAGCATCCATGACAATGGCATCAACATTTGCATATTCGATGACTCGCAAGTGTGTCTAAGGAATGCTCTAAGCACCTTGTCGTCACAACAAAAAGACATAACCTTCGAATGCGCCCACACATCTTCCATGGTCCAGACTCTTACAAGAATCTGATGTGAAGTGATGCAAAACTCCACATAGCCTTTGTATGTAACGATCAACTCCTTCGTGATACGTTGTTTGTTGCCAAACAACTTTGGTAGGTTCTCGTATCAAAGGCACATGTGGGCCTTATAATTCTCCCCCATTTATTCGGAACACTCGTACACCACATATCTCTACTCTATTATTCCTATGGGTGTTGTTAAAAAAGGTAACAACTTAGGATTCCCACAATTTCTATGATAAGCAATATCAAAAATAAGAAAAGCCGAAATTGTTTTCCCATCTCATGGGCTTCATGGGGAAGGAGTTATATATATATGGGGCAGCCTATAATTTCTATCTAGCCCTATATTTTTTAGGTTAGGTTGGGTTAGGTTGGCTCACTGATCGCCATGTTTATATTATAGGAGCGGCCCTATATGGACTCGGTGGATACTTTGGAGTGGGCCCTTAACACAAGCCCTATAGCTATACTCGTAATCGGGTCCCTATAGTTCTATATCCCGCACTCAATCTAAACTACATCATCCATCACCCATCACATATAGAAGGGGAGGGAGGTTGCCTTTCCCTAGTCTAGTATGGAGGGTTGCCCCACCTCGCTTAGGTGGAAGTAACTATCTACATAAGACATAGAGTATGGTCAAGGGTTAGTCCCCATCCGGGTTGCCATATCTATATCTATAGTTCATGAGGGGCCTATCTATGGGAGCCCTACTTTGCCCATAGATATAAGAGGGGTCAGGGGTAAGGTAGAAGCTTAGAAAATGGATATATGGAATTGGCGTTGTCGTTCCTCATCTATATATCTAGATATCTCGCTCCCGCTCTATATAGAGATAAGGGCCCCATTGGTCGTGTCATTGTGTTAAATGTATCCTATCTCTATAATGTGACCGGTCGGTAACATTGGATTGGGACGACTAAAGGGTCAGCCCCGGCCTATTATTCAATTCACGACTCGCCCTACCCTTGAATCGCTCCTCGGTATAGGGTTTTCACACCTCCCGAATATAGCTAGTATTCCTAAACTCCCCGACTATATATATATCATTGTTGAGTCGTTAGTCCGATTAGGTAGTATTTCCCCTATAGATCTACCGCTCCCGCTCTATATAGAGATAGGGGCCCCGTTGATCATGTCATTGTGTTAAATGTATCCTATCTCTATAATGTGACCGATTGGTAGCATTGGATTGGGACGACTAAAGGGCCGGCCCCGGCCTATTATTCAATTCACGACTCGCCCTACCCTTGTAATTGTTCCTCGGTACAGGGTTTTCACACCTCCCGAATATAGCTAGTATTCCTCAACTCCTGACTATATATATATATATATATATATATCATTGTTAGTCGTTAGTCCGATTAGGTAGTATTTCCCCTATAGATCTCTATCCGGGAGTCTCGCCCCCTCTTGGATATTCAATCTTGATATGTTTGGCCTCGGTCTTGCCCCATATATTTAATAGGGGTGATGAGATGAGAGGCTGAGCCATATTATTCGGGGCGGCTCGACTGTATGAGAATAAACGGTGACCCTGAGACCGGGAGAGACAACTCGAGAGACAAGATAGGAAGACCGAGAGATTTTATATTATAGAATAGTGAACCCGTTATGCTCTCTACAATACTATCTATCGGACGAGAATAACACAATGACAAACTACGAGATAGTTATGCTCTTCACTCCTGCTCCCCGGATCCCCTCCCTCTATATCAGATCCCCTTTATACTGGCTCCACTCTCATTAGCCAAGTGGACACTCTACTCTCCGCACTATGCTCCCCTTTGTAACTATATTGGCTCCGCTCTCATCATACAGATGGACGCTCTGTTCTCCGCTCTATGCTCCCCTATGATCCGCTCTCTACTCTGCTCTCCTCTTTGCTTTGAGCAAACCACCCAACTCAGAGAAAACTAGAATCCACAATGAGATATAGATAGGGCCAGAGATTTATAGATAGAGGAAGACCTAGCTATAGAACTACTCTCTACTATATGCTATGATATGAGCAGATGGAAGATCCCTAAACTATCTATGACATGTTATGTTCTCATTAGATGTTACAAAAAAAAAAATCTTCTTATTTGGGCTCATGGCTACTGATTTTGTGGCTCGGTTCTCCACAATTCGTGTTTTTTTTGTGGGCTCGTGGTTTCCGTGGCTCGGTTTCTTATCTCGTCTGCTTTCTGGTGTGGACGTTGCCTCACCTCACCCCACCTTACATATTCGATGCTTGGGTTGTTGTTTTGCGCTCATTTGTTAGTGGCTCGATTTCGTGGCTAGTGCTAAACTTCGTGGCTCGTTTCCTACTAGCATCGACTGTACTCTGAGTTCGTGACCGTGGTTAAGCTCCAAGGCTGCTCACTGCCTTTGGTTCCTACCTCAGTCCTTCCCTAACCTGCGTTGATCTTCTATGCACAGGGCAACTCGGTTTAGGGGACTTGGAGACTCTACCACTCCTCTAATCATTTCACCTCTCCAAGCAGTCTACCCCTCCATGATGTCTCCCTCCACCCCCACAAGGCGCCGATAGTTTCCAGCCTTGGATCGAGCGAAACAGGATCAACAGAAAGGCATCCTCTCAAACATTATTGTTGAGCTGCTCAGTAGATTAGAGACTTTGGAATCTTCCAACATAACCCTTCGAACTGAGGTTTTTGAATTAACTTCTCGGGTTGAAAAGGTTGAAGCGGACAACCTTTCTCTGCGCGGCAACTTACAGATATCACGACCCAGGCCATTCCTACAAGCACTAACGATCAATTACATGCAGAAATTTCAGACTTGAAGCACAAATAGGAAGAGATTCAAACCCAACATGAAAATCTCAGGAAACAATCGGATTCATGGGCACAAATTGTGAAAGGTAAGGACCAAAACACTTCTCCTATTACAGTTGTGGAGGAAGTTGTACAGGCAAAATTTGTGGAAGAAAGAAACAAATGAGCAAGAGAGCTCAATCTCAAGGTAAGAGGGCTGCCCACACCTCCTTCTTCTGATCCTTTAGCCATCGCATCAGATTTCATCACAAACAAGTTGGGGTCAGCCGGGAGGTGCAAATTGATAGAGCATGGCTTGGTCTTGATTCTACCCTCTTCCTTCGCTTCAAATCAGCAGAAGACAGGCTTCGGGCTCTTAGGGCTAAACGGAGACTATTCTCACTTCCGGATAAGATCTTCCTTGATGAAGATCTCACTAGAGCCCAGGTGGCAGAACTCAAACAGTCCCGGGAGATAGTCATGGCAGCCAGGAAGGCAGGTAAATGGGTGGTGATTCGGAACCTCAGACCAGTGATTCGAGACACTTTCCCTCTTGGTTGGGCTCCCGAGTCCAAATGACGGTCCCATTGGGAGAGGCGTCATAACAGGGGCATTTCCATTTCATGTTGGAATGGAAACGGGTCTTACTGGTCCTCACCCGGTCTCCTACAGGATGCATTGGGTCACTCAGATCTCCTTTTTGTAACGGAAACTCATGAGAGCCCCGTTCGTCCTCTCCCGGACATTAGGGGGTACTACTGGCTCTCTATTTGCAGGCAAGATACTAGGAGCTCCGGAGGAGTTAGGGGTTCTAGCGGAGTCGCTTGTTTGGTCAGGGACACTCTTCGGGCAGGATTTCTGTGGCGGCCGAGGACGAGTTTGCCCATTTTCTATGGATCAAGGTTAGGCGGACCCCACACCTTATCCAGGACATTTATATTGCAGTTTGTTACTTCCCCCTGTCTCTTCTTCTTTTGCCATTGAGAATGGCCCGGATGGGGACCCCTACTTTTCCCTTTCTATCGGCATCTCTCAGTTCTCTGATTGGTGAGGTCATCCTTTTGGGTGATTTCAACACTCGAACCAAAAACTCCCAAGTTCCATTGCATGACAGGATGGTTGATGCTCTTTGTACTTCAAAGGTGGACCCGGGTTCAGTTGGTCTTCAGAGGGAGTCTGACGATGTGGCAGGGCCCTTGACAACATATGGCCGACACCTTTTACAGATGGGGGAATCTCATGACCTACTGATCCTCAATGGCATATCTTGTTTCCCAGATTCCCAGTTCTTCGCCTGTAGACCTCAATGTGGTGGTGCAAGTGTAGTTGATTACGTCATGACTACCCCTGACCTTCTTCCCTTTATTCACCATTTTTCGTCTCCCTCATTCCCCTTCTTGACCATGTGGCCCTCACCTTCTCCTTAGAAACTACCCGCCCCAGGACCCATAGTCCCCCTCACCGCCCTTGACGTAGCACTCGAGAGTTTGTCTATTTTCTATGGATCAAGGTTAGACGGACCCCACACCTTATCAGGGACATTTTTATTGCAATTTTTTACTTCCCCCTGTCTCTTCTTTTTCCATTGAGAATGGCCCGGATGGGGACCCCTACTTTGACCTTTCTACTGGCATCTCTCAGTTCTCTGCAGTTGGTGAGGTCATCCTTTTGGGTGATTTCAACGCTCGAACCAAAAACTCCCAAGTTCCATTGCATGACAGGATTGTTGATGCTCTTTGTACTTCAGAGGTGGACCCGGGTTTGGTTTGTCTCTAGGGGAGTCGATGATGTGGCAGGGCCCTTGATGACATATGGCCAACACCTTTTACAGATGGGGGAATCTCATGACCTGCTGATCCTTAATGGCATATCTTGTTTCCCAGATTCCCAGTTCTTCACCTGCAGACCTCAATGTGGTGGCGCTAGTGTAGTTGATTACGTCATGACTACCCCTGACCTTCTTCCCTTTATTCACCACTTTTTGTCTCCCCATTCTGTTGCTTGACCATGCCTCCCTCTCCTTCTCCTTAGAAACTACCCTCCCCGCACCCATAGCCCCCTCATTGCCCTCCACGTACCACTCTGAGACTTGATGAGGGTGACCCCATAACCTTCTCCTTTCATCTCCGTCAGCTTCTCCCCCTTATCCCAATTCACTATGTTCCCTACTGACAAGATGTACAACCTTCTTGCCACTGCTATCCACGAGGCAGCCCCGCTTCCAACCCCAATTCCACCTCCGGGCCCCGAGTACGAGGACATGCCCATGAACGAACCAATGGTATGATGACGACTGCAAAACCCTTCACCGCCAGCTCTGCGTGGCCTTTACCCATAACCTCCCATCCTTCCCCTCCCTCAAAATTGCCTATCGTAATCTCCTTCCCTCTCCTCCTTAGAAACTACCCCCTGACCCATAACCAACCTCACCGCCCTCCACGTACCACTCTGAGACTTGATGAGGGTGACTCCATAACCTTCTCCTTTCATCTCCGTCAGCTTCTCCCCCTTATCCCAATTCACTATGTTCCCTACTGACAGGATGTACAACCTTCTTGCCATCTGCTATCCACGAGGCAGCCTTGCTTTCCTACCCCCATTCCACCTCCAGGCCCCTAAGTATGAGGACATGCCCCATGAACCAATGGTATGATGACGACTGCAAAACCCTTCACCGCCAGCTCTGCATGGCCTTTACCCATGACCTCCCATCCTTCCCCTCCCTCAAAATTGCCTATCGTAATCTCCTCCGCCACAAGAAGCATACCTTTATTGCCCTAGAAGAAGGGATCTCCGCACCTCACTCTTGCATTCCCCCAAATGCTTTTGGCATACCATCATTCCCGACGCTCCCCCTTACCCCTGGACCTTGACCCCCACACTATGTTCACCCACACCTCCACCCTATATGATATCCCTGGTCAGCCCCAGACCCAGGTTGTGTCCCCACCCTCCACCTACCACATCTTCACCTACACAAATGTTAAGGTCATATCGATGATGAATGCGGCAGCGGCAAAGAATGAGGAAGGCTTCCGGGCATAGTTTTTCAAGCATGGGATCGTAAACCATCAACGCTTATTTTTTGTAGACCTTTTCAATCGGTGGTGTGTCTTGGTTTCCTGCACCCTTAGTCGCACTATTATATTATCCATCCTATTCACAAATCCGGTCCTACTTTTGATCCTAATAATTACAGGACAATTATGGTGGGTCACACTTTCTCCAAGTTGTACGCCATTGTTCTCCATTTGTAGCTATCCGAGTTTCTAGAGCGGCCAAAGGTGCGAGCCGGAGGACGGGCGGAGTTTCGGGACGAGTGCACCAGGACTACGATCACATTCTCACCCTTCATGTTATCATTGAGGAAGCACGTCATCGTTCATCCAGAGTCTTCTGCTTTGCTTTGTGGACTTTTGGAAAGCCTTTGACTCTGTTCCGGAGAAGCCCTTTTCCACAAACTTAGAGACATTGGTATTTCAAACCCTTCTTGTCGCCATCACTCGGTTGTATGAGGAGGTCTTGGGTCGCCTTCGTACTGCTGCTGGGTTTTCCGACTTCATCAGGAGCACCATCGGGGTCAAACAGGGCTGCCCTCTCTCTCCTACTCTGTTTGGTATTTATATTGATGAGTTGGAGGAATTTCTCCGGGACCACATACAGGACGGGGACGGTTGTCTTCTTCACCAGTTTTGATCTACATTCTTCTCTTCGCGGATGATGTGGTCCTTTTGGCTTCTTCTGCAGAGGGGTTACAGAGACAACTTGATGCTTTAGCCCTCTTCTGTGATCATAGACAGCTTACAGTCAACCTGGGTAAAACCAAGGTTATGGTTTTCAATGTGTTGAAGACCTCCGATTTCCATTTCTTCTACAGAGGGAAGGAGCTAGAGATCACCGGCACCTACACCTGGGGTTCTCTTCTCACGGACCACGCTTCAGTCTACGCCCGGCTATTCAACCCCGCATCAACAAGGGGTATGGCTCCTTAGCGATCTTGGAGAGACAATGCTTCCGCCACCACTTTCAGGACACGTTGTCCAAGATGTCCCTCTCGGACTCTCTTGTGAGACCCACGGTTCTCTATGGTTCTGAGGTTTGGGGTCCCTCCTGCTTGAGTTGGATTGGGCTGTTATTGAGTGAGTTTAGATCATTTGCTCAAACAGATCATCAGATGTAAAGAGATTGTTCCTCGTAATATCATCCTTGCCGAGTTTGGGGCTCACCCTTTCAGACTAGAGGTCATCTTTGGTCTCGTCTCACTCTTGCACCGCATCCAGGGACTTTTTGATTCTTCCACAGGAAGAGATAGGTACATCTACCTTGCCTACCGCTTTTGAGGCCATTGCTCTTTCTTTTGTTGTTCTCGAGACCTTTTTGGGTCTCCCATTTCGCTTGCTTTGTATCTGCAGTCCCATTGATCTATTTTTGTGGTCACTTGGACATTTAATACAATTATCTTATCTTATCTTATCTGCTCTGCTTTGATCAAACAGAATAATAAGATAGGGGCGGACCAAAGGACCCTCCCTCTCTTGTATGTGGGCCTCTTCGGTTGGGGCAGCCGACTTCTCTTGGTCAAAGGACATATTCAACAACTTTGTGCGACTCTCCTCCCTCTAGAGTTCTATATATAGTTTAATAGGAATAGGACATATTCCCATTCTCTATAGGGTAATGTCGCCTCTCCTCCCCAGATCACCGCAAATAGATATTCACTCCATTCCAAAGACTTTGAATCTCTCGGGAAGCTATCTTATCTTTGATCGCTTAATATGATAAAATAAGATAAGATCTATATAGAGGGCCTCAATCAACTATCTCCACACTCACCCCCCCATCTCGATCTCGGAGGGTGGGGGTCGGAGGGGGCTCGCCTTTTGGTATGTATCGCCCCCTTCCTCCGGAACTCTAGATTCCGAAGATCCACCGGACGAGAAACTCCATTCCGCACTGCTGCTGAGTCGTCGGACTCCTCCCCCAAGTCCGGTTGTGGATTGCGTCGGGGAAATTCCACCTGAGCTAGGCAGATAGATAGACTCCTTTCCCGCTGCTGAGAAAGAGCAAGGAACGAAATGATTGGACCCATATAGAATAGTAGAGGGCGGTGCTCGAGGTATTGTGATCTTGCCACTATGAATTGACATACATCATCTGGCTGGGTCTTGCCGGTATCAACAACTGGATCGATCCTACGGAAACGGGAACAACAACTCACTATGGCTCTTGGCCGTTCGCCCCTATTCATCCATATCCATACGTGGCCATACGCGACAAGACGGGAACGCGGCTGCAGTGAATAGATCGGATCGAGAGGTCGTTCCGTCCCTTGTCCCCAATAGGAAGAAGATAAGATAAGATAAGATAATTATATTAAATGTCCAACAAATGACCACAAAAGTAGGTCAATGGGACTGCACCATACAAAGCAGAAAGCGAGCGGCGGGAAACCCAAAAAGGTCTCTGAGAACAAAAAAAGAAGAAGAAAGAGAGGAGGTGGAGGGGAAGACCTCGACACCAACCCTCACGACTGTCATCCAAGGCCAGCCGGAAAGAAACTGGTGATGTGTTGATGTCTGGTATCAGGAACTGGAAGATGTCTGTGACGCCTAGGATCCGTGGAAAGTCGAGCTCTCTAAATGGGTCTGGTGGACTGTTGTCATAGGAGGGGGCCCTTGGCCGTGTCTAAGTCTGGATACCTCTGATCTAGGAAGAAGCTCCTCTAGTCCTGTCAGATCTAATATGAGAATCTCTACTAGGATCAGGTCCCCACTTGGTACCCCTCTCACCCGTGATCACAGCAAAGAAAGATGTGATCCAATGAGTAGTAGTCTCCCTAGGGAAGGGGGTGGAGGATCTCGTCACGAGCTTAAGAGCTTTTTGTAGATAGAGAGCAAAACACCTCTGATCATAATATCTTAAGAAGGTTGTGAACATTGGGCGTTCACAATGAAACGATAAAACCTCCCTCTGATCTCATAGTAGATGGGGCGCCGGAAAATAAAGTGTTCCTTTGTCTCAATCTCATGGAGTGAGCGAAGCTCACAGATCCTCTCGGACCAGTCCAACCGGTGATCGCTCTTGACCCGAACCCTGTGAGAGCCAACTCTGAACTGGCCCAGGGATATGCAAAGAGCATGCAGCCAATGGCGGGAGATATAGGTGGGTCGACGATGAGTCCATTGTTGACTTCGAGAAAGTAATTGGTGTAGAAAGCCATCTTTAGGCGTAGCTCATCCCGGGGGTTGGTCCAATGTAACTGGATGAACTGTTGATATATATCGTCTCGATGATTTTGTGCGAGTCCTGCTTGCTCGGAAGGAGGTGTGCGGGAGCATCCATGGAGTTCTTGAGAGGGGGAGACGGTCCATGTTGATCCCAAGGATCGAGGAGGCGAGAGGCCCCGCATACCAACAACGAGTGCGGTTACTACGGTGAGAAAGAGCAATGACCTCAGAAGAACAGTAGGCAAGGTAGATGTACCTGTCTCTGCCTGTGGAAGAATATGACAATCCTTGGATGCGATGCAAGAGTGAGACGAGACCAAAGATGACCTCTAATCTGAAAGGGCGAGCCCCAAACTCGGCAAGGATGATATTGTGAGGAACAGTCTCTTTACATTTGATGATCCGTTTGAGCATAAGGATCTGAACACACTCAATAGCAGCCCAATTTGACTCAAGCAGGAAGGACCCCAAACCTCATAACCATAGAGAACCGTGGGTCTCACAAGAGAGTCTGAGAGGGATATCTTGGACAACGTGTCCTGAAAATGGTGGCAAAAGCATTGTCTCTCCAAGATCGCTAGGGAACCATACCCCTTGTTGATGTGGGGTTGAATATTGTGAGGAACAGTCTCTTTACATCTAATGATCCGTATGAGCATAAGGATTTAAACACGCTCAATAGCAGCCCAATCTGACTCAAGCAGGGAGGGACCCCAAACCTCATAACCATAGGGAACCGTGGGTCTCACAAGAGGGTCCGAGAGGGATATCTTGGACAACATGTCCTGAAAATGGTGGCGGAAGCACTGTTTCTCCAAGATCGTTAGGGAACCATACCCCTTGATGCAGGGGTTGAATAGTTGAGCAAAAGTCAAGCGAGATCCAGCCAAGAGTACTCCCAGATAGGTGTAGGAGCTGGTGATCTCCAGCTCCTCCCCCTATAGAAGAAATGGAAGTCGGAGGTCTTCAGCCCATTGAAAATCATAACCTTGGTTTTACCCAGGTTGACTGTAAGTTGTCTATGATCACAGAAGAGGGCTAAAGCATCAAGCTATCTCTCGTAACCCTTCCGCGGAAGAAGCCAAAGGACCACATCGTCCGCGAAGAGAAGAATGTAGATCAAAACCTAGTGAAGAAGACAACCGTCTCCATCTTGAATGTGGCCCCGGAGAAATTCCTCCAACTCATCAATATAAACACCAAACAGAGTAGTAAGAGAGGGCATTCATGTTTGACCTCGATGATGCTCTGATGAAATCGAGAAACCCAGCGCAATACGAAGGCAACCCAAGACCTCATATAGCCGAGTGATGGCAACGAAGAAGGGTTTCAGAAATACCAATGTCTCGAAGTATGCGGAAAAGGGCTTCCCGCAGAACCGAGTCAAAGGCTTTCCGAAAGTCCACAAAGTAGCAGAAGACTCTGGATGAACGGTGACGTGATTCCTCAATGATAGCCCGGAGGATGAGAATGTGATCAATAGTCTGGTGCCCTATCCTGAAACCTGCATGTCCCCTGACTCTGCACTGGTACTACTCTAGAAACTTGGATAACTGCAAGTGGAGAATAGTGGCAAATGGCTTGGAGAAAGTGTGACCGACCGTAATTTTCCTGTAATTATTAGGATCAGAAGTAGGACTGGATTTGTGAATAGGATGGATAATGTGGTGGGACCAAGAATGCGGGAAACTAGTACACACCACCTGATTGAAAAGGTCTACCAAATAACTGTTGATGGTGTTGATCCCATGCTTGAAAAACTCTTCCTAGAAGCCTTCCTCATCTGTTGCTTTGCTGCAATTCATCACCGATATGGCCTTCTTAACATTTGTGTAGGTGAAGATGTGGCAGGTGGAGGGTGGGGACACAACTTGGATTTGGGGCTGACCAGGGATATCATAAAGGATGGAGCTGTGGGTAAACACAATGTGGGGGTCGAGGTCCAGGGGCAAGGGTGAGTGTCGGGGAATGATGGTACGCCAAAAGCATTTGGGGGAGTGCAAGAGTGAGGTGTGGAGATCCCTTCTCCTATGGGCAATAAAGGTATGCTTCTTGTGATGAAGGAGATGACGATAGGCAATTTTGAGGGAGGGGAAGGATGGGATGTCATGGTAAAGGCCGAGTGGAGCTGGCGATGAAGTGTTTCGCGGATCGTCGTCGTACCATTGGTTCATAGGGCAGGTCCTCGTACTTAAGGGGCTTGGAGGTGGAATGGGGGTAGGAAAGCGAGGTTGCCTCGTGGATAGCAGTGGCAAGAAGGTTGTACATCCTATCAATAGGGAACATAGTGAAATGGGACAAGGGGAGAAGCTGATGGAGATGAAAGGAGAAAGTTATGGGGTCACCCTCATCAAGTCTCAGAGTGGTACATGGAGGGCAGTGGGGGGTTAGGGGCTCGGGGCGGGGTAGTTTCCAAGGAGAAGGAGAGGGCCGCATGGTCAGCAAGGGGAATGGGGGAGACGGAAAAGTGGTGAATAAAGGGAAGAAGGTCAGGGGTAGTCATGACGTAATCAACCACACTAGCGCCACCACAGTGAGGTCTGCAGGTGAAGAACTGGGAATCCGGAAACAAGATATGCCATTAAGGATCAACAAGTCATGAGATTCCCCCATCTATAAAAGGTGTCAGCCATATGTCGTCAAGGGCCCTGCCACATCGTCAGACTCCCTCTGAAGACCAATTGAACCCGGTCCACCTCTGAAGTACAAAGAGCATCATCAGTCTTGTCATGCAAGGGAACTTGGGAGTTTTTGGTTCGAGCGTTGAAATCACCCAAAAGGATGACCTCGCCAACTGCAGAGAACTGAGAGATGCTAGTAGAAAGGTCAAAGTAGGGGTCCCCATCTGGGCCATTCTCAATGGCAAAAGAAGAAGAGACAGGAGGGAAGTAACAAATTACAATATAAATGTCTCGGGTGAGGTGTGGGGTCCTCCTAACCTTGATCCAAATAAAACGGGCAAACTCATCCTCGACTTGCATAGAAATCCTATCTGAAGAGTGTCCCTGACCAAACAAGCGACCCCGCCATAACCTCTAACTCCACCAGAGCTCCTAGTATCTTGCCTGCAAACAGAGAGCCAGTAGTACCCTCTAATGTCCGGGAGAGGATGAATAGGGCTCTCATGAGTTTCCATTACAAAAAGGAGATTTGAGTGACACAAAGCGTCCTGTAAGAGACCAGGTGAGGACCAATCAGACCCATTTCCATTCCAACATGAAATGGAAATGCCCCTGTTACGATGCCTCTCCCAACGGGACCGTCATTTGGACCCGAGAGCCCAGCCAGGAGGGAAAGTGTCACGAATCACAGGTCTGAGGTTCGAATCACCGCCCATTTACCTGCCTTCCTTGCTACCATGACTATCTCCCGGAACTGTATGAGTTCTGCACTTGGGCTATAGTGAGATCTTCATCAAGGAAGATCTTATCCTGAATGAGAATAGTCTCCACTTAACCCTAAAAGCCCGAAGCCTTGTCGGTTGCTGATTTGAAGCGAAGGAAGAGGGAAGAACCAAGACCATGCCATGCTCTATCAATTTGCACCTCCGGCAGCCCCAACTTGTTTGTGATGAAATTTTAAGCGATGGCTAAAGGATCAGATGAAGGAGGGGGTGTGGGCAGTCCTCTTACCTTGAGATTAAGCTCTCTTGCATGTTTGTTTCTTTCTTCCACAAGTTTTGCTTGAACTTCCTCTACAACTATAATAGGAGAACTTTGGTCTTTACCTTTCACTATTTGTGCCCATGAATCCGATTGTTTCTTGAGATTTTCATGTTGGGTTTGAATCTCTTCCTGTTTGTGCTTCAAATCTGAAATTTCTGCATGTATTTGGTCGTTAGTACCTGTAGGAATGGCTTGAGCCGTGATATTTGTAAGTTATGCATAAAGAGATGTTATCCGCTTCAGCTTTCTCCATTCGGGATGTCAGTTCAAAGACCTTTGTTCGTAACGTTTTGTTAGATGATTCCACTATCTCACACTGTGTAGTAATTCCGATATGATGTTGGGTAAGCTGCCATCTTGGTGCCCCTGTTCATTCTTCCCAGCGGAAGGGGTTATTGCGATAGCGGAAGTGGAAGGAGACTTCAGTGAAGGATGAACTGCTTGTAATGGTGTCAAGACGAGGGGAGAGCTGAGGGAACCCCCCAAATTGTTCGTATTATTGGCTGAGTACTTGTGCATAAGAAGCTTGGTTGTGGGAGATGTATAGCGTTCATGATTCGAACTAACAAGAGTAATGCCTGAGACCGATATGAACCCAAAAATCAAATCCAAGCTCCAAACCAGACGCGAACAATAGGGTAGTATGGCTTGCATTCACGAAAACAAGCGGCTTGAATTCACTCGGCCGGGCACGGGAAGACGCTAGTGTAGGAAAGTTCTTGGTCGTGGGGGGAAACAACGGGGAAAATATGTGAGGGCATGAAGAGTAGAGTAAACCCCCACAATAATGCAAGGGAAGGATTAGCAGTAGGTCATGTTGTTGGAGGGATAAGTGTGGGAAGTTCAGAGGCAGGTTCGAGGCAAGGAAGAGGAACAACAAACCACCACGATTAAATTTCCCTGCGAAAATGGTCACGAATTCTTTGTGAGATAGGTCACAAATTGCAGATGGCTCTCGAAACGAGCTCGTGACAGTGATTCGAATGGATTGGAGGGCATGCAGATGAAAATCGAGGAGGGAACAATTAGGCGCGCAAACAGAGAAGCGGCGGGTGGACACCGATATGGAAGACGTGAGCAAGAAGGGTAATCTGTTTACAATATTGCTCCGATCTGACCCGGCTGGCGAGCAATCCCAGTCCGCTTTCGGCAGAGGAAGGAGGCAGCACTTTGTTCGCTTCTTCTCCACCAAGCACGGGAGTTTGGGGATCGCTGTAGGTCGGTGGCCACCCGAGGAAACTCCGATTCGATCCGCCGGCTGGGAGGCACCTACCTCATCCCGATCGCAAGGAGAGGTTCACCATGATGTTTCTGGGTAAGGAACGGAGACAGCGCCCGGGGCATTCGTGCACCCTGCATTGCAGACGAGGAGCCCTACATAGATAAGCGAGGCCTCCTCAACTTCCCTCTATCCCCCATAGAGAATCTATATAAGGGGATGGGGCGGGGCTCTCTATTTATTTCTATGACAAGTTCCTCTCCCTTATATAGTTCTATATACGAGCATATAGATATGGTATAGAGGGTCATGGTGGGGGTGGACATTAGGCAGCTGTCTATATATATATATAGGGCTCCTCCCCCTCGTCCTCCCATCTATATCAATAGGGGTCGGACGAGAGCCGACGCCGCTTATTTCCATGTAGGAGGGAGCCCTCCAAATAGATAAGATAAGATAGTTCAGGGAGGGGGTGTGCCATATCTTTAATCCGAACTAGGAGAGGGGTGTCGACTAGCGCCTATGTAGAGAGAGGGCCCAACTAGTATAGAGAGATGGCCCCATCCAATCTCCAATCTATAGAGACCTGGGATCTGGGCGGGCGCCTATACTATACATATATAGGGGTGATGGGGCCATCTCTCTAGGGTACATCGTTCCCATTGCGTGTCGAGAATTGGCTCCATACGCCCAACTCTTCGTGCCTTCCTATCTCCATACTTTTGCGGCTCTTCATCTTACCGGATTTGCAGCAGACTCGCGTGATAGACTCTCATCGTTGGAGGAGTGAATCCAGAATCCATATTCCGCTTCGTTTCGCGGCCCACACCTGTGTAGAGTAGATCGTTCAGCACCTGCGGCACGAACCAATTTTTGACCCATCGGCCCTAGTATCATAGGCGACCGAACGGCCGCCCCCTAATTACTGGACCAACCTGCTATGATAATTCCATAAACACCTAGCGAGGATATTGCAGACAGATGAAGTATACCTATGTCCGAATCTGACGATACCATACCATGATCAGAGGGTACAACGCTCGAGGCAACCAAGTTGCGCATTGATGTCACCACCGAGCCATTCTAGAGAAATAGAAATTCGCACTAATTGGATAGCTGACTTGAACCATCTACTTTTAGAGGTTACAACAATTTGAACGATCCAACTACATTGGGACCCTTTCGACGTTGCACGAGAGCCATTACTTTACGTTCGGCTAACACTGAGAAGGCTACTCCTAGTAGAAGTGGTATGATCATTCCGGGTATTTCCGCTAGAATAGCAATGTACGTTTCCGATTCCCTATTCACTCCGGGGTGATCATGCATGAAACGATGTCGACCCGAAGAATGGGACCTATTCTCGAGGGGGCCCTTTCTCTTCTCCACCGGAATCATATATCTGGCCCCGATGGGCCCCCTATCCATCTATGGGGGCCCTCGACATCTCTATATAGATATAGAGTTGGCCCGATAGATGGCTAGTATAGAGAGATGGCTAGTCTATATAGAGAGAAGGCCATCCCCCTCACTTTGTAGTTCTTTTATGGGAGCCTTATTTATAACTATAAGATAAGATATTTCGGGGTGGGGGGGGGCCATCTCTGAACTATCTTTGGGGCGGGCGCCTATGGATACTCAATATAGTTCTATGTCTATTCTATTATATACGTGATAGTAGATACATCTAACCAGATTGACTCGATCGGATTGTTGTAAGTGATAGTAGATACAACTAACCGATTGACTCGGTCGAGATCGTTCGTATCGCTATATTCTATATGCCCCGACAAAATGCCATATATATATGATCTATATCTATATTTATGAGGACCCAATAGCCCACCCTTAGTAATTTGCCAACCAACAAAATATATATTATATCTATTTTAGATATATGAGAAAGGTATGTATGATTCGAGGTTCATACTATATATGTAGCATGACTCAACTCAACAACTCGAGGCAACCGAGTTTGTTTATAGGGACCAAACACCGCCCTAGCTGCTTCACGGTCAATTCCCTTGCCACATACTAAACAAAATTCACTTGAATCTTCTCCCTCACAACCCTACACACAAGGTGGACTACCTCTTCCAAACCTTGTGTGATGTGATTCTGCAAGGGTAAGCTTTGTGACATTAAGTCACATAGAAAACACTTCTGCAAATGCATTTTGTATGTCATTCAAATCATAAGAGTAGGTCTCCACCGTAGCTCTCCAATCGGTGATTGTTTGAGATTGTTTTGTAGTCATTCGTGACGTTGCACTCATGTTTGCATGAGTGCTTGGTAGGCTCCACTAACTTGACTGATTCTTACCCAATTGATCTTCAAACTTCCTCTTGCAAAGTTTAAATAATTCTGTGCATCCTTTTTAAATCCCATGCCAACAATTCCTCTAGTTTCCCCAAGTAACGTAATTCTCACAAGGCTAGAACTATTGATCGGATTTTCCGTTTAGATTAGTATTACGAGAAATCAACAAAACACCAAACAACCTCGAACATGCAAGGGCTTAGTACCTTGGAGATGATGGCAGATGCGGGCGCCGAATGGATGATAAGCTTCTCGTTGTGATCTCAACAAACTTGTAACTCATAGACACTCGAGAAAAATAGCTTAGATGATTTCATGTGGGGCCACCCGACGGAGCGGATCCGAGAAGCATTCACTCCTCGATGGTCATCAACCCCGTGTTCACAAGATAAGAATAAATTTCAAACGATAAAATGACATGCCAAAACTAAAGAGATTTGCAATATATTGAATGAATGAAATGAGGATGACACCTAGCTGGTATTTTGATATAGCAACAAAACGATCGTCAAAGTGGCATTACGAGACCGAAAGAGTTTCACCTCCAAACACTCCAAAATATGCTTCAAAACTTCACAAATAATTTGGCAAAATTTTGTTATTTCAAGCTTGAGAATTTTCATAATTTTTCATATCTCCAAAGAGGGGGGAAAGGGTCATATTTATAACTTGAATTTGGATTAAAATCTAGGGTTAACAAGTAACCGAGATTTGCAAAAGCAACCCTGCTTAATGGGACATGATGAAGAGTTGATTTGACTGTGGGGTTCATGATGTGAGAAAAAGAAAAGGTGTGATGTGGAGTGGGGACATGATTAGGTGTAATAGTGAAGCCATGTGCATTACTTTACACTATTGATTTTTGGATTTGTTGTCGATGTTGGGATTTTGAATTATTGAATTCATGGGTGGGGTTCATGAATTAATAATTTTGGGGAATTGAATTTTTAGGTGGGGATTGATTTTTAGGTGGGAATTGATTTTGACTTAAGTGGGGAACATGTGGGGCTCTTGATTTGCATGGTTTTTAGATTATTTAATTATGAAATAGGATGATATGACTTAATTGGAATAATTGATTATTTAGCACATAATGAAGTTTTGGCATGTGACAGGGATTAATTAAGTTATCAGATTAATTAATTGAATACGCATTTTGATGGGAAACATGATTCGTTTGGGTAAGCTTGCTGAAGGAGAGAAAACGCGAGGTGATACCAAAATTTGGTGCCTACAAGAACACACCAATCTTCCTCAAATTTGCCACAATTGTGTCCTTTTTGTGCTCAATCTGGTATTCAACTCATCTTTCTTGGCAACGGTTTTGTCTTTGTTATGATTAAACCTTTTAAGGGCACAACTACCGCACGGGTCTCAATTTAAAGCACGATGGTAGTGATTTGGGATACCCCATGGCATCCACCAAGTATTCCCCGCTTCTTTTACTTCGCACCCCCATCCCTCTAAGTGATTGTCTTAGAAGTTTTCTCTTTGGAACCATCCCCTCAATCTACAAAATCACACGACCAATCTTCTCTCGTCCCCTGGTTTGTCTTTCTTCCCTTTTTCCCATGCAATTAGCTTTCTTGACTCTCGATCGTGATTTATTTGTACATGTTGATTCCATTGATAGGACCTCAATAAATTATGTTACGAGGAACAAACAAGCATATCGCTTGCGAGATCGGTGGATCGAGATCAATTAGGAATGGAATTAGGTGTTGTTCCATAACAGAACCTTTGAACTCGAGGTAAGGGAAACAACTATGATGATTGGAGATCTCATTGTCATGCAAATGTGAAACATGAAAATTTCAAACTTTTAAGCATGGCAACGGACCCAACTATCGAAAAATTTGTCCAAAACCCCTCCTGAGTCATCCTCTGGATCAGCCTACCTTTTGTGTTATACCCTTCCCATCATTGAAAAATCTCATGATGTTATAAAAAACCTTCCCAAGTATGTGAAATATGGTCATGAGGTCATCTAGTCCATTCAGTGAAGTGTCGTCAAGAGTTGAAATCTATACTAGGTCTAGAAAGGTTATTCCCTAGCCTTTTCAGGACAGTGTGCACCCTCTGAAGCTGATAACATAGCCTAAAATCATCTGGAGATGTCTTTGAAGAGTCTAAAATGCAATGGAGCGGGTTTAGGAAAGTTTGGGAAAGTTTGGGAGGTTTTGGAGTCGGGCGGTGAAAGTGGTCTTTGGAGGCTTGAAGAGCTTGCAGATGCGTACTTGACCTTCAATCAAGACTCCGGGAGATGCGGGATGAGTCAAGAGGCAAACAAGATACCATTGGAAAGCTATTTCAATGCCCGACATGATGGAAAAATCAGATTCTTCTCAAGACATAGGCGTTTCTCAGGGAAGAGCAATTTGTGCAGACTCACCTAGCGATCCTAAATGAAAAAGCAACATTTTTTTGGAGGAAAGTTTCAAGGTTTTGAAGTCAAGGCGGTGAAAGTGGTCTTCGGAGGCTTGAGGAGCTTGCAATGCAAAAAGCACCTGACCTTCAACTTTGAAGATTTTAGGAGCTCCGGGATGAGTCAAGAGGAAAACAAGATACCATTGGAAATCTATTTCAATGCCCTACATGATGGAAAAATCAGATTCTTCTCAAGGCATAGGTGCTTCTTAGGGTAGAGCAATTTGTGCAGACTCACTTTGGTGATCCTAAATGAAAAAGCAACATTTTTTGGAGGAGGCAGAATCAAGTCTTGAAAACCATCCCATTGATCTCAAAATGGTCTTGGGAGTCAAATTGATATAAAATTTCACCTAAAAGACCTCCTACACTCCGCGATGAAAGTTCGTTTCAAGATTCTAGAGTTAGTCAAATTTGCGTTGGAAGCCTAGCGCATTTTAGTGTCAGTTGTCCCAATATGCAAGCAGTTGGGACAGTAGGGACAACAAAATACGCCTAGCCCCTTTTTGAAACTCTTGGACCCCATGTGACCCTAGACCTTCCCGACAAGTGTTGAATGATTAAACATGCAAATTTGGCAAGTTTTGACCTCCTAAGACACAGGTGCATTTTTTGCCCCTCTTGTCCCAATCGTCCGAGACTGTCGGGATAGTTGGGACAGAAAATGCGTCCCACCCTAGCCCCTCTCGATTCATCATGTGACCTCCAATCTTGATCATCAAGTGTTAAAACCTTTCTCTCCTCCTCCATCCTCACCCACTCATTTCCCGCCACTTATAAAGCTCGAGAGCAGGGCGTACTTTATTGTCCCAACTGTCCAGGGACAATTGGGACACAAAAAATGTGCCCCACCCCCAAATTGATGGAAAACTCAAAAATAAACTAACTGTTTACACACTGCTTCTTCTTACCTCTTCTGCCCGTGAAGTGAAAATGTTGTCGGAAAGTTTTTACCATGAAATAAACTCTTTCCCACTTCGTTCTTCTCCATGACTCCATGAACGCTGCCACAAAACCTCCATTAAAAAAGCAAATCCATCAGATACCCATCAAGTTTCTCTCAGAGCATCCATGGTTGCGAGAATGATGATTTTTCACTGCCGGCGAACAAAGAAATCAATCATACCAAGGGTTCAAGCTAAGTTCTCTTCTCCGGAGAATCTATGTGATTTTTCCCATTGTCAAATCTTTGAGACTCCATTAATGGCTGCCATGACGCAGCAGCAAAAGGGCAGCGAGTATCATCTTCACTTCCCGAGGTTCCAGTGGGCGAAATCACGCAAAATTTGGAAGAAATGATCACCAAAAAATCTAGTTTCGCGTGAGCTAATTTTCGTGCCATGAAGCCCCTATTTTTAGGGATATGGAGGGCTGTGTTTTCATCAACATTCTGCCCTCTTCGAAGAAAATCTCAATTTCCCAAAGATCCGAGAAGGCGAAATCACCCAAAATTTCAAAACCTTTTTCATCGCAATCCAATGCCCACAGTACACTTACTAAAAATAGCATATGGCATGCCCCTTCACATGTTAAAAATAGTAAGTCTCTCAATTTGGAAGCTCGATCACCGAGAACACTTTCGAGAAAGCGTGCAAAATGGTAAGCAAGGTAAAATTGGCAAATTTTCCCAAAATAGTAAGTCCAGAAAAAGTAACTTGCTAAAAATATAAAGTTGCTAAAAATAGCAATGCATCATCAACGGAAGAGGATGGAGTGTGCCAGAAGGTTTAGAAAGTCATATTTGAGCAAAATAGGTGATATGTCCCAAAATAGTAGGTCCCGATCCTACTGCTAAAAATAGAAAGTCTCCATTTTGGGTGCAGAAAGTTGCAGATGGCTCTATCTTCACTCATCTTTCCGCTTTTTGAACTCTCCACAAGGTTATAGGATGATCTCATAGCTCAAATAGAGAAATGAAGCCTCCATAAGGGTCTTGGAAGCATCTTCTTGATCTCAGTTGTGCCCGAGAACATGGTGAAGTATAACAGAGGAAAGCTCGGATAACTGGACAGCTGGAAAAGATTCAGGGGTGTCAAGGACTCCATTGATTCGTCAAAATGAGTCATCATTGTTATCATCTTGGCTTGAAAACATTATCACCACATCCAGATGAGCTGGTTGAAGTGAGAAGGTTGAGCTGATTGAGCTAAGCTCGGTGAGTTGGGTGAGTTGGTTGCAGCGAGATGATTGGCTAATTAGGGCGGATTGAGGTAAGTTGAGTTGAGCTGAGTTAGCGGTAGTGAGTTTGAGTTGGGGCTAGATGCGGCGGTGAGCTAGTCGAGCTCATCCTTTTTCATGAAGAGCCTATGCAAGTGAGCCAGGTCAAGCAAGTTGGGTGAGCTACTTGAATTGCAGTGAGATGAGTTGGTAAACTAGATGAGCCCACATCGGGGGATCTCTCAACGATGCTTCTAAATACTCATTCGTGAGCACGAGGTGTCTGTTCATCATGCTTCAAATCAGCAAAATCTACATAAGAGGGAGCTTTTTCAACGGATCGAGTCACTATTTATCCCTCCTCTCCTCTCCCTTTCTTCTAATTCTTCATTGTACACAATCATTGTATTTTGTTCTATTCACTTAAGTGACATATTTGTAAATTGTAAAAGTATTTTCTCAAAATTATAAGAGAAATACTTAATTTGTCTCTTCTAGAGGCAATTGAAAGGTCACAAGTGGAATAGGAACATGAAGAGTCATGTGGGGGGAGATGAGAGGTCAATTCACATTGCTATAAATTGGGATGGCTTCTCCATTCCAAAGGATCCAAAAATCCTGAATTTTAGTTCTTGGTAGCAATTGTGAATTGTGGTAGATTGATTGATGCTTTGTATTTCATCACTACACAAGAAATAAAAGCTACATATCTTCCATTCCATTTTTCCTATGTGTTCTTCTATTTCTCTCTTTTATGCACCTTGCAAGCATAATGATCAAAAAGATCTTTGTATCTTCGATGAATGGGCCTCGAAGAAGCGTGTGTCATGTGGGTTTTGTTTGTCTCACTACTAGCCTCATCGTTGTCTCTCTATATATTTGAATGTTTGAACTACTCCGGTTATTGGGTGTGAACTCTCGCAATTGCCTACTCGAGCAATAACCTTCCTTTCCTAATTTCTCTCCTTCGATGTTGGGATTTTGAATTATTGAATTCATGGGTGGGGTTCATGAATAAATAATTTTGGGGAATTGAATTTTAGGTGGGGATTGATTTTTAGGTTGGAATTGATTTTGACTTAAAAGTGGGAACATGTGAGCTCTTGATTTGCATGGTTTTTAGATTATTTAATTATGAAATAGGATGATATGACTTAATTGGAATAATTGATTATTTAGCACATAATGAAGTTTTGGCATGTGATAGGATTAATTAAGATATCAGATTAATTAATCAATACGCATTTTGATGGGAAACATGATTCTTTTGGGTAAGCTTCTTCTGAAGGAGAGAAAACGCTTAGGTGATACCAAAATTTGGTGCCTACAAGAACACACCAATCTTCCTCAAATTTGCCACAATTGTGTCCTTTTGTGCTCAATCTGGGTATTCAACTCATCTTTCTTGGTAGCAACGGTTTTGTCTTTGTTATGATTAAACCTTTTAAGGGCACAACTACCGCCCTGGGTCTCAATTTAAAGCATGATGGTAGTGATTTGGGATACCCCATGGCATCCACCAAGTATTCCCCTCGCTTCTTTTTCTGGCACCCCCATCCCTCTAAGTGATTGATTGAAGTTTTCTCTTTGGAACCATCCCTCAATCTACAAATTCACACGACCAATCTTCTCTCGTCCCCTGGTTTGTCTTTCTTCCCTTTTCCCGCAATTAGCTTTCTTGACTCTCGATCGTGATTTATTTGTACATGTTGATTCCATTGATAGGACCTCAATAAATTATGTTACGAGGAACAAACAAGCATATCGTTGCAGATCGGTGGATCGGATCAATTAGGAATGGAATTAGGTGTTGTTCCATAATGCAACCTTTGAACTCGAGGTAAGGGAAAACAACTATGATGATTGGAGATCTGTTGTCATGCAAATGTGCAACATGAAAATTTCAAACTTTCAAGCATGACAACGGACCCAAGTGTTGAAAAAATTTGTCCAAAACCCCTCCTGAGTCATCCTCCAGATCATCCTACCTTTTGTGTCATACCCTTCCCATCATTGAAAAACCTCATGATGTTATAAACAACCTTCCCAAGTATGTGAAATATGGTCATGAGGTCATCTAGTCCATCCAAAGGTGAAGTGTCAAGTCAAGAGTTGAAATCTATACCAGTCTAGAAAAGGTTATTCCCTAGCCTTTTCGGGACAGTGTGCACCCTACGAAGCTGATTAAAGAGCCTAAAATCATCTGGAGATGTCTTTGAAGAGTCTAAAATGCAATGGAGCAGGTTTAGGAAAGTTTGGGAAAGTTTCAGAGGTTTTGGAGTCAGGACAATGAAAGTGGTCTTTGGAGGCTTCAAGAGCTTGCAATGCGTACTTGACCTTCAACTGAAGATTCCAGGAGATCCAGGATGAGTCAAGAGGCAAACAAGATACCATTGGAAATCTATTTCAATGCCCTACATGATGGAAAAATCATATTCTTCTCAAGACATAGGCGCTTCTCAAGGAAAAGCAATTTGTGCAGACTCACCTAGCGGTCCTAAATGAAAAAGCAACATTTTTTTGGAGGAAAGTTTGAAGGTTTTGAAGTCAAGGCAAAGAAAGTGGTCTTCGGAGGCTTGAGGAGCTTGCAGTAATGCAAAAAGCACCTTCCCAAAAAAGACCTTCAATCAAGAAGACTTGGGAGCTCCGGATGAGTCAAGAGGCAAACAAGATACCATTGGAAAGCTATTTCAATGCCCTACATGATGGAAAAATCAGATTCTTCTCAAGACACATAGGTGCTTCTTAGGTAGAGCATTTTGTGCAGACTCACTGGTGATCCTAAATGAAAAAGCAACATTTTTTGGAGGCAGAATCAAATCTTGTAAACCATCCCATTGATCTCAAAATGGTCTTGGGAGTCAAATTGATATAAAATTTCACCTAAAAAGACCTCCTACAACTCCGGGAAAGTTCGTTTCAAGATTCTAGGAGTTAGTCAAATTTGCAATTAGAAGCCTAGCGCATTTTGGTGTCAGATTGTCCCAATCAGACGAAATAGCTTGGGACAGTGAGAGGGACAACAAAATACGCCTAGCCCCTTTTGAAACTCTTGGACCCCATGTGACCCTAGACCTTCCCGACAAGTGTTAAATGATCAAACATGCAAATTTGGCTAAGTTTTTGACCTCCTAGGCTGGTGCATTTTTTTGCCCCTACTGTCCCAATCGTCCGAGGAGGCTGTGGATAGTTGGGACAAGTAAATGCGTCCCACCCTAGCCCCTCTCGATTCATCATGTGACCTCAATCTTGATCATCAAGTGTTAAAACCTTTCTCTCCTCCTCCATCCTCACCCACTCATTTCCGCCACTTATAAAGCTTTCGAGAGCAAAGCGTACTTTATTGTCCCAATCTGTCCAGACAATTGGGACACAAAAATGTGCCCCACCCCAAATTGATGGAAAACTCAAAAATAAACTAACTCACATTTACACACACTCGCTTCTTCTTACCTCTTCTCCCTCAGTGAAGTGAAAATGTTGTCTGGAAAGTGTTTACCATGAAATAAACTCTTTCCCACTTCGCTCTTCTCCATGACTCCATGAACGCTGCCACAAAACCTCCATTAAAAAAGCAAATCCATCTCCGATACCCATCAAGTTTCTCTCGAGCATCCATGGTTGCGAGAACGATGATTTTTCACCGCTCATTAACAAAGAAATCAATCGTACCAAGGGTTTGAGCTAAGTTCTCTTCTCCAGAGCATCTATGTGATTTTTCCCATTGTCAAATCTTTGATACTCCATTAATGGCTGCCATGACGCAACAGTGAAAGGGCAGCGAGTATCATCTTCACTTCCCGAGGTTCCAAGTGGGGCGAAATCACGCAAAATTTGGGAAGAAATGATCACCAAAAATCTAGTTTCGCGTGAGCTAATTTTCGTGCCATGAAGCCCCTATTTTTAGGGATATGGAGGCTGTGTTTTCATCAACATTCTGCCCTCTTCAAGAAAATCTCAATTTCCCAAAGATCCGAAGGCGAAATCACCCAAAATTTCAAAACCTTTTTCATCGAATCCAATGCCCACAGATACACTTACTAAAAATAGCATATGGCATGCCCTTCACATGCTAAAAATAGTAAGTCTCTCAATTTGGAAGCTCTGATCACCCAGAACACTCAAAGCTGTGCAAAATGGTAAGCGGGGGAAAATTGGCAAATTTTCCCAAAATAGAAAGTCCGAAAAAGTAACTTGCTAAAAATAGAAAGTTGCTAAAAATAGAAATGCATCATCAACGGAAGAGGATGGAGTGTGCCAGAAGGTTCAGAAGGTCATATTTGAGCAAAATAAGTGATATGTCCCAAAATAGTAGGTCCCAGTCCTACCTGCTAAAAATAGAAAGTCTCCATTTTGGGTGCAGAAAGTTGCAGATGGCTCCATCTTCACTCATCTTTCCGCTTTTTGAACTCTCCACGAGGTTATAGGATGATTTCATAGCTCAACAGAGAAATGAAGCCTCCATAAGGGTCTTGGAAGCATCTTCTTGATCTCGGTGTGCCCAGAACATGGTGAAGTATAACAGAGGAAAGCTCGGATAATCGGACAGTCTGGAAAAGATTCAAGGGTGTCAAGGACTCCATTGATTCAACATAATAAGTCATCATTCTTATCATCTGGGCTTGAAAACATCATCACCTCATCAAGATGAGCTGGTTGAAGTGAGAAGGTTGAGCTGATTGAGCTGAGCTCGGTGAGTTGGGTGAGTTGGTTGCAGCGAGCTGGTTGGCTAATTGGGTGGATTGAGGTAAGTTGAGTTGAGCTGAGTTGGGTAGTGAGTTTGAGTTGGGCTAGTTGCGGCGGTGAGCTAGTCAAGAACTCATCCTTTTTCATGAAGAGCCTATGCAGTGAGCCAGGTCAAGCAAGTTGGGTGAGCTAGTTGAATTGCAGTGAGATGAGTTGGTAAACTAGATGAGCCCACATCGGGGATCTCTCAACAAGGAGTTGCTTCTAAATACTCATTCGTGAGCCCGAGGTGTCATGTTCATCATGCTTCAAATCAGCAAAATCTACATAAGAGGGAGCTTTTTCAACAGATCGAGTCACTATTTATCCCTCCTCTCCTCTCCTTTCTTCTAATTCTTCATTGTACACAATCATTGTATTTTGTCCTATTCACTTAAGTGACATATTTGTAAATTGTAAAAGTATTTTCTCAAAATTATAAGAGAAATACGAGGATTTGTCTTTCTAGAGGCAATTGAAAGGTCACAAGTGGAATAGGAACATGAAGAGTCATGTGGGGGAGATGAGAGGTCAATTCACATTGCTATAAATTGGGATGGCTTCTCCATTCCAAAGGATCCAAAAATTCTGAATTTTAGTTCTTGGTAGCAATTGTGAATTGTGGTAGATTGATTGATGCTTTGTATTTCATCACTACACAAGAAATAAAAGCTACATTTCTTCCATTCCCCTTTTCCTATGTGTTCTTCTATTTCTCTCTTTTATGCACTTTGCAAGCATAATGATCAAAAAAGATCTTTGTATCTTCGATGAATGGGCCTCAAAGAACTGTGTGTCTGTGTGGGTTTTGTTTGTCTCACTACTAGCCTCATCGTTGTCTCTCTATATATTGAATGTTTGAACTACTCCAAGTTATTGGGTGTGAACTCTGCAATTGGCCTACTCACAGCAATAACCTTCCTTTCCTAATTTCTCTCCTTCACCCCTCATTATTGTAATTTCCTCCCTTGTACCCGTACAAGCACTTTGCCACAAGTTCAATGGAGTGTTCCTGTGTGATCCCCAACCTATTTGGCCAACCCACAACATTTAGATAGGAATAGATTAGTTTACATTCAATAATGGGAGTTGCACCATTCAATGCAGAGGGACCTAGTCCCGTGAGCGTTGGTGGAAACACCTAATTTGCCATATCGACAAAATCATTTCACCAACAAGATCTAAGGCATGGTGGAAGACAAAATTTAAAATACATCGAATTATACAAGATGTTCTTTGTGGAGTTTCCCCTATATTTATACTATTGAAAAGAAGATGAAATCTTTGCAAAGCCCATGGGTTGGACATGATATTATGCTTGCATTACTAGGAGGAAAACAAAGAGTAGATCAAAGTTGTGGATGTTTCTTGGAAGTCGTGTTAGAATTTCGCAATAACATATTCTTTTCTGACTGCTGCACTTGAGTTTTTACAAGAATCGAGAGAATCGTTCCTCACAAAAATTCATTTCGAATCAAGATACTCCTTGATCTAGGGTTTCAACAAGTGAACATGGAGGGGTAAATGTGTGTTGTGTATAGCTGAAAAACTCAAGGCAAATTTTAGGGTTTAAAATTCTAGGGAGATGAAGGATCTAAAAGAAAGAGTATTGAGGGGTTTCAACAAGTGAACATGGAGGGGTAAATGTGTGTTGTGTATAGCTGAAAAACTCAAGGCAAATTTTAGGGTTTAAAATTCTAGGAGATGAAGGATCTAAAAGAAAGAGTATTGAGGTTGAGATGGTTCGCAAAAGCCAACAATGAGAATCAAGCGAAGGGACCCTAGAAGTGTGGGGAAGTCAATCCCGCATCAATCTGCGTAACATGCCAATAAGACTGCGAAGGACGGGGAGGGTATGGGGTTGACTTGAGTCTTAATGACCGCCACAGAGTTTGAGGACTCGCAAAACCAAGAGTTTGTAGAAACGCGGAAGATGGAGAATTTCAAGATATGGGTAAAGTGTATGTAGACTCAAAGGAAGATTCCTGGATGGAGCCATCGACTAGCTATTTGTTGATGCACAACATATAACTTCTAGGAGAAGACCATTATCAAATATCTATGTGGTGTTAGTGTATTTGGAAGAGGCAAGTTTGTGGATAGGAGTGAATTGGTTGTTATAGAACAAGTCGCAAAATCAAATGCAAAAACTTTTGACCGACAAAGAGTAGAGACGATTGATTCAACCTAAATGGTTAAAATTACACGGGTAGTGTATTTGGAAGAGGCAAGTTTGTGGATAGGAGTGAATTGGTTGTTATAGAACAAGTCGCAAAGAAATGCAAAAAAACTTTTGGCCGACAAAGAGTAGAGACGATTCGATTCAACCTAAATGGTTAAAATTACACGGTAAGAATCGATGGTATATTATCCTAAGCAACTTTTCCAAAGTTAATTGCAGCAATACCGGGATAATAGAGCTCATAGACAAGATAGATAATGAATATACAATACTAACAATGAGAGGGAGAAGAAGACTTAGTTGATATTCTAGGATGTGTGTTGATCTAGGTGACCTAATGGCGGAAAGGGGTTGGAAATGATTTGAAGGATTTGTGTGTGCCGAAATTGTACCTTAAACCGTGTCGGACTAGACCGGGCGTATGATAGGGACCAAGACGTATAGGCATTATGGCCCTTCTATACGCTTTTGTCCCTTTAGACTGTGCGGATCTGATTCTGTGTAGTCTGGTTCTCTTCGTCACGATTCACATTTTTGGCGCTTTCGATTTTGCTTGAAACCACCGATCTTCGCACATGTTCCTACAAAACAAAACCGTAACTACATGCACCATACTCAAGCACACATTAGTCTAGAAAAAGGAATTCATATGATTGAGTCGACTGATTTCAACAGTCACTCTGTTATAATTGCACTGCATTGCACTACATTTCAAACTCTATGTAGTTCTAGTGTGTGAGACCGCAATGGTGTCTCGTTAAAGCTATGTTTGCTCCTGTGCACGTTGCACCAAATAGCGGGGTACACTACTTTGTCCCCAATGTATGTGTGGTATGGAATTCAGAATATATGCCCTTCCTATGTTGTGATAATGCAGTCTAAATGCAATACTTAGATTTTGCCTTTTGTGCTCAAAAGATGATGATGGATAGTAATGATTTCCTCCTCCAATTCTCTTAGTAAGCTAAGTTTATATATGTGTTTCTTTGCTCAAATTTCGACACTAGTGACACAAAAGGCTGACCCCAGTAGAAAATACAAATAAGAAAAGAGTGACAAAGAAGCCCAAAGAAAAAGTCTCGAGAGAAAACAAGTGGGAACCAAGCGTAGGAAATGGTCCATAGTGTATGGGCGCCATGGCCCATTCCGTACGCTTCGGTCCAAAATCTTGGAAAATCAAACGATCCAAAGCACAATGACAGGGATCCCTATGACACGACCAAAAGTAGAGAAAGAAATCCGAGAAAACCACGAGTCATAATCGGATAAATCAAAACCAATAGAAAACAAGCACTTGTGTCACCAATGTCTAATCTTCTTGCTCGGAAGTCACATATATAGTAGGATGCTAATGGAATGGAATAGTAATAACTTAATAAGTGCATATTTTAGTGACTATAGTCTATGCGCCAATCAAAATCTTAGAATGTACAAATAAATCATTTTGATGACCAAGGGTATGGGTTTTCAAGCCCAACAAACACATTGGTTCGTCGGTTGTCTCAATTTTTGCACTAGTAATGTCTTGTCCATACCATTGGGATGAACAACACAATTTATGTGTAGTACTTTGATCGCTCCATTGAGGACCATTGAAATCCACCTAGCCGAGCAGAACTGAGATACAAATGTTCATTAGCCAACGCAACTTCATCTCGTCTATCATATGAACTTGAAGTTACATGAGTAAATCGAAATAGAAGGAGATCAAAGCATGTACACAAGCGTGAGCTTGTGTGGAGGGCCAAGTGCATCACAACCTCACAAATGCATACTTAGTACGTGAAAGTTGATTTGAACAAAGTAGTGGTCAATGTTGATGTCTTGAAGGAAGCTTTCTTGAAGATATTCTATAATCATAAGTTCAAACAAGAAAGTAGTTTTGCATTAAAGGAAACCAACTAGGAAGTGAGAGGGTGTGCAAGCATATGATGCACATTTTAAGACATTGCTACCAAAATATTCCTATGATATCCACTCGTTACAGCATGCTTAGTGGTTTGTCGAAGGGTTCTCGACTCCCTTTCGTAGACAACTTGCAATGAAGAACTTCAGGATCCGAGAGAAGCTTTTGATGCAACCCTAAGTGTGGAGCTCGCCAAACTTTGATACAGAATTATTCCATTTTGGAAGCTCAGCTACCTACTATCACATTGCAGCTCCAAAAAAATGGTTGTGTCGAAATGCTCAAGAGGCACAAAAGTTAGTGTATGGAGTGTGAGGCTAAGGAGCACACAAGGCAAGACTACTCAAGGAAAAGGGTGCGCTTTGTGAGCATCGAATGTGATATTTGTCTAGTTGCCCATGAGACCAAGACTTGTCCAAAGTTGTGGAAAGCAAAGCAGGTTGAGGTCTTGTACTAGTGTAAGATTTGCAATGCAAACACTCACGACATTGCACATTGTCAGTTGATTAGAGCGATGTAAAAAGAGATGGGGGCTAGAGGACTTGCGTCGGTCCCGTTGTCACAAAATCACGATCAAGGGTTTAGATACATGAGATTCATGGAAAAGGCAAAACAAGTGTAGGAAATGGAGGTCGGAGACATGGAGAACTTGCTACAAGTGTGGGGTTATTGACCATTATCCTAGACAATTTTTGAAATTCCCCACTTGTGTGAGTTGTGGAGGGGAGCATAGGGCAAAGGATTGTTTGATGTTAAGGTAGGTCTTGTAAAATGATCCTCGCAGAAAACTGTTGGGATGGTGACTATCGATTAGGAGTAATTTTATAGACCACGTGGACATGAGAGATGTCGGGGTAGAGGTCACAAGATGCGCATGAATGTAGTTCTGGTGTAAACACTAAAATTTTGTGACTTGTCTGTGTGCAATGCCAAGTTAGACCTTGTATCCTTGTAAGAAAAATACTCACATTCGTAATCTAATCCCCTCATCTCTCTAGCCATTCTACTACTTAATTATCTTTACCCTATGCTCACATCATCAATTCTAGGAATATCATTTCATCAAAGCAGCATAAAACATCTAATATTTAGGACACAACTTTCAGGTTTCGATGTTTTCTCTCCTATCCAAAACCGTATGAAAGGGTTGGGATGTAGGTTCATCTTAACGAACCTATACGGTCCCGCCCCATCACAATCACTGCTTCTATTTTCGATTTCAAATCATTCTTTAGGTTGTTTCATCTTCCTAGGACCGGCCTTAGTAGAACATATCACTTACAAAAGGCTATATAAGCAAGTCATTATCACTTTATAACTCACCTAGCATTTTTACAAGCTACTATAGCAAAAATCATTCCAAAAACACTCAAAGGGTTCATAAATCTTCTCAAATCAGTTGCACGTCATCTAGGGAAATCCCTACTGCGCAAGTCTGAAGCACTCAACTAGGTCAAAGAGTCTAGCTTCATCCATCTACAAGCATCCAAAGATCATAGAGCCATGTCTTAACAAGAGCAGAATCATCCCAAGCATTACACAAGGGTTTCAATCAGCAAAGGGATTGCACGTCATCTAAGGCAATCCCTACAGCAAGTCTGAAAGCACTCATCTAGGTCAAAGAGTCTAGCTTCATCCATCTACAATCATCCAAAGATCATAGAGCCATGTCTTAACAAGAGCAGAATCATCCCAAGCATTACACAAGGGTTTCAATCAGCAAAGGTTTAGATCGAATACCCATTCTATACTACGTAGTTAGCCTGCTACCTTGGTGTCAAGAGACACAAGGGCACCCTTGGGGTTGGTTAGATATACTTACTTGCACAAGCACTTAGGAGAACTACATGAGGCTTGATTACGGCTGCCAGGGTGGTCCACTCCTTAAATGAGCACACATATTTTATCCTTTGGTTTGCTTAATGCTCGATGAAGGGTTCTATAGATTAGGATGTCTACTTTGTTGCAAGTTATCACAGGTCATCTTAAAGTTGTGCAAGCAAGAGCGACATACAATGAGCACCATTTCCAATCAAGTGAAGCACACAGGAAGTTGCAAATACATATTGTCAAAGTGTCCAAAGTGTACATCTCCTATCCTAGATTGTACATCTCCTACTTTGACCATATAGAATCCATACAATCCTGCACCTATTCGGTTTCTAACTCCATAAATTTCCATTCAGAATCCACAATCTCAAATCCTTCATGTTCCACGTAGATCTGCACATCCAAATCATCCCTTAATCATCCCTAACAATTGAGATAATCCCTCCTTTTGTGTATTTGAACTAGTTGTTTTCATTTTGCTCATTTCAAGTTTGAATGCATTATTTTAGTCATGTATAATTGATATTGGAAGATAATTAGATTAAAATAGTCTCGCCACAACTAACCCTTACATTCTTCTTATTGTTGTACATTAACAACACCTAGAAATTAACTAGGATGTAAACACATGGATCCCTTACAAAAGTTCAAACCATGGATGTGTGGGGCTGAATTACGAGCAAAAGAAAAAGCTCAAATTTAGCAAGCATATGTGAAAAGGGTTACTGACTTATCCGAGGCTTCGTCACGAAAGCTATTGCAATCGAGGCAAAGCAAGTGTTGCAAGAGTTGTAGTAGAAGTTAAAATTTGCCTGGGAGTTGCGAGAGTCGCAGGCTAAAGGATAATGGGGACGTGAGGTTTGCAAAAATTAAAGAGTTGACTAAACAAGGAAGGCATTGTTGATGTTCTTAAGGCATCGCGCAAATAAAGTATGGCGAAAGAGATACATAAGCTTCAACAGGGAGAAAGAGATACTCCACAAATCAAGGAGATGCAATCGGTAATGGCAAACAAGAAATCAAGGAAAATAAAATGTTGGAAAAATTAGAAGAGGTCAAGTCATCGGCACAAGTAGTAAGAGAACCAACAGAAACACAAAAAGAGATGATAAATAAGCAGATCAAGCTGCAAATGTGGGAAGAAAAAGATTATCAGGATAGAGCATCAAACATAATAATCAAGGGGTTGAAAGAACAAGGAGAAGGAGAAATTACCAACAGGCTTGTAAATGACTTCTTACTAGATAAACTACAATGGGTAGGGCATATTCTCCAAGCAAACAAAATTGGTAAAATGGCTAAATGGGGCAGAACCAGAAATATAAAGATAACTTTGAAAAGCGTGGAAGATAAAAATAAAATATTAAGAAACAAACGGTCTCTCAAAGGCACACAATTCTATATAGATGAGGATCTAACTCCTGTACAACTGGAAGAAAGAAGGAAAGAATGGGAAAAAGTGATGGCAACGAGAAAGGAAGGAAGAGAAGCATGGCTATACAAGGGGAAAGCCCAATTTAGTGATAAGAAAACACATAATAAATAGGGAGACGGGGTCCCCAGGATCATCTTACTTTGGTTAGCTGGAATTGTAGAGGCTATCCTTGGAGGAGGGGTCCTGAGTTGGGGCCCATAGTAGAGGGTAAGGATATTATTGTCTTAGTTGAAACTCATGAGCATGAGGGCTGCAGAGTGCCAAAATTTGAAGGTTATGTAAAAGTCTCGGTTTGGAATGAGTTAGTGGATAATGGCAAAAGGCATGGAGGGGTAACAATCTTGGTTAGGGAAACATGGCAAGGAGTCATAAAGGAGGAAAAAAAGGATTCGCATAATCAATACATATGGATGAAATTGAAAGACAAAGAAGATACAATTTATATAGCAGCTTGTTACTTTGCTCCCTATGGTTCTAAAACATACAAGAAAAGGAACCTGGATAGAGAAGATCCTTTTGCAGCTTTGAAAAAGATATTGTAGAATTCTATGCCACGGCGAGGTCATTTTATTAGGGGACTTTAATGTAAGAACAACAAATAATCAAGCTCTCTACCTTGGTATGAAGGAGGGGTTGAACAACAACCCTTTGTGGCTAGATGAAGATGAGTAGAGAAATTGGGAAAGGATCTCACAAGACATAAAAGGTGGTATCTCCCATTTTGGATCTAAATTATTGGGGATATGCAATTTACATAATTTGATCATTTGTAATGGGGTAAAAGCATGGCTGAAGTCAGGAAACATCACATGTCATACTCACAACGGACAAAGTGTTGTGGATTATGCTATTTGTTCACAAAGCATGATGTCACGGGTATCAGAGGTAGAGATAGGAAGCTGCCCAACTGAAATGAAATCAGATCACAACCCCGTTCTTATGAAGATTAATATGAAAAACTATGATCAGCAAAGGACTAATCTTCAGCCAAATAAAAAAGCAGAGGCTCAAAGCAGAATTCTTTTGACTCGGGAGAATCAAGACACTTTTAAAGCTATGATTACAAAACAGATTCAGGAAATTCAAGATTTTGACAGTTTCAAAGGGAACAAGAGATTTATGAACAAGGATTTGATGGTTATAATTCACAGGGCGCTCTTGGAGTGCAAGCGTTCTAGAGCCAAAAGAAGTACCAAAAATAGTTTCCCGGCTAATCCGTGGTTTGATGATGATTGCAAGGCTGCAAAGAAAATGGTGAATACCTTAGGAAAGGATAAAACATATATAAAAGTGTACAAAAATCTAGTGAGAGATAAAAAGGAAGAATTCATGAAGATAAGGAGGAAGGAGCTGATTTCTATGGGGAAGAATAATCCGAGAGGTTTTGGAGAGAGCTTCAACAAACTAGAACAAATGTGGAGAATAGTATCACAGATATCCAATGGTTAGAATATGCAAAAATGTTGTATCAAAACAAAGATCCTCTCCCTCCTCCTCCTGTAATTGAAAATAAGGACAAACTCTTTTCTACAAAGGACATCAAGGAAGGAATCAAAAAGTTAGCAACAGAGACAAAGCTCAAGATATTGATGGGCTACAAACGGAATTTTTAAAATGGAGTATGGATGACATTGCACCATACATAAAAGAGATTTTCAACAGAGTTATTCGGTACGGTTTTCCGAAAAACTGGACAACCAACATTGTCATTCCTCTTCACAAAAGTGGTGATGTCAACAATCCATCAAACTACCACACTATTATGATTAATCCTATTTTTGGAAAACTCTTTGGTAGTATGGTGGAACGTAGAATTAGTATTTGGGCTGAAAAGGAAGGTAAGAGGGCGAAAGGGCAGGCTGGTTTCAGACCAAAACATTCTACTATTGATCATTGCGTCACCCTCAGACACCTGATTGAAAAGGTATGGGACAAGCAAGGGGAAGAGGTCTATTGTTGTTTTGTTGACTTCAAAAAGGCATTTGACATGGTGCCTAGAAGCAAACTTTGGGCCAGAATGGAAGAATTGGGTATACCAGAAAAGTATAGGGCAAGTGGTTCATAGGCTTTATGATCAAGTTCAAGCCAAAATAAGAACGAAGGATGGCTTATCCGAGTGCTTTGGGAGTGACATCGGGTCAAGCAGGATGTCTTTATCTCCCACTTTGTTTGGGCTATACATAGACAAGTTAGAGGAGTGGATTGACACGATGGGTGGGAGTGGAGTCCACCTAGCCTCTTATGTGGTAAAATTGTTGCTTTATGTTGATGACCTTATCCTAATGGCTAAAACAACGCATGGATTGCAAGAACACTTGAGAGCTCTGGAATTATTCTGTAAAGAGGTGGGGATGCAGGTGAACACGAGTAAAACCAAAATAATGATTTTTACTTTAAGAAGAAAACCAAGGCAAATAAATTTTGAGTTTGAAGGTGGTCCCTTGCAAGTGGTAAATGATTACAAGTATTTGGGTCTTGACTTTCACAATAATCTCAATTGGGAGGCACTGTAGAGCTAAGAGGATACAAGGGGATGGAAAGCTTTATATATGCTCCAAAACAAATGTAATCAGCAAAATTGTGGGATTGGAAAACCAAGTTGACTCTTTTTGGGTTGTTTGTTTCTCCGGTGGTTTTATATGGTTGTGAAGTTTGGGGCAGTAGCACGTCGGCGATGAAATGGAGACAAATAAAAAGGTTACAAAAACATTTTATCACAAGTAGCTTCAAAATAAAATCCATGGTTCCTTACGAGATCATTCTTGCTGAAGTTGGGGCCTTCCCGATGGAGGCGGCGGCTTTGATTCGACTTTTGGGGTACTTGAAGAAAGTGGAAAGCATGGATGGTCTCCGGTGGCCCAAGATAGCAGTGGAAGAAAAGTTGAATAGAAGGAAGTGCACTTGGATGAAGCAGAATGAAAAGTGGATGAAGAATTGGGGAATTAACATGCAGGAATGTCCTAACACTAATGGGGATATCAAAAAGTATGTGAGAGAGAAAGTCAAAATTGTCATGTGGACGAAACAATTGGGAAGAAAAAGAGAATATTATGTCAAGAACTTTAATCCCACATGTGATCATGAGAAAAAGCACTATATGGAGGTGAAATAAAGTGGAAAGCTAAAATGTTAATTGCCTAGCTGAAAACTAGTTCGCATCATCTCAAATGTGAAACAGAAGATGACAAACACTTGAAAGAGGAATGGTCTGAAAGAGTTTACTTGTTTTGTAGGTCAAGGTCTATGGAAACGAGAATGACATTTCCTAATGGAGTGTGTAGCATATGAGGACATTCGGAGTAGCTATGCTGATTTTTTAAAAACGGAAGCTCTCACAACCCTGTTTGAAGAGGATAAGATTGCAAAAACAACAGATTACTTGACTAAAATCCATAATAGAAGGCTCTTTGGTGTATTTGGCATACTTGTTTTTGTTTTCGGGTCCCATAGGTTGCTTGGCCTTGTGGACGCGTCATTAAAGTTTTTCAATTAAATTCACTATTTTAATGTGATTTGGGCACACAAGAGGAGAGCATATTAGATGCAAAATTGAAGGCACAAAAATTATCTGTGAAGTATGCGAGGAAGATATTAAGACGCAAGATTGTCACTTGGTCCAACACGCAAAACGGGTAATCGTGACTTGGTGTAAAGTCAGCAAACAAGATGCACATGATACTGCAGATTGTAAAGTAGTTGAAGAAATGTGCCGGATCAGGAATAAAAACTCGAGGTAAGGTATTTATCCTCTTGTATCGCCACAAAACTAGGGGTTTGGAGGTTGGTTTGCAAGTTGGAGAGATGGAAGGTGTGGTGTCGAACCTAGGGCTCATGCTTTAAGTGTGGCCCCCGACCACTATCAAAGGAATAATTCAAAGTTTCCAAATTGTGCGCATTGTGGAGAAGGTCACAACTGAAGTGTTTGGATTTGATGAAGAAAACTAGGGAGAGTAAAATTCTAGGGCTGCGGGAGTTTTGAACTTGGTCCACCAAGGGAAGTGGTGGAGGAAGAAGTTGGTGGTTTTGCAAGATGTTCGAGAAGAGGAAAGGTACACATTACTACACTAAGTGGGGTGACCACGCAAGACAAGACTGCATCATCACTACAAGTGGATGTTATGACTTATAAGAATATGTTAGCCAAAGTGCATAAAATAATAAGGAATTAACAAGGGAGGTGCAAGCTACTCGAGAGATATAGGAAAAGATGAGGGAATGACAAAACCTTGACATCTAAAGAAACTACATAGTTAATCGAGATTTTTGCACTAATGAAGCAAGAGCATTGCCCTTGTTGAAGACTTGGCAATAGTAGACTCTTGAGCATGTGCAAGAAGATGGGATTGTGAGTTTAAAGGACTTGTGTATCGCAAACCAAATTGGCTATGACAAAGAATTGTTGTTAGAAGTGCAAATTAATGGACGGGATATGAAGAATATATTGATTGATACTAGGGTTGAGGTGAATATCCCAACTAAAGATGCATGATGAAGGTTAGGATGTCATGTGTTGGAGCCCATGACAAGCTTTTGATAATGGCGAACAAAACCAAGGGAAGGCCCTTCGAATTTTGCATGGAGCAAAATTAGATTTTATGGTAATCAAGGTTGATGTAGACTTTGAGGTAATTGAGATCACAAAAACGAAAATCACATTACTTTACTTGGTTGACCCAAGTGCTTTATGATAATCATGTAGACATGGGATTTAGGAAAAGAGCGATGAGTTTCGAGGATGGGGAAAGAATTGTGATTCCACTGAATAATTTGATGGGACCTCTGCATGTTGAGTTTGTTAACATGGAGGAAGAAATTAACAACATTTATAAGGTAACAAAACAAGATAAGGAATAGCTCAACCCGCGAGATGATGGCAATCCGGACTAGCAAAATGGGCATCTAGTGTCTAACATTACCAACCTCTCTTATGAAAGATGGGTTATGGAAGAGCATGAAGTTATTGGAAGAAAATGAGTTGGAGTTTTGTGATGGCAGAAGAAGGCAGTGAAGACAACAAAAAGTGGTATAATTTGCAAGGTTGTAAATGGTCGGGAAGTGATGGAAGAGCATCGGGTTCATATGTTATCCTGTCACCCAAAAATACATAGTATTAGTAAGTAAAGATTTGCACAATGTCGTACCATTGCTGAGCAAGCCACACAAAAATCTATTCCCTTAGTTGTTTTACAAAGGCCACGAAACCTGTTTGAAGCCGCACAAAACAATTAATGCCATGCAAGTTTATCAAGCTGAACAAAACTATGAATTTCGCGCAAGCTTACCCAATCCGTGTAACACTGCAAAAAGCAGGCAACACTATGAAAGTTGCGCAAGCCTACCCAAATTACACAACATTGTGAATGTCGCGCAAGCCTGTCTGAAGTCGCCCAATACAAAGAAAGCTGTGAAAGTGTATCTGAAGCTGCACAAGCTTGCCAATGTCACAATACACTAAGGAAGCCGCCAAAAATTATAGGAGCTACAAAATACTACATTCTTATAGGATCACCTCTTTGAGCTTTAGTGATGAGATCCACATCAAATAGATTCACCTTTTGACATCAATACAACTAGTAGAGAGCACATGCGGTCCTTGAACTATCTATTTCAGCCAGGGACCAATGGGATGATCCGATTGAGCTCGATCCAAGGAAGGAAAGCTTCTGGGATTGATCAATGGCCAAGAGAGGTATCCTAAGGAATATTCCGCACAAGAACCTTTTCTTGCTGAAGGCGTCTTGTCCTTTATCCCGAGCCTTATAAAATCTATAAATAAAGTGGGACTGTGGACATGTAAGACACCAATCTTGGAGCTTAAAGTGAAGGACCAAGAAAAGGGTCGAATCCCAAATTGAGGGATTGGGTGATTGTCATTAGCATGTGAACCAATGTAGTTTTATAGAATCTTTGTAGAGTATGCAAGCTTAGGATAGGTCTAGGATTGGTATCCTCAGAATGATTCTTGTGGATTCTTGTTCTAAGACTATTGGAGTGTTAAGCTTTTGTCTAATTCTGTAATCTTTCCTTACATAAATATAGTAACATTTTGTTTTCTAGTTAAATTTTTGTGTCGAGATCTTGCTTCGTTGAAGTCAAAATTAGACAATTGGCTGCATGGTGTAAGATATCCCTTCACTTGGGAACCCTGACTGCGACTATATCAGTTTGGTACCACAGTAAGGATTTGGAAATCCAACTGAAGAGATTAGTATACACATGAATTTGGGTTGTGGGAGTGACCTTAGGATTTGCTGCTTTCCATACTAAGGGTGTGTCATGTAGAAGGTAATTGCAGACATCTCGAACGTTTGTGTGTTGGATAGAGGATGTAAGGTCATATACATTTTTGTGAGAGGTTGTGAGGAAAGAGTTAAATTGTTGTGACGAGATCTTGCTTCGTTGAAGTCAAAATTAGACCATTGGCTGTGTCGTGTAAGACATCCTTTCACTTGGAAACCCTGACTGCGACTACATCAGTTTGGTACCACAGTAAGGATTTGGAAATCCAACTGAAGAGATTAGCATACACATCAATTTGGGTTGTGGGAGTGACCTTAGGATTTACTGCTTTCCATACTAAGGGTGTGTCATGTAGAAGGTAATTGCAGACATCTCCAACATTTGTGTGTTGGATAGAGGATGTAAGGTGATATAAATTTTTGTGAGAGGTCGTGAGGAAAGAATGACATGTAGAGTGAATAGAACACTCAGACTTGTAGACTTGGCTGACGAGATTAGAGGAATGTAAGTTCGTTTTGGAGGCCATGGAACCGCGCAATGTAGAGTTGTGGATGAAGATGGAAGCAAGGATAAATGTGAGGTGAAAGAACTTGTAGATTAAGAAGCTGCAACAAGTCATGTAGCTGAGCAAGAGGATCGATTCTTGTGTGCAATCACGAGGATTGGAAGAAAACCATCAATAGAAGTTTCATGTTACTCTGAGATTTTGAATCCAAAAGATTTGATAGATTGGATTGCAAAAATGGAAAAATACTTAAAGAGTATGAAGGTATGGAAAATAACAAGAAGGTGAGATTTGCGAGTAGCAAACTGAAAGGACATGCATCCTTTTGGTGGGATCATGTGTATAAGAGAGAGTTCATAGAGGCACGGATACAAAGACGTGGGATTGAATGGTGAAAGTTTGAGTTTATGCCGGCGTGTAATGTCCCTTTTTGGGACTGAAACTGAAAAGGAAAACCACATAAACCCAAGCAAAGTGAAATCTGATTTTTTATAACAACATTGTAGTATCCTTTAAAACCCTAAGGTGAACCGTATAAGAGCATAGAATTCACCATATAACCATGTGCAACAACTGAAAATTACTTCTAAATGATTAGTTCAATCACAACAATCAATATCCATCCAATTTGGTAACAACAAATGGAGAAAATCAGCAAATATATACTGCTGTAATTAAATTTAGGACAACAGCAGAACAGCCACAAACCAAGGCTGAAAATGATAGATAAACTCCACCAAAAATTTGTGCCCTAGAAAGCACCAAACCAACTTCAAACCCTAGTCGCTTCCCTAGGGAAGAGCTCCAAAAATGATGTAAAGCCTTTGCAATCCTTCTACTTGATGTCTCCAACTCAAAATGGAGGGTTTCCATCCTCCACCAAGCCACAAGGAAGGTTTTGTCTTCCTTGGATGCCACACAAGAGGGTTTTCGTCCTCAAGTGGAAAGGTAGTGAGCAACTAGCCCAACAAACCAATTGTATATGAAAAATGCGCCAAAGATGATTGCAAATGAAGTCCTTAAGTCCCTTTTATATTCTTCCCTTGGTGCCAAAGGCCAATAAGAAGAGGACCGACCTCTTAAGCCTCACTTTATCTTTTAATTGCTTCTTTATTCTCTCCAAACCCAGCTGACCTGTCTCCTAAAGGAAAACACTTAAAAGAAAACATTAAATCTAATAAAAGAAAACTGAAATGAAATGCAATTCCTTTCCTTGTTCAATAATTCTTCTTTGCCACGAAAAGGGAATGACAAGAAGTCCATATTTAGGCCTCAATTCGAAAAAGGGGTGTAATGTCCCCAATGGGATATTATCTTGTTGGCGAGAAAATTTGTCGTGTGGACAAATTTGTGGGTTTCTTGCCAACACTATGGGAATCTAAGTTCCTCTACTTAAATGGTGCAGCTTTTGTATATGCATGCGTGAGTAAGGTGAGTTTTATCCGGGTTGGCCTTGCGGCCAGGGATCTAACAGGGGCACTCCACTGACCCTACGACAAAGCTAGCAATTTCTTGCTAGAGAGGACATTCTCAAGAGAGCGGGAAAGGGAGTGAGAATATGAGGTAGGGGAACTAATGCTGCAAATAGAAAATCAGAGTCTTGCATACATCAGTTAGAAGCATAGTTCAAAAAATCGTAAATCGGGATTAATCGGCAGGCCAAATTTTGAATCGAAAATCGGGAATCGACAACTTTATCGCTACTTTTAAAAACATTTAAATTCATAAAATATACTTAAATTAAATGTAAAAACAATGTTAAATGATGCAAGAAGTGACTCTATAGAATGCCATAGGCCCATATGCATATTTTCGATTAAGTTTTGACCAAAAAGAGCGTCTGAAAGTTTGCAAACAAAAATGCTCATAGAGTCATGTCACATGTGACTTTTGAAGTATCACTATCAAATATCAATAATATTCTATTTCATTATGCACGCCTAAAATAAGTTTGTTGCACTGGAGGCTGCCTCGTGGAAGTGGAAGGTAAATATTCCTCCTCTGCAACACCAACATTGTCATCTGCAAACATATCATCTGGATCATCACCAACTTCTAATGTCCCTGATGGTATTGCTTCTTCAGTCTCCCTCTCCAAAGTTGCTATCTCCTCTGTAGTAAACATAGGCTCCGCATCATCGTGCTCAAGAATCCAATCATCATCATGGATCAATGTCACCAAGTCGATCGCATCATAACTCAGTGCCCCCCACTTGTCTCACACGAAGACGAAGATTGTATCGCACGAAGACAAGGTCATTGAGGCATTGTGTTGTCAACATGTTGTGCTTCTTTGTGTGAACAACTTCGAACATGCTCCAATTACGTTCGCATCCAGAAGCACTGCATGGCTGACACAAAATGCGGATGGCTAGCTTTTGAAGATTTGGTGTTTTTGCACCATAATCTTCCCACCACAAATCTGCAAATAAAACATTTATAATTTTGTAAGTTAACTAAGCTTGAATAAATAAAAGAATTCTAGACTTCTAGTTTCTAGTTCTACGTGTAATGAGACTAAATACAAATGACTCAATTTGTTTTTACCTGGCTGAGAAGTGTTTCTTCTTTTCACACATAGAGCCGAAGAAAAGAGCCTCCCCTCTGCAGTCTTATAAATCTGCAGCTCATCAACAATTGCATCTCTAATATCTTCATCAGATATCATCCTCTCTATGCACGTATTAAGGCCATCCATAACCTCCTCATCAGCCTTAAATGATGGGGAATAGAAAAACTTCGGGTTTAGGTAGTACGCCGCTGCATGTATATGCCGATGAAGTGTCTTGTTCCATCTGCGATCAATTATACGCCAAATGGGTTCATATTTTCGTTGATTGTGCCCATAATATTTAGCTATGGCCTCCTTGGCCACATCCATAGCCTCATACAAATAACCCATTGGGTTTTTCTCCCCATCCACCATCCGTAGAACTCGAACCAAAGGCTCTGACACCTAAAACAAAATAACATATATATTTAAAATTGAAATTAATAAAAAATTATATAACAAATGATAAATAAACAAATATTCAAGTTTAGATTACCTTCATGATTTCTTCCATTTGCTTTGCAAACATATCATCAAAAACAGTCTTCACAACCCTTTCTGCTTCGGTCTTCTTAGCATAGGGAGAGTCCAACCATCGCGTGCTCACAAACATCTGCTTAAGGGATGTTAATGAGGTTGCAATGCTCTGCAATGTAATGAAGTTTGTGGCAAATCGTGTGACCCCTGATCGCACAAGCTCCTTTCCATTGGTGTGCTCTCTCATCAAGTTTAGCACCCAAGTGTGATTGTAGATGAATTTTGTAATATTTCTTGCGTCCTCAACCACATTTTTCACCCATGAGAGTTTTCCTATGTCCTCCAATAAGAGATCCAAACAATGGGCTGCACAAGGGGTCCAAAAAAGTGTAGGGTGCCTCTCCTCAAGAATTCACCCATGAGAGTTTTCCTATGTTCTCCATAAACAATGCCGCCGCATGTAGGGTGCCTCTCCTCAAGAAGTCTCCTCACGCACAACTTGGATTCTGACGACATTCTCCACACCCACCTCTTTCACCACCTCATCTAACATATCACACAAAGTGATTGCAGTTTTCACTTGGTGGGAGGCATCAATTGATTTCAGGAAGACCAACCCCCCCGATGCCACTAGGAAGTTAATCAATGTGCGGTTTTTCCCATCTGTCCACCCATCAGACAAAATGGTGCATCCTTTTTTATCCACACATTTTTTTGCTCTTCTACAAGAGTTTTGGTATGTGTGACGGAATCCTCCAACAATGGGCCACTCAAATCATGGGGAGTAGGAGCCTTAACCCCTTCCCAAAGAATAATAATGCAAAGGTGACCAAATTCTCTCAATATGGACTTTTTGCCACATTGAAAGGAATGTTGTTGTAGTACCAAAAGTTTGCCGCAGCTATTCTTGCTTCATTGTGCATTTCTTTATTCCAAGCAGTACCTTCGAGTGAAGGTTGTGAACCAGTGTACTTCGAGGAACAAAAAACATCGTTGAACTACTATTAGTGGATGTGGATGAACCCCGTCCCAGTGTTTGACCTCGTGGAGTTGCGGCATTAGAAGATGCCTCAACGTCAAAACCTTCCCTCGCTTCCCTTCTATTTGCTAGGGCTGCAAGTGCATCAGCTTTCCTCTTCTTTTCTTCTTTTTTCTCTGCATAAGTTGCAAGGTAAGCAAACAACTCTCGTTGAGCCTCGGGGTGCTTGATTGCACACTGTCACTTCATTCCCTGGTATCCGTGCAATGTGGAACTTAAGGCGATAAACACCTCCACTCATCTTCATGCCACAATAATTGCATATAACACAAGTGCCCTCTGCTGGTTCACAATGCTTCCAAGAGGGGTCATTTGATTTAGGCTTACTACGAGCAACCTAACCGAACCGGATCCCGATGCCATTCTACAAAACAAAACAAAAAACAATTGTCTTAGATTTACAGCCTTGGAGAAATTAAATTGTATGACCATGACGAAATTAAGAATAAAATTGCTATTGCATGAAGAAAAAATTACGAAAAAACGATATTGAAAATGAAGACGTTAGTAAATTATGAATCATGATAATTTCATAGATAATATTTTTAAAATCGTTATACAATATTGATTCTTGAATATACTATTATTAATAATTTAATATACAGAATATACAGTATTTATACTTGATAGTTAACAGTATAATACATAATATTAATATTAATACTTATAGTATTTATTAATATTAATATACAGTTACCAATATACACTATACACTGTAATATGTATACAGTGTACACTGTTTATATATACATACACTTACAGTATTTACAGTTTTACACTTACAATATTTACTATTTATAATATATATTATACAATATTAATATTAATATACATTAATAATAAATATACAGTATTAATATACTATTATACACTATTAATATTAATATACAGTATTAATATTAATACTCAATATACAATATTTTTATTTTTACTGTAATAATTAAATATTACTGTATTTTTAGTATTACAGTTTACTATTACTGTATTTAGTATTCATGAATCAAGATTAATACCTGCTACGATGCCACAAACTGGAAATGAGCACGAAAATGGAATCGCCACAAACTGCTGAAAATGGGCACGAAATGTTGGAAAATGGCCGCGAACTGTTGGAAATCCTGCCACAAACCTGCCGCGAGCTGTATTTGCGTGCCCTCCCACGTCGAATGCCCTCCTACAGACGTCGACTGTACATGCTATGGCCAAATGAAAGTCGCAGCATAAAAAACGAGTTCGTGGAAAGAGAAAACAACATAAAAAACAAATCGATTTAGTCTATTTTCGTGTTATACCCTAGGCCGCGTTTTTCCCCCCGATTTTCGCCGATTTTAGCCGCGATTTTCAACGATTTTGCAGGGTTTTTGACCGCGATTTATCAGATTACAAAAATCGCGATTTTTAAGAAGTTTAATCGTTTTGCTAGAAGAACACGATTTATCGCCGATAAATCGCGATAAATCGTGTTCCTTAATCAAAATTATTTAACTTCTAAAAAATCGCGATTTTTGTAATATGATAAAATTTAAATCGCCAATTAATCCCGATTTAAAACCCTGCAAAATCGTGGCTAAAATCGGTGAAAATCGTGGTCCAAAACACGCCAAGGGTTTAACACGAAAATAGACCAAATCGTTTTGTTTTTTATCTTGTTTTCTCTTTCCACGAACTCGTTTTTTATGCTGCGACTTGCATTTATTTAATCCGTGTTCATTAGACGTTTGTTGGAGGGCATTCGACATGGGAGGGCAAGCAAATCCAGTTCGCAGGAGGTTTGGGGCCATTTCGTGGCAGGTTTGTGGCCAGTTCGTGGTGAGTTCGTGGTGCATCGTGCCCTAGCGACCAGCAGGTATGAATCGATTCTTAAATACTGAATACAGTAATAATAATACTAATTCTAAAAATACAGTAATATTAAATTATTAGAGTAAAAATAAAAATATTGTATATTAAGTATTAATATTAATATTTGTATATTAATATTAATACCATATAATAGTATATTAAGATTGTATATTAATGTATATTAATATTAATACTTGTATAATATATAGTAATATAGTATAAATAGTAAATATTGTAAGTGTATGTTATAAATGTATACGATGTATAGTGTATTTGGATTACTATATATTAAATTATTAATATTAATAAATACTATAAGTATTAATATTAATATTACTTATTATACTATTAAGTTAATCTTGTATTTACTATTGCGTATTATACTATCATAGTATCAAGTATAAATACTTGTATATTTTGTATATTAAATTATTAATAATAGTATATTCAAGAATCAAGATTGTATAACGATTTTAAAAATATTATCTATGAAATTATCATGATTCATAATTTACTAACGTCTTCATTTTCAATATAGTTTTTCGTAATTTTTTCTTCATGCATAGCAATTTTATTCTTAATTTCGTCACGGTCATTAAGACAATTGTTTTTTGTTTTGTTTTGTAGAATGGCATCGGGATCCGGTTCCGGTTCAGCTGCTCGTAGTAAGCCTAAATCAAATGACCCCTCTTGGAAGCATTGTGAACCAACAGAGGGCACTTGTGTTATATGCAATTATTGTGGCATGAAGATGAGTGGAGGTGTTTATCGCCTTAAGTTCCACATTGCACGGATACCAGGGAATGAAGTGACAGTGTGCAATCAAGCACCGCCTGAGGCTCAACGAGAGTTGTCTGCTTACCTTGCAGCTTATGCAGAGAAAAAAAGAAAAGAAGAGGAAAGCTGATGCACTTGCAGCCCTAGCAAATAGAAGGGAAGCGAGGGAAGGTTTTGACGTTGAGGCATCTTCTAATGCCGCAACTCCACGAGGTCAAACACTGGGACGGGGTTCATCCACATCCACTAATAGTAGTTCAGCGATGTTTTTTGTTCCTCGAAGTACACCTGGTTCACAACCTTCACTCGAAGGTACTACTTGGAATAAAGAAATGCACAATGAAGCAAGAATAGTTGCGGCAAACTTTTGGTACTACAACATTCCTTTCAATGTGGCAAAAAGTCCATATTGGGAGAATTTGGTCACCGCGATTAAGCTTATTCTTTGGGAAGGGGTTCAAGGCTCCTACTCCCCATGATTTGAGTGGCCCATTGTTGGAGGATTCCGTCGCACATACCAAAACTCTTGTAGAAGAACAAAAAATGTGTGGATAAAAAAATGATGCACCATTTTGTCTGATGGGTGGATAGATGGAAAAAACCGCACATTGATTAACTTCCTAGTGGCATCAAGTGGGCAATTGGTCTTCCTGAAATCAATTGATGCCTCCCACCAAGTGAAAACTGCAATCACTTTGTGTGATATGTTAGATGAGGTGGTGAAAGAGGTGGGTGTGGAGAATGTCGTCCAAGTTGTGACTGACAATGCGGCGGCATATGTAGCAGCAGGGAGACTTCTTGAGGAGAGGCACCCTACACTTTTTTGGACCCCTTGTGCAGCGCATTGTTTGGATCTCTTATTGGAGGACATAGGAAAACTCTCATGGGTGAAAAATGTGGTTAAGGATGCAAGAAATATTACAAAATTCATCTACAATCACACTTGGGTGCTAAACTTGATGAGAGAGCACACCAATGGAAAGGAGCTTGTGCGATCGGGGTCACATGATTTGCCACAAACTTCATTACATTGCAGAGCATTACAACCTCATTAACATCCCTTAAGCAGATGTTTGTGAGCACGCGATGGTTGGACTCTCCCTATGCTAAGAAGACCGAAGCAGAAAGGGTCGTGAAGACTGTTTTTGATGATATGTTTGCAAAGCAAATGGAAGAAATCATGAAGGTAATCTAAACTTGAATATTTGTTTATTTATCATTTGTTATATAATTTTTTATTAATTTCAATTTTAAATATATATGTTATTTTGTTTTAGGTGTCAGAGCCTTTGGTTCGAGTTCTACGGATGGTGGATGGGGAGAAAAACCCAATGGGTTATTTGTATGAGGCTATGGATGTGGCCAAGGAGGCCATAGCTAAATATTATGGGCACAATCAATGAAAATATGAACCCATTTGGCGTATAATTGATCGCAGATGAAACAAAACACTTCATCGGCATATACATGCAGCGGCGTACTACCTAAACCCGAAGTTTTTATATTCCCCATCATTTAAGGCTGATGAGGAGGTTATGGATGGCCTTAATATGTGCATAGAGAGGATGATATCTGACGAAGATATTAGAGATGCAATTGTTGATGAGTTGCAGATTTATAAGACTGCAAAGGGGAGGCTCTTTTCTTCGGCTCTATGTGTGAAAAGAAGAAACACTTCTTGGCCTGTAAAAACAAATTGAGTCATTTGTATTTAGTCTCATTACACGTAGAACTAGAAACTAGAAGTCTAGAATTCTTTTATTTATTCAAGCTTAGTTAACTTACAAAATTATAAATGTTTTATTTGTAGATTTGTGGTGGGAAGATTATGGTGCAAAACAACAAATCTTCAAAAGCTAGCCATCCGCATTTTGTGTCAGCCATGCAGTGCTTCTGAATGCGAACGTAATTGGAGCATGTTTGAAGTGTTCACACAAAGAAGCGCAACAGGTTGACAACACAACACCTCAATGACCTTGTCTTCGTGCGATACAATCTTCGTCTTCGTGTGAGACAAGTGGAGGGGGCACAGAGTTATGATGCAATCGACTTGGCTGACATTGATCCATATGATGACTGGATTGCTTGAGCCTGATGATGCGGAGCCTATGTTTACTACAGAGGAGATAGCAGCTTTGGAGAGGGAGACTGAAGAAGCAATACCATCAGGGACATTAGAAGTTGGTGATGATCCAGATGATATGTTTGTAGATGACAATGTTGGTGTTGCAGAGGAGGAATATTTACCTTCCACTTCCACGAGGCAGCCTCCAAAGTGCAACAGACTTATTTTAGGCGTGCATAATGAAATAGAATATTATTGATATTTGATAGTGATACTTCAAAAGTCACATGTGACATGACTCTATGAGCATTTTTGTTTGCAAACTTTGTACTCTCTTTTTTGGTCAAAACTTAATCGAAAATATGCATATGGGCCTATGGCATTCTATAGAGTCACTTCTCGCATCATTTAACATTGTTTTTACATTTAATTTAAGTATATTTTATGAATTTAAATGTTTTTAAAAGTAGCGATAAAGTTGCCGATTTTTGCCGATTTTTTGCCGATTCCCGATTTTCGATTCAAAATTTGGCCTGCCGATTAATCCCGATTTACGATTTTTTGAATCATGGAAGAAACAACTCCGTAAATAGCAACAAGACCGATTAGAACTTATGAGCACAAAGTATGAATAAATCCCTCAGTCAAAAAAGGCTAGAAACTCCTTGTATTGATGCTTAAACAAAAGTTGTACATAGTGAAGGAATGAAGAAATTAGAGAGAAAAATGGCTAACTCTTTTCACTCACAAGTAAGCAAAAGCTCTCTCATGAACTTACAAGAATACAACCAGCTAGAAGAATTTCAGAATTAGAACCCCTTTGAATGAGGAGCTCATTACAATTTATAGAATTTTGGAAGTCTCTTCGCCTATCCCCCATTGACCCTTCATATGCCTTGAAACTTTTCACATTCTTAGGAAAACATTAAGTCCCCTTTTATAACTTAAGGGTGACTTATTACATTGAAAATAGAGTCATTTTTAATTAAGGCATTATGAAAAAGTGCAACCTCAACGAAGAATTAGAACGTGGAGGAGAGAGAAAGTGGGGAGAAGAGAGAGAAGGAAAAGAAGGATGTTGTTCTGATGAAGTCCGCTGATTCTGATCATTGGAATGCTCCAAGGAGATGAAACTCTGAATCTCTAAATCCTTTGCCTCCTGAAAAACTCCTTAAGACTTGCACTCGATGCCGAATTGTTCTTTGTCCCATGCCGATGAGAAGATACCCACTCCCTTGAATTCCTTGTTGCGAATGATTCACTCATGCTGCGTAGACAAGTTGTTGTTGACGAAACTGCCTTTTGATGACCTACGGACACTGCGAATTGAGTGTTTAGAAACACTTGTTGAGTTATCCCAATGGTGATTGTGGACGTTGCTCATGGAGATCCACTTCAAAGAAGCCAAGGATGGAAACTCCCTCTCGCGACACCCCTTTCTGCAACACTGTCGTATTATGCCGACTATTGTCCTATGAAATGATACATTTGTCCGTACAGGTGCTAGGTACCGATGAACATACTGGTGAAACTATGAATGGTTCTTCAACACTTGCTATTCTTGAATGGAGCAACTTACTATTTTTAGTAAGTGTGAAAATTCTTCTCCAAACTCCAACTGCAACTACCATTTGAATGTTCAACTCTCAAAATGCTCCCTTTGTGAAATTTGTCCTTTGGAATGACTTACTATTTTTAGTAAGTGCCTATGAGACAACTTATTATTTTTAGTAAGTATGAAAATTCAACTCCTTCGAACCTCAATTGGATATGGCAACCTAAATTCTTTCTTCTCCCTGTGTTCTTCTCGCCTTCCGGACCAACCCGGTTATTTATAGCAGGGGTTGATGGAACCACTTACTATTTTTAGTAAGTGTCAATTGTGGGCCGAGACGACCTTTTTGTCGATTTTTGCTTGCGATACCTCCTCTGTGTTCATCGTCTCCTTCGCAGCTTCTTCAGATGATGGCTTACCTGAAATAGCAGTCTCCCATGTAGAAGGCCTGCTATTTTTAGTACGTATGCACTTCTGGTGGTCGAATCACAGCGGAACAAAGTTTTCTGATATGGGTTTTTTCCCAATAGCACCCCTTATAAATTTCAGGCTTACCCGATCACTGGTTTGGGAGATTTTAAGATTTCAAAATTTTCACCCGGTAGCTACGACACGACAACCATTAATGGAGCTTGAAAATTGCAGGTTTCCATTTCAGCCTTGGATCACGAAAATTATATTTTTGATGTGGGTTTTTCTTCCTCATTCCACCGGTGATTTTCTCTTCAAACCGATTGTCGGTTTGGCAGGAAATTTGATTTTTATCTTCATTGTGACAAGAAGAAGAGTTCTTTGCTGAAACAACTTTGCTGCGGACGGGAGATTTGTTATGGGGGTTTTATGGCCTTTGAAAAATGGTGAAGATTGCAAAAAATCTCGTCTCGATCCGTGCACTGGTTTGCAAGATATGTCGATTTCTTCAATTCATGGCTACGGGGTTTTCAAAAGGAGTTATTTGTTTCTTTCTTCCGTTCTTTGATCTTACGAGCTGTTCTTCCTTGAGATTGTTGTGTTTTCATGGTGGAGGATTTGATGAAGCTGGTTCGGAGTGCGACAATTGTGGATTGGGAGTTCTTTGCAACTTTCTTTCGGTAGTGAGTTTCATGGGCAACAATGGAGAAGCAACAAGGAGTTAGAATTTTTTTCAAATTTTGAAGTTGGGGTTGGGTGTTTTGTGTCCCTGATGTCCCTTTAGCTAAAGGGACAAAAGGGACATCAATTTGCACATCGCGCCTCCTCACAACACTTTTCAAACATCCAACGGTTGAGTATTTGGGCTAGAAAGCTTGAGAGAAGCACCTGGGGGCTAGAATTCAGACGCATGGAGGACCATGAGGCATACCTGGGTTGGCATGTTTTCTGTCCCTATGTCCCTTTACTAAAGGGACGAAAGGGTCATCAAATTGCACATTGTGCTAGGTTGCACCTCTTGTTGCAGAATTTGAACGATTGAGGGATAAGCTCCGCAAACACTGGGGCTGAATCGCGATCCGAGGGTTCCATGTGTGACTAGAGGGTAAAATAAGGTCAGGGTGCATTTTATGTCCCCTATGTCCCTTTGCTTAAGGACGAAAGGGACATCAAAATGCACTAGGCTCCTGGAGCTGACACGTGTCCACCTAAAATTGACTAACTGTGGAAGCTCACCTTGAGGGCAACTTAAAATGATGATAACTTGAGCTCCCGATGGAATTTTTGGCAAAATTTTATATGGACTTGATTTCAAAAGGCCTTCTGAATCTAACGGTGGGGCTCTCAACTCTTGATTCCTCCATTTATGCCCTGAAAAAGTGGATTTTTGTTCTGGATCCCTAGTTGAGCATGGAAAAAACTAGATATAAACCTATTGCGCCAAAGTGTTGTGAAAAATATGATTTCACCATCTTGTAGAGCTCTGAATTCCCTTTCCAACGATGTCTTGTTTAGCTCCTAACTCCATCCAAAGCTCCCAAAATCACTTCCCAAAGTTCAGTAGCTCTTTTGGCCCTGTGCACTTGCCTAGGCCTATGAACCTTGTTTTTGATGAATCTGCCCCAACTCCTCCAAATCTTTCCTGAATATTCCAAAATCAATTCCTTGATGTTATTAGACCTTCAATTCATCTCCATGTTGGATTTTTCTCCTCTGTTTCGCTCTAGGGGTTGCACCACCCCAACACTTGCCCAAAATTAGCATTCTTCAAGAACTCCTAAAATCACCTAGGGGATTGACTTGAATTTCCTAATTCACATAGGGGACTGAGTTAACATCCACTGGGAGGTCATTGGACTGAATGGGTAAGGCTAGTGCTGAGGATGGGTAGACCTGGGGTGTCTTGGAAAGGTAAAACTTGAAAATTTTGACACAGGGGTATCGTTGTCATGCTCGAAAATTGTAAATTTTCTTGTTGCACATTGCATGACAACATATATAAACCCAAAAGGAAAACCTGCAAATCTGATTTATAACAACTAATAGAAGATGTATTTGATAAAAAGAATGCAGATCTGAATTTCTTCTAGAAAATGCGACTTGATCTAGAGATTGTGGACACTCAAAACTGATTTAAAATTACTCAAATCTTTGCCAATACTGATCAAAATTTATCATAGAGGCATGAATACCAAAAATATAAATTTTAGACCCAAGAAGAAGAGTTGTATTTTTATTCAAAGTCTGCAGAAAATCAGCTTACAGAAATGCTTGGAAAAGAGGTTTCCCAAGCCCAAATCAGATGCAAACAAGTTGGAAATGACCTCTAAAAATATGGCAATGAAGATAGAAACCAGATCTGGAACAACCATGCCCTAGGAAGCTCAGATTCCTCCCACAAGTGGGTCGCTCCTCTAGAAAACAGCTGGAAATGTATGCCAAAAATCAGCCACAACACTTCTTCAAACCCTAGCTGGAGAATGCATAAATATGCAATTTAGGGCCTTCAATCACTGCTGGAATTCAGAATTTATCCTTGAAACTCAATGAAAACCCTTGAATAAAGCTTCCTCTCACAAAGGATGAAGAGTTTTTGTTCTTCAACCTTGGCAAAAGAGGGTTTTCATCCTCAAATTGAAACACCAAAGGGTTTTTTTCCTTCAATGTAAAATGGGAAAACAATCAACTCAATCAAAATTTAGATGTGAAAATATGCCAAAAGATCTCTCAATAGAGAGTGGCGACCTCCTTTTATAATTTTAATTGGCACATGAGCCCACCAAACAACCCAATCAGCTCGCTCCACTTGGTTACTTTATTTAATATTTTTATCCCCTTGTTTTATTTCCCTATATGGGTCGCATTTTCTCCTTGGGGGAAATAAAAATAAAGTGACCTTTTATTTTATTACTTTATCACTAATAAATAATTAAAGTGCTTATAAAAATCATTATGCACTAAAATTACTTTATTAGGATAAGTGTTTCCCTTATTTTCTACCTCCTTAGCCGTTGGGAAACAAAGAATAGGCTAAGGGTCTTCGACCTGCTACTTTCGAGAAGGGGATATTACAAGGTGGATTAACAATCCTAATTGTTCAAGTATTTGTAGAATTGGCGTCAAAAGGAATTGAGCGTGAAGAACTACAATATAAGGATTTCTATCAACTCAACATTAGATTTGGACTTGTGGAGGATGAGGTAGAACAAATCTCATAGTATGTCAATGTTCTATGCGGTTCTATTCAAGACGAATTGACTATGATGACACCGAGATCTATGGAGGAAGCCTATCATTTTGCGGCCAAGGTAGAGAAAAGTTGTCCTGTAGACAAAAGAGCAACCTGTGAGGAAAAGGAAAATCCCCGCGAAAGGGTGGAAATTTGTGCAGTGATGCACAAAGTCTTGTACACAAAAGAGAAATGAGTACCTCGCATGAGTGGAGTTATTTGCAGAGAGGTGGAGGTAGAACCCAATCCAAAGAAAGAGGACACAAAAGAGGAAGTGGATTTAGTGAAACCTGTTTCTGTTTTGGAGAGATTGGAAATTGTGCATTCGAGTGTCCACATGCCATGTAAAATAATGATAGTAGGAGGAACACTAGTAGAAATCACGTTGCTTAAAGACGTGGGTGAAGAAAGCCATGTGTCGATGAATAGTACAAAAGAACCCAAACGTGGTGAAGTGCTCATGATGAAAAGAGTTATATTGAAGCCCACAAAAGAAAAGGATGTGTGGACACATAAATTTGACAAAAAGTATTGTTACATAATAATCTTAGCAAATTTACATATACGGGTCTCAAGAAATGAAATAAGAATCTAGTGGTGCAAGTCTTTATTTTGTCTTTAGTCATGTGGCTTGATTGATTTATTATCTTGTTTTTCATCTTTTACACTTTATTATGTCATGTCACAAAGATCTTTGGCTTTTGGTTTTGAATGTTTCCACAGTTCGACTCTCTTTATGAAATCATTAGTTTCAAATTAACTTTCTAAACAGTTTCATCCTTAATTAATGGTTTCATTGCTCTTTGCTTTTGGGTCCTTTTTTACCATTGGGCCTTGTTTTTTCTTATTTAATTTTGATTCTTGCGGTTTGGGTCAACATTGGCACGCCACTAGGTTCAAATTTCAATGTGAAAGTCTCTTATATATACAAGTTTGTTAGGAGCATTTATCATCTACCTACAACCTAGCAATGAACTAACAAAAGAAAGGAATTATCTTAGCAAATTTCATGGGTGTTGTCACCCTCAAAATCCCCTTTATTTTCTAAGGTAAATCCGAAAATTTTGAGTCATTGCTCGTCTGCAATCGTGCCCTAAATGATTTAAAATCTTTCAAATCCCGTGCTCTGATATGTTCTTCGTTTTCCCGTGAAAATCCTTTGAGTTTGATTGTTAATCTTCCTTGTGGCCGTGGATCGTGCTTTGGCTTGGTTTGATTTGTATTTTCTGTCTATGGAGAAACGAATCGAACTCGGGCGAAAATTGCAGGTTTTTCCTTCAAATTTCCATTTTTCCCATAGTTGCAAGTGACGGGCGTTTCTTCCCGTCAAATTTGGTGCCCCAACATTCATGCATACGTGGATGCTTCTCATTGGATGTGGCAGGACGGATCTTTCTTCGAACTTAACACTTTTTGCTCTCTTTGGCAAAAAGTATCATTTTGGCCCCTCGGCCCGAATGGATTCTGATTGGTTGATTGGAAAAATGGAGCGGCGGGCCTTTTTGTGAACTTAACACTTTTGTTCTCTTTTGGCAAAAGTATCAAGTTATCCCCGCGCCCAAAAGACCCTGATTGGTTGCTTTTTGGCGGAAGGCGGAAAGGTGGACTCTTTTGGTGCTTTGAGGCAGTTTGGAAATGAAAAAGAGTTAAAGTATAAATCGAACTCTAGCCAATCAGATAAGGCCACGTGTTATGGTTCGTTGAAAAGTCAACGGCAGGAAGCGGGTCGGCGGATCATTTGGAAGTTTTCATGCTTGGTTTTGGCGAGGAGTTAAGTCATAAAATTGAAGCGCTTCCCCGCAGCCACTCAGGTAAAGCCACGTGTCAATGGTGGCGTTGAAAAGTCAAGGCGGGCTAGCGAAGAACTTTAAGTCCTTAAGCATTTTTGGTTGATTGAAATTAGAGTTTTAAAGTGCACCTCAACTCCCCACCACTCAGACGAGGCCACGTGTCGAGTCATTCAGTTGAAAAGTCAATGGAAGGGAAGCGGGTGAGCGGGGAACTTTATGTTTTTGAGACTTTTTGCTGAAAAGATTAAAGTTGTAAAAAGAGAGCAGCGTCCCTGCAATCAATCCCTTGATGCCACGTGTCCAACGTGGCGAGCGAAGCGAGGCAAAATATGAAAAAATGACAAATCTCTAAAAAGTTCCAAAATACGAATGGCTTCCCAGTCTCACTCTATATTGATCTTCCACGTGGACATGCTCATTCTATTTTGATCTTCCACGTGGATGGCTCACGTTTAAAGTTGTAAAAGATCGACGACTCATATTCAAATGGATTTAAACGACCGTTTTTGCAGAGATTCTTCCTCTGCCACCATTGGTGTTTCTTCATGAATCAAGAATACGAAAGGTTGTTGATGATTGAATGAATTTGTAACTATTGTAACCGTTTCTTGATGTTTATTTAATGGCTTCTTGTCGCCATTGTAAAGGGTTGGAATTCTGAAACTCTGTGGGTGTAATTTTGAATCAAAGAAATCAATACAAAAGCTTTTCCCTTTCTTCCTTTCTCTCTTTCTTTCCTGGTTCAAATTCACGAATCATTCATCCTTGCATGCTAAGAAACTTTGTGTTCTTGCTATTTGATTTTGGGAACTTTGTGTCTGTGAAATCAACTCTGTTATAAACGTGAATGATTCCTTTTCTGTAGCTCGTTTGCTCAATACGTTTAGGGGTTTTCTCTGCTAACTATCTTCCCCGAAAGTATTGCCTTCTTCTTTCTCCCCTTCTCCTTCATTCCTCTATCCTTCTGTGTTGAATATCTCCCTGGTCTAAAACACATTTCACGATATCAGAAATCCACAGTATGATGAAAACTGTACATTTGTACATAGGCGTTTTGGCTTGTTTTCAATAAGGGAACCTCTCCCATTAAAGAGGAGGGACTTTCAGTCCCTTGACTGTGGTTTGTATCAAAAGTGCATTTTATAAACCCAACAATGGGCAAATCATAAGGGGGCGATTCTTGATATCGACATGCAAGGATTTGATTTTTGTGTACAAGGGTTTCAATTGGGACATATTCTACTAGTTAGCTCGTTACCATTGTTGAAGATCGAGGAAAAACATGGGACAAGGGAACTAGATTTGCATATACACATACAAATGCCCTAGGAGAACTACATGTAGTTTTAAATGTAGAGAGCTTGATCGGAAACAATTGGGGTTGACCACGAGGTCAGTCCAACTCTTAGAATCGGATATGCAAGGATTTGATTTTTTTATACAAGGGTTTCAATTGGGACATATTCTACTAGTTAGCCCGTTACCATTGTTGAGGATCGAGGAAAAGCATAGGACAAGGGAACTAGATTTAGATATACACATGCACATGCCTTAGGAGAACTATATGTAGTTGTAAATGTAGAGCAGCGCTGATCGAATCAATCGGGGTTGACCACCAAGTCAGTCCAATGAAGCACCTAACACCTAATGTTTACATGAGTATCGTTGTAGGAAGCTAGGGTTTTGGATATACAAGGAAGATGTGAGCATCACTAGACATATAAACATACCAATACACTTTGCATGTGAATGTAAAACAACCCAAAAATACCATGAGCACACTAACATAGGGTGTGGAACCTCCAACATATAGTTGACATTTTTGGCCATCTAAATCAGCATCGAAAACCCTTTTCCGAACGGTTTGTTCAAAAGGTACGTGAAAGAGCTACAATGTCAATTTGAGCACTCCTTGGACTTGCATCCGGTAGAGGAAGTACTATTACCTGCATCTTGTCTAAATCAGCTTATGGCAGCTCCGTATTCTCTTATGAACCAGCTAAGTAATCTCCAACCCTAATCGCACTTAAACTTATTTGTTGGATGCCTTTGCTTTAAAGCTCTAGTTTCTAATTCTGTAAATCAATATATATGATCTGATTATTCATTTATTCCTATAACAAAATAATCCTAGACTAGTAATATCACATACTATTAATTTCTGTTGTAATCAAGATGTACTCGTGACATCCTTCAAGAGAAAGAATATGTTCAGAACCATTTGCAAGTTTGGAGGTAAGTTCTCTAAAGTCATTGTTGATAGTGGTAGCATTGATAATCTTGTTTCTAATGAGATGGTTAAGAAGCTTGGTTTGAAGAGAATTGCACACCCAAATCCTTATAAGGTGTCGTTTTTTGTGAAAGGGGCATTAGTTGTTTCGAATGAGTAGTGTAGAGTTTTCTTTAAAAATTGATGCCTATAAAGATGAAGTCCTGTGTGATGTAATGCCCATGGGCGTATGCCATGTGTTGTTTTTCTCAGGGAGACCTTGACAGTGCATGATAAAAAGGTGGTTCATGATGGCCGCACAAATACCTACTCTTTAGTGAAGGATGGACAGAAGTACACTATAAATCCCTTGAAGGACTCAAATGTAGAAGTTGAGTGGAGTCCGCAAGTATTGTTGGTTTCAGGAAAGAATTTTTTCTGAACATGATCAAAGGGGAAATCAAACCGAGTTGTAGATGCCATTGAGAAGGAGATGTGTCTTATTGATTGAGATGCAAGTGCATGTGTTAGGGTTCGAAGCAATGAAGGATCTCTATGCACAAGATGTAGATTTTGTAAAAGCATGTGTAGAACCAATGAGCATTGATCACATGGCATGGTAGAGTAATTATTACGGGAAGGATTTTTGTTCAAAGGCATAGAGTTGTGTGTAACGCAAGGATCAATGAGAGAAAACTTGATCTAAGAGAAGCATTGTAGACTATGTTCCATGGGGACACGTCCCTATTTTTTTCCCTGCATTCCGTCATCGGGAACATTTCGAACCTCGGGGACGGGTAGGAAACGTCCCCTTCCCTTCCCCTCCCTTTGTCTAACTCGGATGAACTCGCCAATTTTTTCCCATGGACGCTAAAAAAAAAGAAACCCTGGGGGCGACAGGACAGCAGGGACGATCGGACGTCCCCAGTGCGTTCGAGGACTTCATGGTAAGTCCTCGACCGTACCGGGGGCGCCCCCGTCGTCAGTTTAGATAGCGCAAACAACCTTAAAAACATGTCTTTTAAAAAAACACACACTTTTAATTAAAATTAAAGCAATGTGGGGGCCCACAAGGACCCCCAAAAATGTGCTTTCATTTCTAAGTGCCCTAAACCTAGAACAAACATCAAAACAAAAAAGAAGTTCATTTGACTCATTTCTCCTTTTGTGTTTTTCAAGGAGATGACAAAGAAAGAAAAGAGCATAGAGAAGAATAGAGAGCAACAAAGAGAAGAAGGCAAGAGAGCAATATTCTACTCCATTAGAGGTATGTTTATCATCCTATAAAAATAATATTCATTTTACAAATTTGCACAAACTATTTCTTCATTGTTTCATTTTTTTTAATCAAAGTTTCAAGCTTCACAAACTTAGGGAAGTTTTTTTTTGTTTTGTTTTTTGTTTTCACTTGTAGTTACCTCTATTTTTCCCACTGGTTGTTGCATTTCCAATACAAAACAATAAACAACCCATCCTAGTGAGGGTAGTGAGGGTGAAGAGTTTTCAATTGGCAATACAACATAGAGGTAGAACCGTGAAATAGGGTTTCTTCAAGGAGTGAGAGTGTTGCACTAACAAAACTGGGTTCAAATAATCCGCTTTGATTGCCCTTCACAACTCAAAATCTATGCAAAGGGGCCATTCAATGCTAAAAAAAGGGCCTCTTTTACAATTTGTAACAGCCATTGACAAAGAAAAAAAAATTGAGGGGGAGTAGAGTGTGGTTATGCCATATTTGCAACAAAGAATTTGGGGGCAGCTACATGCGGGTTTATTCACATCCTTTGGGCATAAATGGACAAGAGGTAAGAGGTTGTGAAAGAATATCATTAGCGGAGATGACTGAGGTGACTAGGTTGCACATGGAGGGTGAGGCAACAAAAAAAGGGATGCCATTGGAGACTACACATAGTACACAAGTGCCTACCCAATCCGTGGATGTTGAAAGTCAAAGAGGAGAGGATTCGCCAAAGGAAAGAGAAAGGCTTCTTGTGTCACCCGTGATTTCATCCTGAAATCTGCGACTACCCTATCCGAATTTTTTTCGTACTTTTAAAATAATGGGTCGTTTTGTGTTTTTATTGCCTGAAAGTTCTTGTATTGCGTCAAGATATTCCCAAAGAGCCATATTAGCCTTTTTTTGCCAAATACCCGATGCCCAAAATTGTTATATTCTATCGTGGGGGCCCATGAGGACCCCCATTTGTGCTCATGGAAATTTGTATTTAATTATTTTGAGCCCCGTATGAGGTTTGTTTGCGGCAAGAGAGCAATATTCTCCGTTTTAACTCTGTTATGATCGAATATGTCATTACTCTTATGTACCAGAAGGGTTTTAACTTGGAATAAGTTTTGGGCTTTATTTGTAACTTTTGACAATTTTTCGTGTTTTTGTGTTGTCCGTTTGATTTTCACGTGAAATTTCTCTAGAACAATTCCTTTGCAGTAAGCCCGATTTTTTGGCCAGCAAGCAACTAGAAAACATATACGCATGTTATGCCCGGAGGAAGTCGCCATCGAGGTCCGGATCACTGGATGTTGAAAGTCAAAGGGAAAAAGCGAAGTCGTGCTCGAAAAAGCCCCTATCCGGGGTGTTTTTATTGCACGAAAGTTCATTTTATTCCCGGAAAACAAAGGATTTAAGTTGCGATTTATGGGAAAAATACAAGCAAGGCAGTAAGGTGGGAATTTTCTCTAGTTCCTTTGCCGACCCGATTTTTGCTGGGTACTATTTTTCCGTGATATAAAATTCACTTAAGCGCATTTTGCAAAGGTGGGGGAAAAATACAAGTTAGAGGTCTTTTCCGTGAGGCGGTGGGGGAATTTATTGCCTGCCTTGCAGGGTAAAAATTCCCATGATAAAATAAAAGGAAAGTGACTTAAGTGAAATCATGGGATTTTAGTGCCTGCCTTGCAGGGTAAATAATCCCATTGTCAAAGTCAAATCACTTAAGTGGATCATGGGATTTTGGTGCTTGCCTTGCAGGGTAAAGAATCCCATTGTGAAAAATTCTTAAAAATAGAATTATATGTGCAAAAAAGTGCGCCCCCTTTGGTGAGATGATGGCAGCCTTGAAGTGATTATTTTAATTAATCTATTCTTCTAAAAAGTGCGCCCAAGCTTGGAGGAAGTCAACAAGTCAAAGAGGGAATAAAAGAAATGGATTAAATGCATTAAATTTAATTTATTTAGTGGCTGCCCCCTTCCTTTCAAAAAGTGTGCCCCATTTAGGAGATATTTAATGATTTTTAAGGCATTAAATCATTAAATTAATTTCTATTTTCAGTGGCTATGGTCAAGGCACACTGTGAAGCTTAAGTGAAGTGAAGTGTGAAGGATTAAATTGGATTAATTTAATTTATTGAATGACTGTCCTTAAACATGCTATTTTTAAAGAGAAGAGCATGATTTTTAATTAATTAATTGCCTTTAATTGTTAGGGCAATTATTAATTATAGAATTGTGAGGGTTATATAAGCATGGGCAGCCATATGGGTGAATTATTTAATTCACAGGTAAAGAATTGCAGCCAAGAGGAAAAGTGCGCCCCCATTTGAAGAAGGATTTTGCTCAGGCAAGGTGGCAACAAGGCCAAAAGTTTCTAGATTTGGTGCATGCTTTGAAGGAGGTGGATCTTTGTCTACATAATTGTTTGCATAGTTGTTACAGATGCTTTACAAAAGAAAATGAGCTTTTATCAATGTCCAATACATTGCATATATCCTCCGAATCTAAAGAATTGTCCAGATCTGCACCAATTTTGAAGAAATCCGGCCAAGTAAGAAGAAAAAGAATTATTCAGACAAAGATAGACAAAGCCATGGCGAAGAGAGATGAAAAAGAAAGCACGATAGGAGACACAGGAGACATAGGAGACACAGATCTAGGCCCGAAACCTCTTTCCGATTTGATTGATAGATCCAGTGGGAAAGACTTCACTCATGCGTGTGGTTAAAAGTAGTGGAATTATCCGAGCTGTAGCTTTTCCATGTACAACCCAGTTGCCAGAGTTTGTTATGGAGTGCGCTAGATCTTACCATCCTTCATCCAGATCAGTGCGTGATGCTACGGAAAGACAATAATTCATTTGGACGCAGAGTTCATCAATTATTGTTTGAAGATTCCAGTGCGAAAGGTGGTGACTTCCATTAGTCTTCAGGATGCCGGCAGCAGGTGGGAGAAGCATAGAGCTGATTGCGTGAGCATAATGAATAGCCGATACATGAAGAAGCCTAGATCTCCTTCAAAGTTCCCGAGAACTCTTCCGCGGTCCAATTTGGTGCAGGAGGTAGATGATGTCGTCAAATTGCTATGCAGGATGAATGGCGAGGCGAATGCTTACACTTTCTGCGTACATGGATGTATGCTTTCATCAGGACCATTGAAGTCAACAAGGTTGATTCTATAATCAATTGGTCGGAAATTATTAGCAACAACATTGGTGAGCAACTCTGGAACGTGAAGCGAACTTTCAGCTTCAAAATGACTTCCTACTTGGTGTATGCTGCAGCTTCACAAGGCGTTTTTTTCCAAGTTTGATAGATGTGGTGTTCTTTCTAAGGACCCCATTTTCGAGTGCTACCCACGACTTCATCGCACTGCGTGCGAGAAAGACTTCAAAGTGATCAACGATGAATTCTTCTACGATTTCATTTGCAAGCTAGACAAAGACTTGAAGGCCAACAGGGTAAGCAAGGAAGTGTGGGAAGCTGTGTCCAAGATTGGCAATCTATTCATTCAATTTGCAGATTTCACATACCTCAGGGTTACGGGCTTTTCTGGAGAACCAATAAAGATGCCCAGGTATCCGAATGATAGATTGATCGCCATGGAGCTGAGCAGGCAACTTGTGGAGTTACACGACCTTCAGTTAAAGCGGCACAAGTCTACGGGCTTCTTCCCAATCACTGTGGGACATTACAGCTGCATTAGTATTCATAGAGCTCGGGGATGGAAGCGCAAATGTTATCCAAGTATGAGCAAGAGCTCTTCCCCGCACGACCGAACTTCGATCCATTTGGAGTAGCCAGAAGACGATCTTCAGGGAGTACGCACATGTGCTTTCATTAGAAGATTTCTGGATGAAGTGCAAAAGTGAGTACGAGGTTAGAAAGAGATTTCAGCAGGCTATCAACAAAGCAAGTGTTCGACTTTTGATTAGCACGAGTACCTGCGGATCTTAAAGATGATGGGAATGTGGTACTTGACACTTACCATCAAATGGGAGGAGATAAAGCCATACTGCAGAATAACGTAGGAGGCTGCAACACAATTGAAGAAAGGTCGGGAGCTGTGTTGGTGAATACTTCAAACTGGTTGCTGACGAAGGGATATTGCCTTGATGAAGCATTGATGAATCAAGTCACGGGCAACTTCGGCGCAGGAGATTCCCTCAAGCGGAAGCACGGAGGAGAAAGCAACAGGAAAGCCGAGAAGTTGAAAGTGCATAGAAGATCTCAATCAAAGGAGAGGATCACTTCTACGACCATGACTTTAGCTCCGGTTTCTCCAGTACCCAGTACTTCACCAACTATTGCACCGCAACAGGATGCTTCCATGCCTCTATTGAATCCAGGTGACATTCATCTTCTCCCCTCAGCCACTTCGTTCAACGCCTGTTCCAGAGGATACGTTGAAGTGCAGATGGCGAGAATTCGAAAGGGCTTTGTCCTTGGATGATTCAGAAGATGGCAGCCATAACACTGTGGCACTTTCTGATGGAGAGGATGCAGTGCGGGAGATGGTAGTTCACTCAGCGACTTCTCATTCTCCGAGAAGTAACTTCTCGGAATGGTTGGCTTCGCAGTTGGTTCCAGAAGCGAGAATGGAGATGAACTTAGAGGAGCACGACTTGCAGCTACTCCAGAATCTGGTGGAAGAGATAGAAGGCCTAAAGTTGCCAAAGCAACTTCTAGGTTGATCATCGAAGATTCGGGAGAGAAGTTTGCTGAGATATCAATTCCGGCAGAAGGAAAGATAGAGGAGGAGCTCACGGTAGAAGATGTGACAGTAACCAAAGTACCCCTCGGTCAAGCCACCACTGAAGGATTGAAGCAGGACATGCAGACATTGATGGATGCTTTATTCCTTAGGCTTGACAGTGAAAAGGCGGAGAAAGAAGAGCTGCAGAAGCAAGTATCTCAATTATGTGAGATCATAGCCAAGGTTGCTAAACCTTCCATTCAACCCATTTCAGAGCAGGTGAGTGATCATCTTATGCGGAAATGGAGGATGCAAAGCAACCAAGTAAAAGCTATTGAAATGGAAGGATTTGATTATTCGTCAAGCTTCTGTACAACTTGGAGAAGTGTCAACCCGCCTAAAGGTTATGGATGATGCAGCAAATCAGCTGAAGCAACTGATGGCGAACATAGAAGGCATGAATACAGTTGCAGAGAGTAACCTGAGTATTTTGGCCGAGATCAACAAGCTGCCGGGAGATGTATTGATTGAAATGCGGATTGTATCTTGGATGGATCGGTCGAGAAGGGAAGCAGCTAGAATTTGCAGTATCTTTCGTTTGGAAATCTGCAGAGTTTTGCTGAAGAGGATGCAGGCACTTGAGAGTAGGACATCAGACTTACCAGACAGTGTCATTTCTTTCACTGAGGAGAGAGTGGACGGGAATGTTACTTCATACGTGTGGATCGTCTCAACTAAGGTGCCTAATTCCCTGGAAGGTTCTCTTCTGATGGTACAAAAGAGAATTGATAAAGCTACCAAGCCTTTCACGATGAATTCTATCAGTAGACTGGTGGCGCTGCAGGCGGACATTGCAAGGTTTGGGCCGAGCTTGGAAGATGTGGAAGCGTGCATCAAAGTGTTGAATGAAGGGTTGCTGCAGTTCAGGACAGAGAAAGAAGCAGTGGCTAAAACAGATGGAAGGATGCTGAATTACATGTTCGACAAGTATATCCGATATCAGAACAAGAAGAAGACATAAACATTACAGCTGGCATGACTTCTTCTATTCTTTCTTCTTCTACTTTCTATGTTCCCGGATGAAATTGTAAAACTTTAAGTTATTGGTTTTACAACCATTACTTAAAGTCATGTGGAACCATTCTATTAGTTAAGTGATACATGTGTCACTTAAGGAGAAGTTAGTGGAGGATGATTGCCAAATGTCACTTTACTTGTTGTTTATGTTTCGATTCGAGCTTAGACTTCCCATTTGTATTTTCCCTCCTACATTCTATAAGTAGGAGAAGAACCTCCTGTGAATCAATCGAGAATTTGTAAGCAAAACCTTGTGTTCCAGACTTTGTGCTTTGAAACTCTTGAGAGCCACTTGAAGCAAAGGAATATACGGGAGCAGATTTCCGGAGAACTCGTGTCACGGAGTATTGTGTTTCTTGCTTTTTATCTTAGATCTTTTGATAGACTTTGTGTTATTTCAGATCTAGATCTAGAGCTACCTTTTCTTAGAATTCGGTGTTTATATCTATTGGTTTCTTCTATGCGCATGCAATCAACTCTGCTATCTATTGATTGGGATGCACATCTTCCCCATTTCTTCTCTAATGTCTATATACTTCCTTTCTTCTATAAATATTTCCTTTCTTAAACAATCATTTACTTTAACTGCGAATCTGCTCGAGATTATGGTTCATGAACCGAGTAGTTAAAGTAAAACCCCATTTAGATATTAGCATACTTTAATTGACAAATCGACACGGGAGCCTCATCGGTAAATGAGGAGATTTATCTCATGATCGCCTAGGTTTTGTGCAATGCGAAAATCTAGCCAACACTTCTATTGTCATGGGTATGTTTAATGTGCAATCAATGGAAGTAATCGACTCTTCTATTGCTAAATTCTTCTTTGCCAATGCTATACCATTTCATGTGTCATGTTCTCCTTGCTTGAAACAAATGTTCAAAGATGTAATTGTTGTTAGTTCCTCATATGTCCCTCCTGGAAAACACAAACTACGAACCAACCTCATTGATAAAGAATATTGTAAGGTGAGTGTGGTGATGGAGGAGATGAGGCAAACTTGGATACAGGTGGGTTGCTCTATCATCATGGATGGGTGGACCGATATTAAACATTGACCACTCATCAATATCATTGTCACATGTCCTACTCGCCCTTATTTTCTTAGAGCTATTGATTGTACAGGGAAGAGGAAGGATGCAACCTTCCAATTTCAAATTTTGAAGGATGCCATAAAAGAGATTGGGCCCTCTAATAAGGTTCACTAGTTGTACAACATTAAATATCTCTATTAAATAGGAAATTTCAACACAAGGTTGGTATCTCTACTTTATTATATCAACAATAGGAACCTCTATTACATAGATACACAAGGTTGGTATCTCTACTTTATTATATGTACAAGTAGTGAACCTTATTATAGAGATATCATATCAATGTTATCATATGTACACATGCTTTATGGAAGAAATTCAACACAAGGTTGCAGCTTAGTTTTGTGTATCACCCGCAAATAAATAGCAAAACAAAATTTTTCAATAGGAGCCTTGACAATTGGTTGTGATGTTTGGTAGAACATGGAATTCAGTTCTTAAAGCATGCAAATTTTGCATATAACTTTGTCGATAAAAGCATTAGAAAGTTATGTTTCCAAAAGTATATAGAACAATTGAACGAGGAATTGTGGACTTGAGGGATTTATTGCATGAAGGGAAAAGTGTGGAAGTAGAAAACTTCGCACAATGCACGAGGAAGTTCGGGTTCAAGTGTGCGAAAGAGTTAGAGAAGAGAAATTCGCCTGCAAGGAACACAATAGTTGTGGAGACTTGGAGTTTTCTGTTAGAGATTTAGTTCTTGTGCATGCATAAAAAGAGGTTCCCGTGAGGAATATATGATAAACTCAAGTGGTAGAAGACTAGACTGCAATGTAGATTCTTGAGGAAATTTGTAGATGCATATGAGTTTGATCTATTAGAAGGGATATACATTTCGCATATCTTTAACATAATAGATCCATACATGTACTTATGAGGGTAAACAAGTGGAGATGAGAGCCGTGCAAAAGTAAATTGGAGGCACCAACTACCAAAGAAGAGGTGCACAAAAATTGAATGCATTGTGGAGGACTACGTCAAAAAAATGACATGGAGAAAGGAGCACAAAAATATCCGGTAAATGGAGATGAAGTGGAGTTGAATATGTGTCTTGGATTCCAAAAGAAAAGATTGCAAAACATGGTAATTCCTTTTATGATCTTTAGAATACTTTGCTTGAACATGGGCTTGAGTGTCTTCTTATCCGAGCGTGTATGATGTAGGAGCATTTGGGCTTATAAGAGATCTTGTGTCGATCAAAAACATTTTGTGTTAGAAAATAAAGATTTGTGCAATGCCGCACCACTATCAAGCAAGCCGTGAAAAACTCCATTTGCTTAGCCATTTTGCGAAATCCGTGAAAGTCTATTTTCGATTCTTGTGAAAACTATGAAAGTCGCAAAGCTTACCAATGCTCGCAAAATTATGAATGTTGCACAAGCTTACAAAAGTTGCACAAGCTTACCAAGTTGCTCAACACTTTGTAGAAGCCGCACAAGCTTACCCGAGTTGTGAACACCGTGAATATTGCACAAGCTTGTTTCCATGCGATAGTGTGGAAGCCACATAATTCCATTGAAAGCCACACAAGATTGCCAATGCCATAATACACTAAGGAAGCCGCGAACACTAGAAGAGACGCAAAATACAACATTCTGAGACCACTTCCTTGAGCTTTAATGATGAGATACGCATAAAAGAGAATTGCTTGTTGACATCAATATAGTTAGCATGGAGCACATGTGGTCCTTGATTTGTCTATTTTTGCTAGGGAGTAACGAAATGATTTGATTGTGCTCTATCCAACGCGAAGGAAAATTACTCGGGATTGATCAATGGCCAAGAAAGCCGATCTAACGAATATTCCATAGGCAAACCTTTTCTTCTTTGAAGGATTCTTGCGAGTCTTGTTCCGAGATTGTAATTAGAGTGTTAAGCTATTGTGCTTAATTTTGCAAACTTTCCTTAAATATAAAAATATTGTGTTTTCTAGTTGAAGTGCCATGCTTTCAATCTTACTTTGGTGAGGTCGAACTCGACAAGTGGTTGTGTGGTACAAGGCACCCCTTCATCTGGAAACTCATTTTGCGCGATTGCATCGGGAAGATCCGATGAAATGGGTTCCAAGATAGTACTGCAGATAAGACAGTTGATGGGAATCAGTTAATGTTGTTAAGAGAAGTTACTTAAGTATGATTGCTATGCTTGCGCTAAGGCTTATGTGGTAGATTTGGTGGTATGTTTATTCAAGGAAGACGACAAGGCTTTTGTGCTAACCCATGCTATGAAGGATATTGCCGCTCCTCGGTGGTCAATGTATAAGTTGTACGTACATGGACGGGTACAGATCGAATAGGCTGTTTGTACAAGGTTCGGAAGGGGTAATGTGAAGCAAAGGCTTATGGTAGAAATTATACAAAAATAATTAAGTGCAGATCTGAATTTCTATGGGAAAATGCGACTTGCCTAGGGTATGCAAATCATTCCAAACTGAACCAAAATAACTCTTTTTATCATCAAAATAGATCAGCTATTTTTATAAAGACAAATACTCAAGAAAAGTACCAAATTTGATCCCAAATGAAGGCTGGATTATTTTATTAAAATCTGCATAATGCTCCTTTAGACACAGCTGAAAATACAATTTCCTTGGCCCAAAAATTATGTAAACCAGCTGATCTTGGCTTCTAAAATTATGGCAAAGCTGTTGGTGATGAGATCCGGGACAGCCGTGCCCTAGAATGTACCTAACTCCACCCACGGGGTGTAGATAACCCTAGATATGGCTGCAAATGAAGTTAAAAAATCTGCAACAAGTTCCCACCTTCAAACCCTCGCCGGAAGTAACACAAATCTGCAAATCTACTGCTGGAAAACACTGAAAAACACCAATAAATCCTTGATCCGCAATGGAAACCCCTGAATGGAGAATCCTCTCAACTAGAAGAAGAGTTTTCGTTCCTCTTCTAGATCCCTTAGAGGGTTTTCGTGCTTAGAAAATATTTTGTAAAGCTCTATGGCTCAGAAAACAATCAAATTTATATAAAATAGAAAAGCATCATTTCTACAAGTAAGAAGACTTGCGTTTATATATGAACTTGGCCAAATAGCCACCCTCATCTTCCAATCAGATTTCACCTCCCACATTTAATGCTTTTTCCAACTTTTTCATCCTCTAAAGGGGTCACATTTTCTCCTAGGGAAGAATAATAAATATAAAGTGACTTTACTTTTTTCTTATTTTTACTTTATCACTTTATATTTTCTTTTCTATTTTTAATTTGACTTTATCATTAATAAATTAATATAAAGTGCTTATAATATTATTTTATATTGCACTTTTATAATTAATTTATTATGATAAGTTTCCTTTTATCACCCTTTAGCCGTTGGGAAACAAAATTGGGCTAAAGGTCTTCGACCGAGAAGGGGATGTTACGAGGTTTATGCGTGAGACACCAATATGTGAATGTGAAAGAGTATGGACTTTAAGTGAGTGTTTCCTATAGTTGTGGCTTTGGGTACATGTGTTATATGGCACATTGACGACATGGGCAATAACTTAGTATATTTTCGGAGTGAAACCAAGTGAGAAACTTTGGATCACGATGCAATGAAGGATGAGTTTGTGAGAATGTTCACTTTCGATTCAAACGAAGAAGGGCTGGTTGCACCTTTGACTTTGATAAAAGACAGAATTCTCGATAATGTTTTGTGGGTAGACATGCTACAAAGGATTTGCGATGACGAAATTTACTTTGTGGATCGACTTTTTGTGGAGGATTGGAGTAATTACTTAATGTGGGAATACTCGTCCCCAAAATACAAAAGTGTCCACTAGATGGAGAAAGCATAAAAAGTTACGGAAATTTTTCTGAAGGAGAGAATTATCGAAGTTGCACATAAGGACCCCGCAAAATATTACAACCAACCTCTCATGAAGGAGGTGAATATCGTGATGGATGAAAGCTTATGGATGGTAAACTAGGTGATTATTCGGGTCTTTGTGGAGTTCACCAAATGACTGGAGCATGTGAAAGAGTTATCAAGGGATGAAGGGTTTACATCCTAGTTTGGGAAATATGCACATAAAGCTGCAAGAAGGTGCAAAAACATTTTAAAAAGACCTTATAGGATGTGCCTGAATTTGCAGGCTAGGGTTATAGAGGATATCGACGAGATGCCCGACGCCTTACGAATGATATTTATAGTCGAGGAGTCTGATTGGGTTAGTCGAGGTTTATCAACATTAAGAAGGATGGAAGGATTCATGTTTGCATGGACTACTAGATGCTTAACTATGTTTGTGTCCAAGACTTGTCCCTAGCCTTGTTCATAGAGGAGGTGTCGAGGGTGTCTCATGGTGTGAGGTGTATACATTTTTAAAATTATTTTGAATGCATGTTTCATATATTAACGAAAACAATAATTAAAATAAGGGTGGTACAAAAGATTAAAGAGCTGTAGAATGGTATTTACAAGGAAGATTACAAATTAGTCCTCTAACTAGCCATACCAGCAATAAAATAATAATAACCCTTACAATCAATTTTTTTTAGCTTCCCAGATGAAAAGAAAACCATTTGCAAGTAATTGCATTCGAACATCGCTTTTCCAAGAGTGATGAAAATCATATAGAGTGCATATTTCATCCCCGAAGACAAATGTAATGTCCTCAATGGGATTATTTCTAACCCTAAGAGGAATACTTGTAAATCTGATTTATAGCAGCAACCAATAGGAGATATTTTTGATAAAAATAATGCAGATCTGAATTTCTTTAAGAAAATGCGACTTGCTCTAGAGATGGTTGACCCAAAAATCTGATTTAGAATTGATCAAATAGTTTCCCAACACAATTAGAATTGATGATATAGACATGAATACCAAAAATACATTTTTAGACCCAAGAAGAGCTGTATTTTTATTCAAAGTCAGCAGAAAATCAGCTTACAGACATGCCTGGAAAAGATGTTTCCAAAGCCCAAATCAGATGCACACAAGTTGGAAATGACCTCTAAAAATATGGCAATGAAGATGAAAATCAGATCTGGAACATCCATGCCCGAGGAGCTCAGAAATCCTCCCGTAAGTGGGTCGCTCCTCTAGAAATTCATATTGATACTTCAAATTCAATGGAAACCCTTGAATAGAGCTTCCTCTCACAAAGGATGAAGAGTTTTCGTTCTTCAACCTTGGCAATAGAGGTTTTTGTCCTCTAATGCAACCACATCAAAGGGTTTTCGTCCTTCAATGTCAAATTGGAAAGCAATCAACTCTACCAAATTTCAGATGTGAAAATATGCCAAAAAAAGATGATCCTCTCCCATGTGTGGCGACCTCCTTTTATAATTGCAATTGGCAAATGAGCCCACACAAGGATCCAATCAGCTTGCTCCACTTGGTTACTTTATTTAATATTTTTATCCCCTTGCTTTATTTCCCTATATGGGTCACATTTTCTCCTTAGGGGGAAATAAAAATAAAGTGACCCTTTTTCTTTATTACTTTATCACTAATAAATAATTAAAGTGCTTATAAAAAATCATTATGCACTAAAATTACTTTATTAGGATAAATGTTTCCTTATTTTCTTCCTCCTTGCCAAATGGAAACAAAGAATGGGTTAAGGGTCTTGACCTATTTTTTCAAGAATATCGAGAAGGGGATTTTCAACATAATTACATCTAAGTTTCTAGATGATGAACATCGTAAAAATCCATACACAATTCCAAATACTTGTGAAAGGGTGACAGATAAGACCATTGGAATCAACTTGCAAAGCTGCCCTTTGATGTAGATAACCCAAAAAAATTGCTTGCACTTTGTCTAGAGTGGGGCTCTTTTTTGTGCAACATCATGTTGTTCGGGTTAAAAATTTTGCCGGCGTATTTTCACAAATTGTGGTTGATGCTTTCAAAGACTCTATCCATAACGTTTTGCAAGTGTATTTGAATGATTTGATGAGTGTATGGGTCATTGTGAGATGACCATGCAATTCTATGCTTGATGTTTGAAAGGTGCAAATTTCTTTGAATTTAAAGAAGTGTATTTTTTCAATCTTGTATGGGATGTTGTTGGGACATTTATTTCTTGGGGCAGGTTCGCGAGAACTTGCGCAAGTTGTCGTGATTCAGCAATTGGAGTATCCATGGATACAAAAATATGCCCGCCTATTTTTGGGACATTACGGATGCTATAGGAAGTGTATATGTAATTATACGTGCATTGTCGGACCTTTGGAAGAGTTGTTGATAGAGGGAATTTTAGATGGATTTACTTGCAACAAGGGGCTTTTGATACATTGAAAGACAAATGGGCCATCACACCAATTTTGCAATTCCCGACTAGAAGAAGCCTTTTCATGTCCATGTTGTTGTGTTTGGAATGGGGGTGGGGGCAATCCTTGTGTAACCTAGCGAAGGCAAGATTGACCACCTAAGATATTTTGTGAGCAAAAGCTATATAATGTAGAAAATAATCACAATACTATTGATTGAACTCTTGATATGGTTTATGCATCACGAAGTTTAGATAGTATCTCTTGGCTACCATTTTTGTCTTTTACACACATCACGAAGATTTAAAGTACTTGGTGAACAAGCCAGCATTGCATGGGCGCATATGTCGATTGATGGTACTATTCCAAGAATTTCAGTTTACGGTTGTTAAGCTTGGAAGATTGCATGTTGGACATGATCATTTATCATTTATCACATATAATCACTAGAGAGTTGAACTCCATTGAGAAAGGATTAACAAATGCTCAACTTTTTTCAGTATTGCGAGTTCTTAAGGAGATGACAGAAATTGCAACATTCCTTATTTTGGGAATGGCGCTGAGGGTTGGCCGTGGCACAAAAGAAGCAATTGACGATTAAGGCTGCCCCTTATCAGTTGATTGGAGGAGAGTTACATAAGTTGGGGAGAGACGCTATTTTGCGACATCGTGTGATGGAGCATGAGTTCAAGAATGTTGGGAAGCTATAGAACATAAAACCTTGTTCTCAGGACTTTGGTGGCCAACTTTGTTTAAGGATGCTCAAGAATTTGTGCAACACTTGTGACTTTTGTCGAGAGGGTTGGGAAATCGAACCATGGGGATGAGATGCCCTTGGTGCCATAATAGCGTAAGAACCTTTTGACAAATAGGTTATTGGTTGAATAGGGCAAGATATATCATCACCGCTATAGATTATTCAATTTGTTGTGTTGAAACTACGCCGATTCATGATTGTACCGTAAAAAATGCTGCAAGATTCTGTGGGAAATTATTATCACTAGGTTTGGTTACTCTTTGAGCTTAGCAAGTGATTGAGGCACACATTATCTTGTGGAGATTGTAAGGATTCTCATAGAAGAGTTTATGATAGCACATAACATAACAACCCGGTACCATCTGCAAGCTAATGGGATCATGGAGGATTTTAACAAAATCACAAGAACTATGTTCACTAAGATTTCAATGTTGGCCGCATAGATTGGGGTGATTGTGTTTATGCAATTTTCTAGGTTTATCGATATCCATATAGGAGATTGAGCATGTATACCTCGTTTTAGCTAGTCTATGAGAAGAAAGCAATGTTGGCGTTGAATTTTTGGCACCACTTTGAGGATTGCTTGTAGAAATAATCCGAGGGACTGGTAGTTTGTGAATTAGATGTTGTATGAAATTTTGCAGTTGGAGCAAAAGAGGATGTTGGCTCGACGGAGTTAAGAGGTTGAGAAGGGACGACATAAAACATGCCACGATAAGCATATTAAGAATAAAATTTTACAAGGAGATATAGTTATGTTGTTTGATTCTAGTTAGACACAATGCCCAAGGAAGCTACACATACGGTGGATGGGGTCCTTTATCATCCATTGCATTTTGACGTTTGAGGCATGCGAGCTATGCAATTTGAATGAATATATGTTGTTTGGGCATTTCATTGGGTGTAGGCTTAAGGCCTTTCGTGATTAGCTTCACAATATCACGGAGAACAAATAAGGCTAGCGATCGATAAATGATTTGTTGTTTTTACCATAAATATCCTAAATTAAGCGAGATAATACACCAAGTGTATATACTATATTATACGCAAGAAGCAAATTTTGATGATCTGCGAGTTACGAATATTGCGGTTTGGTTAGTCTATTTCGCACATGAGGACGTTGTGCCTTTTTACGAGGAGAAAATGTACAAAATTGAAGTTGTGTGGAATAAGGGTTCTTGTGAAGTTTGGCATTTTGAGGAGGGAGTCGAGGATGAAAGAAGAGCACGAGTAAGATTGGACCAGTCAGTTCTTTGATGCGAATAAAAGCATTAAAGCAAGTGATGTGGAAGGATGACTAGGCAAATTTCCACTTGTGTTGTTGGTGGAATAGATTGCAAGTGGCTCTTGAAAGGTGTCCTAATTTAATGCTAGCACACTATTTAAGGCACTCGAGGTGGTATAATGACTCATTCGTGATCTATTTCTTCATGATTGAGGGACGAAAAAAAAAAGATGATTGCGGGAAAAAGCAAAGAGAGACAAACCAAAGCCTTGAAAAGGTAGTAGTGGAAGATTGGTGGTGTGATTCCATTGATTGAGGATTCAAGAAACAAATACAAAGGATTGATATTTAGGGGATGGATCTGAAGATAAAAATTCTGGTAAATGTACGATCACTTGGAGGGACGTGGGCGGCCAAAGAGCAAAAGCAATAGAGAAATTTGGTTTTGCTCATTTTTGATATTACTCATCAAAGAAATTGTAATGTCCCCTTTTTCCAAGCTAATCGCTACGGAAGACATTATCCCATCCTTCCTCATGGGACTAAGGATTTGGAGCTAGAGGAAAGTTGTCTGAAGATATCTGGATTAGTTTTAGGAAATATTGCACTATTTTATATTGTATTCCTATTGGATGCCTAGCACTCCAATAGATGAAATAAATTACTTAGTTATGGTGAGCATATATGCTCAAATTAGAAATAGACTTTAATATTATAAGGTCAGCCATAAGTTATGATGTAGCACCCCTTATGTTATAAAAGGAGGATGCTTGGCCATTATTATGTTATGTTGAATCTTATTATTTCTTCTTGTAAAGGTTGTACCTTTCCTATCTCTCTCATCAAGGACGAAAACCCTTGTTTGAGATCCCTTCAAGAAAAAAACCCTTGATGGTGGAACTTGTCTTGGGGATGAAAACCCTCAAGCAAAGATAATTGGAATCATTAAATATCTTAAGGTATTTGGAGCTGATATTTGTCTATCTAGCCCTAGGCGACTTGCATCACGAGCATTACGGTGGTTTTTTGATTGCTGATTGGTTTGGTTCTTGCATGGATGGACTTGTATTAATCTCCAAAGGTGAAAGCAATTATTTCTTTGCATGTTGAGCCAATACCTCATAGAAAAATACAAGGTATGTGATGTTCTCTTGAAAATTAACCCAGCTGAAGTTAGAATAATTCAGCCTTTCCAAGTGGGGCGGATTGCATAAGAGTGCGTTTGCATCATTCAGTTCCTCATAATTTATATAGGTGAAATGTACAATTTGGTTATTTTAGGAGTTGTCTAAGAGCTATTTCCAGCCCTTGGTTGTGGCCGCACTGCTGCTGTCATAAATTAATTGCAGCTGGGTGTAATCACTTGTTTTCTCCATTTCTTTGATGTAAATTGGATTGATAAATGTTGCTGTGATTGGATTAATTATTTAGAAGCATTTTCAGCGGTTATTACATGGTTGTATGATGAGTTGAAGTCCCTATACAATTCGCTGCTAGGGTTTCTAATATTTTTAGGTTTGCTGTTATAAAAATCAGATTACTCTCAAGTGGGATTGGTGTTTCTTATTTTTCAGTTTCAGCCCTAAAAAGGGACATTACAAAAATTGTGGTAATCCACCCAAGGTACTTCTTATAACTTGAGTCGACATCCTTTAATACAATGGTGCCAAAATGTAGAATGATTAGTGTCAACTGAGATACTAGACTATCAGTAACATTGTACACAGAATAGTAATTTTCACATTTTATGAAGTGTGCCTTCTCGCTGAGAAGCTTTATTGAATGCTATGCTGGTGTGAGTCGGTTTTTAGGAAATTTATTTAAGTTATTCTGCTGGAGTGGGAGCAGATTTTTCAACAGTCGTGCTTATCAAGCACACTAATTTAATTGATTCCTTGTTAGCAAATTAAAATGTGGATAATCAATGGAAGATTAATTGGTTGAAGGTACATCATTTTCACATTTTGTATAACATGTTTTGTAATTTTTAATTAAAGTTTTCATTTTTACATTTATTTGTATGCATGATTTGAGCTTACTTGTTATGGACCAGATTTTACCATCTTGTATTTTGTTTCATAATTTTCCTTGTTACAAATCTTTGATTTTTTTTTACTCCAGTGGCATGTAAGGAGAGTGTTAAAGGGGATGCAAATAAAGGAGCTTCACATTAACACGGAGTTCAAATTTTTGGGTTTTAGTGCAAATATGTTCAAGGATCAACTACATAAACCTCTGAAATTCTTTTTCTTGTTTTCTTTTTGTCTGAAATATAGAGTCTTAATTTCTTGCTTTTCTTTTTGTTGAAACATTATATAAATATTTGTTCTCTCTCATTTTAAAAACATTATGGAATAAGATTCGTACTTTTGTGTTCTTGAAGCTTTTCTCTGAAAGTGAGAAGCAATAAGAATCAAAGAGATTCAAGTGAATCTCTTCAAGCGGTAGAGGTGACAGTTTTTATTACTTCACCAACGTCAAACAAATGAGTCTAAGACATTCACTGGATTTACCTTGCGTGAATGTGGGTATAGAGCCAAATGACCTAATTATATCCAAATACAGGTAGGTATGGTAATCTTTTGGTTGGGTATATACTAGTATTATACACAGGGTATCTAAACCTCAATACTTATATTTATGGTTAAACGAACAGCTTTGTGAGAACTTTCCTGGGAAGATATACACAAAGGGCCATACTACTTCCTACCACTCATCCCTTGTTGATTAATTTAGACAAAAGCTAGAGGAAAGTGTGAATGTGTTGCAAAAGGAAAGCACGGCTTTATTTCAGCTGATTGAATTCTAAGCACATATCAATCAAATTGTAATATTACTTAATGATGTAGGCAATGATAGTCGCTGATTACAATTCAGATCGAATTTTGAGAGCATGAAATATCAATATGGATCGGTATATAAGATCAAATTCTTGATCCATCCAAGGTACTTGTTTTTTTAGTAATCCTATATTGGAGTTATGTCTTCTACTTTATCGATCAAATTGTAATATTACTTAATGATATAGGAAATGATATCTGCTGACTACAATTCATTTCCTCTTTCGAGAGCATGCAATATCAATGTGGATTGGTATATAAGGTCAAATACTTGATCCACCCAAGGTACTTCTTTTTTTTAATAGTAATCCTAGATTGGATTATTTGTTATTCTTTATCTCTTGCTGGAGAAAAATGGTTGTTTGAAAAGATCAAATGGATGATTGTAAGTTGTAAATATTAGCCCCATCTTAGTATTGGATATAGTGTGGGTTGCGTAATAGGTGAAATTTGGACGAATGGCAGAGGCACCACAATGGGACCACTGGAATTATAAAAGCAAGGTATTTTCTTTTCAGATTTGTATTGACGTTTGATTTAATATTTCTAACTGGTTCAAGTCTAATTGGTGTATAAAACCTCTGTTGGACCATGGTTCGACCAACACAAGTTACAAGCTGGGCCATCACGAGTTTCACTAAACCCTTTGAGCATGACTGTAAACATGTTGTTGATGACTTTCAATGTTGCTGTAATAAAGAAGTATTGGGATGCATTTGACAAACATGGAACCATAGATTACCATTTGCGTGCAAAGCAATATATTATAAGTGCTTCTTGGTTATATAGAAAATTTCTCCTGTTGGGAAAATGTTTTGTGAGTAACCAAGGGATTCCCATGCAAACCTTGTGGATAGGGTGGACATTATGCTATATCAAATTAATTCTAAGCTTTCACAGCCACTTGTTTTTCTATCATGTTTTCTGCCAGAGATAAACATTAGCGAGTTGTATGCTTACCCTATTGATCTGAGTATTGAAGAATTTAAATCCGAGTAACATGTTTAGAAAAAGATCTACATCTTTATCCTTTTAAAAATTGATAAGTTAGATTTTTGGGCTGTTTAAACAAGCACATATTTATGGAAAGTTTCTTCTGTTTATTGCAATATGATAAATAATTTTTAGTTTGTTGAATATCTAATTTTGTACTCTATAATTTTGATTGACGTATGTAGTATGTTTTATTCAGATGCAAAACTGATTTTTGGGAACTTCTTTTTTGTTATGTTGCTTCATCTAGGGAATGACTTTTTTTTTTTTCTCATTTATTTAGTACTGGAGGGTACTACAGGCCTCAACATATTTAGTAATTCAATAGCTTTCACCAATCACGGTTATTTGTTTGCTGTATATTTTCTCTGAATATAAACTTTTAGACTTTGTCTACTTTGGGGCCCTTATTCCCCTTTGGTTTCATGTCTGTCCGAGGACTGAAACTGCTCTTATTCTTCATGATATTTTAGAATCAATGCTTAGTACAGGGCTGGGTAACAAAAATTATGCATTCTTATTTTATCACGAAGTGACACAAAACATATATCATTGTATACGTGGTTATCTTACAGTTATTGTAGATGTGATTGGAAAGAGAACTACGAAATCTACTTTTTGAAGTGGTTCTATATCTGTGGTTGGTACTCTAATTCCTCACAACATGGGTGCCATTATACATGACTGTTTTCAACTCCAAGATGTAAGCTTTTCAAACCCTCAGATCTGAAATTTCTAATGTGTATTTCTCTGATTGATTTTTGGCCTTGTGTTTTTAATCAAGGATTTGATGGGAGGGCTTTTCTTATCATATTCATTTTCTGACAATAGTTGCATGAGATTTTTGCATTGAAGGAATGGTGTGGCCTGTCAAGGTCAGAAAAGGGACTATGTAAACAAAATTTAGGTTAGAAATGCCCTATTTTTAATTTTCTCCAAGGATATCTAGAGCATCCTTAACCTTAAGGATTACAATCACTGAATTGATTTTGATTATTTTAGTGTTGGATCCCCAATATTTATTTTAGGATCAAGTTTGTTGCATATATCCTTCACATGGAGTCATTTTCTTTTAGATTCAACAAATTGAAATTCAAAGATAATATATTTTCAAAACACTTAATCATGATTCATATCACCTGGCTTGTAATGTATCATTAGTTTTATTCTTTACCTCGGTGCATCATTTGTTGATGGCAGGTTCTCTTACGTATACTGTATCTTTATTTTTTTGACAATAATTATAACACCACAACATGAACAAAATGGTTCACAATAAAATTAAATCGAGAAGCATGTCTAGTATACGAGCCCCAAAACATCATATATTAAAAAATTCCCAATTTGATTGTTGTTTATTATTTACTATAAAGCCATGCAATATGTCACACTACCCACAGGAAGAAGTCATCACAAGAAAGTTCCAAGCATAATGCTAAATATTAAAAAGTTCACTCTACAAGAGGTAGCTGCAAGCTGACATGAATATTATTGTAAAGAAGATCCGAAGGTCTAATAGATGACATTATTCACCAAAGGCACCATTCAATAATGTGACTAGGTTACTGTAAATTTGTAAAATACAACACACCATACTAGGAGAAAAAACTTCTCAAACATATGTACCTAAGGTAAAGCTTAAACTTCGTGTCCAAGTAAATGCATATCATGATTAAGGGTGAATGTGTAATTTCCGTGCCCCAAATTATACCCAAGATAGTCATCCAAATTTTTAAATTTTTTAAATTTTTATTTTATAACGTTCTTTAAGAACCAAACACGATTACACCAATGTACTCCAAAAGGATACATTGCCGACTGTGAAAATGCATATGCCACAATACCATAATCCGTGCGGTTTTGACCAATTAGGTTATCTCGACCTCTAACACGAGAGATGTGCAAATCACCCTCGAGTTACATTACGCGAGGAAGTTAGTCAAATTAGTGAGGACAAGTTATAATCCAAGCATTATATGCACCATTCCACGAGACTTGAACTCATTCATGATCATTTTAAGATATATCTTTGTTGTGGAGTGAGACCCAACCGAGCATTGTTTTTGCGGTTATAAGTAATTATCTAAAAACTTGATTTCCCATTCCAAAGCAAAATTAAAGAAGTGGAATAAAACCATATAGCTTTGTAATTAACCATAGTTGCAATGGGAAACGTCCACTCCCACCAAGGGTGTGAATAGTTCAATCCAAGAAACTAGAATGCAGTAAGAGAGGGCTTGTAATTAAGCACAATCATCCCAAAAGTTAAGCTTAAGTGCAAAGTGGGGTTATAGTCGAAAAATATGGTGCTAAGATAAGAAGTTGGTTTTAAACCAAAGTTTTCCCCTCCAAACGATCATATAAGTTTAACTCTAATAGACAGATTTGCTTGAACTACGGTGGCAAGGCTTGAATTCGATCTAGTTGTCAATGTTGCAAAAATTAGGATTTATATAAGATTTTCATATGTTATCCTCTGAAAACTCATCACGGACTATGAAAAAGATCGAAGCTTGGTTTCGCCATAGTTGCTTGGTTTAACCAATTTTACTGAAACAAAACAAAGTGAGCCCTGCCACCATGCATCAAAATAACTAAAAATAAAAAATATATTTTAGATACCATTTGATTTGCCCCAAATTCAAAGATCAAGGAGGCCAATTTTGATGGAAAAAACACCTTAAAAGCTCAAAAGAGCATGTGGCTTTTAGCTAGGAGAAATAAGAGCCTTAAGATTATATTTCTTTGCTTTTCTCATTCTCTCATTTCCTATTTGTTTGCTATGCGTTTGCAGGTTTCTTCAAGGTCTTCAAGTATTCAAGGAGAAAAATTTGCCACATACTCACTTTTTTTTTAAGACTAATTTGCAATCCTAAGCTCGCGTTTCCTTTGGGAAGACAGTTGGGTTTTTTTCTTCTTCATTTTCTTTTTGTGTAAAAAGAGTTGTGTATATACCCATCCCTGTGTATATCTGTGTTAGGGGATGCGGCATGGCAAATGACAGAGAGGGCTACACACATTGGCCGTGGCCGCAACGCCTCCACCAATGGTTTAATTTTTTTAATATTTTTAATAAGAACTTTCATATATGTGTGTGTAGCATTCCCTTTCCGGTTAAATGTAATACATATTTATCTTAACTTTTATTTATTTATTTATTTTAAATGTATTTATTTTATTTATATATATAACCGATTATAATCCCAAAAATTATATATTTATATTTGGTCTTAACTCATAAAAGAAATATCCAAATTTCTTAATACTTTAACTTACACACCTTTAAAAATATATATATACACCTAAATAAAACTTCACTATTAAATTTTATCTTGTTTTGTCTATTTTTAAAACAAAATCCAGTGCGAATCCATTCATTTTACCTATTGATTGGAATAACATTGTAACACATGTAAGTTAGGAATGCTCACAAATACTCCATTTTAAATCCAATTTACGTTATAATGGCTAAGATATTAAAGTGAGAAGTTTTATTTCTTCTTGATAATATTTTAAAATGATATCCCAATGAGTTCTTTATTACATTAAGAATGCCAAATCATCCTCTAAGTAATATCTCCAAGAAATCATCACAATCCTCCAACTCTTATACCTCCATTTTCTCCTCCTTGCTAAGAATTTTCAAGTCTTGCAAGCTTGCTTGGCAAGGATAGGAGGAGATTCCCAAACCAAATGGGAATGCCTCCTACTTCCCCTAAGGAAGGGAGTATCAAAGATAATGTTCATGGCTTCCCAAAGAAGCCACAAGAATAAAGATAACATTCATGGCTTCCCAAGAAGCCATGAGAAATAAAGATCCCCTCCCATTCCCAAATCCAACTCCAAACCCACACCCCATTAGGGGTGGATGAGCAAAAAGCCAAAATAAATTTCAAAACAAAGGAATATCTCAAGATACAAACTCTCAAAACCAACCCACAAATCTCAAACCATTACCAACACACAACATCCACACACATACAAAGCAATTTTCTAAACCAAAATGAAATGAGGTGTGAGACCTACCTCACACTTCTAAGCACAAATCCATAAGTTCCTAGCTCTTTGACTCCTTGAGTTCCAAAAGCTTCTCTCCAAAATTCTCCACCAAGAAAGCCCCAAACATCAAAAATCAAGCAAGATATAAGAAAACTCTCCATCTCACAAACCCATGAGAGGGTAACATGTGTCACCCTTCCAACTAAGAAAACCTTCGATGTCACCCATGTCACTTTCCATATAAAAGGAACGATAATCATATTGTACCAAACCCAAGAACTTAAATTCTAATCAAACACCACGATCAATAAGATAAAAATAATTCTTGAATAATTTTAATAAACCATTTGCAAACAAATGAGCAATAATATCATATATTATTATGGAACTCAATGAAATACAATGAGAATGGACCTTGCTTATATATATATAAGGAATAACAATATAATAACAAATTAAGGTCGTAGATCAAACCATAAATCGATAAAAGAATTTGTCATCAAAGAACTAGTCAAGACCATAGATTTACCATAGATCAGAAGAAAAAACTAGTCAATACCATAGATTAAAGAAAAGATCTAGTCAATACCATAGATTAAAGAAAGAACTATACCTAACAATTAGATAATATCTTCCTAATATATAAATAAATAAAAAGAAATATCCACACATATAAGTGGGTGAGGATAAATACAATAAAGGTAAATAAAGTACCTATGTGAATATGAGCTAACGTAAAATACCTACTATAACACCCCCTCAAATGAAGCTAGGGGCCCAAAATAAAAGTGGCATATCCACAGTATGAGTCTCGACAACTAGGCACTGATGAGGTATTTATGTACAATATATTCATGAAGAAATCTCGAACCAAAAGAAGGAAATAATTCTTCTAAAAGGAAAGAGAAATAAGAAGAAAGAAGATGTTCTCACGAACACCCCCCACGAACAACTTTTGAAACCCCAAGCATGCTACACAACTCAAGATAGCGAGGTGATGCAAAAGGTTTCGTAAAGATGTCTGTAACGTGTTGAGTCAAAATGTACTCCAAGCAAAGAACTTCATCCTGAATGTGCTGACGAATGAAGTGAATGTGTATCTCAATATGCTTGGTCCGTTGGTGCTCAACTAGATTACGAAAAATGTTAATTGCACTTTGGTTATCACACCAAAGTATAGTTAGTGAATCCTATGGGAATCCAAACTCTGTCAATAACTGTCGAAGTCAAAGAATTTGTTGAATCACTGTATGCTTTGCAAGTGTCTCTGCCTCTCAAGATGAAAGTGCAATAACTGTAGCTTTGTGCGCCCAAACAAGCGGAGAAGAATCAAGACAAAAAGATAGCCGGAAGTGGAACCCCATCATCAATAGAACTCCGCCCAATCTAAATTCGTATATCCAACCGAGTAGAACCTCTAGTGTAGGGTAGGCCAAAGAGGGAACTCCCCCTACAATAACGCAAAATCCTTTTAGTAACTCACAATGACTATTATGAGGAGAATGTACGAACCAAGATACAAGTCTTACTGTAAATGAAATATCAAGGCGAGTATGGGTCAAGTACATGAATCTCCCAACCAACCGCCTATACAATGTAGGATCAAAAAGTGGTGTGATACATGTGGAAGTAAGACTAACCCCAGATTGAAAAGGAGATGGATTTGGCTTTGAATCAACCATATCAAAGCATTGAAGACGATCATGGGTGTACTTTTCTTGACTCGAATGAATCCTTGAATGCATCGAGAAATCGCAAACCAAGGAAATAATGCAATAACCCAAGATTTGGCATGTCAAACCGTGTAGAAAGATCCCTCTAAATAGTCTCGAATGTGTAAAGAAGAGCTTGTTGGTGCTTGATTTGATCGTGCCTTAAATTGATTTGAAGAAGTTTTCGGTTTGCCCAAAAATCTTTAATCTGCGTGCTTTGTTTTCTATTTCCTTGATTTGGTGCGTGAAGTGTTCAATCTTCACTTGTATGCCTTTGATAATCCTTCTCCATGGTTGTAAATCATGCTTGGCCATGAATTATTTGCAAAATTCTTTGTCCTGGGTGAAAAAGTTGATTCTGAGCGAAAGTGGCGAAGTTCTGTGTTTTTTGCTATTTGACGGGCGTGTTTCCCTGTCAAATTCTATCCTCAGCATCGACAACTTACGTGGCCTCCTTTGATTGGTTGAGGGATGACGGAAAAATGTTATGAACTTGTCATTTTTGTCACTTTTGGCTACTTTGGCAAAAAGATTGATTTGGTCCCATGGCCCCGTCGAGCTCTGATTGGCTAAATTCAAGTGGCGGAGAAAATTTCTTATTTTTGCCCCGAAGGAGTACAAGTGGCAGCTTCTAAGTCAAAAATGGAATGGCGGATTGTCGGGTTCCTTTGAAGTTTTTTGACTTTATTTTGTAAAAGATTAAAGTCACAAAGTGAACCGAAACTCTGCTGTGAATTAGAAGTGGACGCGTGGCAGTTTGAAAAGTCAAAGGCAGAGGAAAGGCGGGCCAATGGAGAATTTTGAATTTTTTTTGTTTTGGAAAACTGGGAATAAAGTATAAAAATGGACCGAAACTCCGCCTCCAATCAGAGAAGAACACGTGGCTTTGAAAATTCAAAGAAAGAGGCAGAATGTTGGGTTACTTTGAAGTTTTTAACTTCAAAAAGATAAAAGTTAAAATGTGAACCTGCAACTGCGCTTCGCTCCAATCAGAGAAAGACACGTGCCATTGAAAAGTCAAAACAAAGAGGCAGAGAATGAAGTATAAAAATGGGCCTGATGCTCTGCTCCAATAAGAGAGGAACATGTGGTAGCTTTGACAAGTCAAATCAGGAAAGCGGAGCATCAGAGAAGTTGGAGGATTTAAGCCCTTTTTGGTGAAAATGGGAGTAGAGTATAAAAGTTAAGCACGGCCCCGCCAAAGTTAGTTTGAATCTACATTGAAAAGTCAAAGGTGGAGGTAAAGGGCCATCAGAGAAAATTTGGAAATTTTTCCTTTTTGCAAAATGGAGGTAAAATGGTAGAATCAAGTCGCGATTCTACTGGGACCAACATTAAGCCACGTGTCACGCCCGTTTTCAAAGGGCGGAGAAAAATGTGAAAATTTTGCATTTTCTCCAAAGGTTATAAAATTCTAAAAGGTGCTCCCAAGCCCGTTTCACTTAGATCTTTCCACATGGATGACTCAAATTCAAAGGGGCGAATCAATGGTGGTTGTGCAATGCATCTGATGTTGCCGCCATTGACGTTCCCAAGAACTCGGAGATGGGATTTTTGCATCGTTCTTCATCAAATTTTAATGATTTCTTGTCGTTTTAATGGCATAGTGCAATCAAATGGATTTAGAGCTCAATTTGTGAATCTGAGGTACAAATTTGAACATTTGAAGCAGATTTTTTGCTCGGGCACTTGCAAAAAATGCAAATTATCAGATCCAGAAATTGTAGAGCAAAATTGAAGAGGGAAAAGGATGGAATGATGAAGGAAAGTATGTTGTAGGCGTCAAGGATGAAAAACGTGCTCCCAATTAGAACAATGATGCAAAGATTTGAAGTGATTCACCTTTTTGAACACCTGACAACTTTTGGGTGTGGATCTGTTAAACGTCCCTTTCTAGAAATCTTGGTGAAATATTGCAACAAGCAAAGGTGCTTCGAATATTCTTGTTTCTGGGGGGAAAAGAAGCTTTGATGTAATGCAAATGTTATAAATAACATGCTTGAGTCATGCAAATGGTGTCGGTTGTTAATTCTATCAAGCAAATTTTGAGAGAAAACCATTTTCTTCCCGAGAAGCCATCTCGAGAGACCTGTTAATCTCTTTTGTTTTAGATTTGCATCGTGTCAAGTTGGTTGCAAGTGTACAACCATTGAAGAGCTATGAGATTGTTTCAATAACTTTCCCTTGCTGATGAATTTAATCAATTTCGAGTTAATCTGTGTTAATCTCGGGCAAAATTTGTCCGCTTTATTTCGATTGTCTTGTTCTTATTGCAATCTTACATTGAAATCTTTGTGAATCACACATAATCTCATCCCTATGATAGTTTAGTGGCATTTGCAATCTCATTATCAAAAGAGCTTTCATTTGTTAATAAGATAAACAATTTAAAATCACTTTACCTTCCTTGATTGACAGAGATTGTTTGTTAGCCTTTGAGGGTATCTTAGGCGTGATAAAATAGAAGTTGGAATGTTTAATTTAGTATTTTAGCTCGAGCCTTCATGTTAAATTCCTAAATATTGTGTGAAAACGTGCAAATTTGGGCCTCCATTTATGCACACCTTTTGGTTGAAGGAACATTTGGACTATTCTGAAGCTTTTTCTGTTAAGTTTTCCAATTATTGTTAAAGCTCTCAAAGATCTGGTAAAATCAACTTTGCCTTGTTTAAACTTCCCACCAAAAATCTCTTAACTGATAAATCCTACCAGAACCACCCCTGTTTGCCCTGTGTGTCAACAAATGAAATATTTCCACTGTCAAAATATGCAGAAGCAAATCAAGTTTCAATGTCTTTAGTAACCTAAGCCTTGCTTGGAAAATATCTCCATTCTTTAGAAGTGACAACTCGTGAGAGTTAAATTATGGTGCATTGATCATATTTTCCCAAGGTTCTTTAAAATTTGTGCAAAAGAAGGATATCTTCATCTCCTTCGTCAACAGAGGTTACAAAGTGGGTTCTCTTGCCCTGGTTAAAAGGCACAACCTAAAATAGTGAGGATAGATCAAATCCTTTCAAGGTGTTATCCAATTATCCAACACCGAGTGACAAAGAGCTAGATGAATCGCCTCCTCGGCTACAACACGACACATATTTCGATTTGTCTGTCTCTGAGTGTCTTGAGAAATCTTTGATGTTGCTCGCCTCCCATTGGAGAATCAATTTGGGTACCAACACGCTTCAGTGCCACCTTTGTTGGGGATTCTTTGAATTGCCTAGAATTATTTGAGTTCCTGAGAATTATTTTTAATATATGGATCTGTTTGTCCGTCAACACGTTTTTGGTGTCATTGCCCGGGAAGATCAAATTTGTAAAGCTTTGCAAGATTTTAGTGCTTGACAGGACATTTGACATTAATTTTAGTGCATTTGCACAACTAGGGTGAAAATCCTTAGTGGTGACTCCGTATTGATTTGATTTTGATAAATGTCAGTGTCTTAACCTCTGTCATTTGAAATTTTTTACTAATCTTTGCAAAGCTGGAAGGAAGAAGATCTTTTTTTGTTAAGGACCTTGCTAGAAGGTTGTTTTCAAAGCTGGGGAAATCAAATTCTGGAGAAAGAAGAATTTGGAAGGTTGTTGGAGATCAGAGCTCAAGAAAAGAGATCTCCATTGTTGAAAGTGATCGCTTGTCATTAAAGTTTACAGTTCATCCTCAAGCAGCTCTAAATCAGGTAGTCCTCTTGAAGATCTACATTCTCCATCTGGTGAGGGGCCTTCATTTGTATTTGAAAAATTTACTTCTCATTCTGTCCACTATGTTTTCCAAATCTGATAGAGTTTTCCAAGAAACATAGCCATTAGGGGATATTCATTTTGAAAATTGTATTCATATAGCCCATAGACCCCTCAGTCCTCATCATCTTGCATCTCTTACAAATTCACCTCCACAAAACAATATGGCTCAGCTCCCACCCAGACCTCCATTTGTTGTTAATACCTTTGGTCCTTTCTATCGATGAGTTTGTCAATTCACATCCCAATGTTGTCTTGCCCAAGTATGTTCCATATGACATTGCCCAAGTCTTGAGTCAAGATCAAGATTTATGTTCTAATTGTTGAGTTGCTTAGGATTCCTGAGCATAAGAAGAGGGCCTTTGAGTACTTGGGATTGAAAGAGGAAAAGACTTCCCAAGGTAGAAATGTAAACAGTGTTGAGACTCCTCCTACCATTGCTGAAGTAGAGAAACCCCAAGTACTGGAAGAAATAGGTGAACCACCTGAGGTTTACTTGGGAACATCTTTGGTTGAGTCTCAATTAAATGTTGATCCATTTTTCACCACTCTGATTATTAAGGACAGACTGTTACACAATTGTATGTTTGATTCTAGAGCTTCATGCAATGTCATGCCTTTTGAGGTCATGAATGAATTGAACATTAAAGTAACAACTTATGGCAAGTGTACTGCCATGGATTCTAGAGAGGTGCCAGTTGTTGGATGTGTGAAAGGTTTGGTGGTACAACTTGCAGCTTACCCAAGAAAGAACTTAAAACTTGATGTTATTATTGTTGATTTCCCTGCCAAATGGGGCATGTTGTTATCAAGAAAATGGGCCGCAAGTGTTGGTGGAAGTGTTGAAATGAGTATGTCATATGCCACCATTCCAATTGAGGTCATCCTGGTGAAGTTGTTTAGAGAAAAGAAGATGTTGCATCTCATTGAAGATCCCAACAATGCCTTCTATGAAGTGTTATACACAAGTGTTGATGTTGATAACTTTGTTGGATTTGTTGATGGTAAAGAGCACAAAATTGACCAATACAAGTGTCTTGAACAAGTAGGTTCTCCTGGACTTTGTTATTTGATGGAGCTTGCTCTAAATTTAGAAATTGTCTTGGTATTGTTCGATTTCTCCAGGCCAGAAGAGTTTGTTTTTTCTTTCAAACTTAACTTTGAATGTACTAACAACATTTTCTAAGTATGAAGCATTGTTATTAGGTTTGAGTATTGCTTGGAAATATGGTGTTAGGGACATCATTGTCAAAGGAGATTCAAAACTCGATTACCAAGCAAGTTAGAAGACTCGTATGCAACTAAAAATCGAGAGAATGAAACAATACAAGCATGCAATATGGGATTTGATTGAGATGTTTGACTCATTTAATATTGTGCATCATGATAGAAAGTTCAATGTTGTTGCAAACAAGTTAGCAAAGTGTTGGGGTCCAAATTTGAGAATTGTACCGTATCCCCATATTGTGAGTATGATGTTGAGGTACTCACTAGACCATCCGTCCCGACAACATTAAACATTGGCAAGTATTTGATGATGATTCCCATGTGCAAAGGTATTTGCGAGAACAAAAGAAAGTTTGTTGATCAATGTATAGATTGGGAGCCAATGGTGTGTGCTATCAAGGAAGGAAATGAAACTTTATTTGAAAAAGACATCATTCAAATAAAAACTAATACCATTCCTCGAGGAATGGTTGCTCTTGAATCAAACTTTGATAATGCAGTGCATTGCCAATGAGACATATATAAGCCTCAAGGGATGTTGAAGAGCATGACCTTGGCACGAGGGGAAAACTAAGGAAGATCTAGTTAGGATGCAATCGAATAAGGAAGAAAAGTAGTCCTATGTCCAATTCTTGAAGAAATATCAAGATTGTTTAGCTTTGGTCTTATTTTGAACTAAAAGAATACAGGGAGGATCTGTTTTAACATGAAATTCCTCTTGAATCGATGCCAAGCCATTTAGGCAAAAACAAAGGCCAAGCAATATGCTCCTTTCCTTGAAGATGCAAGAAGAATTGAAGAAATTGAGGGATGGAGGGATCATTCACCCACAAGGTAATCATCTTGGGTTACAAACCTAGTACATGTCGAAAAAAAAATGGTGATATAAGGTTGTGTGTGGACTTGAAACTTGAATAGAGCATCAATGAAAGATAATTACCCTCTTCCTAATATGGAGAATATGTTACGGTTAGTGACTGGTTTTGAGTTGTTATCCACCTTGGATGGTTTTTCGGATATAATCAAGTTGTTGTGAAGGAGTCGAGCGAATTAAGACTACCTTTACCACTCCTTGGGAACTTATGTCTATGTTAGAATGCATTTTGGTCTAATGAATGCTGGAGCTACTTTATAAAGAGAAATGGATGTTGTTCTCTGGTTGCATTAATGATTTCGTTGTTGTATATCAAGATGATGTTATTGTCTTTTCCGGAAAAAAAAGGACCACTTGTAGCACTTGGAAAAAATGTTGATAAGGTGCAAAAATTTGGTATCTCTTTGAATCCCAAGAAGTGCCATTTTGGAGTGCAAAAACAAAGTTGCTTGCTCACATTGTGTTAAAAGAGGGGGTCATGATTGATCCTGAAAGGGTAGAAGCCATCATCAAAGTCCCAATTCCAAGAACCAAGAAGGGAATTCAATCCTTCTTTAGGAAAATCAATTTTATTAGAAGATTTATATCTAACTTTGTTGAGCTAACTATCCCAATTACAAGCATGCTTGATAAAGGACCAAGTTATCAAATGGGAAGAAGCAGTACCCTTTAGGCTTTTGATGGGATCAAAGAGGCACTGAAAATGCTCCTATTTTGGCAGCTCCAGATTATAAGAAAGCTTTTCAAATGTTTTCTTTTGCTTAAGAAAATACTATTGCATCTGTTTTGTTGCAGAAGAATGGTGAAGGAGCTGAAAGACCAATTGCCTTTTTCAGTAAGGCATTACAAGGAGCCGAGATAAAGTACACCATCATGGAGAGCGGCATTTTCCTTGGTGAAAGCAACAAGGGTTTTTAGGCCATATATTTTGAGCTCTAAAGTTGTTGCTTTCGTTCCCCATACCATGGTAAAAGATATCCTATCAAAGATGGACGTCTCAAGCAAAAGATGCAGATGGGTAAACAAATTGCGGTGTATGACATGGATATCCAAACCACAAAATTAGTAATAGGTTTGGGCCTAGCTAAGCTTATGGTAGAGAGCAACCTGCAAACTATTGAGGTGAATGAAGTAGAAGAAGAAATGGTAAGTATCTTTGAGAAGTTAATGAGTTCTCGAATGGTATAATGATATAATTTTTATCTCGGACATCTATCTTCATTATGAACATTTGAGTAAAAATCGAAAAAAGCTCTTAAGTTATACTCCCAAAAATATGTCATTATTGATTTTGGGTTAGCTTGGAAGAACTCGAAGGAGTTCTCTTAAGATGCATTAGTGAAGATGAAGCCCCAAAATAATTGTTGATCTTCATGGAGGAGTTTGTGGGGGCATTTATTGGAAGGGTCACAGCTCATAAAATTTTGAGAGTTGGTTATTGGTGGCCCACCCTTTTCAAAGATACAACTCTGTTGGTTAGGAAATGTGAAAGCTGCCAGTGTTTTTATGGAAGAATGAAAGCTTCAAGCTCCCTCCCTTTGTAGCTTTGTATCAATTGAAGCTCCATTCAAACAAGGGGGAATGGGCTTCATTGGTGAGATTTCGATTCCTCAAGATTTGGCTACAAGTGGATTTTAATAGCCACCGATTACTTCACCAAGTGGGTGGAGGCAATCCCCACCAAGAAAACAACTCACCAAGTTGTCATGGACTTCATTTTAAATCATATAATCTGCAGATTTGAAGTGCCGACTAAGATTATTGTGATAATGCCATGAGCTTTGAGATAAACCTTTGATGGCAATGTGTAAAGAGTATGGGATCAATTTGACATATGCTTCTAACTACAATCCCCAAGGACATGGACAAGTTGAGTCCAACAATAAAAACTTGTTGAAGATCATTAGAAGAACCTTAGAGCTGAAAAAGGAAGTGGGGTGAGCAATTGAAGTTTGTTGTTTGGGTGATGTGGAATCACTTCAAGAGAGCTACTAGTAAAAGCCCATTTGAGTTGGTGTATGGAACTCAAGCTTTGTTGCTCCTGCGCATATGCAATTGTCTTCATATTAGTTTGATCAACCATTGAAGAATCGGAAGTTAGTCCATATGATGCTCGCATAAATCGATTGTTGAATTGGATGAAGAAAGAAGGGCATCCCATCGAGAGACATGTAAAGTTCAGAGAGAAGTTGAAGAAATTGTTTGTGAAGGTGACTCTAAGAGCTTTCACTTGGGAGATCTTGTGTTATTATGGGATAGAAGACACGAGGATAAGGGCAAGCATGGTAAATTTGATGCATTGTGGATGGGCCCTTATTCGATTGACATTTGAATTGGTAAATACACCTTTTTCCTAAAAGACTTGGATGGGAAATTGCTCAAATTGTCTGTTAATGACAGGAATTTGAAACATTTCCTTGATTGATTTCCTAGAATCAAGGTGAGCACCATTTGTATAGTGTATAGTTCTTTGGTTTCATTCTAGCTTTTGTGTTTTTGTTTGTTCTGGTCCTTGGTGACCTAGTTTTGCTGGTTTCTCGGTTCATTTTTGGGAAGTTGGTTATGGTTTTTTTCGCTTTGCAGGCTGACTCTGTTGCCCAATGGGTCTTTTTGGAACTTGGTCTACTTTTTTCTTATGGCACTCGCTGGGAGTGCCCATCCCCGAGTCGGAGCCGATGTTGGTGCTTGATTTGATTGTGCCCTAAATTGGTTCGAAGAAGTTTTCAGTTTGCCTTAAAATCTTCAATCTGCGTGCTCTGTTTTCTATTTCCTCGATTTGGTGCGTGAAGTGTTCAATATTCACTTGTATACCTTTGATAATCCTTCTCCATTGTCATAAATCATGCTTGGCCATGAATTATTTGCAAAATTCTTTTTTCTTGGTGAAAAAGTCGATTCTAAGCGAAAATGGTGAAGTTATGTGTTTTTGCTATTTGACGGGCGTGTTTCCTTATCAAATTCTATCCTCAGCATCGGTAACTTACGTGGCCTCCTTTGATTGGTTGAGGGATGGCGGAAAAATGTTATGAACTTGTCATTTTTGTCACTTTTGGCTAATTTGGCAAAAAGATTGATTTGGTCCCGTGGCCCCATCGAGATCTGATTGGCTAAATTCAAGTGGCGGAGCAAATTTCTTATTTTTTCCCCGAAGAAGCACACATGGTAGCTTCTAAGTCAAAAATGGAATGGCGGATTGTCGGGTTCCTTTGAAGTTTTTTGAATTTATTTTGTAAAAGATTAAAGTCACAAAGTGAACCGAAAATCTACTGCAAATCAGAAGTGGACGCGTGGCAATTTGAAAAGTCAAAGATAGAGGAAAGGCGGGCCGATGGAGAACTTTGAAGTTTTTCGCCTTGTTTTGGAAAACTGGGAATAAAGTATAAAAATGGGCCGAAACTCCACCTCTAATCAGAGAAGGACACGTGACTTTGAAAATTCAAAGCGGGAGGTGGAATGTTGGGTTACTTTGAATTTTTTTAACTTCAAAAGATAAAAGTTAAAATGTGAACTGCAACTCCGCTCCAATCAAAGAAAGACACGTGTCATTGAAAAGTCAAAACAAAGAGGCAGAGAATGAAGTATAAAAATGGGCTGAATCTCCGCTCCAATAAGAGAGGAACATGTGGCAGCTTTGACAAGTCAAAGCGGGAAGGCGGAGCATCGGGAAGTTGGAGGATTTAAGCCCTTTTTGGTGAAAAAGGGAATAGAGTATAAAAGTTAAGCGCGCCCCGCCAGAGTTAGTTTGAATCTACATTGAAAAGTCAAAGGTAGAGGTGCGGGCCATCGGAGCAAATTTGGAAATTTTTTTCTTTTTGCAAAAAAGAGGTAAAATGGCAGAATCGAGCCGCGATTCCGCTGGGACCCACATTGAGCCACGTGTCATGCCCGTTTTCAAAGGGTGGAAGGGCGGAGAAAAATGTGAAAATTTCACATTTTCTCCAAAATTCATAAAATGCTAAAAGGTGCTCTCAAGCCCGTTTCAACTCAGATCTTTCCACGTGGACGACTCAAATTCAAAAGGGGCAGAATCAACGGTTTGTGCAATGCATTTGATGTTGCCGCCATTGATGTTCCAAGAACTCTGGAGATGTGCTTTTTGCATCGTTCTTCATCAAATTTTGATGATTTCTTGTCGTTTTAATGGTATAGTGCAATCAAATGGATTTAGAGCTCAATTTGTGAATCTGAGGTACAAATTTGAACATTTGAAGTGGATTTTTTGCTCGAGAACTTGCAAAAATGTGAATTATCAAATCCAGAAATTACAGAGCAAAATTGCAGAGGGAAAAGGATGAAATGATGAAGGAAAGCATGTTGCAGGTGCCAAGGATGAAAAATGTGCTCCCAATTAGAACAATGATGCAAATATTTGAAATGATTCACCTTTTCGAACACTTGACAACTTTTGGGCGTGGATCTGTTAAACGTCCCTTTTATGGAAATCTTGGTGAAATATTGCAACAAGCAAAGGTGCTTCGAATATTCTTGTTTCTAGGGGAAAAGAAGCTTTGATGTAATGCAAATGTTATAAATAGCATGCTTGAGTCATGCAAATGGTGTCGGTTGTTAATTCTGTCAAGAAAATTTTGAGAGAAACCATTTTCTTCCTAAGAAGCCATCCGAGAGACCTGTTAATCTCTTTTGTTTTAGATTTGCATCGTGTCAAGTTGGTTGTGAGTGTACAACCATTGACGAGCTCTGAGATTGTTTCAATAACTTTCCCTTGCTGATGAATTTAATCAATTTTGAGTTAATTTATGTTAATCTCGGGAAAAATTTGTGTCTACTTTATTTCAGATTGTCTGCAAATAGTTTTTCTTGTTCTTATTGCAATCTTACATTGAAATATTTGTGAATCACACATAATCTCATCCATGTGATAGTTTAGTGGCATTTGCAATCTCATTATCAGAAGAGCTTTCATCTGTTAATAAGATAAACAATTTAAAATCACTTTACCTTCCTTGATTGACAGAGATTGTTTGTTAGCCTTTGAGGGTATCTTAGGCGTGATAAAACAAAGGTTGACAATGTTTAATTTGGTCTTTTAGCTCAAGCCTTCGTGTTAAATTCCTAAAGATTGTGTGAAAACGTGTAAATCTGGGCCTCCATTTATGCACACCTTCTGGTTGAAGGAACATTTGGACTATTCCACAGCTTTATGTTGTTAAGTTTTCCAATTATTGTTAAAGCTCTCAAAGATCTGGTAAAATCAACTTTTCCTTGTTTAACTTCCCACCAAAAATATCTTAACTGATAAATCCTACTGTATTACCCGTGTTTGCCCTGTGTGTCAACAAATGAAATATTTCCATTGTCAAAATATGCGAAACAAATCAGGTTTCAATGTCTTTAGTAACCTAAGCCTTGCTTGGAAAATATCTCCATTCTTTAGAAGTGACAACTCGTGAGAGTTAAATTATGGTGCATTGATCATATTTTCCCAAGGTTCTTCTTTAAAATTTGTGCAAAAGAAGGATATCTTCATCTCCTTTGTCAACGGAGGTTACAAAGTGGGTTCTCTTGTCTGGTTAAAAGGCAAAACCTAAAATAGTCGTGGATAGATTAAATCCTTTCAAGGTGTTATCCAATTCTCCAACACCGAGTGAAAAAGAGCCGGATGAATCACCTCCTAGCTCTGAAATGACACATATTTCGATTTGTTTGTCCATGAGTGTCCCGAGAAATCTTTTATGTTTCTTCGACTTCTATTGGAGAATCAATTTGGGTACCAACACACACATTCTCCAGTCTCCATCTTTTTTTGGAGTCAATAGCGTTGGAGTTGCACATGGACTCATGCTTTCTCTCACTAACCCTTTCGTATTTGATATACCATTTGTTTGTTCAACTCTTCACTCTGTGTCGGACTCATCCGATACGTTTCTGGTTTGGAAGGGCCGATCTTGGGATCAAATCAATATGGTGTTGAATATCTCGCTTTGGAGGTAACCCATCTGGTAGCTCATCTGGTATGACATATTTGTATTCTTTTAGTACCTTTTCCGCAGCAACAGGTATATTAAAGTCCTCTATTTCCACCTTCTTTGACATTAGTGCATAACACCAGCCAACTTCTTCCATTTCTATAACAAACTCTTTTGTAGCCAATAAGCCCTCACTCTTCTCTTCTTCCTTGAAGGGTAACAAGACCACCTTTACACCATCCTTCCAAAAGGTATATGTATTTTTCCCTCCATCATGTGTAACTTTTCTATTGTATTGCCAAGTCCTCCCCAATAATATATGGAATGCATCCATTGAGATAACATCACACCACACCTCATCCTTGTAAGTATTCCCAATTGAAAAATTTATAAGGCATCTTTTATCTATGGTTACCTCATTCTTTTTCTTGAACCATGATATATGATAGGGATATGGGTGCTTCTAACATTTCAAATTGAGTTTATCAACTATTACATTTGAAACCATATTTTCACAACTACCACCATCAATAATAATTTTACATACCTTTCCTCCAAAGGTGCATCTTGTTCGAAATATATTTGTTCGTAGCCACGAATCGACACCAGTGAGAGAATTATGTTCTTTCTCCTTCCCTGGACAATCATCATCCTCCTTATCTTGAGGGTTTCACGCAAGTTTGCAGAAACCTCCATTTCTTCTTCCTCTTTAGCTTCAACCAAATTTACTCATGGTTTTTCTCCTTGCCATCTATTTTGTGTAGGATAGTGCGGACACTCAAAAGCTCTGTGCCCCTCTTTACCACATCTGTAACATGTATATTGCCTTTGGGGGCTATTCCAGCCCCGTCCTCCAGTATAACCTCTTCCCCTCTGAAACCCCCTACCTCTTTGGTAGTTACCATGGCTTTGATTAGAATCTTCATGCCCTTCGTATTAGAGGATTCACCTTTTGTAGATTAAAATCTACCCCCGCTCTCATTAGAGATGACGATGGACCTCTCTTCACACCTCCTCTAAAATTATTCTTGTTCTTTTCTTCTTCCTTTAATACGAGTTGATAAGCATCATCCGGGTTATGGATTTGGAGCATACATGCTCATCTTGTATGGTGTAACTCAACCCATTTATGTATCATGTAGTCTTTTGTTCTTCGACTCTCCTGTTCCACCTTGATTGATAACTTGTAAAATTCATTAGTATACTCCTCAATGATGATATCCTTCGACTTAGGTTTTGGAACCTTCAAAGAGTTTCGCGCATAATCGATAGGAAGAGACTTTTCTTCTAGCTTCTTTACCATTTTATTCTAGTTTCGAATCTTGCCCTTTCCATTCCTTTTTCTTTCATTTTGTAGGTGATCCCACCAGATCAATGCATGTCCAACCAACTTAGTGTATGCAAACTTAACCTTCTTCTCTTTTGAAATGGTTTTCCACTCAACGAATTTTTTCATGCGATTTAACCAGTCAATCAACTCCTCTGGTCGTAACCCTCCACCATAATCAGGAACATTAATCTTGATGTCGTCATTCTTTCCTCTAAAGCTCTGGATCAATCTCTCCTCAAATGGTCTCTCATTTAAGGTTTCTTCATCTCTCTCATTTTCTTCTTCATCTCCTCCTTCATTCATTAATAGAGGTACTTATTTAATATCACTATCTAGGTTTGCATCCCCATTTGCATGTCTCCTTCTAAGGTGGGTAACTTCTCCTGTGAGCTCAACAACTTGTCTTTGTAGCTCCTGCATATTCCTATTCATCTGGGCATAACCTCCCCTTCGCATCTAGCCATGATTATATAAAATAGAGGAAAAAATTACACATAAAAAATGTAATATGTTACCTTAACTATTTCCGCAAGATCAAAATCTGGCTCTAATACCAATTGATGTGAATCCAGCTGCAAGAGGTTGAAATACCTCCAAAACACACATAAACAACTTTGAAAATAAAAACCAAGAGTTTCAAAATATCTTTCTTCTCATTCTAGAATCCACACTAATCTTTTACATCATTACAATCCTCCTTTTATTTCATGTCTACTCTAAAAACCCTAAAATGCCAAAAATTACCTACTAGCAAAACAACTCGGATGAGACCCAAATTTGCGTGCCTAGTATGAATTTATAAATTAGGGCTCACGAGAAATTTTGACTTATTCTAACAAGCACAATTTTTTTATTAAAGTTCTAAGACCTAGTCAAAAGCGAAAAAAACATTCAGAGCCAATTTTAGGCAACTAGATGAAGGAATCTCGGGCCCGAAAATGTGCCAAAATGGCCACAACCTTGCAAGAAAAGTTGACCCTAGCGTAGTAATGATGTATATCTACCGCCCGCAAACTTTCAGACAATCCACATGTCGATCAAAATTTATGGTCTTCACAAGTTATGCTCCCGCATCATTCTCCCCTGCTTGAAAAGAATTCGGTTTTTGCGAAGTTTGTTGACGGAACTCATCTAATTTTGAAATGTCAATATTCTTCAACTCCCACTCAGGAATCCAAGTATTTTCTTCTTGCTGCAAACCTTTCCACTATACCAAATATATGTTGTAGCTCCCATGTCTAGTAGTGACTGTCTTTTGTCCAAGACACACATTACCCTCTCCTTTTTCTTCTTCTAAGATCTCTTTGCTTCCAATTTATTTCTTCCTCTCGCAACATTTTCATCATGACTGAAAATTATATAAGTCAGAAACATTAAAAACTGGTGAAATAGAAAAAATTTCAGGTAGCTCCACCTTGTAGGCATTATCACTCATTTTACTCGAAATCCTACATGGCCCAATCTTCTTGAGTTTATTAAATGTCCCTTTTGGAAACCTCTATTTTCTAAGATGAACCATCACCATATCTCCTTCTTAGAATACACTAACTCTTCTACTAGCATCTGCACTTTTTTATATATTGTGCATTACTCACTTTTAACTTTTCCCTCACTTCATCTTTCAATTTGTAGAATGTGTTATGCAAATGCTTCGCATCATCACTAGTTTCATCTTCATCGGGTAGAACAATTAGATCTATGACCCCCTTGGGATTCCGACCATATACAACTGGAAAAGAGACCTCCTGTTGACTGTTTACCGAGCTATTATAAGAAAACTCACTTGTGGTAAATCTAAGTCCCATTTTTTAGATTTTCTCCAACTATACAATGTAGGAAATTTCCCAAGCTTCTGTTCACTACTTCCATCTACCCATCAGTTTGGGGGTGATATGCACTACTTCAATTGTAGTTGTGACCCCGATTTCCTCCGAGTCCACGGAGTCTTCCAAAAGTGACTCAAAACTCCGTGTCCCGATATGAAGTGATCGCTTCTTGGAACTCCATGCAATCTAACCATTCGAAAATAAATAAATCTGTAACTCTTGAAGCATCATTAGTTGTTTTAAAAGAAATGAAATGTTCCATCTTAGAGAATATATCAACCACAACAAAGATAGAATCATTCCCTTGTTGTGTGTTAGGAATTCCTAACATGAAATCCATACTCAAATCAACCCATGGCCCTGTAGGGACAGGTAATGGCATATACAACCCAATATTATGTGCATGGCCCTTAGCCATTTGGCACACTCTACATCTTGCTAAAATCCTACTTATGTCCCTCTTTACCTTTGGCCAATAATAATTTTCTACAATAAGAGAAATTGTCTTACTTATACCAAAGTGTCCAGCCAACCCCCCACTATGCAATTATCTTATAATATTTTCTCTCATTGAACTAGTAGGGATGCACAATTGTTTCCCCCTAAACAAATAACCATCATGCATCAAATAATCAAGAACAACTACCTACTATAGGATCCTTAAGTTGTCTCACAACATCACCAAAATATGGATCACCTTCATACAATTCCTTAACTGCCTCAAACCCTACTACTTCATTTTCCATTTTTGTCAAAAGTGCTACACGCCTACTCAAGGCATCAACAACTTGATTTTGCTTACCCGAATTATGCTTTAAGACAAAAGTATATTCTTGCAAAAATGAAACCCATTTTGCATGCCTACTATTTAGTTTCTTCTCGGTATGTACAAATTCCTTTACTACCAAGTAATGTCTCCAGTTCCTTAATGCCTGAACAATAGCATAAAATTCCACATCATAAGTAGAATATTTCCTCCTGACTTCATTTATATTTTCACTAAGAATGCCACAAATCATCCTTCTTGAATCAATATAACTCCAATCCCGACATGTGAGGCATCATAGTCAGACTCGAAAACCTTGTTAAAATATGGCAATACCAAAACATGTGCTTTTGACACTTTCTTCTTCAATAATTCAAAATTATCTGTTGCTACCTTGGTCCATAAAAAATCCCCCACTTTTGTACACTTTGTTATGGGTGCAACAATGCTACTTGAAATTCCTAATAAACTTCCTATAAAAATTTACCAATCCATGAAGATTGCAAACCTTGGTCACATTCCTTGGAATAGGCCATTCCAAAACTGCCTTTACTTTTTCCTCATCCATCCTCTGATATGAAAAATCCCAAAAAAACAAGACTCTTCTGAAGAAATCTACACTTCTTTAAGTTTGCATATAGACTCTCTTTACATAACAAGTCTAACACCAATTTCATATGTAACAAGTGTTCTTCCACTGTCTTACTGAATATCATCAAAATAAAAAACAACAAACTTACCATTATATTCTCAGAGTACTGCTCATCAACCTCATGAATGTACTAGGTGCATTAGATAGCCCAAATGGCATCACCATCCACTCGTATAATCCATCTTTTGTTTTGAAATCCGTTTTCCATTCATCCCCTTCACAGATTCGGATCTGGTAGTACCCACTCTGTAGGTCAATCTTGCTAAAATATCGGGCTCCTGCTAACACATCCATCATATCATCCAATCTTGGAATTGGGAACCGATACTTAATTGTGATCTTGTTTATGGCTCTATTATCTACGCATATTATCTAGTCTCCATATTTTTTGGGAGTCAATAGCACTAGATTTGCACATGGACTCATGTTTTCTCTCACTAACCCTTTATGTATTAGATTTTTCACTTTTCTATTCAACTCTTCACTCTATGTCGGACTCATCCGATGGGTTGTCTAGTTTTAAAGGACTGATCCTGGATCAAATCAACATGGTGTTGAATATATCACTTTTGATGTAAAAATTTGGTAGCTCATCTGGTATGAAATCTTTGTATTCTTTTAGTACCTTTTCTGCAACAACAAGTATAGTAAAGTCCTTTATTTTCACCTTTTTTTACATTAGTGCATAACACCATCCAACTTCTTCCATTTTTGTAACAAACTCTTTTATATCCAATAAGCCAACACTCTTCTCTTCTTCCTTGAAGGGTAATAAGACCACCTTTCTACCATCCTTCCAAAAGGTATATGTATTTTTCCTCCATCATGTGTAACCTTTCTATCATATTGCCAAGGCCTACCCAATAATATATGGCATACATCCATTGTGATACCATCACATCACACCTCATCCTTATAGGTATTCCCAATTCAAAACTTTATAAGGCATCTTTTATGTATTTTTACCTCATTCCCTTACTTGAACCATGATATAAGATAGGGATATGGGTGCTTCTCACATTTCAAATTGATTTTATCAACCATTGCATTTGAAACCATATTTTCACAACTACCACCATCAATAATAATTTTACATACCTTTCCTCCAGAGGTGCATCTTGTTTGAAATATATTTATTTGCAACCACGAATCAACACCAACAACATCATGTTCTTTCTCCTTCCTTGGGATAATAATCGTACTCCTTATCATGAGGTTTCACCCAAGTCTGTGCCGAAACCTCCATTTTTTCTTCCTCTTCAGCTTCAACCAAATTTACTTGTGGTTGTTCTCCTTACCATCTATCTTGTGTAGGTTAGTGTGGATACTCAAAAGCTTTGTGCCCTCTTCACCACATCTGTAACATGTATATTACCTTTGGGGCTATTCTAGCCCCGTCCTCCATTATAACCTCTTCCCCTCTGAAACCCCCTACCTCTTTGGTAGTTACCATGGCTTTGACCAGAATCTTCATGCCCTTCTGTATTAGAGGATTCACCTTTTGTAGATTCAAATCTACCCCTGCCTCTCATTAGAGATGATGATGGACCTCTCTTCACACCTCTTCTAAAATTATTCCTCTTATTATTTTCTTCTCCTTTAATGCGAGTTGATAAGCATCATCTAGGCTATGGATCCGGAGCATACTCATCTCATCTTGTATGGTGTAACTCAACCCATTTATATACCATGTAGCATTTTGTTCTTCAGACTCTCCTTGTTCCACCTTGATTGACAACTTGTAAAATTCATTAGTATACTCCTCAATGCTTTGAGATCCTTTTGTCTTAGGTTTTGGAACCTTCGAAAGAGTGTTTGAGTATAATCTATAGGAAGAAACTTTTCTTTCAAATTCTTTACCATTTTATTCTAGTTTCAGATCTTTCCCTTTCCATTCCTTTTTCTTTCATTTTGTAGGTGATCCCACCATATCAATGCATGTCTGAAACCTTAGTGCATGAAAAATTAACCTTCTTCTCCTCTAAAAGGGTTTTCCACTCAAATAATTTTCCATGCGATTTAACCTAGGTCAATCAACTGCTTTGGTCGTAACCCTACACCATAATCGAACATTAATCTTGATGTCGTCATTCTTTCCCTCTAAAGCCTAGATCAATCTCTCCTCAAATGGTCTCTCATTTAAGGTTTCTTCATCTCTCTCATTTTCTTCTTCATATCCTCCTTCATTCATTAATGGAGGTACTTCTTCACTATCACTATCTGGGTCTGCATCCCCATTTGCATGTCTCCTTCTAAGCGGGTAACTTATCCTCGTGAGCTCAAGAACTTGTCCTCGTAGCTCCCGCATATGCCTATTCATCTGAGCATAACCTCCCCTCTCACGTCTAGCCATGATTATATAAAATAGAGGCAAATTTTACACAGAAAAATGTAATATGTTACCTTAACTATTTCCACAAGATCAAAATCTTGCTCTGATACCAATTGATGTGAATCCAAATGCAAGAGGTTGAAATACCTCCAAAACACACATAAAAACTTTGTAAATAAAAACCAGGAGTTTCAAATATATTACTTCTCATTTTTTAATCCACACTAATATTTTACATCATTACAATCCTCCTTTTATTTCATGTCTACTCTAAAAACCCTAAAATGCCAAAAAAAAACCTAAAATGCCAAAATTTACTATAAAAACAACTCGGATGGGCCCCAAATTTTTCGTGTCAAATATTACTTCAATTATTAGGGCTCACACAATTTTTTTACTTATTCTAACAAGCACAACAAGAGTTATTAAAGTTTTAAGACCTTGTCAAAAGTGAAAAAAACATTTGGAGCCAATGTTAGGCCAATGGATGAAGGAATCCGGGCCCAAAATTGTGCCAAAATGGCCACAAAATTGTAAGAAAACTTAACACCAGTATAGTAATAATGTTTACCTACCACACTTTCAAATTTCAGGACGATTCAATGGTCGGATCAAAATTTATGGTCTCCGCAAGTTATGCTCATGCATCATTGGTATCTACCAAGTGTTTTCACTTTCCCTCTGCAGGGAAGAGTTCTACAGATTAGAGTGCATGCGCCCCCTAAGAGGGGAGACATCATTGATGGTTTCTACTAACACAATGTGTATACATTAGGTTACACACAGCGAGTGAGTTCAGATCCGTCTACGAACTCTATACACAATGGCTTCTATAGGACATGGTGTCTTTTGGAATTTCTCATGAGAAGTTATAAGATCGGGGGTTTATAGTAGATGTGACTCTTTACACTAATCCATCCAAAGGTGTTGGATCACCCAAAAACTAGGAAAATACAGAGATCTCTTCACACATTTCAGCAGAAGCGGTTAAAGGTTGGATGATACATATCATTTCCTCCATATACTTCTTCAGCCAAGGTGGCGTGAGATCGCCCAAAAAACTCGCAACAGTACATGATATCCTTCTACACCCTTTTCTCTACATGGATCAGTGCACATGTTCCATTTACACTTTTATTTCAACGTATTTTACATTTGTGTACTTTACACATTTCTATATACATGCATATTTTACACAACGTTTTTACATACATACATATTTGACTACTTGATTATTTTCTCCTTGCAATTATGGCCATATGATAAATAAGCGGTCAAATTGGGGAAACAACAACCACAAAAGCAATAATGACATTGACAATAACAACACACCGTTATAGGAACTTTCCTTTACTAACCATGCAAGTACACTACACACAACAATAACCACATATGCATTCTACCCTAAGTTCACTCTCATCACTTTTTATGCGCATTTTTCATCTTTAGAATCCACGCTCCTCCACATTTTTTTTTTTTGCCATTCCAAGCTCGAGTCTAGTCCATCGACAAGTCTTCTTCTACACTCTAAATGGATATCAGGTACGCATCTCTATCTACTTTATGTTACCAATTTTTTCGCTCACCAACATAAAGTGGGGAAAAAAGTGTAGACACAAAATTATGCACTTTAGGCATTATTTAGCCTAGTCTTATACTACTATTTAGAAGGTTCTCAAGTGATTAAATTAAAAATTAATCCCACCTTTTGGAAATTTATTTTATATTTTATTTTGTCATTCCCGCATATTTTCTTGCACATATCTCTGTCCATTTCGCAATCGCCCCATCGTTCTAGCCCAAAATCAGGGGCACCTAAAGGCAGATCTTGGGCACCCCAGTGCCCTCGTGCCACCTTGGGTGCCCCGATCTATTTTTTTTCTTTCCTTCTTCTTTTGGGGCCTTTCTAGCCATTTTTCATCCTTATACTTTTCCCACTGTCCACGTCCATGTCAAGCGTTAATTACAAATTAAGTTTGAGAACCATATAAATATATAGTTATAAGACCATAATGAGGGTCCTAAAGATCACACACTACTATCACTCCATCTAGAGTTGTATCCATTTCATCACTTACATCCACATAGTGTCACACATCAAGGTTAGGAGATTTGCATAAATACACCCAACATAGAGGGAGGGATTTTATTCTATTCCATGCACACATGCTACTACATTTTCTATAGTTCTTATTGATCGCTACTTCACAAAATGTGACTGGCACAATAAAGCACCAAAGGAATGACGTACACACACTCTCCAGAACTACATCCAGGTTTGAAATGTAGTGCAATGCTTAGTGATAGGACCGCTAGTTTGGCAGTTGAGGTCAGTCCGACCCATTCATTTTGCATATTTATTTTTCTTAGGATTTGATACTTCTTTTCTTCTTCTAGGTCATTATTAAACTTATCCAATGGAAACCAACAAATCCAGTCTAACAGATAGATAGAGTATCAGATCATCTTGCGACCATATAAAATTCAAATTTTGAGCATTTACAGAGACCAGGGTGCCTAATTTGCGCACTGGGTGCCCCAATATCTTCCCAAGTCCCTCAATCAGGCCTTCGATCTTCTATATCCGACCTTTGCATGAATTTTGAGTGGTCGTATGTACTTCTATTTTTTTTTCAGACCAGTAACAACTCAGTGAAAGTCTCTTCGAATGAGCTAAGCCATTTCCCTTCCTTCTCTTACACATTTAGGGTTTTATTCCACTTAGTATAATTATTTACTATTGTCTTATCCTATTTTAGTTTCATTTACACAACATTTTAGTCCTCCTATATTATATTAACTAATTGTTATACTTCTCATAATATTAGTATTAGATTTCAAAATTAATTAATTAGACATTCCCGTGTTTGTATTCTAACAGAAGCGGGACGGTAGCATGTTAGCGATGTAAATTATTTTGTACATGCACAAAGCAAGACTACACCATTTTCGGTTTAGTTTGTACTCTAGATATCCCACTCTTACTCTCACATTATGTACTTTTTCAACCTAAGATATTTTAAAATTGATTGAATTAAAATGTCTCTTAAATTTACCCCAAACAGATTGACTATATATATAATAGATTATTTATAGTCTTTTATCAAAGTTAAATAATACATTACAATTATATTTAGATGTAACTTTATTATTTAATAAATAAATTCATGGATTAATAATACATAATATATTCAATGGGGTATTGATGTATATCAATATATGTGTTACTTAATATAACTATGAATGAATACCTAAACGTGACTTATACATGTAAAGTTGAGATATTGAATTATTACTAAATTTGTTCATACTTGCGGGGTTATTTGTGGGTGTGCTTGACAATTTACCCCAAACAAATTAAATTATTTACTTTCATTAAACTAACTTAACCATATCGATCATCATATAAATAATTATATTTCATCTCCAAAAAATCACATATCTTGAAGAATTGATAGAGTGAAGGTCAATTGAATAAAAATTACTTGTGGCATTTGTATGCCAAGCCTTTAAATGTTTCCCGAGATTCTATTGCTTTGAGATAAACAACATGCATAAAGAAACCCCGATGCACTTAATTAACATCGTTAAATATATTAAATAGACAAATAACTCAATCTATATGTTTGCTCATTACCTCAATAGAGTTCACAAAAATATGTACACTCTGCATGGGGAAAAAAAAAAATGAACCAGAAATAGAAGAGGGTTAAAATTTATAAATATGGAATCAAGATAACTAATATTTTAATAATTATTTACAACATCTAGGGATATCAAAGGCTTGACAAAGTCTTCTTTACCACCAACTACAAATAACAAGCTTGCATATCTTTGAATGCCTAAGTCTTCTCAGTGCAATCACACCATAGAATCCTCATCTTGCACCTTCCTCTAGCTATCACCCATTTCGTAGAAGCATCGTTTTGTTTCGCTTCTTGAACTATCACTTCCTGCCTACCATAAAAATTTAAAACAACCACAAATATATTTCCTAAAACAAATGTTAGGGTGAAAATGGGGTATACCTAGAGTAGAGTTATCAAACCCTCGTCATACATATTATCCTATCTATTTTACATAGATCACAATATAGTGAATGAGCCACGATACCCTACCATCAAATACCCAAAATATAGCGTCCCAAACTCATATAACATTGTGCTTAACATTTAACAAAAAAATGAAGTTAGGGATGTTTTAGCATACTCAAGTGGAAGACATTAATTTTGGTAATTGAAATACCTTTATTCACATGATTCTTTTACAATTTTTGGAAATTTACTTATCCCAAAATCCATTTTCCTTACCTATAATGATAAAAAAATTGGACCCATTTTTTAGAAATTTTATCACGCCGCTAAACTATTTTCCACCACCACTCTATTGGTGTTTCATTTCTCATCCTATAATTTTTAACATTTTGCAGACATTCACCTGTAATACCCTCATACATAGTTCTAGAGATTCTTGTCCTTAACATCTTTTCTCGAATTTAGGGTTTCTTCAAAAATACAAGTGTCGGTAAAATAGGGTTTCTCATAATTCAACGGACTGATTAATCCATGTTCAACGTCCTCTTCTCCTTTATCTCTACCATCCAAAATTCAGACATATGACAGTCACTCTCCAAACCGCTGCATGCTACATTTACGACAAATGAATGTTTGTTCTTCGACGACCAAATAAATCAAAAGCGTTGATGTCTCTGCCGCTTATCGAAGGGAGGAGGATTTCGCTTTTGAAAATACCTTTCATCATAATTATAGCCATTTCTATTATCTTTGTTTGTGAAAATGTTAAAAATTCACATTTAGTATTCAAAATTTGTTGTTGTGTGTAGTCTAAATTATCATTTTCTTGTCAAATTATCCAAAAATTCATTTAGCATGTCAAGCTTATCAAGTATTAATTAGTTTTATCATTTGTTTCAAATGCGAGTTGTCAAAAGTATTGACATTTAAAATTTTATATGTCAAACTCATGTCATTGTTTAATTATTTTGTGTCATTGTATAATCATAACAAAAAGTAATTAAATATTTTTTTTTTTAAAAATTGACTTTTCATTCATTATTATTTAGTTGAATGTTTAAAATTTAAGTCATTGTATAAGTGTCATATTTGAAATAATCAAGTCTTTAATATTGTAAAAATAAAAAAATTGCCTTACTTTTAGTCATAAGCACTATCAGTGGAATCTAGTGTCCGAGATAAATTAGTGTAGTGATCTTACATATCCTTCACCTGACTTTACAAATTTATTATTAAAACCTTAATTAACAACTAATGACACTAAGATCAAATTTATATTATTCCCTACTACATACAACATGTCTTTAATTTTTTTAATACGCCCATTTGACAATTTTACACATATATCATTATACAAGTTTTATTTCATAAGATCTATTATCATCTAGATATATTTTAGTACCATATATTTATCATGAAAGCTTTTAAAACAATTTTTATTACAAGTCATGTGAATGGATGCTCGTAAATAAACAAACCATGATTTTCAATTGGTTGATCATATACATATTCATTTTAAATAAATAAATCAAATTATTCAATTCATAGTTTACATGTTCTTCTCTACCAACAAAGTTACCTTATTTTCTCTTATATTTGGACTCCTTAACAAAATTCCTACACTCATATGCATCGATTCCAAACTAACTAAAATAATTATAATTTCCATTATACTTCAAAAAAATATTTCTCTTTGATGATGCCTCTTCGACATATGGTTTTCCTCCTTTGTTTTGCACCGAGCTCTAAATCGTTAAAAATAAAATTAGGTCATAACATGCTTATTAAATTATATGAGTTGTGTGGGTGAGTGGTTGAGAAATAACTCATAATTTAGTGTTGAACTAGGAGATCTAGGTTTTCCATCATATTTTTCTATAAACCATACAATTGCATCCTATTTTTCTATAAACCCTAGAATATTTGAGTTATACTTCGTAAATTGATCTTATTTCTAAATCTAGGTTTTCTAGGTCCTTTAACTCTTTCCTAAAGTTTTGAATTTTACTTTTTTCAACTTCTTAAACCATTTTATTTTTGTTTATAGGTAAGGACCATACATGTACATTAACATATTATTTTAACTTATGGGTAAGTGCAACAAGTTAGTGGACAATAAGTGGACGTCATACGACAAAAAACAACAAAATCTCAACTTGTAGGGATTATCAACAAATATGCACAATCAAAATTAGAAAAATTTATATGAATATGAATCGTAGAATCCAGAATCTAGTTTCTAAACTACTATATTTTTAAAAAATGGATAAGTTTAGCTATATTAAACACTCAAAATTATATGACTTGTTTTTTTTTTTTTTTAAACCTATAAGATTGTAGTTCGTTTGCCCGCGATTTGGATGACCAAATATTGTTATTTTTTTCCTTTGGTGAAAAGTTAGATGTCATTTTCTATCTTGGGATGGATTTTATTTTGTATTTTGTTGAGCAATATTTTTTTATGCTTTTTTCCGTGAAAGTGGTCTGAAAATTTTTAGAAAATGGAGTGTTTTCCGTTTGCCCGCCATAACTATATCAAAAAATATCGAAATAAAATATATATATTTTTAACGTGTATAGAATTTTTCCACGCTTGGGATGGTATAAGTTTTATCACATTTTGATAAGCGAAACAAAATTTGCAGTCTTAAACGTAGACATGAACATTCGCGGGAAAAAATGTCTTAAAGACCTATTGTTAGTAAAAATTATAAAATGATATTTATCTTATTCTATTCACTTTAAAATCAATATTTCTACGAAGCTAACAGTCTCCCCTACGTGATGACACCATTTTTGTGAAATGTTTTCAGTTTTTAGCATGGTTCAAGTTCGTAGAAGAGCAAATTTGAAGTTTTTGACCTTTTACACGCCATAATGACCTCTCATAGCTTTGGTTGGGAAAAACAAAGATTTCCCGAGCCTTAGGGTCGATTTGATGATACAGATAGAACCGCGATCGTGGTTTTTATAACAAGCACCATGCGATTGCACTTTATAAACCATGATAGCGGTTTATAAAGCATGATCACGATTCTTAAATCATATTTACACGAATCCCAATGTTTGAATTACCAAGTGAATTTTACTTGTTTGACCTTACCGTATGAATTACTGTGAAATTATGTCACTTTGTACATTTTTTTATCACCGGAAACAAAATATCATGGGAGACAAGAAACGAAGTCAAAAAAGGAAGTCATTAAGTAAAAAAACACCAGACGAATTAGAGGCAAATAGATTTCAAAATGTTGAGCGAATGCGGAATCTTCGTGAATTAAGAAGAGGTTCATCTTCAACCCCTACTATTGTAAGCAATAAGGAACTAGGTAATGTTTCTACTGTATCAATGTTGAAGATGAATTAAATACTCATGATGAATATGTTTTTATTGTCAATATTGAAGAAGAATTAAATACTCGTGATATAGTTGATGTTGAAATTGAAGGAGACAATGAAAATGTGAATCACGAAATTCAGGTTGAAACTGTAGACAAACAAAATTTGACAAAAACACCTCCTATGATTTTACGTAAGAAACCTATTTATTTTATTGAAATTGATGAAAACATTTTGAAACCAATGTCTGAAAAATTTTCGAATGAAAAATCGGAAGAAAAGCCACCACTCAAATTTAGGATAATCATTTTGAAATTTTAAATGATTCTTAAAGATGTCGATTGTTGGTTAGTTTGATGAAATTAATTAAAATGAGACCTACATTAAACACCTTAGGATTAAACATCTATTATACATTGTAAAACCTCTACAATTGTTGAAAACCTCCATGATGCATATCAAACTGTTGGTGTCGAGACACACTAAAGATAGTAATATTGTGCGTTGTGTATTTGTTTTTTAAATTATTGGTAAATTAGTTTTTTGAAAGGGACTATACCCTTGTACAAAAAAACTCAACATCCAGAAAGGGCAAGAGAAGAACAGAGAAAGGATCAAAATCCGGATACAGAGAGGAGATCAAATGGAGCCAAACTCCAAAACGCAAAAACGAAACAGAGCAGAAAGCAGCCAAGCTACAACGACAAAACAACTAAACAGTGAAAAAAAATAGCAAACTAACAACAATGCCGCTTAACAACAGTGATCAAACTACAAACTAACATCTCTGGACCAGGCTTATTAAAGACCCAGAAAGCATGTGAAGGGTAGTTGTTCCTTTGATTTCGCATAGGGCGAAGTGATCAAGCCATAGCGGTGTACTGTTTGCCAAAGACATAATGAATGCAATAAATCCAACTAACCAGTACGGCTAGGATTTCTATCATGCTCCAAGATCTTTCCAAGATTATCTGAGATGGCGTCATGATAATTCCAAATGGTGAGATTTGTATGGGTGTTTGCAACTCCCTTGTTCTCCAATATATCGGTGGTTCTATTACCTTCTCTATAAGTATGCATGAAGTTGCATATGTTGAAGGTGCCACAGATATACTTATGGATTCATGAATGAAACTTTTGACGGTCCAGCTGGGGGGTGTTTATTATTGAGATTGTTAATAATATAATTAAGAGAGTCTCCTTCAATCGAATTTTTTCAATATACAAATTCTTAGCAATCCTAATACCCCAGAGCCGAGAGAGCTTCAAAGATAGTGATTAGTTTGTTAACCCATTTGCCCAAAGATAAGCCACCACCATGTTACCATTGTGATCTCTCGATAATGCCGCCTCCACCAAGCAGCTCCAGGGGTTACCTTTTGAAGCTCCATCAAAGTTAAGTTTGTACCACCCGGGTTGGGTGGGATCCACTTAATTAAAGATCTGTCAATTTTGGTTCCTCTCTTCAAGAGGTTTTCAGAATAATCTTCCATTTCTCCAAAATGGAAATTTCTTCTTTATGGAAGGAAATGCTCTTAGCGGGTTTGATGGTGACAAAGATTATCTTTAACATCTTTGATGAAACCTTTGAAAAGAATATCTGTAGTAGTTTTCTTATCTCTGAAAATAACCCCGTTTCTAGCTTTCCAGATGTTCCAAATCCCATGAGCGAAAATCAAGAGCCAAAATATGCTAATTAAATTATTCTTGAAGGGGAGTTCCATTGGGTCCAGGCCTCCAAAATATCATCAGGAAAACCCGCTTAAGATTTAAATGTTCCGTGATCCGGCTCCAGAAATTTCTTGCAAAATCACAATGAAGCAAGAGGTGGTTGATATTTTCAGCATCTTATTGATAGAGGCAACAACCATTAGGCATAATGAATCTTCGTTTGATAAGGTTATCCTTGGTGAGGATTTTACCTTTTATAACTAACCACGAAAAAATGATTGACTCTAGGAGTGAGTTCTTTCATCCAAATTCTCGGTCCAGCTTAATATTGCTAGAAAGAGAGGCGAAGAAGGAAGTGTAACCAGTTTTGACAAAGTGTAATCTCCATCAAAATAATCTTTCCAAACTATCTCATCGGTAGTGCCATTTTGATCAATAGAATCGAGATCCAAATTATCTTGAGAAGACAAAATATCCAAAGATACCGAGTCGGTAAATGCAAGATCTTCCATTTTTAACTCCATTACTTTCTTCCATATAATTGTTAACATGTAGTGCCATAAAAATTAATGAGGGTTTCCTTAATTTGTCCAAGTCCCTTTCCGATCACGTGTTGTGTATTTGTTACTAGTGTTATAAGTGAATCAATAAAAAAACGTCGTTTGATTACACAAACAAATCTAATGTTGAAAGTTAATCGAAAAACTCTAATGAAAGTAATTAAAAACATAATATCCTTCAATCACTTAATAACACCGATTTTTGGGCATTTTTACTAGAGCACCGCGTAAGGATAAAGATAAATTTGATGTTATAAGAGAAGTTTTTATTCAATTTTGGCATGATAACACTAGATTTTCACTTAATACAAGAGATGTTGTAAAATAGAGAGTTGGTTCTACTAATCGCAAACCACATCCAAAGCATTTCTTAGATATGACTCAAACTTGTTTTTTCGTAGTTTGAACAAGAGCATCTAAAAATTAAAATTAGTCAACATTTGTTTGAAATGTTGAAACCATTCTATGTGAAAATCAACCACACTCTCACCACTTGTTGTAGGAAACATGTTGAATTTGTGATGCATTATGCTAATTTTTTTACGTATGCATTCTATTTTTCATTTTGAAACTATGTTATCGAATGTGGTGTTCAAGCTCCACTAATATCTTCTCGGGGTTTTCATTCCTATGATATTTTGTGAAAGAGAAGTTGAACAATTATTTTATATTCATGATTGTTTAGATGGAAGTTGTGGTACATGCGGTGGATTACCTAAATTGGAAAGTTGTATCCATGAGAAAATTGGAGGTGTAATAGGACATAATTTAGTTGATTTTGATAAATATAAATCAATACCATACCAATTGAAAGATGGAAAGGAGTTTAAATGGTGTGAGCTAGTTACAAAACATATGCTTGTTTTTCAATTTATGAGAAAATTAATGGATGAAATTATTTATAAGTATGCTAGGCATACACACAGAGCCCGATGGTTAGATGAGCAGGTTCCAAGATATGCAAGGAAACATTTCCTATTGGTACTATTGTTTCAATGATCGATTTTGCAGAGAATTACACATTGTAACAAAAAATGGAGGTTCAATCGCAATCTTACAACTCAAGTACAAGTTACCATTTTTGTGCATATAACATTTATACATTCTCCGACGGATAGAGAATGATCAAATTTTTTTAAGAGAGTACCAATTTTATATTAGCGATGATCGTACTCATTCTACTTGAATTTTTGCAAGGGTGTTTCCAATTTTTTAATGGAAACTTTTTTGATAGGGACATCCACTTCAAACAACATTATATATGGTCAGATAATTAGATGTCTCAATTTAAGAATGAGTGAATGTTTTATTAGATGAGAAGGATGCATGTCAAGATGGGTGTGCAACATATTTAGAGTTTCAATGAGGTTGGACATGGAAAAGGAGAGCATGATGGTGCAGGGGCATGTGTGAAAAGAGATCTTGCAAGAGAAGAGTTGAAGTACAAAGATGGTGCTAAATTGAAAGATGAAAAGAGCATAGTGGAATGGTGTATTGACAATATGGCTCGAGGTTCTTAAGAAAATTCCACAGTTCACGAGATATTTTTATTTGATAGAGGAACAACAAATTGCTAACTACGAGGATTATATGACACTCACAGGGTCTAGTGATATACACTAATTTTGTAGCTCAGATGTTACTTTGTGGGCCACATGGACAAGAAAGTTGGCATGTTTTTGTGCATCTTGTATCGAATTTATCACTGCTGAGTGTGATTCACAAGAATGGGTGGATGGATGGATTTGTAGGCCTCTAACTCCGCTTCACGCTTATCAATTTCCACAGACATTACTGAATTGTTTCCGCAGATGAAGTTGCAACATCCAAGGACTTTGACGAAATTTTGATTGTTGTGCAACAAGGTAAATAGTTATTTACAATTTTTTTATTGAGTTATGTCCATTGAAATTAATATGTAATTTTTAAATTTGAGATGAAACATTTGGTTTTTGTAGGACTTGTTTGTAGTTATTGCGAGAAGATATTTAAGAATGAACATAATATTTCTTATGTCGTTGCATCGAGGAAAGAAAGAAGTTGACTTCTCTTGTTATAGATGGAGAATATATTGAGTACCCTACAGGGTCAGTGGTAGTTACTGGAACTTGGCTTTGACGGTATCTATTAAAAAACTCCTTTGTTTGGGTGTTTGAAGACTTTGAGACACACAAGAAAATACTCTTATATTCGCATCTAGTTCTAGAGAAAAATATTCAACTGTATAGATATCGAGGAAGGCCTAATAACAAGATTCTTTGGAAGGTTAGAGAATCAAATCACGAAGCAATCTTGTCCGGTATTTAGAGTAGATCCAATCCTAATTGTTCATTGAAATGAATTTACATGCTCACATTTGGTATATATAATTTCTTTGAAGTGTTTAAATTTGTCAACCAGATAATTCAAGTTCATATATTTTATTAAATTTGTGTATTTTGTATATATCTAGTATACATGGTTTTGATTCAACTTAAATTTCTTTGACTAGTTCACTTTTATGCAGGTTAGTGGTGCCATAAAAGCTTGGACACTTTCACATCCTGATGGTGAACATTGGAATGAATTTACACTGAGCTCATCTGGTATATATAATTTTTCTTTGAATTGTTTAAATTTTTTAGTTCTAGATTCAAGTTCATATATTTTATTAAATTTGTGTATTTTGTATATATCTAGTATGGTTTTGATTTGAAACTTAAATTTCTTTGACTAACACTTTTATGCAGGTTAGTGGTGCCAGAAAAGATTCCACCTTCACGTGGTTGGCACTATTAGTAGAGAATTTTATATTCTCGAAGCTAAGAGAAGCTTTCATTGTTTTACAAGAAAAGAGAAGCAATTAATGATGGTTTATGTACCTGTGGAGGGGGTTATTAGCTCCGGAGGAGGTAGCCCGGAAGCACTAGGAGCGTAGAGAACCAAAATGACACCTCCCAAAGTGTTTAAAAGGCCATCTCTATGCATGTGCACATTCGGTTCGGTGCCATGACCAACCGTTTGTAAGATATAGCGTTTGATAGCCTTACACTGGCTCAAACTGCCCTATTTCGTGTGTTTGCAAACAATACGACAGCGAGAGCGCCGATTGGAGATGGAAAAAACCAAGATAGGGTATTATATAGGGTCACTACGCTGAGGTGTAGGATCTAATGATATGTCTCTAGGTGCCACAGTCCGAGTAGTCACCCGTCGAAGTTGAACGATTTTTTGGTCTCAGGGCTCTTAAGGGACTATGCCCGAACGAAGTAGCCCGAAAGCAACGACATTTCCGCGCACTAAAACAACACCTCCTCTAGTGTTAACCTAGCCACCTGTATATGTTGGAAAAGTCAGTTTAGTTCCACGACCCACCGTTTGCAAAATATAGCATTTGAAAGCCTTATATTGGCTCAAACTGCATTATTTCGCATGTTTGCAAACAATAGGGAAATGAGAGCACCGACTGGAAACAAAAAAGACTGAGATAGGCTATTATAGAGGGTCCCTATACCAAGGTTTAGGATCTGACAAGACATCTCTAGGTGCCATGGAGTCTCGAGTAGTCACTCGTCAAAGTTGAACAGGTTTATGGTCTTAGGGCTCTGGGGACTACGCTTAAACAAGTATCCCTAAGCAACGACGTTTTGCGCACTAAAATGGTGTCTCCTCTAGCGTTAACCTAGCCACTTAGACATGTTAGATTTTTTTGGTGCCATTACCCACTTTTGTAAAATATAGCGTTTGTGACCTTATCTTACGGCTCAAACGCACTATTTCACGCGTTTGCAAACAATAGGTCAGTGAGAGCACCGATTGGAGATAGAAAAAAACAAGACAAGATATTGTATAAGGTCCTTGCACCAAGGTGTAGGATATAATGATAGTCTCTAGGTGGCACGGATTTAGAGTAGTCACTCGTCGAATTTGAATAGTTTTTTGGTCTCAGGGCTCTTAAGAGACTACGCCCAAATGAAGTAGCCCGGAAGCAATGACATTGTCACGCACCAAAACAACACCTCCTATAGCATTAACCTGCCACCCAAACATGTTGGCGAAGTTAGTTTGGTGCCACAACCCACCTTTTTCAAAATATAGCGTTTGACAACCTTACACTAGCTCAAACTGCACTATTTCACGCTTTTATAAAAAATAGGGCAACACGAGCACCAATTCGAGACGAAAAAACCGAGATAGGATATTGTAGAGGGTCCCTATGTTGAGGTGTAAGATTTGATGAGATGTATTTCGGTGCCATGGAGTCCAAGTAGTCACTCGTCGAAGTTGAACAATTTTTTTGGTCCTGTGGCTCTTAAAGGACTACCCCAACGGCAAGTAGCCGGAAGCAATGCCGTTGTCATGCACTAAAAAAATTCCTCCTATAGTGTTAACTGAAACCTAGATGTGTTGGCGTAGTCGGTTTGGTGCCACGACCCACCATTTAGAAAATATAGCATTTGACAACCTTACACTAGCTCAAATTGCACTATTTCATGCGTTTGCAAACAATAGGGCAACAGCGAGCACCGATTGGAGAGCAGAAAAAAACCGAGACAAAATATTGTAGAGGGTCCCTACGCTGATATGTAGGATCTGAAAGATGTATCTAAGTGCCACGCAGATCCAGTAGTCACCGTCGAAGTTGAATGGTTTTTAGTCTCGGGGATATTAAGGGACTACGCTCGAACGAAGTAGTCCGGAGTAACGACATTGTTACACACACGTAAACCATGCCTCCTCTAGCATTAAGCTAGCCACCGGACGTGTTGGCAAATTCGTTTTGTGTCATAACCCACCGTTTACAAAATATAGCGTTTGTGACCTTACTGCGGCTTAAACTCGCACTATTTCGTGCGTTTGCAAACAATAAGGCAACTGAGAGCACCGATTAGAGATGAAAAAAACTGAGATAGGATATTGTAGAGGGTCCCTACGCCAAGGTGTAGGATTTAACGAAATGTATCTAGGTTCCACGGAGTCCGAGTAGTCACTCGTCAAAGTTGAACAATTTTTTGGTCTCAGGGCTCTTAAGGGACTATGCCCGAACAAAGTAGCCCAAAAGCAACGACATTGTCACGCACCAAAATGACACCTCCTCTAGTATTCACCAGCCACCCAGGACGTGTTGGAGCGGTCGGTTTGGTGCCACGACCCACCGTTTGCAAAATATAGTGTTTGACAACCTTACACTGGCTATAACTACACTATTTCACGTGTTTACAAACAATAGGTCAACGAGAGCACCGATTGGAGACGGAAAGAATCAAGGTTTTTATTATAGAGGGTCCCTATGCCAAGGTGTAGGATCTGACGAGACATCTCTAGGTGCCAAGGATTACGAGTAGTCACCCGTCGAAGTTGAATGGTTTTTTTGTCTCAGGGCTATTAAGGGACTACGTCGAACAAAGTAGCCTGGAAGCAACGACGTTTTCATACACCGAGATGATGCCTCCTCTAGCATTCATTTGGCCACCCATACGTGTTGGCGTAGTCGATTGGTGCCACAACATCCTAAGGCATGACTTCTCACTACTCGCCTTCTTTCATTTCCTAAGACTTCCTAGAAAAGGTAGTTTGTAAACAATTATGCCACGAAGGCTTAAGGAATGCCAGAAGGCTCCGGATCAAGTGGTTTGACTCCAAACTAGGCCTCCCTAGATCCTGCCATAGCACCTGAAGGCATATACCCCCCAATCAAATGCGTTGGTGGTGACATTTTGTTGGACCACGAGGTCTCGAGGCATGACTTCTCAAGTTACTCGGCTCACATCAATGAGATTGCAACAGGGTTAACACATTACCATGTAAATAATCTAATGATTGTTAAATGATATTTTTTAAAGCATATTAATGCACAATAGAGTGTTAAGAATATTTTTTACACGTCTTGCGCCAACTAAGTTCTATAATGTTTCGTATTTTTTTACAAGTGAATTCAAATTAGGACCTTATTGTTGCACATATTAATAACAAGTTTAATTTGGACTAATACTTAACAAATAAATTTTAAGTACACTAAAAACATATAAATCACTTGTAATAAATTCCTCAAGACCATTTTTAATTGTGTACATTTTTTCCCACTTCGAGTGTGTTAACCACATGCTTAAAATAAGAAAATTGATATATAAATCCACACTTGAATCTCTTGAAAAAAATGATCTTGCACTAAGAACCTTCAAAAATATTATATAACATAACATCATATATCATATATCATTTAAGAATAACATTTAACAGATCATATATCATATATATCATATCCATAATGGTCACATAATTGATGCCATCAAATCAAATCAAACATATAGAACTAAAACATGGTTATGAAAACATACATAGAAGGATATCATGTGCAATGAAATCAAATCAAACATAGAAGTAATATCATTATGAAAACCAACATGGATATAATGTATCAAACTAAGTGTGTTGGACATGTCTATGAAAATATAAGTTCATAACATGTATCGAACTAAGTGTGTCATACATATAGGACCACATGCGGTCGCATAAGGCTATATACATGGACTATATGAAGAATCATGAACTAGGACCAGATGGCATATATATCTATACATCCAGGTCCTATGAATCTAATCATGAAACATCTTCCCTCTCTTCGCCCTGCTAGAAGAAGCATGTCCACGACCTGGGGATGTAGTGGAGGGAGATGCCACTACGGATTTCATCCGTGTGGTCCTAGGCATCTCTAAGAAGGCCTGCAACCTAGCCTGCACATTCATAAACAACAAGTTTTTAACACCCAAATTTTTAAAATACATTCAAAATTTAGAAACTTAGAATTTATTTAATGCATGTGAAATCTTACCGCAATCTCATGATCCCTATCAATTTGTCATCGACACATCGCAGGGTCAATGGTAGACTCACGAGGGGTAAGCTACATAAAAATAAATAGTTCAAATTAAATATTTCATGTACAAAATTTGATATTATAGATTTAAGTAATAAGAAAAATTCTTCTAAAATTTAACAAATTTAAAAAATTGTACCTCGCTTAGTGGATCTGCAGATGATATGGTAGTATCTCACAATAGCCTCCACCGATCTGCATATAGGGAGGAGTTTCTCTCAGCGGTCATAAGCTATACAAAAAAACTTGTACAGATCAATATTAATCTACATGACTTCCACATAATAGACCAAAGCATAATCGACACATAACAAACTAATACATATTAATTTTCTAATAGAAACCAACCAATGAATCTAGCTTTAATGATCTTCTAGGGAAGTCAATGATGTTACTCAAGTCTCCTAATTCCTACAAGAGTATATACACAACCGAACTTCCACAATTAGAAACAAAGTGTAAAGAGAAACTAACACGTGTAAAAGTCACGTGAGGCGTGTCGGTATCCTCGGTGCCTGAGAAAGATGATGACCCACAAGCTCCTACATATAAAAGACAAACATATTAATATGTACATGTACACGTGAAACATTATAATAATAAAAGTGCAATTAAATGAAATTTGAAATGTAAGTACAACTTGAAACTTACGTCGTAACATGCCCATTCTGCGGAGCTAGCATGTCAACGCCGGATGTGTCATTCACAACTATTCTTGCTTAAATTTTAAAAAAGTTTTTACATGTATGTACATGACGTAATCAAATATATATATATTAAAATATCAAATGAATTAAACTATTGTATATATATATATATATTAAATATTTATTTGATATTTACCTGTGAAAGACCAAGATCATTTGCACCAGTTCCAAAAACATCTACCATCATCTCATCTAGAGAAAATAAATCATGTGATCCAACAAATGATGTCTCACCCGCAGTGCATACGACACCACATGATCCACAATGGTGTGGTGCGCTAGAACTGACACCTCCACCAACATCACCAGATGCAATCTGGTCACTATGCTGGGTCAGAGTGTCAGTGAGCTCCCTTAATACATGTAGTGTGTCAATCTCCACAACCTACTTCAATGTAGGAGGGATACCTGAAGGCGGTGGAGTGGGGGTTTTGGGGCATGGGGGATCCTTGGTTAACCAATGCGTGCACGAGATCTACTTTGTGTAGAGCCACCTCCTCACCCATAAAACTTAGAAAATTCAAAATAATTTGGGACCTCATTAAGCACGAACTCGCAATATAATTTCTTCAAAAATAGAGAGGAACCTCATTGTTGTTGTATGGTGGATAATAAAAACCATCCACCATTGGTCCCTAAAATTGTTCTTGATTCAGTCATCGTGGCACCAATGGATTGGGAACCATTTGCAAGTAATTATGGGGGGCATTGGTTTTCGTGTCAGTAAATAATGTACAAATGCATTATATGAATTTTTTTGTCTTTTACGGCCGCATGGGATAATTTATCTGCATACCACCGCCTACAATCACCTCTAAAGTTATTTCATCTATTTATTTAGTTGGTTGCGGAGTCGACTTCGCCAATCAATGTTTGCAATGTGTTGGCTAAAGTCATGTGGGATAGATTTGTGGCATGATTTTGTCTTATAGTCTGAATAAGGTTCTCAATGGTAATTTTATTTTGTCAGATTCTTTCAATGATATTAGCTTGTGTTCCTGTTGGTTCCGTGGGGATAGAAGGAGCCACAGGAGGCATATCTATGTTTGGAGGATGGTTTTGAAGAATGTTTGGAAGGTTTTTAGGAATATTTGGAAGTTTTATATGATTATGAGCTTGCCGAGCAACTGAGAAAACAAAAAAATTGTATACATAAATAAAAAATTGAAAAACCCATGAAAATCACAAAAAAACCTAAAATGCAAGAAATTTGATCAAAATCGAGGGCTTACCTTTTCGTCTTGGCGGCATTATTGAAAATTTTGCGATTCAGAAGTCTAAAGAGAAAATTGTAGGGGTTATTCAAAGCTAGAGTGCCAAAGGTCGAAGAGAAATCACGGTTTGTAAGGGAAAATGGGGGAAAATGAGGAGTTGCGAGTCTTTTTTTTTTGTCTCAACGGACCGCGATCACGCTTTATAATCGTGATTGCGGTTTTAGGTTTGGAAATCTCCAAACCTATAAAAATATTCTACCATCGCGATTTAAAAACCACAATCGATGTACATAAATTTTAGGTTTTTATGTCCACTTAATTGTCCACCAACTTGTTGCACTTACTTTTACAAGTTTTATCATAGTTTTTCTCACTATTCACTAGATCAAGAAATTTTGAGCATTTAACATACACTTCAAAACTAAATTATGATTTCAAGGGTTTCAAGTACAAAAAGTACATAACAATGTTTTCTTGTTCAACAATCTCTTTTGCTACATTCTCTACCTCTTTTTTATTTCTCTTACAATTGAATTTCTAACAAACTACTCTTGTAGTTGTACCTCATTATATTATTGTCACTTATTATGTTTATTTTTATGATTCCTCCACTTTATCAATTTTAAGTGCACAAAAAGTTTGTATTTGAAACTAAGAATAATATTATAACAACACTATATACAAGTTATTATTATGTTTCTATATTGGTTATTCAATTTGACATAAACCAATAAATTCCCTTTAATATTGACCATCAAATATGTATCAAATCTTGACCTTCAAACCTTTCACAAATCTTGATTGTTATCTCTTTCTTACAAATTGGGAGTGATCATATGGGTTTCAACTTACGATTCAAAGTTACTTTGCAATATTATTATATTTTTACGTCAAAGTTGGAAGTATTTAATTTACATGTGCTTATTTCTAACTTTCATTTATTTCTTCATCCTATTTAACAAATTAAATTTCATCCAATCGGAAACCTTGATGTCATAAATCTTGATTGAAATGTAAAATTTACGTGTTGCTTATATGTTCACCAACATAAGGTATCAATTATTGATGATTATGTGCACATCAATTGTTTCCTACAATTATACAATCTTAAAAATGAAAAAAGGGATATAAGAAGAAAGCATTTTTCTCATTTCAAAACATATAAACTATTAGGATTCCCCTATTGTTTATTTTTACCCTTTAAGTGCTCAATGTTAGAGTAGGTATTTACCTTAGCTCATGTTCACCTAGGTACTTTATTTACCTTTATTGTATTTATCCTCACCCACTTAAGTGTGTGGATATTTCTTTTATCTTATTTAGATATTAGGAGATATTATCTAGTTGTTAGGTATAGTTCTTTCCTTGATTTATGGTATTGACTAGATCCTTGATGTCTAGTTCTCACCTAAATCTATGGTCTTGACAATTTCTTTGATGACTAGTTATTTCTTTGATTTATGGCTTGATCTACGACCTTGACTGGTTCTTAGATTGTTATTCCTTTCCTATATAAGCAAGGCCCATTCTTATTTTAATTCATTGAGTTCCATAATAATATATGATATTGTTGTTCATTTGTTTGCAAAGGTTTTATGTAAAGTTATTATGGTGAATTACTTTCATCTTATTGATTGTGGTGTTTGATTAGCATCTGTGTTCTTGGCTTGGTACGATCTGGTTATCGTTCCTTTTATGGTATCGAGCGAGAGATTCTTCTGCCGACATTCGTCTCCATTAAAATCCTTAGCCCTTAGTCATATGGTATGGTCGTATGAGGGCTTAAGCTTGTGATTCCTATAGGTGCTTAACTCCAACCCCTTTTAATTTTATTTGTGTGGTGAAGGCAAGAGTATTTTATTTTGTTTTAGTGGTAGCTAAAATAAATAGTAGAACATAATATTGAAAATCTTATATCTTTTGATCGGTAACTCGGTTTTGAGTGTCGTTTTTGCAAAAGTGCTTATTTTTTCGTGCTCATTCCATTGGAAATATTTATTTTGAGAATTGCACTATAATTATAAAGTGTCAAATATGGAGGAGTGTTGTAATCAATTGTGGATGTAATTTCGGCTAAGCCCGATGTCCTAAACTTTTGGGAGTTGCATTCTTGTATCTATCATGGATTTTGAGAATGATATGCTTTTCTCTGAAGTGTGTGGACTTCAAGAGGATATTGTAAAATTTGTGGAAGAAAATAGATCGCTCAAGAAGCAAAATTCTCTTCTACAATCACTCATTCATGATAAGGATACAATAATACACTCACTTTAGCGAAACTTGCTAGCCTCCAACATCGCCATCATATTGTGGACAGCTATATCAATGCTCTTAGTCCACTTGCAGATGTTGCTCTTGTACCTATTGACATTGATCTGTTAGTCTTTGAGCATGTTCCTTCTCTTAATGCTCCTAAACCTATGAGGCTTGTTACTACATGCTCTTCCACATTTGTGTTTATTACAGTACCAAATGTTGTGTATCCTACTTCTACTCAACTATATGGATTTTTTGAGAAGCATACCACTGCATCTAGTTCTCGCATGCTTTGTTATATGGATTTCACTTTGGCGAGGTATTGGCAGACATTCACAAGGTATTATTTCCCATATTCCACATATTAAGTGGAATTCTCGTCATGACATTGGTTTTCGAGTAGATACTTCATTGGGATCACACATTGATAGAGCTCCTTTTTTGTTCACTCGATTTATTTCTAAGGATCATGAGCAACACATGAGTTTTGCACCTTCAATCGAGCTTGAGAAACATGAGATTTCAACTGCCGACATGATCAACCTTGACACACATTTTGATGTTCCTTTACATGCACCCATTGTGCATTTTACACCAAGTCATATGCAAGCATATTCTTCATGCATCCATGTTGATTTGGGGTGGATACCTAATCACTCATGGCGTGACACATCACTCATAGCGGCGACATAGGCATTCATTGAGAGGACTCTACAGGCATGGCTCCTCCACCATTCACCTTCTTGCTCCACTTTCTATACCTTCGCATTGTAATGCTCCTTATTTTATTCTTTAGCAAGTGTAGTGTATCTCTCTTGTTTGTTGAGAGATTTTGTATCTGTATTTTTGACACTTTTGGCATGTTGACAGTATCTCTTGTGGGGGATCTATTCTGGTGAAATCTAGTGTCATTTTGTCAGTGTTCGAGTAGTTGATTTTGGGCAACTCATACAAATTTGTAGCATCACTCCACCCATTCAGCAGTATGGGAGGGTGTGGTGTTGATCCTGCTTCTTCGGGTTTCGTGTCCTTGCCTTGTTACCTTGGATTTTCTTGGATCGTGACACTTTGGAGTTTGTGTCCTTGCCTTGTTGCTTTGGTTATTGTTCTTGGATCGTGGCACACCTATTTGTAGCAGTTGATCACATTATGTTTGGTGTTTGTTTTTGCACTTTCGACATCACTCTGTTGATAGTCTCCTTGTATGGAGCTATTCTGGTGAAGCCCAGTGTCAGTTGTTTTTGAGTTTTGTGATCGAGCAGTGGATTCAGACCATAGTGCATGCCAAACTTCTTGACAAAGATTGTATGGGTTTTTTTGAGCCAAGCTTCTTGGGATGCCTTGTAGTGGGTTTTACTCTCTTTACTTTGTTGTTACTGGTTTTGGGTACCTTGCGGTGTCCCTTTTTCCCAGTTATTGTACATGAGTACCTCATCAGGCCTAGTTTTCGGGACTCATATTGTGGACATGCCACTTCTATTTTGGCCCCTAGCTTCACTTGAGGGGGTGTTAGAGTAGGTATTTACCTTAGCTCATGTTCACCTAGGTACTTTATTTACCTTTATTGTATTTATCTTCACCCACTTATGTGTGTGGATATTTCTTTTATCTTATTTAGATATTAGGAGATATTATCTAGTTGTTAGGTATAGTTCTTTCCTTAATCTATGGTATTGACTAGATCCTTGATGTCTAGTTCTCTCCTAAATCTATGGTCTTAACTAATTCTTTGATGACTAGTTATTTCCTTGATTTATGGCTTGATCTACGACCTTGATTGGTTATTAGATTGTTATTCCTTGCCTATATAAGCAAGGCCCATTCTCATTGTAATTCATTGAGTTCCATAATAATATATGATATTGTTGTTCATTTGTTTGCAAAGGTTTTATGTAAAGTTATTATGGTGAATTACTTTCATCTTATTGATCGTGGTGTTTGATTAACATCTATGTTCTTGGCTTGGTACGATCTGGTTATTGTTCCTTTACTCAATGCACTCACGTGAATAGAGTGATTAAGATCAAGATTATAAACAAGAGCACACATAGCAAATATTATTTATAAAGGAACAAGTTGAGCCATGTAATAGGTGTGATACATGCATTTAGTTAATTTCCACCATCCATTTTTTTTTCTTGTTGGTCATTTACGTATGATGCCATAAATATCTTGATAAGTAGAGAGAAATCCTAAACATAATTTTGCATTAAATTGCTACACTAGAACTCTAGTTTCACTCCACATATCCTTGTCTCTAAAGTGTCTTGTGAGACATGTCAATTTATTCCCTTTACAAGTATGTGTGTTCTAAATAACCAAAAACACAAGGAATGAATTTTTTTAACAAGTATTGGCATTAGAAGTATTGATGGACCAATCCATAGGTTCAGAGATATCTCCAAAAATTTTGTATTGGTTTCTCATAGTATTTTCCCTGCCCTTGCATTTCTCCTCCTTAAACCCCTTCTTCTTTGTCCATATTCCTCTCCTAGTTGTTTTTTGCCTCCAATTTTCACTTCTTCAATCCATACCTTTTGGTGTTTACATAATACAAAATTCACGTGTAATTTCTAATATATAAACAAAAATGATGCATCGATATTCATTAGTTATTCAACTAGAAATCATCTGTGAAAATGTATGAAGGAAAACCAAAGGGGATGCAACGAAGACTTAAAACCTAAGGAAGTGAAAAAGAGGGAGAGGATAAGGGGATATGAAGAAGAGGTTTGAGGAGGAAAAGTGTATTGTGCTTCATTGTATCATCTCTTTCTTGTATTATTCCCCCGAGTGCAATTTGTGGTTGAAGGGGACAAACTAGAAAATGGGGAAAATACAAATGGTTCTACGTTTGAGACCCGACCGAATTGATTGCTTCTTGGAGCACTTTGCAACCCCCATTTAAGTTGAAGTTGGAGTAATTGTAGGAAAATAGGCGATGCACGAACATTCATCGATAGTTGAGTCCCTCCATCGATTCGGCATACATGTTTGGTGAGTGAATGCTTTAAAGTAAGATCCAATTATTCACATGAATGTAATTTGAACTTAAAGTGGAAAATATAAAAATCGAAAAAAATTAATACATTCCAAGGTTGATAACCAACCACATTACTTTCTTCATATGATTTTTTTGTATAATTAATACTGTGGTATTCAAATAATTAATCTTTTGACATTATATTTCATATATATCTTAATTAGATAAACCTAATTATGATATTATAACCACAAACAATATAACATAAAAGTGAAAGGGGAAAATATGAGGATGTAGGGAAAACAAATGGTGATGTAAATGGGATCCAAATGTATTCAAATTAATTATGAGGGTAATAAAACTTGCGATTTAAAATGGTAATAAAAAGGTAATACTAGAATAATAAGGAAAGTAAGAACGGAGGTTATGGATCTAAATGTATTCAAATTAATTATGAGGGTAATAAAACTTGCGATTTAAAATGGTAATAAAAAGGTAATACTAGAATAATAAGGAAAGTAAGAAAGGAGATTATAGATCCAAATGTATTCAAATTAATTATGAGGGTAATAAAACTTGCCATTTAAAATGGTAATACTAGAATAATAAGGAAAGTAAGAAAAGAGGTTATAGATCTGTTGTCTTATGTTAATTTGTATATTTTATTTTCAAGTTTGCATTCAAATCAGCTGGTTAATGATCTATTGCCACGTTTTCTACATGCTTACAATTTGCAGCGTGCCAAATCATCCTCCTGCTCCGCTCTGTCACGAGTTTTTATTTAACTTGAGTTTCCTAGTCGACTTCACTCTCATCCAGAAGTAGCTTTCCTGGACAGAGTTATTACTCACTAAATAGAAGACAAAAGATACAGCTGTAGGTAATCAACTCTCGGCCATGAGCTATTCGTGCTAAAATGTTCTTCATGCAGAATGCATTCTCTCTGATCTTTTTGGTGAGCATATAACAGGGGACACCCTTTACTACAAACAGACCAATCCATCTTTATTATAGCTATTATTTTGGTGGTCCATTACTTATGTTGAGCATAGTCGATCATGTGTGAGGACCTTTAGTGGTCTATTACTCAACATTTTTTTGTCACGTGTAATCTAAATTGTCATTTAGCTTGTCAAGCTTATCAAGTGATAAATATCTTTATTATCCTGCCGAAGGCATGGATATTGTCTTCACTTTACCAATTAAACATTTGCATTGTTTTCAATCGTATTGTGACATGTGTATTTAAATGGGGCTGGACTATAGTTTTAGGTTTTGATTTTTTTATTCTGGCAACATTTTATTGGTCATTGGCTTTATGTGCACTGTTCAGTGAAAAAACGTAGCAGTTATGAAACATTAATGCATTGACTGTGATGTACAGATTAGGTCGGTTTTGACAGTTTTGAGTGGCTCGAGGAAAACATGTTTGTTTCTTTCACGCTGTTTAATTTCTCATTTTCATCTGCCCGCCAGGAGGTGAAGGACTCTGAAGAGCAAGGTGAATTTTCATGGCAATGCAATTTAAGTTCTGTGTTTTTGTTTATGTTAATTTTCCTGTGTTTCTCTGTGTTTATGTTTCTTGTGATTTGAAGCTGCGTCTAATCCCATGGCCAACTGCATTTTTCTCTGTACTCATACAGACCCTGTACTCACTCTATCACACGAACATGCAATCGTGAGTGATAAAGAAATCCGATCTTAAAAATTATACAGAAGAAGAAGATACTGATATATATATTTTTCCATACATATTTGTTTGTTTAGTTTTATCAAAGGTATCTTAACAAGATCAGTTGACAAGATCTGTGTGAGTTGCAGTCCAAACCCCATCACCAGCTGCAGTTTGTTGCCCGTTTCGAAGCTTCTGTCCAATGTCATGAGCTTATTGCTCTGTTTTCGTGGCTTTGTGATTTGCTTAAGCTCACCCATTTCCATTACAACTCGACCTCTGATTTTGTTTGGCTTTTCAACCATGTATGCAAAACATGTTATTGCAGCTATAAAAGCCCTTGACATGAAGATCGGATTGTTATCTGATACTGTTAATTTTCTCAAACGAACTGAAAATGGTGTTTTACTTACAAAACAAAGATCAGTTGAATATCTTTTATGTGCTTTACTCTCGGGCCTAGAAAATGCCTTAAAAGCCCAAATATATTTGGACCCAAAAAGCCACAAAACTATCCCCTGAATAGAAAATAATATACTGACCCCATGGATTTTTCTAAGAACACATAAAACATAACAAAGACATTAGAATGAATAGAATAAAATAGTGTGCAGACTTATGACCCCGCATCACTAAATTGGTCACAAAATATATATATATATATATATATATATATATATATATATATATATATATATATATCCTTCAAGAACATGATTCAGGGCATGCATTTGCAGTAGTTATTGGTGTAGAGTTGCGCAGGCTAGAATGGGCAAGCATGCTCCATCCCCAGATGTAAGTAATACTTTGGAAACATGGACTAAATGAGGGTGGTCTGAATTTTAATCCAATCGAAAACAAGACGTCCCAGTGTCTTTGTGTGTGATCTCTTAAGCATAGAACTGCTTTTCCTAACGTTACATTCAAGCCATTGACCCAGAGTCCTTCCATTCTCTTTGCAAGTAATTTTGATTTTCCACCTGGTATTAGGGGCTAGGCCAGAGTAATTTCATTCTCTAGCATAAAAACTATTGTTTCTGATTGTATACAACAGGGGTGAATTGATTTAAACTGATATTCTGATCTGTTATTCAATCAAAAAGGAATTACTCAGTGCATCCAATAAATGAATGTGCCTGTTTCTGCCAGCCTTCATGTATTTTATAGTTTATATTTTATATTCATCTGGTTCAGTCACTTGCTTTGTAATAATTGACATCAACTCGCCAGTCTGTACTTCTCGATCTCAACCTATACACTAAATATTTTGAGACATGTCCATGTTCCATTTTTCTTTTCCTTATGCGTCACTCCTTCGATTATTTTGTTAAGTAATTGTAATTTTTTCAACTAGCATCGAGCCAGAGTCCTTCCATTCTCTTTCCAAGTAATTTTGATTTTTCACCTGGTATTAGGGACTCAGAGTAATTCCATTCTCTTTGTAAGTAACAAACAATAATATCAGATATTGAAGATGAACACTCTGATCAAGATGTGTATATATTTTCTTATTTTGATTCATATTCATTCAGCACCACGATATTTCCATAGTTTCAAGCCAACGCTGCTAGTACAATTATCATTCGTAGTACATACTCTTTTTCCCATATAAAATGATTGATATCTTACTTGGCCTCATCTTTTTCTACTATAATTTCTGACAAGAAAAAAAGCATCGGTTGCAATCAAACCTATCTCTAACATAAATACTACAGTTTCTTATTGTATACAGCAATAGTCATTTGATTTAAACAATGAGGCGCCCAATCACTGGCATACCCTGCTTTAAGACAAACTTCGGAATTGGTGCGGGCGCTTTTTTTTGTAAATTTACCATTGATCGGATAGTTGCAACGAGTGTAGAAGCCATAGCTCTGCTTTACTAACAATGATAATACCTCCTCATTTTTTCCAACTTTCCAGGCTCCCTGTTATGTCTTTTTTCCAACTTTCTATTTAACTTTTAATCGAATATGGCTACAACTAGCCCGCATGTTGTATCCAAATGTGTTTGATACGGCCTCAAAAAAATGCTTTCTCATGGACAACAAATAGGCTATGCCCAAAATGGATTAGTTCAAAAGACTTTTGAAACTTTCAAGACAACGCAATTGGCAGGTGTCAAGCCAAATTCCACAACCTTGATCTTTGTTGTATGTGCATGCACCCATGCAGCTTTAGTGGATTACAAATGTACATACTTCGATCACATGAGCAACCTTTATTGCATTACACCTGCAATTGATCAATACGTGTGCATGATTGACCTTCTTTCTCGTCCTCCCTATATGCATATAGGCTTACAAGTATTTACAGCCACATTGCAATTTCTTTTGGATCCTAAAAATGATGCAACCTATGTTCTTCAATCTACAGCTGTTTAAAAATGATTATAATAATAAACAAACTATAGCAGATGATTGGTCTCTCTCATTATCTCCAACTCACTGAAATAGTATCTTATTCCTTTTATGCCATACAAGAGTATATGTAGTTTAGAGTATATACAGACCTCGTATCTTACAACATCCTGTGTGTTGAGGCTTAGAAGGCAAAGATGAACCTCTGTACTAAATTCGTATGTAGTCTACCTATTTACAAAATAGTCTTTAAAAAACTAGTTTTACGACATGTAACAAATGTTATTTTTGTGACTTTTGTTTGTTAACGACTATGCTCAGAGCTCTGTTCCAAAGTTCCCATTTTGCCAGAGGCTGGGAAGATGCTCATAAATGTCGTGCACTTTGGCTTTAAACATTTCCTTAAACGTGTTTCACAAATTTCATAAATATGTTTGAAGGCGCATCTCTTGGTATGTGTCAGTCTTACCATGCTTTCCATTAATGACTTCTTTGAAACTAGACCATGGAGAAGGCATCTTCAGTATCCAGTTTCAGTATTGATTTTGTTTATTCTGATTCAGAGCACCTGTGCTATGTACACTGCAATCTTTGCAGCACCGTTCTCGCAGTAGACGATGGCTGCCACTTTGTTTTTCCTGCTCTTTATCTTTTATTTCGAGTAGTTATTGTATTGATTAACACTGTGAAAGTTCCACACAAAGAAAGAGTCAAAGAGACAAATCTTGCTTAGAGAAAAAGTGGAATAGCGGGAAAAGGAACTAAACTTTCACAGTCTTAATCAATACAATAACTACTCCAAGTAAAAGATAAAGAGCAGGAAAAAACGAAGTGGTGGCCACCGTCTACTGCAAGAATGGTGCTGCACACATTGCAGTGTGCGTAGCACAGGTGCTCAGAAGCAGAATAGACAAAATCAATACTAAAACTGGATACTGAAGATGCCTTCTCCATGGTCTAGTTTCAAAAAAGTCATTAATGGAAAGCATGGTTAGACAAAAAATAAACTGACTAGGTTTATAATTAAATACAAGTAGGGCGCTAGTGTGACGAAGCCTCTTTAGTCAGCACCAAAGACACTGCCAAGAGATGTACCTTCAAACATATTTATGAAATTTTTGAACCATGTCTGAATGAATACGTTGTCTAAGATGCCCTTTTTAATTAAATAAATTATCAGCAATTACCATCCATTTTTGCTTCGTAATGCTCTCCTCAACACTGTGCTTGGTCAGTTTTCCATAGGTACAGGATTTGTAACCTGTTACTTAATATATGCACCGGGCATATGATATCTTCAAGAATCAAGAGATACAGTTTTAAATAATTTATCAGTCATCGCCTATTACCACGAGTCTCTTGTAGACAAGCAACATACTCATTTGAAACCTTGTCACAGTCACAAAGCTTCTTATAAATATATGAGATGTCCTAACAGTTTTATATTCATTCGTTCAATCAATCTTAAGCTTATAAAGCCCCCAGCCAATGAGCAGTCACTAGTGTTTGGCCTTAGAATACCATACGTTTAGAGGAGCTGAGGTATTTAGCATGAGCCAAAACTACGAACAATTTAGAAGTAACATATTGTGCATTCGCATCGGGCAATGTATGCACAAGTCATGCACAGATATGGCATTAGTTCCAAATACACGTCAGAAACAAAGCTCTGCATTCAATAAATGAGTAAGAGCGGTATTTCAACCACCCACTATATATATAGATAAAAAATGCACAAAAGATAATGTTCTGGAAAAAATGGAATCAAGATATAGGTGTTAACGATGTCATTTTGATTACCACAGTTCCAAGACAAGGTCAAATGCTTTGAAACTACAAACACATTTAAGCAAATGCAATTGGCAGGTTTAAAGCCGGAAAAATAACATTTCTTAAATGTCATGGATGAGAATTCCTTGGTTCATATGTATGCCATTTGTTTGAATATAGCTCAAATATGATATGTTTTCAGAACTCATATTGTTAAAGAATCACTTTAAGCAGCAAATTATTTGCAGTTCACACTGGATATATTTACATTTTATCAAACAGTTCACATACCTTCACTATGCTTCCACATATGGCATACATATGAAGCACAAAATTCTCAACCATCACATCTAACAAATGTTATTTTCCTGACTTTTGTTTGTTAACGTCTATGGTTAGAGCTCTGTTCAAAGTTCCCATTTTGCCAGAGGCTGAGGGGATGCTCAAAAATGTCATGGAGTTTGGCTTTAAACCTGTCGATTGCATTTCCTTAAATGTGTTTCAAGTTGCTTCAGCAAACCCGCTTTGACCTTGTCTTGGAACCATGATAATCAAAATGACATCGTAAAGACCATTAAACCTGCAATCATTTGCATTTGAGGAGCCTATATTTCGTCTCTTTCACGCAAAATTTGTCTCTTTCACTCTTTCTCTGCATGAAACCCTCTGATAATTTATTTAATTAAGAAGGGCATCTTAGACAGCGTATTCATTCAGACATGGTTCAAAAATTTCATAAATATGTTTGAAGGCACATCTCTTGGTAGGTGTGTTTGGCACTGACTAAAAAGCTTTGCCACACTAGCACCCTACTTGTATTTGATTGTAAACCTGATCACTTTATTTTTGTCTTACCATGCTTTCCATTAATGACTTCTTTGAAACTAGACCATGGAGAAGGCATCTTCAGTATGCAGTTTTAGTATTGATTTTGTACATGATGGCTACCACTTTGTTTTTCCTGCTCTTTATCTTTTATTTTGAGTAGTTATTGTATTGATTAACACTGTCAAAGTTGCTTTTCCTACTATTCCACTTATGTCTCTGAGCAAGATTTGTCTCTTTCACTCTTTCTCTGCATCGAACTTTCACATCAATAACTTTCACAAAATCAAGACCTAAATTGATGTTGATCAACAAGTATTGATAAAATTCATGGTTGTCTTCTCATAAGATCCAAAACAAATATAAACAAATCTCGTAATCAAAATAATCGATTTCTAGAGCTTGACTCTTCCTCTTAACGATCTTTTACCCCTCAACAAAGGTTTTCACTTTCCAACATATTTCATTCCTGATGTTCCAACTAAGTTTTTGGATTCTCTTTATGCACACTCTTTATGCACTCCATGAAATTCAATTTTCTTCTACCTCCTTGCAAGATACAAGTTACTTTTCAAGGTTATTACAGTCTCTTATTTCACTTTCTCTCCTCACCGAAACACAATGTACCCATACTCATTTCAAACCTTCTAACAGTCAAAAAGCCTCTTATAAATATCTAAAATAAGACTGGACCAAACAAATGGACACTTGCTTAAACATTCTTGGTGGATTGCTTGATCAGTTAATTCACATGGTGGATGTTTCTGGCTGACTCAAATCACTTGTCAAAATGCCTGTGGAACATTTTAGCATCTGTGCAACTTTTTTAGCTTGTGCTAGGGTCACTCTTGCATTTAGCCTTAACTGAATGAATAGACAGATCTGTTACATGCCCACTGAAATCAGTTTTCCAAAAATGGGCATCTGCAAAAACCGTTTCTGTTTAACTAATTTGATTATATGCTCCAAAGCACATGCCTTACAACATTTTAAAATGAAAGCTTGTAAGTCCTTTGCTTTCCGCATTTGAATATGTTGTTATAACTATTGTAATTTCTCCTTCCTATTTTCAACGCTCACCTGAGTTTATTGAAATCCATGTTTTCCCCACATTGATTACGTATTTCCGTCAAGCACAATATAAATTTTGTTCATTCTACATGACTCCTACTATAAATGACTACTCTTTCTTGTGTATTTCATTGCACAACTTGCTTTATTGTATCTACAAAGATTCTTTTCCTGTGTACTTTGGTTTGCAATATTGACTAAATGCATAACATCTATTGTGTACATTTCAGATTCGTGACAAAAGCAAAATCAGAGAACCAAAGACATTTCATTGCTACTTGTTTGAATTGCTCATGCTCCATTGCAAAAGGTATAAACATTACTCTTCTTTTCTATATTCTGCTTTGAGAAAGCTTTTTTTTTAACAGAAAAAGAACAAACCAAATGCAAAAAAACATCCATGGCTACCACATTTGTTGATGTTGAGCAATATACATTGTCAAACCGCGTCGTAGAAAGCATAGACAATGTCTTGCATAGGTTCAACCTTTTCCGAGACTATGCTTTCAAATATGGAGTCGGCGACTGCTTGTTTGATTCCTTTGCAGTACTGCTTCATTTTCGATACACATCACTTGAACTTAGAAGCGGTGTCATTGAACACTTCCAAACTTTGCTCTCTCTCTCCGATCCTGTAGCGTTGGCTTCTCTACAGTTAGAACTAGATCCTCAAAGCCTTTTTCTTATGCACGGTGTTCATAGCTGGGAAACATATTTACATCGCATGAAACTATCTGCAGTGTACTCGCCCGAAGCTACCGAACAAGGCCTATGGGGCGACATCTTTTGCATAAAATGGCTTTCCAAATGGCTGAACTTGCCAATATGGGTTTGGTCTGCAACAAGAGGCACAAATTATCTTCAATTCATTCCAAATAGTCACATACTACCATATTGTATTCTCTTCCATGATTCCAACCCTCTTAGTGGGCATTATGAACCCTTATTCTGGAAAAAATATGCGCCATGCCCTGAACCAACAAACAATGCTCATCTATTATCCCTTCAAAATTCTGTAGAAATGCTTTGGAGGGGTTTATCCAATCAACTACAGCAACTATGCCTTGTTAGGCTAGAAACAAGTGACAATATCAATGTTGATAGCCTTTTCACTTCTATTTCCCATTCGCAACAATGAATTTGACCCTCGCTGCCTGCGCAGGTATGCTGCTCAGGCTTTTTGTAGTTCTATTCTTCGACAAGACCATACAACTCTTGACTTTCTCCATACCTGGCTTGACCAGAACCCCATAACAAACATACCGCACATTGGCACATGGCAAGGCCTTGTGATAAACATAGCCACTTTCCATGACCACAACAATATACACACAGATGACTTCATTATCCATTGGTTATGCCTACTTTTTGAAATAAATATTCAATTGTGGGACTCACATCCTTTCCAAGTTTTTAAGATTTATTCTGGCAATGCACGACTTGGAAAAGCATACAATCTCATACGATTTTCACTTCCCGAAGCACATTTTCATTATGAACTATTGGCTACAAACTCTCGCTATGTTCCAATACTCGGTGCTTGCATATACATCTGAATATACAACTACCCAAATGCATACAGAAATTCAAAGCATATCTTCGCAAACATATGTAGAAACCACTATGCACAATCAGAATGAAGAACCATTAAAATTTTCTCTTCGCTCAATAAAAAAACATATACGAAAACAGACACATAAAAGAGCTATAACAGATTCCAATGTTATACATTCCCTGCTACTCAAAGGCCATTCATGTGCCAATTTCTTCAATGCCAAAACAGCTCTCATGTCCACATCGCTTAAAGCTGCAACAGATGACGTTGTCTCCACTAAAACAGTCAACCGAAAAGCAAATGACTCTTTGCAACCACAAATGTCAACCGCCATAAAACAATGCAATTCAGCAATGCCAAAATTGTCCCTGCGAAAGCTAAAAACAACTATACGTAAACATACACAACAAACAAGCAACTCTGCACAATGCATTGCCCGTTTTCATGCCCGAACAAATGACACACCAATCCATACATGCGAAATTTGTAACCAACTCCACTTCAAGCACAATCTGACATATTTTACAAATTCAACAAAAAAACATATGCTCAACTGACATCAACAAAAACAATGCCAAAATCCAATAGAATTTGTCGTCCATGCTCAACAAGCTTGTTAAATGCCAAGTTGCCAAGATTAACATGCCCTCAACGAATTGAACTGATTCCAATGCTTCCAACAGTTGCAATGCTTTCTGACCTTGAAGAGAGACTCGTGTCTCTTCGACTTGCATTTGGTCAGATACGATGCCAAAGCCATAAACGTCCCCAATACACGTTAAAGGGAGCAATAATAAATGTTCCAACAAATATTGACATAATCCAACAAGCATTGCCAAGATACCCAGAAGAAACAAAAACAATTGTTGTGGCGCTTAAACGACGCCTTGAATACACAAAAGCATATCATTCAGGAAATGTGCGCCCCATAATCACTATGGCAGCTCTTAAACAATTATGTGCAACAACATTATATCTTATGCATGAAATCAAACTAAACCATGACTGGGATCAAACACTCTCTACAACACTCAACTTTGAAACAATTAACAATGAAGAACACGAACATATCCCCTCCAAAACAACTCATCTGATGATGACATCGATAATGACAATGCACATGACACACTAATTCATGGTTTCACTGACTCCTCAACTATCCACTACCTTAAAGACAAGATCATAAATGTCGCTCCTTCAGAAGGCTTTACACCATTGGGTATTTTTCAAGACAAATTCTCAGAAGAGATGAATTTCCCAACTTTGTTTTTTGGGCAACCTCGCAATGAAACAACAACAAAAACAATCCCATATCAAAAAATAGCGCAATGGGAGTTAATGCACTCAGATCGTAGATTTTCTTATCACATAACAAATATATTTTTCAAAGCAATAAAAATACTAATTGACCAAGTGGGTCGTTCAATATGGCTCAGAATCAGAAAGGGCCAATTAAAAGGTCGAACACTATTTGCCAAAGATGTCAAATACAAACCGAATCTAGAAAACATCTTAAGATCTGATATCGGATACATCGATTTCAAAAAAATACGCATTTCCCGGACTATATGCAACAAACAAGGAAAAACCTTTTTGCAATGATTCGACAACTCGGCCCGCCTACTTTCTTTGCAACATTCTCGAGCGCAGAGCATTGTTGGCAGCCACTAACCGAGGCCCTCAATAATTTATACACCCAATATCAGAACAATGTCCCTTTACAAAAGCCAACACGTTCAGATTACAACAACTCTAACTTTTTTGTTAAAAACGATCCCGTTACATGCACTCGTTACTATAAACATAGACTCTATGCATTGAGACAATTACTTTGCAAAGACAAATCCTTCTTTGGCCATATAGAAGATTTCTTTTGGGTCACGGAATTCCAAAATAGGGGAATGCTCATAGCCATTGGCTAATCTGGACAAAAAATGCACCGGTCTTTGGAAACGATGCCAATGACATTATAGAGTCGTACGTTGATCACTACATTACATGTGACACTAGTTCGTTCCCTCAACATATCGCTCAATTGCAATGCCATCACCACACACAAAGCTGCAGAAAAAAACAATCCAAGTGCAGATACAATTTCCCCCAGCCTCCAATGACTTGTACAAAAATACTTGAACCTGCAGAACAACCAACAGAATCTGCTATTGCAATTGCACATTCCATTTTCTCTGTTCTAGAGAGCAAACGATACGATACTTGCATTACACATGAAATGTTCCTCCATGAACTAGGTCTTGATGAAATAACATACATACAAGCAATACAATCAACACTCAAACAACCAACATTGCTCCTCAAAAGAAAACCAGCTCAGGCATGGAATAATAGCTTCTCTAAGAAAATGCCCATGGTTTGGCAAGCAAATACCGATGCTCAATATGTGCTAAATGCTTATGCAGCAGCAACATATTGCTGCTCCTACATGACCAAGATTGATCGAACAATGACAAAAGCATTCACTAGAATTCGCGCTGAGCACCAAAAGATGCATCTCGATGCCATTCGATGATTCGAAGCCTAGGCAATGCAATGCTAAATACCCACCAAATGTCTGCACAACAAGCAGTCCACATAGTTCTTTCCATCCCTTTAAACAATACATCACGAAAATGTGTTTTCATAAACACTTCAAATCCCGAAGAGCGTACATTCATTCTAAAACCTCCAAGTCTACTTCAACAAGAACCAGATGAATCAACAAACATCATGTGCCGCTCTATCATAGATCACTACATAGCACGACCTCATTCTTTGCATTCCATTTGCTTAGCTGACTTTGTTTCCATTCACAATGCTAGCAAAAATAAAAAACCTCGAAACAAGCCACTGATCATCAGATCTGTCAACTATAGCAAATATGTTGACATAAACAACTATTGCCGTGAAAAGCTTTTGCTTTACATCCCTTTTACAGAAAATGAACACAGCCTGAAAACCAAATTTGCAACTTGGAAAGATGCATATGCATTTCACAAACACACTATCCATTCCAATGAATCCAAATACCGTTACACTACTAACAACAAATGGGGTGACATGGACACAACAATTCACGATGTGCAATTGTCTCTCGAATCCTCTGAGAAAATGACAACGATAACTACACATGAACAGCTCCCCTTTGAAGACTATGACATACAACATGATTTACCTTTCCATAATCGACATCAACATTCAGACATTGCAAAGAAACAATTTCAACTAGCAAAACACCCTAGCATCCAAGACAACAGAACATATTTCAAACAAATGCAACTTCTCAATAAGAAACAACAAGCCATTTTGAAAGACATCTCCTTTAAGAAAAATAAAGACCCATCAATTGCTATCTACCTTTTCCTAACAGGAGGCGCTGCACAGGTAAAACATTTGTTGCAAAATTGATATTTGAAACATTGGCTCGTATTTACGATAGCTCCATGCACAGCGACCCCTTGAAAATCAAAGGCTTGATCTTGGCATTCACGGGAAAAGCTGCTTACAATGCCGGTGGAATAACACTCCATTCTACTTTCCTCTTTCCTTTCAATCGATCTGAACTACGCCCATTAACCAATGAACGATTGGATTCCTTGGCAAAGCACTACCAACAATTACAACTTGCTCTAATAGACGAAATATCCTTGGTCGGAGGTCAACTTCTATACTTCACAGACCAACGACTTCGTCAAATAAAACACATGCCCACAACTTGGTTTGGAGGAATTGACATGATCTTCTGCGGAGACTTCTACCAAGCACAACCAGTCAATGACTGTCTTGTGTTTAAAAACCCCAAAATTTCCAGAGAATTGATTAGCTATGACTTCTGGAATACACATGTAAAAATATATGAATTGACTGAAACAATGCGTCAAAAAGATGTTGCCTTTGTCTCTGTCCTGAATAGAATTCACATTGGACAACATTCAGAATCTGACCTTGCATACCTCAATCATACCTGTATTCGGCCAATCCCAGTTGATCCAACACTTCCATTCCTTTTCTACAAAAACATAGATGTTCTTCAACACAATAAAAAAATGCTTGCACTTGCTCCAGGCCACAAAATTGTCATCGACTCTATCGATGAACAAGATACAACACTAGAACAAATGGAAAGCTACTCTAAAACTATAGAATTGCCACAACATATAGAACTGAAAGTCAACATGCTAATTGAACTTTTCGCAGGGAACTACGACATCCAAGACGGATTGGTCAATGGTTCTGACGGAGTTTTCAAAACATATACAACAACAAATGACTTTGATGCAGTATGGATAAAATTCAATGATCCTTGTATTGGAAAACAACAAAGATCAAAACATCCGCAATTGTCAACAATGACAACAGAACTAGATTGGACTCCTATTGTTCGAGTTGCTAGACCCTTGCATAGAACATCGTTCAAGACACCAGTTACAATAAGAAAACAATTCCTGTGCTGACTTTGTTCAGCACGCACAATACACAGAGCACAAGGCCTCACACTTGAACGACTTGCTTTCAGTCCCCTTGGCGTATCGTCCCATGGGTTGGCATACACTGCTCTATCACGAGTCAGAACCATTTCCAACCTTTACTTGTTGTCCCCGCTTACGAAAAAAAAATTTCAGCATCAAACAGACAATCAACACAGAAATGGAACGACTCCGAAATGAAGCTAAATGGAATATTCAACATGAATTGTCCACAGCTGATATTTCTTCGTCTATTATAATTGCTTCGCTAAATACCCGAAGTCTTCATGCTCACAGAGAGGCCATTCTACATGACCATGAATTAATGCAATCTCACATTCTCTGTTTACAAGAAACTCACATTGCTTCCCCCATTGCAATTGACTACCTAGACGGATACCAATGCTTATCTGCACACCATGTCCATGGTCTAGCAATTTTTATTGCAAACAATATAGCTTTCCTAGAAAAACATTACTTTCACAACGCACATGTAGAGTCACTACTGGCAAAGATATTACTGCAACATCAATGCATATCTATTGTCAATGTCTACGTTGCGCCAAATGCACATCTGGAAAACATTTTCATTGTTCTCGACAATGTGTTCCGATCCCTTGATTTAACCATTCCCACCTACATTTTTGGAGACTTCAACATCGACATGCAAAACAAAAATAGGAAAACAACAATGCTTTTAGCATTTATGCAAAAAAACAATTTCAGTTTCCATATACAACATTCAAGTGTCTTCACTAAAAACATGATCGACCATATATGGTCAAACACAATCCTTGAAACCTGTAATACATTTGAAAGATTTGCTTATTGGACTGACCACCCAACAATTTTTGCTCTCTTCAAAAACACCAACAACAACACTGCACAATTGTAAGTGCACACACGTTGTTCTATTGATTCAGCAAAACTAATATCTAGTTTCTTGATTCTTTTCTTTCCTTTTCATTTGACACTCTACAACAACCATTTACATATTTGAATGCTTTGCAGATAGTTACAACAACAAAGACATGGAACACACCTCCAAGAACAAGGACATTGATACCAATGATATTTTGCAAGAATCCTCTAAACGGTAATCTTTTTCTAACGTTTCTTTACTTTCTTCTCATTATTCATTTATTATCACACTTATCCTTTCAATAAAAGCATCCTAACACCATTCAAAATGCAGTCCAAAACCAGCAACACAACAGCCATCCTCCATACTTGACATTTGTGCAGGAAAGTTGCAACTGTATTTGAAGGTGATATCCTCGTCGTCTATGGACCAACACATGCAACCAACATCTCCCCCTCAAAAGCTGAAATCCTCCATGCTGATTTGGTTGACAAAAATGGTCAAATGACAATCACTTTGAACATGAGCAACACCTTCGTGCACAAATTTGCATCCACTGTAGTCGCTGGCTGCGGCCTGCGTGTTACTGGTTTCACCGTCAAAGAAAAAACAAAGTACGAACGAGGAGATGCAAATTGTTCTTTGTCCGCAAATGCAACAACCACCATGGAAAACATACCCACAGTTTGCAAAACACGAAAACTTACACCTGACATGACAATACAAGAGCTTGTTCATTCAAATGCAACATTCTCCGTTGGGTCATTTGCCGCAATTGTGACAGGAATCCACCACACCAACGACCTTTTCACCGTCTATGTTAAAGACTCTGACACTGAAAATGGAAAAGCAACAGTATCAACACACTCCCTTCTTTCATTTTTATATACATTGCACTGCATTATTCCCTTCAATTTTAACCAAACATGATACTTTGTCATTGCAGGTACATTTGGGAAACTTTCACGTTCCACTGTGTCATACAATAAGAGATGCCATTGCAGCAGGGAACATACCACTATTGCTCTTCAAAAACTTCATCAGACAAGGATTACAGGGTTCACGTGTTGTACGTGCAGGCCATTCATCCTTCATTGACCCTTTAAATGATGAATCTACAAAAACATTTTTACAGTCTCTCATAAACACAAACACAGAGGCAAGTACACTGCAATTTCTCTTTTTTAAGTTATCTTCCATCAACAAATTGAAATCTATCAATTATGTCAACTTCATCTTCCTTGTGCAGATTGCAGGTATACTTCGCACAAAGAACATATACCTTCCTCCTTTCCAAGCATTCTGTGTAGAATGTGACCATCTCACAGAACCTGATCCAGATGAACTGAAACAAATTTCACTTTGTGCAACTTGCAATACATCAAAACCATACAAATATAAGCACTTTCTCCATTGCTCCTTGCAAACAATAGATGACTCCCTGCACTGCACATTGCGAGAGCCATTACTGCAAAAAGCCTTCCCTCTCCTTTGTCAAACACAGTATGAAGAATATCAACAAGACATCTCAAAGACTGTATTTCTTCTCCGTCAATTCCAAATCAAAGGTACATTCACTTTGACAGTTGACAACTCAATATCCACAATCAAAGAAACATAGCTTTCTCTTTTCTTTGGTAAGCATCTGCATTTTCCACTTCTATTCATTACATATCAGTTTAATTCTTTGTTTCCAGTCTAACATACTCGTTTTCTTCTTTCGATTCTGCAACGATTTTGCAACCCATGCACATACACGAACAAATTTCATGACAGGCTCCCCGTATGACCGCAACAATCGACTATTACTGTCTATGCTTTTGACAATATCAACAAACAGTTGCCCAGCCTACTTGTTACATATTATAGGCTTTGCTTTTGTTTTAGCATTTTTGTAATTATGTTATTATCAGACAACTAATACAACTCTTTTTGTCTATTTTCATTACTCTTTACTTTCCTGCCATTTGCTTACATATCTAACTATTACTTCGCTGTAATGACCACCTTTTTCACAACATTTAAAAACATGGATCTAATATCTCTGACTTTGTTCTTTTTATATTAAGACATTAATTCTTGTCACCTATTTTTTACTATGTCACCTACAGTTGTTTGCTATTTCTTACAGATTTGTTGTATGTCTAATATAAATTGTTCACTGCCTCGCTTTCAAGCAGATTATGCAAGCAACTACAACAACTATGCCTTGTTAGGCTACAAAAACATGAATAGTCTGAAAAACAAAACCAAACAAAAATGCAATTACTTTCCATGCCAACTGTTACACAAAACTCCTCAGCTAAATTGCAATGTCAGAACAGCCGACACAGCCGCATAATGCACAAAGGCAAACAACAAAACATTTTTGATCTCTCATTGTTCCATATCTTTAGTTTGGCAAATTCGTGCCCAAGGCAGTACAACTACAAAGTAAGATCTTTTTCTGATGTTCCACTTCTTGTCATTTAACATTTGGATTATACCCATTTCGACAGTAGTCCATCACTGTTTTTGGTCTGTATGCACTCTATACTCCATGAAATTCAATTTTCTTCTACCTCCTTGCAGGATACAAGTTACATTTCAAGGTTATTACAGTCTCTTATCTCACTTTCTCTTGTCACCGAAACAGAGTATACCCATACTGATTTGAAACCTTCTCACAGTCACAAAGCCAAAAACAGACCAAAAATAGACCTCGTATCTTGCAACACCCTCTGTGTTGAGCCTTAGAAGGCAGAGATGAACCTCTCTAGTGAATTCGTATGTAGTCTACCTATTTACAAAATAGTCTTTAAAAACCAGTTTTACAACATGTAACAAATGTTATTTTTCTGACTTTTGTTTATTAACAACTATGGTCAGAGCTCTATTCCAAGTTCCCATTTTGCCAGAGGCTGGGAAGATGCTCATAAATGTCATGCAGTTTGGCTTTAAACCTGCCAATTGCATTTCCTTAAATGTGTTTCACAAATTTCATAAATATGTTTCAAGGCGCATCTCTTGGTAGGTGTCAGTCTTACCATGCTTTCCATTAATGGCTTCTTTGAAACTAGACCATGGAGAAGGCATCTTCAGTATCCAGTTCTAGTATTGATTTTGTTTATTCTTGATTCAGAGCACCTGTGCTATGTACACTGCAATCTTTGCAGCACCATTCTCGCAGTAGACGATGGCTACCACTTTCTTTTTCCTTCTCTTTATCTTTTATTTCGAGTAGTTATTGTATTAATTAACACTGTGAAAGTTCCACGCAGAGAAAGAGTCTAAGAGACAAATCTTGCTCAGAGACAAAAGTGGAATAGCGGAAAAGGAACTGAACTTTCACAGTCTTAATCAATACAATAACTACTCCAAATAAAAGATAAAGAGCAGGAAAAAACAAAGTGGTGGCCACCGTCTCCTGCAATAATGATGCTGCACACATTGCAGTGTACATAGCGAGCATGCTCAGAAGCAGAATAGACAAAATCAATACTAAAATGCATACTGGAGATGCCTTCTCCATGGTCTAGTTTCAAAAAAGTCATTAATGGAAAGCATGGTAAGACAAAAATAAAGTGACCAGGTTTATAATTAAATACAAGTAGCGCACTAGTGTGGCGAAGCCTCTTTAGTCAGCACCAAACACACCTACCAAGAGATGTGCCTTCAAACATATTTATGAAATTTTTGAACCATGTCTGAATGAATACGTTGTCTAAGATGCCCTTTTTAATTAAATAAATTATCAGCAATTACCATCCATTTTTGCTTCGTAATGCTCTCCTCAACACTGTGCTTGGTCAGTTTTCCATAGGTACAGGATTTGTAACCTGTTACTTAATATATGCACCGGGCATATGATATCTTCAAGAATCAAGAGATACGTCTGAATGAATACGTTGTCTAAGATGCCCTTTTTAATTAAATAAATTATCAGCAATTACCATCCATTTTTGCTTTGTTAATGCTCTCCTCAACAAATTTGTGCTTAGTCAGTTTCCATAGTCTCACAGGATTTGTAACTGTTTACTTAATATATGCACCGGCATATGATATCTTCAAGAATCAAGAGATACTCAAATAATTTATCGGTCATTGGCTATTACCACGAGTCTCTTGTAGACAAAGCATTCATTTGAAACCTAAATATACACACAAAGCTTCTTATAAATATCTGAGATGTCCTAACAGTTTTATATTCATTCGTTCAATCAATCTTAAGCTTATAAAGCCCCCAACCAATGAGCAACCACTACTGTTTGGCCTTAGAATACCATACGTTTAGAGCAGCTGAGGTATTTAGCATGAGCCAAAACTATGAACAATTTAGAAGTAACATATTGTGCATTCACATCGGGCAATGTATGCACAAGTCATGCTGACACAGATATGGCATTAGTTCCAAATACACGTCAGAAACAAAGCTCTGCATTCAATAAATGAGTAAGAGCGGTATTTCAACCACCCACTGTATATGTAGATGCAAAAGATAATGTTCCTGGAAAAAATGGAACAGATATAGGTGTTAACGATGTCATTTTGATTGCCACAGTTCCAAGACAAGGTCAAACTGCGTTTGCTGAAGCAACTTCAAACACATTTAAGCAAATGCAATTGGCAGGTTTAAAGCCGGAAAAATAACATTTCTTAAATGTCATGGATGAGAATTCCCTGCTTCATATGTATGCCATTTGTTTGAATATAGCTCAAATATGATATGTTTTCAGAACTCATATTGTTAAAGAATCACTTTAAGAACAAATTATTTGCAGTTCACACTGGATATATTTACATTTTATCAAACAGTTCACGTACCTTCACTATGCTTCCACATATGGCATACATATGAAGCACGGAATTCTCAACCACGACATCTAACAAATGTTATTTTCCTGACTTTTGTTTGTTAACGTCTATGGTCAGAGCTCTGTTCCGAAGTTCCCATTTTGCCACAGGCTGAGGGATGCTCAAAAATGTCGTGGAGTTTGGCTTTAAACCTGCCGATTGCATTTCCTTAAATGTGTTTCGAGTTGCCTAAGCAAACCCGCTTTGACCTTGTCTTGGAACCGTGGTAATCAAAATGACATCGTAAAGACCATTAAACCTGCAATCATTTGCATTTGAGGAGCCTATATTTCGTCTCTTTCACGCAAAATTTGTCTCTTTCACTCTTTCTCTCAAACCCTCTGATAATTTATTTAATTAAGAAGGGCATCTTAGACAACGTATTCATTCAGACATGGTTCAAAAATTTCATAAATATGTTTGAAGGCACATCTCTTGGTAGGTGTGTTTGGTACTGACTAAAAAGCTTCACCACACTAGCGCCCTACTTGTATTTGATTGTAAACTTGGTCACTTTATTTTTGTCTTACCATGCTTTCCATTAATGACTTCTTTGAAACTAGACCATGGAGAAGGCATCTTCAGTATGCAGTTTTAGTATTGATTTTGTACATGATGGCTACCACTTTGTTTTTCTGCTTCTTTATCTTTTATTTTGAGTAGTTATTGTATTGATTAACACTGTCAAAGTTGCTTTTCCTGCTATTCCACTTATGTCTCTGAGCAAGATTTGTCTCTTTCACTCTTTCTCTGCATCGAACTTTCACACTGTTGATCAATAGAATAACTACTCAAATAAAACAGAACAAACAAAATCAAGACTGGAAACTGGATACTGAAGAGCTAAGCCAACAAGTATTGATAAAATTCATGGTTGTCTTCTATCATATAGATCCAATCCCCACACAAATACAACACTAAGATCTGTAATCAAACTAAGTTTGTGAAACACTCAACTGTACCCTGCACAAATTCTTGGCACAGTCACAACCACTTCTTTGTCAGTTATTTGTTCCCATAAGCCATCAGAGGCAAAGTTAAGGTTTCCATTTTCATTACAGAGGGTGATTATGACAGCAGACCCATCCATTCATGTGAATTTAACTAAATACTACCTCATAAGAATATAAAACTTTGAAAATAATAGGAGAACTGAATATGAATCAACCGCAGATCTTGACCCAAAACACTTTTTCATAACCAATGTTTCTCTCTGAAACAATATAAAGAATCTTAGAAAACCATATCAACACTCTGCCCTGAATAACTGCTACAACAAACCAAAGCAAAAGAAAAATCCCTTTTTTCAGCTTGCCATAAACTGAGTCCTTAACTATGTTATTTATCTAACCTACTGGATTATGTTACTTACAGTTACTCTTTTTGATAATTTTGTACCCACAATCCAACTCTTGATAATTTTTTCAGCCTTCCCCATAGCTTCACCGTATTCTTCATCTACCTGCACCACCCATGACCAATTATTTGTAATAGAAACCAAACTCCAAATAGAAAACTCGTTCAATTTGCACGACTATTGTTACTAAATTAAGTCTAGTATCAAATACTTGGGTAAACGCTTTTATGACCTCGTTTTGAAGTAAATCCTCTCTGCAAACTCAATGTAAGTCGCAGGAAACACAATACAACTGCACAACAAAATAATTTCAATGTCTTCTATTTTAACTGACTCTAAATTGATGCAATCATAAAGCACAAAGACATTGATCTCTACATCGCTTTGCTAATGCTAATAGAAATTGATCTCTACGATTATATTCTTTGCGTCCCCTGCAAACACAAATACAGAATTCCGCCTTTGCCACGCCAAAAGATTAAAAAACAACTTTTGCAAAGCACAAAAAAACACATAACAAAATAACACGTATCTGCATGTCATTCTCTGTCATAACCCAGCCTTTTGCAGACACCTGTGATCACCATTCGGCGTTGTGCAAATGACAATAAATCTGATTAAAATACAAGCGTGTTACTAGTACTGCGCCCTTAATATCTACCTAATCCATTTCATCTTAAAATCGCACAAACGGATCCTCCTAAAATATGACAGAAAATTGATAATCTAATTAAAACTTTGGTGAAATCCTTAAATTACCTAATTGTTGCTAGCCCTTTATATCTTCTTTTTACCTAATGGGGTTTTTAATACGCCTTCACAAACTTTCAAGAAAATGTAACTATGAACTATACATACGAATTTTACGTGACCGTTTTTATTTTCTTAATGTATCTCTTACTTTTCGAAATATAGGCTCTATTATTTTTGCAAATCCTAAAACCAATCCCTGCCAGAGATTACTTCTAACTACGCACTTTATAACAACTGCCTACCTTCTAAATAACAACTCATCAAATAGTCATAATTATAACATCTAAAACCAACATTTATCATACGATGTCTTTTATTAATCTTTGTACTCTTCAATGACCCTCATTTTCGGACATGTTTGTGCAATGTTGATGTAGTACCCTAAATTTGAACCCAATGTACTTGGCAATTGTCCTTTCCAATTTATCCTTGCAACAAATAACAACAGTAGGATCACATAATACTTCGCCAATGATGTTTCGGATCTTTCACAAACGAGCTAAGGTCTCATTACAGAAGAAGCCCTGTCCAGTTGTACTATAACAAGAAATAACAGGGATAGGATCACATAATACTTCGCCAATGATATTTCGGATCTTCGACAAACGAGCAACGGTCTCATTACAGAAGAAGCCCTATCCATTTGTACTATAACAAATACAATAGGCACAACAACAAAACAAAACCTTCGGCGGGATTTGCCATATCAGAAGAACAAGCTAAGGTCTCATTACGAATTCTAGTTGTACTATAATAAGAAATAACGAGCAGACAGATCGCATAATACTTCGCCATGATATTTCGGATCTTCGAAAAACAAGCAACGGTCTCATTACAGAAGAAGCCCTATCCAATTGTACTATAACAAATACAATAGGCACAACAACAAAACAAAACCTTTGGCAAGATTTGCCATATCATGGCGCATAAATAAATGTGAATACAAATACAACATTACTAGTTTTGTAAACAAGTAATATTATTTCATTTATTAATATTGACAAATTATTGGAGGTTACACCAATAAAGGCGGTTTGGTTAACAACAGGATGAAATATTATTTCACATAAACTAGTCTCTTTATGAAACCCAACAAATATGAGTGAACCATCATATCCTCGCCTTAGAAAAGGAAATGAAAAAATAGTGACCCAACCAAAATATCACACAACCTTATCGTTCACTATGGTTTGCACTAGAAAATGGAAGTTTGCAGGCCTTGCCTTGCAGTGAATAAGGACATACAACAATGTTGGGCTAGGGTCTTTCACCATGTCAAGAAATGTGAGGCTTCAGGTTTCTTCTATGTCAATGATATTGTACTTGGAATATTGGAACTGCTCAAGGTTCACAAAGGAAGTCATCCCTCTTCATGCTTTGCTGAAGATTTCAATAAGGGGATACATTACATTAGTTTTCTGAAAGTAAAACAATATTCACATGGGGACCTATCAGAAGGCACCTAAAGCCTGCTAAGCAATATTAATACTGGAGAGGAGGATGCCAACACTTCTCTTTGTTAGTATTGTAGAGGAGGATGGTTACAAAGCCTAGGACTTATTGAAAATGTACAAACCTCCAAAAGTGATTCTACTCTATCGGAGAAAGGGCTAATAAACCTATGTCAACTAGAATATGCCACATGTTCCCCATGTTCATTATATCACATTTTTGGTGGGATTATGAGTCACCTTATTACGGTGAGGGGAAATTTGAATTCAAGCAACACACTTACAGGCATTCTACATTCCAACTACTCTCCGCATTGCATGCAGCTCCTTCCCTACCCTTCCATCTCCTCGTTGTGCATTTCATACAAGTATAATCTTATACTCATGCATGAATTTGCTGTACAAATTGCTTTCCTTTCCACCTTTTCATACTCCTATCTGGAATTCATTTCTTGGAGTTTGCTGTCTATTGGTGTACATATTGCACCCTCCTGGTGTGATTGGTAGTTTATAACAATGTTGAGTAATAAATTATATAACATGTGAAAATGATAAATAAAATTTTAGTCTAAAATTCTTTAACGGTTATTTTATCAATTATGTTTACAACCAAATTATTGGTTATCTAATGGGATCTTTAAATGGACATGTACATATTTACATTATAATTAAATTTTCTAATGAAAAGGATGTAAGAGTTTGAATGTAGATTCTAATCTTTATTAAATTCCAAAATCAATTATACATCACGAGAATAATGCATTCCAACATGAAATGAGATAAGAAAATGATAAACAATAGCTAACTTGTTTAAGATACAAGGGGAGAGAGACTTATCTTGTTTTGGAATATTTTAGAATGATATGAGTGTATTAGGAAGTGGAATAGGAGAAATCAGAACTTTGGATTTTGCATCTAGAAGAATATGGAACTAGAAAACTTGCAACTACAAGACTATACAAGATTTGTATGGACTAGACACGAACTATACAATCTAGGAAAAATATTTTATGGTATAATACTAGAAGGTAATGGAGATTTGTAACATTTTGGGTGCTTCAATGTTTTCGAATGATGTTTGTTGTGTGTCAATGCTCTTTTTGCACCACTTTAGGATGAAATGTAACTATATGTAACGAAGTAGAAACAATAATAACCTGAATAACCCTTCATCATAACATTAGAAAACCAAAGGATAAAAGCATTTATTTGTTGAGGATAGAGCACCTTGTCACCAAACTCCCAACTTATAAACTAATCCCAAGGTTGCACTACATATCTTGTATGCATAATCAAGCCTTGTGTAATTCTCGTAGGTACTTGTGCAAGTGTGTAAATCTAGACAACCCCTATGGGTGTGCTTGTATCCTGACACCAAGATAACTAGTTGTGTATTATAGAATCAACCCATAACGATAGTAGTAAGATGTGATGTGACTCAACTATGTGACTCGACCCATATGTTGATTAAAACAACTATACAATCCTTAGAATGAATTTTATCTTTATTATGACATGGCTATATGATCATTGCATGCTTGTAGATGGGTGAATCTAGACTCCTTAACATGTTTGAGTGCTTAAAAATTGTAGAATTGATTTCTCTAGATGATGTTTAACATATTTGAGTCGATTTAGGAACCCTTTAATATTTTTTGAAATGATGTTTGCAATAGGAATTTGTAATAATTTCATATGAGTTAGAATGTGAAGACTAAAAGGGACTCTGCCCTTGAATCTTCACCTACAGATGTGCGCAACAAGATGAAAATTAATTATGTTTCATCTATTAAATCAAAAATCCATAAAATATCTACAATATTTTCTTATTGTGGATCTCTCTCTCTCTCTCTCTCTCTCTCTCTCATGAAGGTTTTACAATGGCTAGACCCTCATAGGGATGCCCAAGCACACTCCTCTCTTTCGGCTCTATGGTAGATCCCTACCTCTATCTCTCAACCCATTTATTTTGGTTGACCTTGTAGCCTTCGACCCATTATAGCCTTGTATAATGACCGCTCCGCTACTAACTCAAATAGCTTCAATCATTGGCTCCTCATCCTTTAATAGTTGTGCACATACAACCTTTTGCTCATCTCTCTCATTTGTGTTGGATTCTCCACTCCTGACACTTGGACTTCGAATTTGAATTGGTCTCTTTAATTCCCTTATCTACATGATATTCTCTCATTCAATCTTGTCGTGTTAAGTCACCTGGTGGTTGGATTCTCTTTATCGGTCGGTCCATTGTCTAGACATTGTCACCCATGTGACCATGTAAATCTATGATGCCCATCCTTTATGCTAGCTTTTTTCGCGTCTTCTCACCTTGATCCTTGTCTTTTTATTTTTTTTGCGCCCTTGCCTTGGCTTCTTCCGAGATATCGACATACTTCTCTTATATTCTCTGCACTTATCCTCCATATCTCGGGTTTCGTATAATCCTCCGCTCATGATTTCCTCCTTCCTCGGCACTTTCTCCTTTTCTTATGTTTATACGCCTCCATTGGTTACTTGTTTGGGAAAATCCACTCCGCGTGTCACCTTTTTCTTCATACATTATTCCACTCTTCTTGTGTACATTTCTCTTCTTATGCCCCTTTTTTCCTGACCCATTCCTCAAGGCCTTCTTCCTCTTTTCTTACAAACTGAACCTTGTGTGCCACTCTTCACCTCATGCATATTTATTTCGTGAATGTTTCTCGTTAAGTGGCTTTTAGAAACTTTTCCTTATCTCTCTGTTTATTCTTATCACTTTCTCTGGTAACCTTCAATATTCCTTTAAAAGCTTCTCATTCTATTGCAAGCATCCTTCTTGCACTCTTCCTTTAATTTTCTTACAAAACCTCTAACTCTTACGCACACATTTCTTCAATGCAATTTGGTGTTCATTCCCGTTCCCTTGCATCAAACACCTAAGGTACTTAAAACATGAAGTCCTCCTCAAGTGGATTTAGTGAGTGATAGAATCATCCTTCGAACTATGCAAACAAATATTTCGGCCCCTTTAACCAATCGACCTTTCTCCTTTTCCTACGCATCTTCTAACGCATTCTTTAGTCATATCCAGTCCTCGGTGAGTCTTTTGTGCTTCCTCACACTTGTGATTTCCTTCTACCCGCAAACCTCTTTTCTCTAAGGGGATCCTCCTTTTTATCATTAGTGAGTTTTAATGTGCTCTTCCTTTGCACAAGTCTCTATTTGCTCTACCCTCTCCTCTTTTCTCTAAGGATTCTCCATCGAGCCTTTAAATTTGTGAGTCTTCCCTTGCCACTATCTTTTCTTCATGTGAGTATGTTCTCACCCTTGTCCTCTTCTATAGTCTTCCTGCCACTAGACTTCTCTCTATGTGTATTTTCCTTTTAGGTGCTTATTTCCTTGTCTTATTCTCTTTTGCTCTTCTTTCACCTTTTGTCAGTGACTCTTCACCTTCTTACTCCTTGCGTTCATCCATTTCTCTATGTGTTCTCATCAACACAACCTTCATGCACCACCTCTTCTTCCTTTCTCGAGGTCTTCTTGAGAGATTATTCAATTCCTTTCATCTCGGGCATTGTTAGACCGTACTTTAGTGCGACGACCTCTATCTTCTCCTCCCTCTTTTTGTGTCAATTATCCTCACACATTTTCTTGCACCTTTTGTGCATTGATCTTATGGATACTTCTTTTTGTACTCCACCTTGACATCTCTGCCGACCTCTTCCCCTCTTAGGTGTGCTCTTTTCCACATGAACTCTAACAACTCTTCTCCTTAGTTTCTCTACATTTGTTTTCAAGTAGGGGAAACTCCTTCTAGGATAAACCACTCCCAACCTCTCTCAATCCTAGATTCCTTCTTTGTATTCTCTTACAGTTTATTTGAATTGTTGTTGCACTCCCTCCGGTTCATGTGCTCCTCTTCTTTTATGTGCCTTTATGCATGCTTCATCTCGATATCATCCTAGATCTCATTTCCAGTGTACACTCTTTTTCACATGTATTCTCACAATCTCCTGGATGTTTTGGATCCTCTTATGATAGTACTCCCATTTCTGCGCACATATTCACCTTTGCGCTCCTCAACTCCTCTTGAGTCTTATTCTCTTCGTGACCTTATATGCTTCTTATTTTCCATTGTGATCTCCTCTCTTGTGCTCTCCACGATGTGCCCCACTTTATGCTCCTCTAAGATGTTATTCCATGCATCTCATGTGTTTTTTGCGCTCATCCCCTCCTTACGCACACTATGTTCCTTCTCTTCCACTACCCTTTATATGGTCTCCTTTTGTGGTTCGATGCATTCCTCTACATGCACGTGGTCAATAACGACCATTTCCTCCTAAGAAAATTCCTTTTCTAGCATGATACTATCACACGTTGTTGTCTTCCTTTAGGTGACTCCCTCCACCCTTTTTTCAACTCACGGGCCTTCTTGATACACCTCTTTTTACATATGTCTATGGTATTCCCACATCTGAACCCTCATCCTTCAAGGGTACTCGCACATTCCTTCAAGGGTACTCCCACATTGGATTCTTCTTTTATGTTGCGCTCTCTTTATGCAATATTTAATAGTGCCTCTACGTCTGCCTTCTCCCTTCGATGTTATTGTAGCACTCTTCACGCATTGTTTTCTTTGAATTTCTGACTCTCCCTCGAGTCCTTCATCTCCTCAACATCTTGTGCTATAATATCCCTTTATCTTTGGTGGTATTTTTATGCATGCTCCAGTCTAGTCCACACATTCTCGATTCCCTAAAGCTCCTCCATCATTTCCTCAAGATTCTTCATGAATGTCACGTCCGACACATCTCCCTTTTTGGTGCCATCTTGCCAATTATTGCAATCTTCTTTCACCTTGTGTTCTCTAACCACTTTTCACAATGGAGAACTCAATATCTCAATGTTAGTTTGCCTCACGTTCAACATTCTACCAAATTTATTCAAAAGAAAGTAACCTATTTTGATGCCACTTGATGATGAAAAGGCGTTATTCCCTTGACTCTTTTCCTACAGAGTCATGCAACAAGATGCGAACTATTTATGTTTCATCTATTAAATTGACAAAATGATACGTAATCTACAATGTCTACTTGTTATGGAGCTATCTCACCTCTCTCTCACTCTCTTATGGAGGTTTTACAATAATTGGCACTTTCTAGGGTTTCTCAGGTGCACTCCTCTCTTTCATCTCTATGAACGAACCCAAACTCTATCTCTAGGCACCTTTTTCTGGCCCATCCCTCTACAACCTTGTCTAATGACTACTCCAATAGTAACCAATCACCATTCATCCTGTCGATCCTCATCCTTTTATAGTTGCACATACACAACCTTTCATGATTCTCTCTCCTTTGTACTAGATTCTCTACTCCTCCCACTCAGACTTCAAATTTGAATTGGGATCTTTAATGCCCTTACCTGTGTGATTTTCTCTCATCCAATCCCGTCGAGCCATTTCGTATAGTTATTGGATTCTCCTTATTGGTCACTCCGTCGCCTAGTCATTGTGACCCATATGACCATGGAGATCCATGTTGTCCATCATTTTTGCTAGTTGTCACCGTATCTTTTACCTTAATCCTTGTCCTTTACTTTTGATGCACCCTTGCCTCATACCTTAGCTTCTTGTGATATCTTCAAGCACTTCTCTTATCTTCCCAACACTTCTCCTTCTTATCGCAGGGATTCACATAATCCTTCATGTGTGCTTTGCTCATTCCTCAAAGCACATGCTCTTTTTCTTATATTTCCATGCTTCCCATGGTTTCTTATCTAGGTAACTCCCCTCTGCATGTTACTTCCTTTCTCTATGTTATCTTCCACTCTCCTCATGTGCATTGTTCTTCCTACTCTAATTGTTTTCTAGCTCATTCCTCACGGATTTTTCCTCCTTACACATTGAACCGTATGTGTCACTCTTTACCTCTTGCGTATTTCTTTCTCGCATGTTTCTCCTTAAGTGGCTTCAATCGAATTTTCCTTCTCTCTCTCTCCTTCTTATCACTTTCTCCTGCAACCTTTCATCTTCCTTTGGTAGCTTCTCATTCTACCACACACATCCTTATTTTTGTCTCCCTTTCCTTTTACTATGTTCCCTCCAACTCTCATGCACAACTTTCTTCAACGCAGTTGGTCTTCATTCCTAGATGCCTCTGCATAAGAATGTAATAAATAATTACTTATATATTATTTTGTAGGTGAGATATTTTGATAATACCAACCCTAAGAAAGTGAAATTACCTAAAAAGTATTTAACATCAAATTAAGACTCGGTTATTTAGATTGGGAATGAATTATAGGTTAACCAATACTAGAACCCATATTCTAACCCTTTCATATGGTTTTCGATGGAGAGAGAAACTCTTAAACTTATAGTTACACAATGAATATTATATGTTTTATGATTCTTTTAATGAATAATATTTCCATATTCCTCAACAAAGATTTTGGAAAGATAATGTAGAATGAAAATAGAGATGATGAGGTTGAATTCCAAATGTGAGAATTTTTTGAGCAACTATACAAGATCAAACTTGGCATTAGATAGGAGCAAGTTACCAAATTTTAGTTTCTACATCCCCCTTCAAGTGTGTGATTGAAAAAGCTGTACTTAAAGGAAAAACCTACATATGTGAGTACACACACTTTACTTTACTCGAACCCAATACATGATGTGTTGGTGTTACCATGCTACATGTTGAAACCTGCAACACGGAGTGTACTTAATCTCTTTGATGGAAGCTAAACTTTAACACAAAATGCACATAGTGTTATGTAGCTTTGAACATTCCTAAACAATAGAAAATGAGATGCAAAACATGGAAAGAGTACACATGTTATTTTTATGGAGGGAGGAAATCCTAGTGTTTCCATTCCTTAGAGAGATGGAGTGTGATTTAAAGACATCAAAGGATTTGGGGTGATCATTCTCCGAGTTGTTCGACACAAGATAATAAATGATTAATTATTAGACTATGAAGAACCCATGTACTTCAATGTATTCCTAATTTGTGAACGTGAAGAGAGGAGGAAATATCATTCTAGAAAGCTAATTATTTTTTATTCAACGATTTGCTTTTCGAGAATCTAATGAGAGAAGGGAAAGGATTATTCTAGGAAGCTTGTAGTTTTTATTTGAAATTTTCTACTAAACCCACAAACCAAAATGCTATAAATACATTTATGCCAAATTTGTTCCAATAACTTAGATTGAATGACCCATGGCATGGCCTCATAAGGTGCTATTATGTATGATTTCTTTATTAAAACACTAAAACATCTATGGGGAGATGTGGGCCCATGCTCCCATACCCATTCTACAACTATATCTGAAGTACCATTGTGAAGATAGAATGAAGTACTTGTGACCCTTGTAACATACTTTGAAATTTGTAATTTATATAAATATGCATATATGGAAAACCAATAAATGTATGGTTGAATCTATTAAAGCTTGAATTTTGAGCTCATTTCCCACTTTCTAAAAATGTATGGAGAGCCAGACTATACCATGGTCCAAACTATTCTATATGGTTTTGACCATGTTTGAATTTTGCCACATTTAAGTATTTTTGGCCTTTTTAAGGATACGAGACTTATAGAAATTTGTTCATGTATCTTGTGATTTGTCTATATTTTTATAATGCTCATGCATATACTAACATATAATGAAACAAAAAACACTTGTAAAGTGTGGAGGGATATCCACAAGAGAGTTGTGTAAGGAATGAAGCTAGCTCTTATCATTGTGCAATAATCTCCTAAGATATGTGATGAACACATGTATGTAAATAATACATATTTTATGTATCAAATCAATGTAACCAACATAATATATAAAGTAATAGGCTTGTCAAGAAAAATAGGATGGGTTCTTACTTTGTATTTTTTCTCATATGTGAATGTTTTTGTATTATTTGATTATTTTGATGTTTGTGGAGTATTTTGAGAATAGTTATGTATAATAAGAGTGATAGTACAAGGTCCTAACAATCATGGAGAATATCATATGTTTCGGGTAATACTTAATAATATCTAAGTTTGAGAGACCACCACGGGTAGTAATTTGTATATTTATGTCTATTATGTGGTAGTGTTAATGAATTGGACCATGATGTGGTTTATTGGTTGAAGAGTTTGTTTGTAATGGTCATGATCCCTTTGATTGTGGGGGTCCTTAGGTAATATGGTGATGATCCCCTTAGTCTTGAGCATGGTGATGTTAGCGGAATATCTTTACAATGATTAGTGTCATGTCCAAATATGTAATGATAGTCACAAAATGGCATTTTAGATAGCTTTTAATTAGACTGATGTTTGAGAGAGGGTAAAGTTAGTAAGTAAATATCCAAGAGGATGGAAATAAACTTACGTGGAGTATCCAAGTCGGCCGGGAATGATGATAAAATGAATAATTTATACGAGATTGAGTGTTTAAAAAAATAGTAAGTGGATCTAAATGAACTATATGGTATGTATCATTTTGGTGTCACTCAGATTTCACCACCCAATTTGAAAAAATTTCGTACTTTTAAAATAGTGGGTCATTTGTTGTTTTTATTGCCCGAAAGTTCCCAGTATTAAGGCCAAGATAATCCTCAAGAGCCATATTAGCCCTTTTCGCCAAATACCCGATGCCCAAAATTGTTTTATTATGTCGTCGGGATTTGTCTCATGGGAAATTTGTATTTAATTATTTTGAGCCCCGTATGAGGTCAAGCTAAGCGCCTGCTTTAACTCTATTATGAGCGAATATGTTATTATTCCTATATACCGTAAGGATTTTAACTTATTTTAAGTTTTGGGCTTTATTTGTAACTTTTGGCAATTTTTCGTGTTTTTGTGGTGTCCTGCTCTGCTTTCTCGTGAAATTTCTCTCGAACAACTCCTTCACGGTAAGCCCGATTTTTGGCCTCGGAGCACTGGAAAACATACACGCACATTTTGCCCGAGAGGAAGTCATCATCGAGGTCCGATCACTGGGAAAAAGCGAAGTCGCAGACAGGAAAGCCCTCGCGGGATGGGCGCATTTTTGGAAAACAAAGGATTTGAGCCGCGATGGGAAAATATAAGCCGCAGTAGGATGGGAATTGTATACCTACTCTTGCAGGTACTTTTTCCCGTGTTATAAAAGTCACTTAAGCCGCAGCAGGGGAAAAATAGAGGTCAGAGGCGGTGGGAATTTATTGCCTACCTCACAGGTGAAAATTCCCATGATATAATAAAAGGAAAGTGACTTAAGTGAAATCATGGGATTTTAGTGCCTACCTTGCAGGTAAAGAATCCCATCAGCAAAAGTCAAATCACTTAAGTGGATCATGGGATTGTGGTGCCTACCTTGCAGGGTAAAGAATCCCATTATGGTGAAAATTCTTAAAAATAGAATTACATGTGCAAAAAGTGCGCCCTTTGGTGATGGATAAAAATAATTAAATTGATTATTTTTATTAAATTCTATCCTTGGAAAAAGTGCGCCCAAGCTTGAGGAGGTTGAAAAGTCAAAGGAAGAATAAAAGAAAGGGATTAAATTAATTAAATTTAATTTATTTAGTGGCTGCCCTCTCTCCTTGGAAAAAGTGCGCCCATTTGGGCATTATTTAATGATTTTTAAGGCATTAAATCATTGAATTAATTTCTATTTTCAAAGGGGCTATGGTCAAAGCACACCGTGAGGCTAAAGTTAAGTGTCAGGTGGAGGATTAAATTGGATTAATTTAATTTATTGATGGCTGTCCTTAAACATGCAATTTTTAAAAGAGAAAAGCATGATTTTTAATTAATTAATTGCCTTTAATTGTTAGGGCAATTATTAATTATAGAATTATGAAGGTTATATAAGCATGGGCAGCCATATGGATTTATTATTCAACACACAGTAAAGAATTGCAGCAAGGAGAAAAAGTGCGCCCATTAGAGGAAGGATTTTGCACAGCATAAAGTGCTAACAAAGGCTAAAAGCTTCCAGATTTGGCGCATGCTTTGGAAAAGGTTCATCTTCGTCTGCACAATTGTTTTCACAGGTGTTAAAGGAGCTCAGGTGTTGATTAAAAGGATTCATGATCTCTTTATGTGCAAATTAAACACCATTTTTTGGGGCAGCAGGCTTGAAAAGTGCAGATTTTTATAATTTAAATTCACTATTCATGCTCCGGTGGCCATTTTTGTCTGAATAAATTGCAGGAACTCATTACAGGTGCTTTATAAAAGAAAAGGAGTATTTATCAATGTCCAATACATTGCAAATATCCTCCGAATCTGAAGAATTGTCCAGATCTCGCACTAAAGATTGAAGAAAGCAGCCAAATTAGAAGAAAAAGAATTATTCAGATAAAGATTGATAAAGCTATGGCGAAAGGAGATGAAAAAGAGAGCACGATGGATTCATGCATCGCTTCTAAACTTTCGGACATAGGAGACACGGATCTAGGCCCGTAACCTCTTTCTCTCGATTTGATTGATGATCCAGAGCCGAAAGACTTCACCATGCGTGCGGTCAAAAGTAGTGGAATTATTCGAGCCGCAGCCTTTCCCGCACACACCCCAATTGCCGAGTTTGTGATGGAGTGTGCTAGATCTTACCATCCTTCATCCAGATCAAGACGTGATGTCATGGGAAAGACAATAATTCGCTTGATGCAGAATTCTTCGATTATTGTTCAAGATTCCAAAGATTTAAAGGTGGTGACTTCTATTAGCATTCGTGATGCCGACATAAGAGGTGGGAAAAGCATAGAGCCGATTGTGTGAGCATCATGAATAAATGGTTCATGAAGAAGCCTAGATCCCCTTCCGTGTTCCCGAGAACTCTTCCACGATCCAATTTGGTGCAGGAGGCGGATGATATTGTCAAATTGCTATGCAGTCAATGGTGAAGCGAATGCCTACACTTTCCGGACATGGATGTATGCTTTCATCAGACCATATGAAATCAACAAGGTTGATTCTATAATCGCTTGGTCGTAAATTATTAAGAAGAACATCGGTGAGCAATCATGAACGTAAAGCGTACCTTCAGCTTCAAGATGACTTCATACTTGGTATATGCTGCAGCTTCACAGGGTGTCTTTTCCAAGCTGGATAGATGTGGTATTCTTTCCAGGGATCCCATTTTCGAGTGCTACCCACAGCTTACTGCACCTGCGTGCGAGAAGGACTTCAAAGTGATCAACGATGGTTTCTTCTACGATTTCATCTGCAGGTTAGACAAAGACTTGAAGACTCACAGAGTAAGCAAGGAAGCATGGGAAGCAGTGTCCAAGATTGGCAGTATATTCATCCAGTTTGCAGATTTCACATACCTCGTGGTTACGAGATTTTCAGTGAACCAACAAAGATGCCAAGGTACCCGAGTGATGATTGATTGCCATGGAGCTAAGCAGTAACTTGTGGAGTTACACGACCTTCACTGGCGCACAAGTCTACGGGCTACTTCCCACTCACCGTGGATATTACAACAGCATCAAGATTCACAGAGCTCAAGAATGGAAGCACAAATGTTGTCCGAGTATGAGCAAGAGTTCTTCCCTGCACGGCTTAATTTTGATCCATTTGGAATAGCCAGGAAGACAATCTCCCAGGAGTACGCACATGTACCTTCGCTAGAAGATTTCTGGATGAAGTGCAGAAGTGAGTACGAGGTCAGAAAGAAAGATTTCAGCAGTCATTTCAAAGCAAGTATTTGACTTTGACTAGCGCGATACCGCGATCTTAAAGATGATGGGAACGTGGTACTTGACACTTACCATCAAATGGGAGGAGATAAAGCTCTACTACAGGATAGCAATGGCAACTGCAGCACAATAGAAGAAAGATCCGGAGCTGTGTTGGTGAGTACTTCGAGCTGGTTGCTAACGAAGGGATACCGCTCTTGATGAAGTATTGATGAATCAAATCACGGCAACTTCGCGCAGAGATTCCCTCAAGCGAAAGCATGAAGGAGAGAGCAGCAGAAGGTCCGAGAAGTCGAAAGTACGCAGAAGATCTCAAGAGAAAGAGGAGACCACTTCTACGACCATAGCTTTGACTCCGACTTCTCCAAAGACTCTAGTGGATCACCAACTATCGCACCACAAAGAAGCAGGATGTTTCCATGCCTTCATCAAACCAGCAACGTTCATCTTCTCTCCGCAGCCACTTCGTTCAGCACCCGTTCCAGAGGAGATGTTGAAGCTGCAGATGACGGAGTTCGAAAGAGCTTTGTCCTTGGATGTTTCAGAGGATGGCAGCCATGATACTGTGGCACTTTCTGATGGAGAGGATGCAGAGCGGGAAATAGTAGCGCACTCAGCAACTTCTCATTCTCCGAGAAGTAATTTCTCGGAATGGTTAGCTTTGCAGTTGGTTCCTGAAGCAAGAATAGAGATGAACTTAGAGGAACATGACTTGCAGCTACTTCAGGATCTGAGCAGAAGAGACAAGGCCTAAAGTTGCTAAAGCAACTTCTAGGTTGATCATCGAGGATTCGGGAGAGAAGTTTGCTGAGATATTAATCCCGGCGGAAGGAAAGGTAGAAGAGGAACTCACGGCGTATGATGTGACGGTGACCAAAATACCACTTGGCCAAGCTACCACCGAAGGATCAAGCAGACACGCAGACGTTGCTGGATGCTTTGTTCCTTAGGCTTGACAATGAAAAGGCGGAGAAAGAAGAGCTGCAGAAGCAAATATCTCAATTATGTGAGATCATAGCCAAGGTTGCTAAACCTTCCGCTCACCCCATTTCAAATACAGTGAGTGATCATCTTATGCAGAAATGGAAGATGCAAGCAATCAAGTAAAGGCTATTGACGAATGGAAGGATCTCGATTATTCGCTCAAGCTTCGTGCAACTTGGGAGAAGTGCCACCCGCCTAAAGGTTATGAACGATGCAGAAAATCAACTAAAGCAACTGATAGAAAGCATAAAAGGAATAAATACAGTTGCAGAGAGTAACCTGAGTGTTTTGGCCGAGATCAACAAGTCACGGCCGAGAGATGTATTGGTCAGCAGAGCAAATTGTGCTTGATGGATCACGAGAAGGGGAAGCAGCCTAGAGTTTGCAAGATCTTCCGCTTGAGATCTCGCAGAGTTTTGTCAAGAGGATGCAGTGCACTTGAGAGCGTAGAACATCGATTTGCCGGATAGTGTTATTTCTTTCACCGAGGAAAGAGTGGATGGAGGTATTACTTCATACGTGCGGATTGTTTCTAACGAGGTGCATGATTCTCTCGGAGGGTTCTCTTCTCGATGGTGCAAAAGAGGATTGATAAAGCCACCAAGCCTTTCACGATGAACTCTATCGCAAGAGGGTCGGACACCGCAGTGCATATCATGAGATTTGGGCCAAGTTTGGAAGAAGTGGAAGCATGCAAAGAAAGTGTTGAATGAAGGATTGCTGCAATTCAGATGATAAAAGGAAGCAAGAGCTAAAACAGATGGAAAGATGCTCAACTATATGTTCGACAAGTATATCGAGCATATCGTAACAAGAAGAAGATGTAGATGTTACAATGGGCATGACTTCTTCTATTTCTTTCTTCTTCTATTTTCTATGTTCCCGATGGAATTGTAAACTTCTAAGTTATTGGTTTTGCAACCATTACTCAAGTCATGTGGAACCTTTCTATTAGTTAAGTGATACATGTGTCACTTAAGAAGAAGTTAGTTGAGGATGATTGCCAAATGTCATCTTTACTTGTTGTTCATACTTTAGTTCAACCAGTCTTCTATTTGTACTTTCCTCCTACATTCTATAAGTAGGAGAAGAACCTACGGTTAATCATCGATCGAATTTGTAAGAAGCAATCTTGTGTTCTAGACTTTGTGCCGAACCCCGAGAGCCACTTGTTGCAGCAGGAATACAAAGAAGCAGTTTCCTGAGAACTTTGTGTCACGGGTATTTTGTTTCTTGCTTCTAAATCTTAGATCTCTTAATAGACTTTGTGTTATTTTAGATCTAGATCTAGAGCTGCCTTTGCTTTATAATTCTGTGTGTTCAAATCTATTTGAGTTTCTTCTATGTGCATGCAATTAGCTCGCAATCTACTAATTGGGATGCACATCTTCCTCATTTCTTCTCTCTCGAATTCCTTTACTTCCTTCTTCTCGTAATTTTCCTTTCTTAAACAAAAGCTTACTTGCCGCAACTTCTTAGTTATGGTTCATGAACTAAGTTGTTAAAGTAAAACCCCGATAGATAAAAACACATTTATATTGACAAATCGACACGGAGCCTCACCGGTTAAATGAGGGAGATTTATCTCATGACCGCCTAGGTTTGATGCTATGCGAAAATCTAGCCAACAGCTTTTGGCGACTACTGGGAACAACTAGCTTTGCGATCAAAGCTTTTCTATCAAGATCGAGTGTTTTCCATACAAATCTCAACCTCGGCCGAACGTCCATTCACCCGATCCGTGAAGGCGCAAGGAAGGACGATCATTTCTTCCGATCGCAGAGCAATTCAATTTCAATCATCCTCCCAAGCTAGAAGCCCAGATCTAGTCTTTCACCGTGTAGAGAGTACACACCCATCCGATCCGGATCGTATTCAAGATAATCCGGCGGCCGGAATTATCCAACAAGTCTATCAAGTCTACACAAGGAGGAGACGTGCTCAAGCTAACATGGCGCACCAAATTGTACTGCTCCATGGGGGCGGCTTTTGACCTCTCAACTTGGCTCCACCTATGCACGATCCGCCAAAGGGATCCAAAGAATTTTCCAAATTCTTTGAGATGGAAAGCAAAACCCGGATGATCATTTGGCGGCCTTCTTCATATCTTGTGGTGTGCTTGCAGTAGAGAGCATGAAGATGTCTCAAATGTGCTATTCATCGAGACCTTACATGACTTGGCCGAGAATGGTTCTATCGGCCGGCCCCGCACCATAACCAGCTGGGCGACTATGCGTGAACAATTTATCAAAAGATTCAAGCCTGCAGAGGACACGAGCACGATGATCACCCAACTGACGCAGTTGAAGAAAGAGCCAAACGAGAACATGCGGGACTTTATTGCAAAGTTCCAAAGGATTTTGTATAAAATCCCCACTTCTGCTGCATTGAGCGATGAAAATCAAAAGACGTTTTTTATAAACGCTCTATTGCCTGAAGTTGGATATCAGCTAAGAAGGGCAAGACCTGCAAATTTGTTGGATGCACAAAATGCTGCCGTGGAAGTTGAGGACGACTTGATCATGGCTGGAAAACTCAAACAACTATCTCATAAAGGTGATGGTGCTTCTTCTAGTACTTCTGATCCTTTGTTGCAGAGATTGGCTAATGACATGCTGCAGATCAAGAAGCAGATCTCTCAAACGGGGAATGCACCCCCCTCAAGAATAGCTCCTATCCGGACCTTCAATGGTCAAAATCAAAATCAAAATCGAAACAGACTTGCTGCTGCACCACAGCGTTTGGCAATAGAAGCTGCTCCAAGGAATAACTTGGAAACTAATGAAGAGGATCTCGAATTGATGAATCATTTGATGATGAAGACTTTATAGATCTACCGGGCGACTCCAATATTGGTTACCCGGACTACTTAATCTGATGAGGGCTATTATGAATCTTTTGAAGATTCTCGATGGTCACACTTTTGCGGTGTTTACAAGGTCTCGACACGCCAAAATGCCGAAGCATCCACAAGCGGCCGGAAAGAGAGAGAAGATCCTGCCCGGATGTTACTATCTTGAAAAGAGGTAGCATTCTTCCTTCTTCATTAGACACCAAGGAGAAATATTCTTTCAATCCGCAAAGAAAGAACCAACGCACATCCTCGTCAAGCAAGTCAAGCTTTTGACATAATTGATCACATCAAGAGAAATAAGGTCCAAATGTCGTGCCGAGTATTTGAGGGCATTTCCTGATCAGTTGAATAGATTGGTCAAATATGTGCAAAGCAATGGTCCTAGCCCAACGAACAATAATCCACGGGGTATCTTGTCAAGTCCAAAGATTACTCCACCTTCAAATAATGCTGCTGCAAGTTCTTCTTCCACCCCTTCTCCTGCTACATCGGAAAGGATTGAGCCATTCTATGTGTCTTTGCTCATCAACGGACATAAGCTAAGCAATTGCATACTGGATTCTGGAGCTTCTGACAACGTCATGCCTGCCAAAGTTGCTGATGCCTTGGGTCTTACATTGACAAAAACCATTGGAAGATGTTATTCCATGGAAAGGCAAGTCCCTCTTGTGGGGCAAATCAAAGATGCGCAGCAAGATTTCTGCTTCCTTCCTGCATAAAAAGGCTGAAAATGACTATCCTCAGAAGCAGACATTCCAGCCTCCTATGGCATGCTATTGAGTAGAAATTTTTGCAAGGAGCCGGGTGGAGAAGTGAAGATGGATTGGTCTTGTGCGCACATACCAATCGTAGGAGTAAATCGTGTCGGAACCCGAGAAGAAATCTAAGTACACAAAAGATCAAAATCAAGATCCTAGATCTCAGATCTTGTTTCAAGAATCGGATCACGGAGTCTATTACCTAGAAATGGATAAAGAAGAAATTCAACCGGTGATTCGAGAATCACATCAAATTGATAACAAGATTTGGACTCTGGAATTTGATGGTAGCTGCTGTTCATTTGGATCCGGTGCAGGTGTTGTTCTTATCTCTCCTGAAGGGAAGGTGCATGCGCACTCCTTCAAATTGATGTTCGAAAATACTAACAATACGGCTGAGTATGAAGCATTGTTGTTAGGCATGGAGCAGGCAAGAACAATGGGAATCAAATTATTACACGCAAGAGGAGACGCTGAGCTGATTGTAAAGCAGATAAGAGGCCTCTACCAAGTCAAAAAAGACAAACTGCGGCACTATAGAGATCGGGTCTACTCGCTATCCTCGGATTTTTCAGCTTTCTCGTATCTTACATTCCGAGAGAACAAAATTCAAAAGCTGATTCGCTTGCTAGCACGCAGCCTTGTTGAATCCGGATCAGCCCCCTGCATTCTTTAGACAGGGAGACTACAAGGTGGAGATGGTTTTTCGCCCAAAGGTTCCTGACAACGTCCAAAGAATGGCAGTTTTCAACGATGATACACAGATTGCTGCATTTCTCCAACAAAAGATAACTTTGAAGAAATCTACTATGAGGGAAGCAATTCACCTCCTAGGCGTACTAACCGTCGGAGAAATGGATGCCGACGCCTCAGAGGTCGAGATTATCCAACTAAAGGGAAATAAAATTCCCAAAGGCTTGGTATCTCTTGAGGAAATGTTTGATAAGCATGATCGATGCTTAAGAAAATGAAGAAAATGAGGAAGGCTCTTCCTCCGACACACAATTACTAAATTTGGGGCTAAAGAATGATCCCAAATTAGTAAATGGGAAAGTGTTGTTCGAAGTCTGAAAAGGAAGCTTTTACTAAGCTTCTTAAGAAATACATGGATATTTTTGCCTGGTCCTATCAGATCTAAAAACATATCACCGCGGAAGTTCAACATTACATCCCACTTAAATCGTAATGTAAGCCTTTCAAGCGTAAGTCGCGCGGCACAATCCAACCATTTCAGAACCATCTTTGCAGTAAATCCAAAAGTTGTTAGATGCGAAGATTATCTATCCCATACACCATTCGGAGTGGTTGGCCAACATAGTCCCCGTAAGAAAGAAAAGTGGTGAGATTAGGTCAGGTGCGTGGATTTCCGCAACCTTAATCAAGCTTCATCAAGGATAACTACCCTATCCCCATCATGGATCACACTCGCAGTGGTCACCGGATCTCGAGATGCTTTCCATGCTCGACGGCTTCTCGTGATACAATCAAGTCAAGGTGGCCGAGGAAGATCAATACAAAACGGCTCATCACACCTGGGGAACCTTCGCATACCAGAAGATGCCGTTCGGCCTGATCAATGCTGGTGCTACATTTCAAAGAGCTATGGATCTAGCCTTTGCTCATCTCAAAGATATAAGCATAGTTGTGTACCTGGATGATTTGACAGTCTTTTCTAAAGATAGAAGCACACACATTTCAAACTTGGAAGAGGTTTTCATACAATGCCGCAAGCATGGTATTTCTTTGAATCCTAAGAAATCTATCTTTGTCAGAATCAAGGAAAGCTGCTTGGGCACATTGTTTCCAAAGAAGGAACAAAGATAGATCCAGAGCGTGTCAAATCTATTCAGACATTGCCTTTGCCCACATCCAAAAAGGGAGTTCACTCTTTCTTTGGAAAAGTGAATTTTCTCAGGAGATTCATTCCTGACTTTGCTGAGCTAACCCGTCATATTTCAAATATGATGAAGAAGACACAAGATTTTAAATGGAGCAGCGAAGGGAAGGAAGCTTTCGAGAAAATCAAAGAGGCCCTGTCGAAAGCACCAGTCTTGGTCTCACCTGACTTCAATAAAGAATTTATTCTTTATTGTTATTCTTCTGAACATACTATGTCAGCAATATTGATGCAGAAAAATCAAGAGGACGCAGAAACTCCTATTGCTTTCATGAGCACGCCACTCAAAGCCTATGAGTCAAATACACTCCAATGGAAAAGCACGCATATGCGGTGGTGAAGGCGTGCAAAGCATTCAGGTACTATATTCTTTCCTCACATACTGTGGTTTTGGTTCCAGATACTGCAGTTAAATCTATCCTTACTCAGCAAGAGTTAGGATTGTTGAGAGGCACATGGGTGACAAAAGTTCAAGAATATGATTTGGATATTAAACCAACAAAGCTGGTTCGAGGAAGAGGTCTGTGTGAACTAATGACAGAGATGAAATCATCGCACTCAAGCGCATCGTGATGGGATAGATGAAGATTTACCTGCAGTACTTTTTATAGATCTGGTAGAGGAATGGTACAGTAACATTGCTTACTTTCTAACGTATGGAGAATGCCCAGATCAACTTTCCAGAAAAGAGAAACGAACTATTAAGCTTAAATCCAAAGATTTTGTGCTTTGGGATAATGGTTTGTACAAAAGGGGAATTGATGGTGTATTTCTCAGATGCGTGGATAAAGCTCAACAGGATCAACTACTACAACAGTTTCATGACATGGCTTGTGGTGGTCATTTCTCAGCCCGAGTCACTGCACACAAGATCCTTAGAGCAAGGTATTACTGGCCCACCCTTTTTCAAGATACTGCAGAATGGGTAGCTAAGTGTCAAGCATGCCAACATTTTGTCGTGTGAAATTGCCTGCATTACCCCTAAAACCCATTGTGATCAAGAACCTTTCCAACAAAGGGGGTATGGATTTTATTGGGAATGATTAACCCGCTTCTAAATGCCCGGTCATCATTACATTCTAACAAATACCGATTATTTCAAGAAGTGGGTAGAAGCTATTCTCGTGAAGAATGCCACTTCCGCCGAAGTGTGCAATTTTATAAAAGAAAATATTATTGTCGTTTGGCGTACTCAAAGAAAATTGTAGCAGATAATGCTCCGAATCTTTCTTCCGAGGAGTTGGTGGAATTTCACTACACGTATGGGATTCACCTTGTTCATTCCTCAAACTACTATCCACAGGGAATGGTCAAGTCAATCTAGTAATAAGAACTTGGTAACTATCGTGCGCAAGCTTGTAACAGAAAATCAAAGGACTTGGCATAAAAAGTTGTTTGATGCATTATGGGCCGATAGGATCACACCAAAGAGGGCGATAGGCATGTCCCCATTTCAGCTGCTATATGGAAGAGACACAGAGCTGCCTCTCACCTTGGAATTGCCTGCCCTACGACTTTCTAAAGCCCTGGAAGATTCCACGTTCACGGATGCTATTGATAAAAGAATCATGTACCTGACTGAATTGAGGGAAGTACAAACTCAAGTTGCAGATAGGTTGACAGAGCATCAGAGGAAGGTGAAAGTCATCTTCGACAAAAATGCCAGGGAAAGAAAGTTTGAAGTTAATGACTGGGTCCTTCTATGGGACAAAAGAAGAGAAACAAAAGGCATGCATGGAAAGTTCGATTCACTATGGAAAGGGCCTTTTGTAATCAAAAAGATCGCCGGAGCAGATAGCTTCATTCTTGCTCATCAGGATGGAGTTGAATTGCCGTTGCCTTTCAATGGGCAACACTTGAAGCTGTTCCGAACATGAGAAGCAGGGTAAAACCTGTATGTACATAAATAAAACCTTTGTTTGTTTTTCCTTGTTTTGTCTTGTTTTGGTGTTGTGTTGTGTTGTGTTTGCCTGCCTGACCCCGTGCCCAAAAGACAAGATACGAAACCAGAGATGCTGGGATCTCATCTTTTCCCTTTTCCATTCTGTCAGGAGAAAAAGATGTCCACAGACGGAGCCAACTGGTGTCACTCAGATTTCACCCCGAAATCTGTGACTACCCAATTTGAAAAAATTTCGTACTTTTAAAATAGTGGGTCATTTGTTGTTTTTATTGCCTGAAAGTTCCTCAGATTGGCCAAGATAATCCTCAAGAGCCATATTAGCCCTTTTCGCCAAATACCCAGATGCCCAAAATTGTTTTATTATGTCGTCGATTTGTCTCATGGAAATTTGTATTTAATTATTTTGAGCCCCGTATGAGGTCAAGTTTCACGCCTGCTTTAACTCTATTATGAGCGAATATGTTATTATTCCTATATACCGTAAGGATTTTAACTTATTTTAAGTTTTGGGCTTTATTTGTAACTTTTGGCAATTTTTCGTGTTTTTGTGGTGTCCCGCTCTGCTTTCTCGAAATTTCTCTCGAACAACTCCTTCACGGTAAGCCCGATTTTTGGCCTGAGTACAATGGAAAACATACACGCACATTTTGCCCGTGAGGAAGTCATCATCGAGGTCCGATCACCGGGAAAAAGCGAAGTCGCAGACAGGAAAGCCCTCTGATGGGGATGGGCGCATTTTTGGAAAACAAAGGATTTGAGTCACGATGGGAAAAATATAAGCCGCAGTAGGATGGGAATTGTATACCTACTCAGGTACTTTTTCCCGTGTTATAAAAGTCACTTAAGTCGCAGTGGGAAAAATAGAGGTCAGAGGCAGTGTGGGAATTTATCGCCTACCTCAGGTGAAAATTCCCATGATATAATAAAAGGAAAGTGACTTAAGTGAAATCATGGGATTTTAGTGCCTACCTCACAGGTAAAAGAATCCCATCAGCAAAAGTCAAATCACTTAAGTGGATCATGGGATTGTGGTGCCTACCTCACAGGTAAAGAATCCCATTATGGTGAAAATTCTTAAAAATAGAATTACATGTGCAAAAAGTGCGCCCTTTGGTGATGGATAAAAATAATTAAATTGATTATTTTTATTAAATTCTATCCTTGGAAAAAGTGCGCCCAAGCTTGAGGAGGTTGAAAAGTCAAAGGAAGAATAAAAGAAAGGGATTAAATTAATTAAATTTAATTTATTTAGTGGCTGCCCTCTCCTTGGAAAAAGTGCGCCCATTTGGGCATTATTTAATGATTTTTAAGGCATTAAATCATTGAATTAATTTCTATTTTCAAAGGGCTATGGTCAAAGCACACCGTGAGGCTAAAGTTAAGTCAGTGGTGGAGGATTAAATTGGATTAATTTAATTTATTGATGGCTGTCCTTAAACATGCAATTTTTAAAAGAGAAAAGCATGATTTTTAATTAATTAATTGCCTTTAATTGTTAGGGCAATTATTAATTATAGAATTATGAAGGTTATATAAGCATGGGCAGCCATATGGATTTATTATTCAACACACAGTAAAGAATCGCAGCAAGGAGAAAAAGTGCGCCCCCATTAGAGGAAGGATTTTGCACAGTGCATAAAGTGCTAACAAAGGCTAAAAGCTTCCAGATTTGGCGCATGCTTTGGAAAAGGTTCATCTTCGTCTCGCACAATTGTTTTCACAGTGTTAAAGGAGCTCAAAAAGTTGATTAAAAGGATTCATGATCTCTTTATGTGCAAATTAAACACCATTTTTTGGGCAGCAGAGTTTGAAAAGTGCAGATTTTTATAATTTAAATTCACTATTCATGCTCCGGTGGCCATTTTTGTCCGAATAAATTGCAGAACTCATTACAGTGTGCTTTATAAAAGAAAAGGAGTATTTATCAATGTCCAATACATTGCAAATATCCTCCGAATCAAGAATTGTCCAGATCTCGCACTAAGATTGAAGAAAGCAGCCAAATTAGAAGAAAAAGAATTATTCGATAAAGATTGATAAAGCTATGGCGAAAGGAGATGAAAAAGAGAGCACGATGGATTCATGCATTGCTTTCTAAACTTTCGCAGACATAGGAGACACGGATCTAGGCCCGTAACCTCTTTCTCGATTTGATTGACAGATCCAGAGAGCCGGAAAGACTTCACTCATGCGTGCGGTCAAAAGTAGTGGAATTATTCGAGCCGCAGCTTTCCCGCAAATGCCCCAATTGCCGAGTTTGTGATGGAGTGTGCTAGATCTTACCATCCTTCATCCAGATCAAGACGTGATGTCATGGGAAAGACAATAATTCGCTTTGGATGCAGTAATTCTTCGATTATTGTTCAAGATTCCAAAGATTTAAAGGTGGTGACTTCTATTAGCATTCGTGATGCCGACGAGGTGGGAAAAGCATAGAGCTGATTGTGTGAGCATCATGAATAGCCGGTTCATGAAGAAGCCTAGATCCCCTTCCGTGTTCCCGAGAACTCTTCCACGATCCAATTTGGTGCAGGAGGCGGATGATATTGTCAAATTGCTATGCAGCAGTTGAATGGTGAAGCGAATGCCTACACTTTCCTGGACATGGATGTATGCTTTCATCAGACCATTGAAATCAACAAGGTTGATTCTATAATCGCTTGGTCGTAAATTATTAAGCAAGAACATCGGTGAGCAATCATGAACGTAAAGCGTACCTTCAAACTTCAAGATGACTTCATACTTGGTATATGCCGCAGCCTTCACAGGTGTCTTTTCCAAGCCGGATAGATGTGGTATTCTTTCCAGGATCCCATTTTCGAGTGCTACCCATTACTTATCGCACCAAGCGTAGAGAAGGACTTCAAAGTGATCAACGATGGTTTCTTCTACGATTTCATCTGCAGTTAGACAAAGACTGAAGACTCACAGAGTAAGCAAGGAAGCATGGGAAGCAAAGTGTCCAAGATCGGCGTAGATATTCATCCAGCTTTGCATATTTCACATACCTCGTGGTTACGAGCTTTTCAGTGAACCAACAAAGATGCCAAGGTACCCGAGTGATGATTGATTGCCATGGAGCTAAGCAGTAACTTGTGGAGTTACACGACCTTCACCAAGCGGCACAAGTCTACGGGCTACTTCCCACTCACCGTGGATATTACAACAGCATCGATTCACAGAGCTCGAAGAATGGAAGCACAAATGTTGTCCGAGTATGAGCAAGAGTTCTTCCCTGCACGGCTTAATTTTGATCCATTTGGAATAGCCAGGAAGACAATCTCCCAGGAGTACGCACATGTACCTTCGCTAGAAGATTTCTGGATGAAGTGCAGAAGTGAGTACGAGGTCAGAAAGAAAGATTTCAGCAGGCTGTCGGCAAAGCAAGTATTTGACTTTGGACTAGCGCGATACCGTGATCTTAAAGATGATGGGAACGTGGTACTTGACACTTACCATCAAATGGGAGGAGATAAAGCTCTACTACAGGATAGCAATGGCAGCTGCAGCACAATAGAAGAAAGATCCGGAGCTGTGTTGGTGAGTACTTCGAGCTGGTTGCTAACGAAGGGATACTGCCTTGATGAAGTATTGATGAATCAAATCACGGGCAACTTCGGCGCAGGAGATTCCCTCAAGCGAAAGCATGAAGGAGAGAGCAGCAGAAGGTCCGAGAAGTTGAAAGTACGCAGAAGATCTCAAGAGAAAGAGGAGACCACTTCTACGACCATAGCTTTGACTCCGACTTCTCCAGTACCTAGTGGATCACCAACTATTGCACCACAGCAGCAGGATGTTTCCATGCCTTCATTGAAACCAGCAACGTTCATCTTCTCTCCGCAGCCACTTCGCTCAAAGACCCGCTCCAGAGGAGATGTCGAAGCTGCAGATGACGGAGTTCGAAAGAGCTTTGTCCTTGGATGTTTCAGAGGATGGCAGCCATGATACTGTGGCACTTTCTGATGGAGAGGATGCAGAGCGGGAAATAGTAGCGCACTCAGCAACTTCTCATTCTCCGAGAAGTAATTTCTCGGAATGGTTAGCTTTGCTTGGTTCCTGAAGCAAGAATAGAGATGAACTTAGAGGAACATGACTTGCAGCTACTTCAGGATCTGAGCAGAAGAGACAGAAGGCCTAAAGTTGCTAAAGCAACTTCTAGGTTGATCATCGAGGATTCGGGAGAGAAGTTTGCTGAGATATTAATCCCGGCGGAAGGAAAGGTAGAAGAGGAACTCACGGCAGAAGATGTGACGGTGACCAAAATACCACTCGCTCAAGCTACCACCGAGGGATCAAGCAGACACGCAGACGTTCACCGGATGCTTTGTTCCTTAGGCTTGACAAAGAAAAGGCGGAGAAAGAAGAGTCATGCAGAAGCAAATATCTCAATTATGTGAGATCATAGCCAAGGTTGCTAAACCTTCCGTTCACCCCATTTCAAATACAGTGAGTGATCATCTTATGCAGAAATGGAAGATGCAAGCAATCAAGTAAAGGCTATTGACGAATGGAAGGATCTCGATTATTCGCCAAGCTTCGTGGCAACTTGGGAAGTGCCACCCGCCTAAAGGTTATGAACGATGCAGAAAATCAACTAAAGCAACTCGATAGAAAGCATAAAAGGAATAAATACAAATGCAGAGAGTAACTCGAGTGTTTTGGCGAGATCAACAAGCTGCACGGAGATGTATTGGTTGCAGAGCAAATTGTGCCGGATGGATCACCGAGAAGGGGAAGCAATAGAGTTTGCAGATCTTTCCGCTTTGAGATCTGCAGAGTTTTGTCAAAGAGGATGCAGTAACTTAAGAGCGTAACATCGATTTGCTTGGATAGTGTTATTTCTTTCACCGAGGAAAGAGTGGATGGAGGTATTACTTCATACGTGCGGATTGTTTCTAACGAGGTGCATGATTCTCTCGGAGGGTTCTCTTCTCGATGGTGCAAAAGAGGATTGATAAAGCCACCAAGCCTTTCACGATGAACTCTATCAAGAGGCTCGTGACACTCGCAGTGCATATCATGCGAGATTTGGGCCAAGTTTGGAAGAAGTGGAAGCATGCAAAGAAAGTGTTGAATGAAGGATTGCTGCAATTCAGATGTAAAAGGAAGCAAGAGCTAAAACAGATGGAAAGATGCTTTGAACTATATGTTCGACAAGTATATCGATATCGAACAAGAAGAAGATGTAGATGTTACAATGGCATGACTTCTTCTATTTCTTTCTTCTTCTATTTTCTATGTTCCCGGATGGAATTGTAAACTTCTAAGTTATTGGTTTTGCAACCATTACTCGAAGTCATGTGGAACCTTTCTATTAGTTAAGTGATACATGTGTCACTTAAGAAGAAGTTAGTTGAGGATGATTGCCAAATGTCATCTTTACTTGTTGTTCATACTTTAGTTCATTTGAGTCTTCTATTTGTACTTTCCCTCCTACATTCTATAAGTAGGAGAAGAACCTACGGGTTAATCATCGATCAGAATTTGTAAGAAGCAATCTTGTGTTCTAGACTTTGTGCTGAACCCCTGAGAGCCACTTGTTGCAGAGGAATACAAAGAAGCAGGTTTCCGGAGAACTTTGTGTCACGGTGTATTTTGTTTCTTGCTTCTAAATCTTAGATCTCTTAATAGACTTTGTGTTATTTTAGATCTAGATCTAGAGCTGCCTTTGCTTTATAATTCTGTGTGTTCAAATCTATTTGAGTTTCTTCTATGTGCATGCAATTAGCTCTGCAATCTACTAATTGGGATGCACATCTTCCTCATTTCTTCTCTGTAATTCCTTTACTTCCTTCTTCTGTAATTTTCCTTTCTTAAACAGCTGCTTACTTGCTGCAGAACTTCTTAGTTATGGTTCATGAACTAAGTTGTTAAAGTAAAACCCCTGATAGATAAAAACACATTTATATTGACAAATCGAGAGCCTCACCGGTTAAATGAGGGAGATTTATCTCATGACCGCCTAGGTTTGATGCTATGCGAGAAAATCTAGCCAACACATTTCTATACAATGTAGCGAAAGGAGAAATTTTTAACGATGTATCTTTTAGATTATAATAGCCAAGACTAGTACATGTGAAGAGCAATTGAAACATAGATTCACTTCATTCATAAGGTTAAAATTCAATTTTCAAAGTTTTTCATCAGTAATATTAAATGTATTGATATCACTATATGAGGATACATCATTGTTTTCTTGGAGTCTCGCATTTGTATTGAGTTAAAGTAATAGTTAGAATCGATTAACAATGTTACTGTCATAACTAGATTCAACTATGACATATGTCGAAAATTTATCCAAAAGCATAGTTTTTTTGGGAGTGATAATTGGGATTTAATAAGTATAAGTATTAACTTGGAAATATTTGAAGTGTTCGGGGTCAACAACTATAATATACTCACATTTATCGTGTATAAATTCAACACATTGGTGAACTGCTCGTGGGACCATTTGTATACCATGGATCCAAGGATGACCTAGAAGGAGATTGTTATGTAGATCTATATCCATGATGTAGAAGGTAGTAGGAAACATTTTGGGGCCCACCAAAAGATCAATAATAATAATAATGCCTAATCTAGAAGGGGCAACCTTATCTAATCCTTGTACATTAGTAATTATCATGTTGATCAAATGTAGGGAAATCCCCATTTTATTCAACAAAGAATTAGGAAAATAAAAAGATTAAAGCCATTATCAATTAGTACTCATTATAATTAGAAGAGGTTTATAGGGTCCTTTTTTACAAAGTGAGTTGGATGTCTATTGTGATAAATTTTATTGGTTTATCTATAACTTTGAATGTGTCATGATAGAAGAAAAATTAGCAAGGATATGTAGCAAAAGGTAAAGTGATAGATTACAATGTGTCATATGAGATATCCTTGTATATAGGTGCTTTTATAATAATTCAAGCAAAGATATCTTAGTAGAAGTATCATTAAGTTGGTCCAAGATATCAAATCCCTTAGAGGGTACACTAGGTTGTGAAGTAAGTGTTATAGGTGGTGATGGAAATGGTGAGTTTCGCATAACAAGTTGTTTAGTAAGATGACTAAGAAAATATTTATAGTAGCATATATAGGGGAAGACGTGAATTTGGGTGGATGTTGTCATTTATGAGGAATATACATAGCTTGTACATCAACGTATGCATACTCTTATGCGAGTTATGAAATAATAACCATCACAATATCCCCTTTAGTAGATTGGGGATTAGTATGGACCTAATGTGATGATGGTAACCCATAGCCGAATGAGAAATTGAACCTCTTGGTTTGAAATAATGACCATAGAATATTGAAGGAAGAGGCATGGTGACTAATAATATGTTAGGAATTGAAAGAAAAAAACCTAGGGAACTAGTGTTTGGGCACTATATTTGATTCAGACTCGGATTCACCAAATGTTTACAAAATAATTATATTTCATAATAAAAATATTTTAAAGGGTGTTTAATAGGTATATTATTATGATCTAATTAACTTCCAACATCAATTATACATTACCAAAATAATAGATTCTAACTTAAAATGAACTTACTAAATGATAATCGAAAAGTAATTTCTACAAAGAAGAATATGAAATTGGAAAACTTACGAACATATGAAAATATTTTATGTGTACGTTCCAGGACAAAAAATTGTATGATCTAAGATAGGAACTATAAGGTCTTGGATTAGAAGGAACTATAAGGTCTTGAATTATAAGGTCTTGAACTATAAGATTTGGACTAGAAGGTAGTTGGAAAACACAAACACCGAGAGGGGAGGGTGAATCAATATTGATTGCTAAAAAAAAACCAGATGGACAATAGTCATATCGTTGCTTCAAGTGAACCACCGACTTAATAAAATGGTGGAACTGCTGCAAAATAAAGTAACATTGCTTTCATTAAAAATTGTGAACTTGAAAAGCCCATGTTTTAATCTTCTACTAATGCCCTTCATCATGCTTTCCAAGCAATTAATTGGCATTGATTTCGAGAACCTACCATCTCACAAAACTAAAAACATTTAAAAATGTCTTCTTTCATGTCGAGTTTCACATTTTCCTTTATGCCATCTTTTAGTTGCCATGGAAATAAATTTGACACATGAAGGCATTACTCAATTGATTGAGGGCGGTTCCAATGTTGACCCCACATTTCAGATACTCCACTTGTCCTCCCTAAGGTCCATTCTCAACACTGGTGCCCAACATCGTGTTGACCTTTCAGATGGGATACATTTTCAGACAGCACTTCTACCCTCCAAATTTACAAGTTGTGTAACCGACAAATCAATACAAGAAGGCTCCATTGTGTGCTTACACAAATCCCTCGTTAGAATGATCAAAAGTGAACTGTAAGCTTCATCTCTAGCTCAATTACCAATGTACATAAACTTCCTATATTAATTATAATTTCTTTCTATTTGTTTTTTCACTCCGTTGTTCAGTTCTAATTCTATCCCGATTTCCTTTTCCATTGCAGGACTGTTCTTATCATTGAAATGGCTGTTCTTGTCGAAACACATTTGGTAATCGGTACTCCAATCCGACTACCAACGAATGCTCTCGAACACATTCAGTTGCCGCAAACAGATGCAACTGCAAACCGGGTTAACAAATATTTTGCGAGAACACCAACTAAAATAAGTGCTTTGAATACATCTATGCGCATGTGGTCCGTAGAGGGCCGTGCCCTAGCAAAAACAACCCTTCGCCAATATCACAATGCAAGGGGAAATGGATCCGTGTTTGGGTTTGATTTTGTTGATCAGGAAGGAGGGGAAATCCACATCACTTGTTTCAACGAGGCCGCGGAAGCATTCTATGAGCAGATTGAGAATGGAAAGCTATATACAATTTCCAATGGGAGGATTGCGAGTATTGCTGATGCAAAGCTATGTTACAACCATTTGAACAATGCTTTGGAGATTTTCCTGCAACCTTCCTCAACCATATCTCCACTCATAGCAAATGAAGATACAATACCTTCCCATAACTTTCACTTCACCAAAATCAAGGAATTACCTACAAGCGCTGAAGGTTCTACAGTTGATTTGATTGGCATTGTTGTTACGATGTCACCATGCTCAACAATTCGTCGGTATGACAAGTCTGAAACAAAGAGAAGAACACTGCAATTAAAGGACATGTCGGGTTTCAGTGTAAGTGTCACATTATGGGGACAACACTTAGATGATATAAGCAACGAACTTGAAGACATGCTTTCTATACCGCCTCTTCCGGTCCTCGCCTTGAAAGCTGCTCGCGTCTCCAGTTTCAATGGAAGCTCAGTGGACACTGTTTCAAGAACCAAATGTTACGTCAACCCTCAAATTTCAGAAACAAATACACTTCATGGCTGGGTTGATTCTCGATGACTACTTGCTTCCGGCGCCCTCTATCACAAGCCAATTTCTGGGCCCTCCAAAATCCTAACCTCTGTAACGACGATTTTGGAGGTACTAAATATGGGGAACACTGAGAGAAATGAATGGGCCATGGTTACTACAGAAATCACGAATATCAGCATGGACAACTTTTTTTACAAGGCATGTCCTCTTCAAAAAGGTGAAAAACAATGCAGGAAAAAGGTGAGAGAGAATGGTAATGGTTCATGGTTATGTTCGAGTTGCAATAGACAAGTTCAAAACTACGATTATAGATATGCACTCAGAATCGATCTAAAGGACCCAACAGGAGAACTTCAATCAGTTACTGCTTTTGATGAGACAACTGAGTTAATCATGGGTGTTGCAGCTAGCGACCTCCATATATTGTCTATAGACAAAGATGCGACTAGTGAAATTATAAGTAATGTCATCGGCAATGAATACTGCTTCACACTTTCACTGAAAAAGAGACATATCATGCGGAAACAACAAATTGAAATGTGTCATCCTCTGCCAAAGAAAGCGGAAAACACTGCAACTCCTCCATAACCTTTATGCAAGGATTTCCAACCCACCCGTCCCTTTAAACATTACACCCTCACTCATCCCATTCTATACTTTGAACTATCACTACTATGTTTCTTATTTCATATCTATGTTTCACTTTTTTCCCTGCTTCAAAAGAAAACTGTTGAATTCCCTTATACACTGACATACTATTGTCTCCTTCTATTATGTGGATTGTTAGTACTTTTAAGAAAATAAATATACAAAAGGCAATTTTGTTATGTACGTATTTACATCCTTCTGTAGTATGTGAACACATTGTATGTTTCTATATATGTAATACTCTTTTCCTTAATAAAAAAAGTTTCTCAAAACTCAAATTGTTACCTCTTGTGCGTATTTCCCATTGGAACTCCACATGAATTACAATTGAATTTAGTTTTACATTTTCACTTATTTCAGCATTTGTTTGTCATCAAACTATGTATCGTTCCTAGCTAACCCAAAATGATCTTTATCCAACAGGTGGTACACCATAATCTTGTGACTTCACAATCATGTCGACTCCTGCAAAACGAACCCAACGAAGAGAGAATTACGCAAAAAATAAAGTACACATAACTGCTGAGCAACGACGTCGTAAATTAGAGCATAGAACAACGAAAATATCAAATATCTTTCAACTTACAATGACCAACAACCCACGATCCCCCGACATTCCAATCTTGCCATCAAATACAACTACTGAAGAATTGCCAACCAACATTCCGCATGTAACTTCCATGGAAGAAAACTTTCAAGAGCATACCACTTCCTTCCATACGAACCCATCTTTGCTAACAACTGTCACTTTCCCCCAAATGTCTGGGATGCCACATGAAACTGTCTCAAGTACTGACCTCTCTTCAGTTCATCACACAAATACAACCAGTTTATCCTCTCCTTTAGACTGCTTTCCACCTTGCAATCCACAAAGGACTGAAACAGAACACCCCACCCCTTCCAATACACAGACAATTCCCATATCCCCATCCTGTTCGCTGAATTTAGAAGCCCAACGTCGGTTTCACAAAAGAATAGATTTGTTGGCGAACATACAAACTTGCTCAATCTGTTTGGAAAATTACCCTGGAATTAAAACAATTTCCTTTGAAGGCTTTCCATCCTGTAATAGATGCAAAACTGAAAAACAAGGCCACCGCTTCTCTTCATGGAACAACATGGACCCTGGAAATCAGGCTACCGTTCTTGCATCTTTAACCCAAATCGAGGAGATGCTTATCGCACGAGTTAATCCATTCCTACAAGTCACCCAAGTACGTGGCGGGAAATACAAATACTCAGGACACACCATAAGCTTCCCGCAAAACATTACTTCAATAGCAAAGACCCTACCCCACCGCCTTGGAGATTTGGACATAATTCTCATACAAAGGGAAGGATCTAATTTAAAAATTATGATTTCTACGTCAGTAGATCTCGTGTTTGGGCAGCCTTGCAATATAAAATCCAACACGATCCCTATTACAAAGATGTCTTAGTTGACGATGACGCCCTTTCCTCTCTACCATCAGAGTCGTCAAATGTTTCCTCCTCTCTTAACACAGCCGCATTGGAACTGCCCCAAATGCAAAGTGCCTCTACAGCTCATGGTAATGATGCTCCCACTCACTTTGATGAAACGTATGAACACTCATCGTCTTTCGTGCCAACACCTCACAATACAGAACAAAAGAAGAGGAAATCGAACAGTTCCTAGCTCAACCACGATGGTAACACTCCATTTACCATGCCATGGCCAGAGCTTGGCCTCTCGCCAATAAATGAATACAATACGAGGGCCTGTTCTCAATGGCTTTCCCAACTTTATTTCCGACAGGAAAAGCAATGTGGCAACAACCCCGCATAAAAGAAGTTCCAATGCATGAATACGCACTTCATTTGATGCGTTACCATGATGGGCGCTTCGGTTCCCACCCAAGATTTCGTTACTTCCTTCTAAACCTCATAATGCGACACAAAAGCCAGTCCACAACAGCAGTCTTTATGAAACAAAACCTCGAATCTGGAATCCCTCCGACAATTAGAGACCTATGAAGACAACTACTAGAATGCCCCAAAGACAACCTCCCAGACAACTTAATGCGGTTTGGATCGAGCCTTCGAGGGACCCGTTCATTCTGGGCAAAAAGTAGAAGCGAGCTTTCAGATATGGTGGAACAATTGGGGACACCAACCTTATTCTTCACTCTAAGTGCTGCAGACACTAAATGGCCATATCTCCACAATATTATGTCGGGTGAATGCCCAATGATCCTCGAGCTGCACAATGTTGGAGAACACTTAACATTGTCTCTAACCCTCATCGAGTATCAACATACCTACATCACAGATTCACAATATTTCGTGAAGAAATATTACAGAAGGAACTTGGAGTAGTAGACTTTTGGTACAGTAATCAAATCTACTTATTTCAAAGTTATTTCCAAACTACATAGCTAATATTTATGTTCCCTTGTCTCGTAGGTATGAATGGCAACATAGAGGCTCCGCACATGTCCATGGTTTATTGTGGCTCGAGAATGCACCCAAAGTTGACGAAATGGATTGGGAGGATACAACAGTTATTGAGGCCACAAAACAATACTTTGATAAGTTTGTGTCTGCCTGAACCCTCAACCGGCATGCAACCGCTTGGATTTTGTTCGTAGGTCACTCCTAGATGACCCTTGCTTGCTAGATACAACAAAAATTCTATCCTCCTCCCCACATTCAGACCTTAAAGAACTACTTAATCGAGTTCAACACCACACTAAATGTTTAGAATAGACATGCCTGCGTAGAAAGCAATCACAACTCAATGCAGAATCTGACCCCCGGCCCGCACAACCTACTTCTTCCTTGCACATTGAAAGTGATGGGAAAATTAAGTACCTCCCTTCCAGAAATGATGATAGATTGAACATCCACAATCGAACTATGATATACATATGGAGAGCAAATGTCGATTGCCAACCGGTACTTTCCCGCCATGCCGTTCTTAAGTATATTGCAAAATATGCTTCAAAAGCCGAGCAATGCTCAGAAACATATCACCAAATGTTATCCAGATTTTCAAGAGACGCAGATGCAGATTCTCCAGCACATATCGCGATCCGTAAAATGCTCACAGAAAGCGTTGTTGAACATGACATAAGCGCACAAGAAACATGCCACATGTTGCAAAAATGCCACTTGTTATGTGCAGTCATCCATTTGTATCATTAAATGTTGGAAAAAAATTCTAAGACGTGTCGTTGAAAGTGACGCTGATGCAGAACAAACATCCGCTTTCTTGGATGCATATAAAGTTCGTCCAACAATCATGGAACACCTACCACTTATTCAAGTTGCTCGAGATTGGAGCTACAACAAGAATCGTAAAGGTGATAAATGGAAAAAGCGAATCGATACACGCAATTGTTTGGGTCCACCCGAGATTTGTGGATGTCCCAGCTCAGGATTCAACGTCATATGACCTTTTCTATTGGTCAGAACTCCTTTTATACAAGCCTTTCAGAAATATTGCATCAGAATTTGGAGCAACCCCACATGACATCAACGGCACTTGGGACATGTTCAAGCACAACTACAAACCGTGGCATGTTTTACGCACAACCGCAGACACAGGACCTGTTACGGATGTTAGTTTAGACTCTGAGCCCGAATGCAGTATTCAACACGAACCATTGCAAGAATGGCAGGTCTTTGCACAACTTCACCCGGGAAACAACACGGGTCTAGACAGTCTTGACATGTTGGGGAAACGAGATTTCGACGTACAACATAATTGGAACATACATGACGTTCCGCATGAATTACAGATAACTGGTTCATCATTCATTGAAAGAGAGAAGGCAGACATACTTAACAACAACATACAGGCCACACCACCATCTTCCACACTTCCTTTGTCTCCAGAACAACAAACAACTCTTGATACCATACTACACCATTCAGCAAACAAAACCCTTCTACCTCCACTAAGATTCATAATTCAAGGAACGGCTGGCACAGGAAAATCATTTCTGATAAATAAAATCTGCAATTTATTCACATCACCAACCACATATCCCTCACCTCTACTTGTGCTCGCCCCTACCGGTGTTTCAGCATTCAACATCTCTGCATCCACAATCCATGCAGCCCTGCGAATTCCAATCAAAGAACTCAAACCCCTTGAAGGTACTGCATTATCGTCTTTTCAAGAGTCGCTGAAACATATAGAATATGTTCTTATTGATGAAATGAGTTTCATCGGCCCAAAGTTACTAACCAAAATTGACAGTAGGCTCCGCGAAGCTTTCCCACACTCGAGAACATCTGAATTTGGAAACAGATCAGTCATCCTCCTCGGCGACCTCGGCCAATTACCACCGGTTTTGGACAATCCTCTTTATGCAAGTAATTCCTACGAGCAACCCTTTGGAAGGGATTTGAGACTTCCATTACATTGCAAACAATATTTCGGCAACAAGGAACAACCAATGCACAAGTTTCATTCCGAAATTTACTGCTCCACATGCGAGATTCAACCCCTCTAATTGAGGATTGGGAAATCTTAATGTCTCGCACAGACACATACCTAACTCAGCAAGAGCTCAAAATTTTTAAGGATGCACCACATTTGTTTGCAAAAAATGATCAAGTCGACTCCCACAACCTACAAATGTTGAAGGCATTGAACGTTCCGATCGCCCAATCCATTGCTGAAAGTAACAGTGAACTGGACCAGAAATCCTGATGATGATCAGTTGGAACACAAAGTTCTGCTATGCAAACAACAAAAAATCATGCTTATTGCAAATCTATGGGTTGACGTAGGCCTCGTGAATGGGGCCACAGGAACTATCACCGACATTGTCTACGACACATCAATGCAACCACCAGCATTACCTTTATTTGTTGTTGTCAAATTTGATAGATACAATGGCCCATGTTGGGATCTCAGCAACCCGTTACATATTCACATACCCCTATTTCGAGAGGGAATCAAAGACAATTGCCAATTAAAATGGCCTGGGGATTAACTATCCACAAGTCACAGGGACTTACTTTACACAGAGCAACCGTCGACATTGGAACCACTGAAAGGCAGGGTCTTACATTCACAACTTTCTCCAGAGTTCCCTCGCTTGCAAATCTGCGTATTTCACCTACTTTTTCATTCGAGAGATACTCAAAAATGGTGTACGTAACAACACTTCGAGCAAGAAGGAAGGAGGAAGCAAGACTACTATCACTCAGCCTATCGTAAAGATAGCCTCTCTGCTTTGATAGCACCCCCGCTACTACTATACTAAACACTTATTCTATCCAAAGCGACATTGCTGCTCAAGGGGTATCAAATGTAATCATGTTTACTCAAGCTAAAAAAGCCCACTAAAGGCTACTATACATGATATAAAAAATGCAAATGTATACATGTCTCATTGTGTGCACACAGATCTACTTTTATTAGATATTGTGAAATATGATATGAAACTTTAAATGTACAAAGTTGTAACGAAAAAATGTACACATACAAAATTTCAATCTAATGTTTCAACTCAATTCCTACACTACAACTATCAATCACACACATTATCAACTGTACAATAAATAATTTTCCAACAAAACACCAACCGAACAACCGATGCACAACTAACACAATAAACCCGAATAAAATACATACAACATCAACTTCAAGATAAATTAACTATTGAAAAGGGTTAACAAGTTTGAAAAGTAGAAACAACCTTCACATTAAGTTACACTTACGAAATCAATCACACCCCTAATCACCATCTACTACAAAAGTAATAAATATACCTCTAAAACAAATAACATATACCGTTCGGCGTTCACATTGCATGAAACACATGCGATTGCTAGTTAATATTGACAAATTATTGGAGGTTACACCAACAGTGGTGGTTAACAACAGATGAAAATATTATTTCACATAAACTAGTCTCACATGAAACCCAACAAATATGAGTGAACCATCATATCCTCGCCTTAGAAAAGGAAATGAAAAATAGTAGCCAAGACTCGTAGCCACCACCAAACCCTAGGCTGCAATAGGGGATAGTGGAAACATGCAAGAATCGTCTCGAGACCAGCATCGGAAGAAACAAGGCACCATAGGGGCTGAAAAAATCCGCTACATACTCGGATCTACAGCAGATCCAAACAAAAACCATGAATACAAACAAACAACTTGCAAAAAGTTGATCAAAACTAAATAAAATAACAAAACCACCAAAAGTATTGACCGTCTTTACATCCTCAATGATCAAAACAATGAGAAATAAGAACCTTGTTGTCTATTAACTTGAGAGGGATTTATATCACAACATGCTTTGCCGGTTTGTGCAAACAGGATGTCACCCACATTTGAGAATAATGCCTTTTTAATTTAGCGGATATTATGAGGGAATAAATCTCAACAACTCAAAGCATAATCGGCGGCTAATAAGACCTTTTCATTAAAATCCGTGTAGCCTAGGATCTACGGTGTTGAAGACAAGTTTTACTTGATCCCTTGAATAGGATCCATGTCATTTAAGATTGATTACAAACTGTATTAGACTAACTTTTTTATAAATATAAAAGTTTGAAGAAAACGTAAAGCTCGAGCTAAATTCAATTTTTTAAAAGTAAAGTTGCTTCTCATAAAATTTAATAGTCACCTCTATATTAAAAAACATTTGGCTCCACGTGTAATTTTTTTATAGGGAATGAATATCAAACTTGAAAATAAACTTGTAAACATTTTAAATACCTTTATTTACAACATTTGAAAAATTATTTTATTGGGTTCTAAACTTGGTGTGTCATTGACTTTTTAAAAATTGATATCTTTAAATTATAATATTTATTTCTTTCTCAATGATAATTAAATGTAATTCAAATTTAAAGTTGAAAATTAATTCTCATTTTATAATCATCTATCATTATAGAATATCCATTATAATAATAAAATATTAAAATTATACTAGTACAAATACTCTAAACATATCTATAAGATTTTTCAAAGAGAGAAAACACATATCTTACACTTTTTTCATACGACATTGATCTATAACACTATTGCTTTCTCTATGAATTTTAGTATTATGGATACACAAATATTAGATTCAATTGTTTTGAATGATGGAAAACTTTAGAATGTTATAGATTATTCACAATAATATTTTAGTGTCTTATCATTAAAATATTTTTGGATTACATGTGAATAATTCAAAAATTAGTACCCACTCCAGAAGCATACAAAAATAAGATTTGCACTCATACACAAATGTAAAATGGATCATATAGAGTATCATACTTCTTCTTCTCACATTGTGAAACAACTATAGTTTATTTATTAAAGATGAAATGATATTGTGGATATTACAAAAGTTTGGATACAATATCACTTTTGTGGATGCAATTTGGTTAAAACATCATAAATTGAATATTGAGGTGAGTGTGGGCCCTATAATCTATAAATTGTAAAATCTTAATTAACTTTGAAATTTTAGGATAGTGTGGATTATCCACAATTATTATTTGGGAATACAAAGCCTACAAATTTCATCAATTGGTTCGGGACTACAAATAGAAAAATTCTATTGCAAAATATTTACAAATCATTTTTGGTTGATTATGTGGATTATTCACAATACAATTTTTGCAATTGAGGTGCTATGATTTTGTGTAATTTATATATTATTAACTTTTTCATTAATATCAATACTAATTCTAATAGTTAGATTATCACAACTAAATTGTATTAGATTTTATTAGTATAAATTATCAATAACTAGAGTTAAGGTGTGAAATGAATTCTCGATTCATATATTTTTAATTTTAATTTTTTTTTTTATAAAAATAAATAAGATTTTTAGTGTTGTAAATTTTAATAAGCTTTGTTTGAACTTTAGAAGTGGATAAATAAATTGGAATTGTGATACATTATTTTCAGGTTGTTTAGACAATTCATGATTCTAGTTTCAAAAATCTACCACTTTTAAAACTACAAGGAAAAAAGTTATTTATCTAGTATAAAATTTTAAGAAAATAGATTTTCCACAACTCTATGACTGAATATTACCAAATAGTGGAAGATCTACATCATATTTATAAAAGTATTCATTTAGTGTTGATAATTCACATATTTTCCACATAATCATTATTTTGTGGATAACATTGTGGATACATGAGCCTACTTCTAGTAGTGAAATCATAGTCAAACCTGTAATCTTGTTCCAACCGTCTAATGACATCGAATCCTCTGTCGTTGCGCGTAGTTGCACCGGGTAATATCATCCATTCGTAGCTGATGAACGACTTGGGAGTTACAGGAAGTATTAGATATTTAGGATCCGCAAAGGACTTTCTGATGCGGTGGGTTTTGGCTGTACCCAATTCCTTTTCTAACATTGATAGCTTGGGAGCGATCTTGAACCATTACAGGCTTGTCACCAACCCAAAAAAAGTAATTGATTTTGCCAGATCCAGAGCGGCCATGACGGGTTCGATATATAAATTGGCTGTCGAAACCAATTTGTGTTGCATTGCCTGCCAGTTTTATGCTTGTGACGACTGCTTCAGGACGAGGCACCAATGCTTTTTGATCGCTTTCATACTTGTATCCGCCGCCTCTGTAAGCCTCATCTACGTCAGCAAAGTAGTTTCCCACTCGTTTGGCGTCTGAAGCGATTTGGCCGAAATTTTGGGCCAAGGCTCCAATCCCAATTCCCAAGCCGCCTAAAATCACGCCAATTCCGCTCACAGCCATGGCCACACCTGCTGCACCAGCCAGCCCTGCTCCCACGCCTGCAATTCCAGCTATAGAGCTTGCCAAGTCGAAGGCCAACTGAGTGCCGTAAATGGCCTTATCAACATCGTTTCTCAGCCGTCAATAGCTGGTAAACACTAAAGCCCACATTAGCAATGCCAAGGACAACTCCAACTCCTTCCGTGACCGCGAATTTGAAAACGTTGCCGAATGTGAAGAATGAAACCTGCCCTGCCAGTATCTCCCCTTTCAGCGCAGTATTCACAAGGGAGGCTACATTGTAAATATCTAACATGCCCGTGTGTGCTATTTGGACCATGTTCAAGTAAGAGCTAATCTGCATGGCCAGTGAAAGCTGAGAATTTACTGATTTTCCTGCGTTGAGCCACTCTATAATCGCCTGCACTGCATGCATCGCATTCAGCCCGTCGATGGTATCGCCTGCCAGCGCGGCTTCGGCTCTGAACATTCCATTTTCAAAGGCGAAGTCCTTCCGGATGGCCGTCCACTTGGTATCGAGATAGGATTTAAACTCTTGGAAAGTTCTATCGCTGGTGGAAAACCAAAGTGTCTCTTCAGTGTTGTCGGTGTTTATATACTGCATATTATAAGACCCATCTGTGCCTTGATGCAGAGTGTCCAACAACGGTGCCCAGTTTCCCGTTAGCCCTTCCTCCTCCGCCAAGCGTATGGATGCATCTCGCCATCGGGCAGACCACTCGTATGACTGTGCAGTAGAAAGGGCAGCTCGAAGGGCCGGGTCTCCAGCCAAATGAGATTTTACATCGTCCACCACACTGTTTCTTTTCCTGCTGTCAATGATGTCACCGAGATCAGTCTCGGCACACATCCGTGTCACAGTGATTCCTTCAGCAACGCGAGCTTCTCCCATCTTATCGGAGTCGATTAATACCAATTTGAACTGATCTGTGTTGTCACTGCGCCTCGTCAGTTCACTCTCCTTTGTGCATAAACTTCACTAATACTATCCTCGGACGGTTCATCGCCTCCTTCGCTTTCATTTCCAGTTGAACCAGTAGCCTTCTTTATCTGTAACCACAGCCAAATCCTGTCCAATTTCTCCGCAGCATTCAACATATCGATGTGTTTTTCACGTACACCGTCCACTGTCTTTGCCTCAATGGGATACTTTTCATCATACTTAACCGCCTGCTTCCATTTTTCCAGCTCTTCCTTGATGGCATTACGTAACTCCTTCCATCCACGAATGGAATGATCGTTTTCATCGAACTCTCCGCTGCCTGCATATGTACCGTCTTCGGCTCTGTCTATTATAGCAGAATCTATTTTCAACTTGTCTGCCAGAACCTTCATCCTTTGCTGCATCTTTGCGCGGCGATTGCCAAAAGATACTTCAAGTTCAAGAGATGTAATTTTTACACCTTCCTCTTCTTCCGAAAACACCTGCACTTGCCAGATTGCAGCGCGGGAGCGGTTGAGCGGATACTGACGTTGAAGAAACAATTTCCAGGCTCCCTCTCTAAACTGCATGCAGGCCAAAGCATGTCCCGCGATGCGTCCCTTCGAGGAATCGAACCGCCCACAGTCGGCGAACTGTCCAGAGATGTTATAGTCGTCCCAATCTACACGCATTACAACATTGTCATACGGAACCGCACTGTTCACACGAAAGTCGTGGAAGACACGTTATGTATCATCATTCAGCTGTGTGACGACGATGGAGCTGCCGGAGAGTTCAGATGTGAACAAAAATGTTCCCTCCCGAACACCTGCGATCGGAATGTCGACAAATACGGCATCGTTTGCTGTGTTCGTCTTGTACCCAAGGATGTAGCTGGATATGGTGTTCTCTGATTCTCTATCAGAAAATTCAAGATCGTATGAATTCTGTGTGACTGGAACCAATTTTACAAGCTGCTCTTTTCTCACTATGTTTTGGTAAAGGTTAAAGCCCATACGATTAACCTTCAAAAAGGATTCTGGATTGTAAATTAACTCTTGAACATCACCAATGACGGCCATTATTGGAGCTGGATGGCTTGCTGTAATACAAACAGGATATAACTTAGTTGCAAAGTGCAGAGGAAGGGATGATAATGTTCTATATGTTAATCTTATTTTCAATAAACTATTTTTTAATGATATGTAATGATATTTTCCTTGAAACAATTTATTTCCACCAATAAAAATTCCAACTTGAATCTCCATCTCATCATTACACTAGAATCTCTATGTCACTCACACACATATATACAATAAGTCGTTAATACAATAATAATACTGATTTCTCACACACTTAATCATACATTATTATTATTTTATTAATATACATGTGAGTACTAACCTTAAATATATAATAATAACATTTAAATAAGAATGTCCAATATCCACAATTAGTAGTTGTACCAATTATTGCAAAAATATTAAATAAACAATAAAAGTAGCATCAAACAATATTACAACCATAACATCATTACAACCATAATAAAGATAATTTAGATATAAGTTCAAAAATTGGGGATAACGTATACACCTTCCACTAATTAGGTCTCCTCTCACAAGATAATTCTATCCTCCTTATAAGCATGGAGATATCACTTAGTAAAAGTATGGTATAAGACGTTCAATTCAATGGGTATTAAATAATATCTTTAATATTAGTTTTTACCTCTAATTACTCAATTGATAATACCCCATCTCATTATATTATCCGAATAAAATTACTCCTATTGTTTCCATGTACCTTACCCATATTTGTGTTACAATTTAATTTACCCTTTTTATTTCTACTCTAATATATCAAATAGAAAACATATCACATTTGTCACTCAATTATTATTTTCTTAATACACATTTTCTTGGAGAGGGAGTTTGAAGCCATTCAAAACTATTACCAATTACCTTATAAATGGTAAGTTTTACTCATTTATCAATAGTCCTTCAAATATTTAAAATGGTGAAATAATATCACTTGTGTTGCATACTCAATCTTAGTTTTATGATTAACTATCTCTTAATTAAGATTTTTAATTAAAAAGATATTATAATTTAACTTTATGACCACTTTTTTTTTACAATTTTAAGGTATTTAGTTTTAAAAAGTAGGGTTTAAATGTTTTAGTTTTATATTAAAATCAAATCTTCTTGTCCTTTGGTCCACCTCTAAAACCTTACCCACATATCTAATAAAAATATAAATAAATTAAACCCTTTCACATGTATCGATATATTGACTTTGCTTTTATTAATTTTGATTACCTCAATATGAAAGAACGTGCTACGATATTACCTAGTTTGAACAAGTTGAACAATAATCTATATAAGTTGAACAAATAATTTAAAAAATTAAACTTAGTGATTTGATAAGCCTCAAATATGAATAGAAAAAAAGTTAATAACACTACATAACTATTTTAATATATTACATGATAGAGATTGTTAATATTGCATATTTTGACCCCACTTTAAATTTAATAATTGTAAACTCATGAGAGATGTCAAAATATAAGATTGACTATCTCATGATGAGTCAAAATATATTGACTCGAAATTATACAATTAAATTTTGAAAAATATTACTTATATAAATTACAAACTGATTTTAAAATATCAATAAAAATACTAATGTAATAAACTCCAAAGAAAAATAAAACATTGTTATAAAATTTTAAATTACAAACATTACTTATTTAATTAAAATAATGTTCAATAATAACTAATTACATACAAACACGTGAAATTGTAAAGTTGCTACTAATGTAGTAAAGGCTAATCAAGACTAAAATCCAATACAAACACGCATCCAATTTTGAGAAATCTTCAAATAAAATAACTTTTCTATAGTAACTAATTTTAAATATCATATAACTATAACACATTTTTTAAAACCACTACACTATTTTAGGGAGTGGGTAAACTTCAACCGCCACTTATATCACTCTAAATAATGAAGTCTACATATACAATTAGTAGTTTAGTCATTTCCTTGTTTTTAATATTCATATGGCTTCTTTTTTAACAAAATCCTTTCACCCAATTTTTTCTCTTCCATAAAAAAATATAATGCAAGACATTATTCTAGTAAAAAGATCAAAGAATGCCTAATGATCGCGGTGAATTGTGGTGGTGGCAACTGTGAGAAAAGTGTAGTGTAAAGATAGTGGAGAAGTTAAAATTGTGGCTTACACATAAATATATTATGTCATTCTAATGGTATAAAACACATTATATAGTTGAGACATTTTATGTTTGTTGAATAATATAATTTTTTATGTGTGATTTGGATACGAAACATAAGTATAACATTATCAAATTTAAAATAAATATAAAAGATTATTGACGTAATGTACATAAAATACATTGATAATTAGACATTTATTAGATTATAAACATTACCTTTGGGTTAAGATTACATTTAAATAAAAATTGAAAACTCAAACAATATCTTAGAAATCAATTTTATTTCTAACCATCAAATATTTATAAAAAAATTAACATAATATTTAATTCTTGCTTTCATAGTTAAAATATAAAATATGTTTATATATATAATTTACTTTTTTAATGTTAAATTTATATTTAAAACATACATCTTTTATTTTAAATTTTATATATCAATATATAAAAAGTTCTTATTATATAAAAAAATACATATAGTTCAATCGATTGAAGTTACTTGTAGTTATTAATTTTAATCTATATTTTAAATTTTATATAATTTTAATCTACACAAAAATAGAACTACGGTTTTCAATTATTTTTTATTTTAAACTATATATATATATTAAAAATATTATTTTTACATATACATATATATCCAAAACATTATATTCGAATTGATAAAAATTGCTTGTAGATAATGATTTTAATCAACACACAAACAAAAGAAGAAAATAAATAACCAACAAATTACCCATATATTTGCAGCTCGTTGATAGGACTATTAGGACAGGATCTCCCTTCACGAATAAAAGGACTGGGTGACTTCGATTCAAAAAAGAAAAAGAAAAAAAAAAACCCAATACTCATACATTTGCAGCTCTAACAATGAGCGTCTGTCATATCACATTTCATAGCCATATAATTATAAATTTCACCAAACTGAATTTTTGCATTCATAATTTTACCCAACAGAATACAGTGCTTACAAGCTATAGGGATGTTCTCACAGAGATTTCGCCTTTCAGCTACAGCAATTCAGATCAAATCTTTTGCAGGAGACTGGAGGCTTTTCTCGGCAACGTGTGAAAACAGGGCAAAATGCGAGTTTGTGAATATGAATGAGGTCATGCATCTTATTTATAGCTATTCTTCCGGATCTCAAACCCGGATTTCAAACAGACTTTAATGTTTCAGATCATTTTTCATCCTCGAAGTCGTGGATTTCCTTATCTACTTGCGTTCGGATTCTTTGTGACGTGACCGAAGGGCCGCACCATTTTGGTCGTAGTATGCAGATTTTGGTCGTAGTATGCACAATCGGCCGTCTTATTGGGGCTTCGGATTCGGCGGTTGTGTGGCTCTGGTGAGTGGCCTATTTTGATTCGTTTTATTAGGAGGGACCATTCTTTTCATTATTTATTTTTACCATGTCTGTCACTGCGGCTGTAGTAAAGACTGCCCACCAACCTTTCAAATTTCCCGTCAGTCAATTCAGCATGTACAGTTGCAAATTGATCATTTAATTTACTTTATTCACATTCACAAATTTTGAGGACTGGACAGAGCATTTCTTTGCAGGAAAAGAATCGTACGGAGTGTTGAATAAATACATTTTTAGTATGCAACTAACTTGGAAAAACAAAAATTTATAGTAATAAATGAGTGTACAGCGATTCTAAGAAGTTCAGCTTTTTATTATCCTGTTGAAGGCATGGATATTGTTTTCACATTAACAATTAGTCAATTGCATTATTACCAATTGCATTGTGCCATGTGTATTTAAACATGATAGAACTAAAGTTTCATGCTTTAATTTTTGTATTTTTGTAAGATTCTATTGGTGGGCCCCTTTTTTTCTTACTATTGAAGAAAAAACTGATGTTCTCTTGACACACATTTAATACATTCACTGTGTATGATGCAGCCTTGGTCGCCTTTGTGTGGCTCGAGGCTAGTGTATTTATTGGTTTAAAATAGGAGTCAAGCAATATATTTTGAGACTTGAGGTCTCTGTGCACAACCCTCCGATCCCATTCTTGGCGAAGATACAGCAAACCAGCAGCCACTCCCTTGAGAATGGCATATCTCTGTGACCATCCAAGAACCATCTCCGGGTTTCCGAATATGAACTGATCTAGGCTCCCATTCGGCATATAATCGTAAACAATAAAAAGCTAATTTTTATTCCTACACCACCCTCGGAGCTGAACCAAGTTTCTGTGTTGCAGGCGCCCCAGGATTGAAATCTCCGCAATAAAATCCGTCATTGTTTGGTTGACCTCTCCGGTGAAACATTTTATTGCAACTTCGAGCCTGTTGCCACGCAGAACTCCTATGTACACTTTCCCAAAACCTCTGCTGCCTAGAAATTGTCCGTCGTCGAATCCTCGTGTTGCGCGACTGAGTTCTTGGTAAGGAATTCTATGCGGCCACTACTCCACCTCCCGTTCTTCCAGAACCTCTCTCTGGATGTGGATTTTCCACCATACGAGCAATCCGGCCGCCATGATCAGAACAATGAAACCTATAGAAACACCAACTATGATTCTTGCGGATTGTTTCTTGGAATTCTTGCCGACGAAGGAAGGAAGATGCGATAAGTTTAGAGACGGTGCCGTTCCGTCGGTGTTGAAGCTCCAGGCCAGAATGTAATGGTCTTCAACAGCATCGCGTCCTGTAGCTGCAGAAAATCCCAAATACATATTTTCATTGAAGATCGAAGCGAGATCTATGTCCTCCATAGAAATCAGCGGTTGGCACATCTAGTTTATTTCTGTTATTAATCCGTGGTTTTAGATCCATGAATATTTATTATTTTAAGGAAACCAAGTTTAATCAGCTTAAACTAGCGCGGATTTATACCTGCACGTGTATGGCTGGAAGAGAGAATGTTGGAGCGGGCCTCTTTTTATACTGTACTTTAAATAATAGAATATTTTATGTTTTGAATTTCTACGTGTTTCCTTCGGAATATACCATCAGGACAATTAAGTTTGAGTATGTAAACACAAAGATAACTGTTCATCTGGACAAGCTGTCTATAAGACTGCAAATGTATCCTCAGCTTCCCAAGGAATTGCATGGGTACCTCAGCTACGAAGTGGAAGGCAGCGGAGGAGAATACTCGGTAGGTCTTAACAAAGGATACTCACTGTCACTGAAAACCAGCGGATTAAATGCTAAACAGACAACTTGGATAATCGACGGCAGCACACTGGAAGGTAATTCAGTTGAGGTTGGGAAGGGTTTCGTAAACGTGGGTGGATTCAGAGTTAATATCCTAAGCCAAGTATTCAAGAGGTTACTGGTTATCTCTTCCTTAGGCGAGGTTTACCTTGTAGACATGGTGTCTCAGCAGGCAACTGTCCAGTCAATAGACGGCGGTGAATGGATCAACAATAATGGAGCCCTCCAATAGCATTTAGAGAAGCTTGCAAAAGAAAACAAGATATCTGCAGACTTTCTGTTAGTAAACAGCTATACTGCCCAAATAAGTGGACAGAAGCGCCAAGTGGGTCGTGCCTACTATGATGTTTCTGGCAATCGAACGCTATACACAGACGTGGAGGCGGACATAGGCAGGAAAATCGTAGTGGTTCCGCTGGGGTCGGACGGGCATTTGGGAGATGCTCGGCCAACAGGAAAGGTGTACACAAAGAAGGACGCTGAAAACGATGCCGTCTTCACTCGGGATGCTTATTTGGGGTCCGTTGTCGGCAACGATGTTCATTTCTTCCATGCCCAAAAGAAACGTCTGTGGCGAGTGAATGCAGAAACACACCGGATAACCGCCAAGTATCATACTTCCACACATTTCGACGATTCAGATGTCGAAATGTCCAACGTCTCACAAGATGGCGACTCTGTGTTTATGGCCATCACCCCGATCAAAGAAACAGAGAGTGCAGTGGAGCAAATTGTGTACCATATTCACAAAGACACGATGGTGCTTTCTACTGTCATCGGCAATTCGGAGATGCTTACATGGATGGTTGGGAGAAAGAGAGTTGATTTGGAGCAACCATCTTTACAAAAATTGCAGACCAGGCTATCGTTCTTCCTTCCACGCCTGAGATTGTGACTCTTTTATGCAAAGACGACGACGGCACTCAAATCTGCTATTGGCTCCGCACCAGCAATGACACACTCATTCATGTGAGCGTGCACCCTGCTCCTAACGATCTCATTTTGACACTCTCTTCTCATAAATTGAATGGACAGGAAGTGTATTACTTCCACAGTGTTCATGAAGAAACTGTTTATCCTCAACAAGGCCCAGGATTTGACGGTATGTACCTACACTCAGTCTTTTTCTGTTTCAGAAGATTATAAATTACTGCAGAAAATAATATACCATTAATTGTTTCCATGAGTATGTTTCTTACTCTATTATTAATTGAGGGGTTAAATTTGACGGCCGTTTAGAATAATAGCTATAAATAATAATGTTTTGTATTTTTGAATGGCAGTAATAAAAAATTACCAAAATGTGTGACATACATAGGGGCCGTCAAATTTAACCTCATTTATTTGTTTCCATGAGTAATGCAATTTCTCTATTAAAAAAGGCGACTTAAAAGATTTGGGCATTAACAAATTCTCAATGGATTTGGATAGATTCCCTGCCTCAACAAATAAAGGTTCCAGGTCTGACCAATATTTTCAGTGTTAATGGGGAGGTCTTTGCCACAACAAAGTCTGGCCGTATTTCACATCTGCTAGTGGATGGCTCATTATACCTGGAGGGTGTGAATAAATATTGGCTCGCAGAACATCCACAATGGTGGGTTGACTTGGCCACCTTGGACGGGAAAAAGACCACATCAATTTCCGTGTTGGGTGTTGAAGACGACAAAAACCAAGTGGTTCCAATTTGGCATCAGGATGGAAAAGTAGTAATTGCTTCGTCAAAATTATATGGAAAGCAACTAGAATTTTTTGGTCTCATTAGCGATTATCAGGATGCTCTTTTGTTCGACATAGAAAGCGGCCTTCTCTATAGGCAACCACTCGTGAGCAGTGGAGCTCTGGATTCAATGATGAACTCTAAAGGGAAGCTTGTCGGCGAGATTCCAGAGGCAGAAACAATGCTCTATGGTGAAAAAGTGAAACAACCTGCAATGGTGGATGGCAGTCTGCGTGCCACACTTCAAAGTGGTGTCGTTCTACTTGTTGGTGGCCACCGTGGCATGGCAACTCTAGTGGCTGTGGACAAGGCATGGCAAGCTAGTAGTCATGATTTCAAAGTGGACATGGAAAATTTGGCAAAAAAATGGTCTCATACTGATGTCGTTGTGCTGCAAGGTGATTCTATTCATTCGGTGCCTGAATGGTACTACATCTCATCTGCGGAGATAGTGGCAGCAACTGGTTTAAAATGGTCAGATTCTCCAACGTGGATAGGAAAGAGCACTGATGGTCACACATTTTACATTCACGCCAAAGACACTCTTTATGCCGTGGACAAGGAAACTGGTAGATTGATAGCAGCAGGGAGATTTACAGCAGCAAAGGTGCAAGGAAATTCACTGGTACTACACAGTACTAATCGCAATGTAGAAATCAGCATCCCCACGGTGGTTGGCGTGGACTTTTCTGTTGTCGCCGCCACAAATGCAAAAGTGGTAATCGATGCAGAAAATTGGAAGCAGCACAAAGTGATAACAATCATCAACAAAGTAGAGGGAAGTGGTGAACGAATGGTGGAGATCAAGTATAGTGATGAGCACATACTGATTCACAAAATGGGCAATGATCTGGTTTTGGTTGATAGCATTACAGGCAATTCTCTTCATCTTCCCAATTTGTTAGCGGAGGAAGCCGAACAGGGAAATTATAAGGTGAAAGTGGGAGTGGGAATTGATGAAAAGGAGTTCATGATATCTGATTTTTCCGAGTTCTTGCAAAAAAACCATCCTCTTGTCGCAGATGGCATCTTTTCTATTATAGAGATGCTTGATCTCATCAAATTCAAGGAAGACAATCCTGAATAATGGCAGTCCAAGTCTTAGTATTCAATAAGGGAAGATTTCGTTTTTCCAAAATACCCATATGCATGGCAACCTAGATTAGTGCTTTTAAGATGTATGTTCTAAGATAGTTGGTTCTATGTTCTAATTAGTACTATCATATAATTAGTATGTTATAATTATCCCTCTTGCTAAAACCATAGAAATATAATGTAAACAATGTTGGTATTTCAAAAATTTGTCAACTTGTCAGGTTAAATCTAATCTATATTATATTTATAATTGTGCTTATTGTTTTTATGTTCTACTTGAGTTTGTATCATAGAAGAATGAAAGATTTTTATTTTTTCCCTATAAAATGTGGGGCTAAGCTTCCGGCCAAATATAAGTATCTTTCTCTCTAGATTAATTTTTTGTTTCTTAATATTGTTAATTAATTAATTAACATGTTCCATCTAAATATTTCTACATATATTCTAGATTTCTTGTAATTTAGTTTTTCGAAATAAACTTTTCTTTCTATCATGATTTCGCCTCATTATGCATGTTTATCCTTCTCATTTTGACAAGGAATAGAAAGCACTAATCATAAGTATGTATCTTGGTTACAACAAAATGCATACCGAACTACAAAGATGAATTTGCTTAGGTTTAAGTTTCACAAATTAACACATAAAATTAACTTTTACAGTTTTAAATGTGATTGTTTTCTTAAATCCTAAGTGAATAATAGTGTTCTACAATATAATTTTCTTTCAAATTTTCTATTACATTACTTCTAATTAATTACATATGCACTCCACATTTACAACGAAATGCAATAATCAACATCAAAAATGATGAAGCACCTCATATCGTATCAAGAAAGGATCATTTTATTTTTTCCAAGATCAATCTATATTTTACTAATTGTTCAAATTCTATAAAAATATTGTGTATATTGTATGAGAATCCTAACAATAATTCATGTCTTAGTTTTCCTTTTTTTCATATATATATATATATATATATATATTTTGCAATAAAGTACCATTTTACAAAATAAGATATGAAACCTCAAGACCTGGAGGTTACCAATGACCAAATTATTACGTAAGTTTGATATATATAATTTAAACATGCATCCCATCATCCACAATAAAAGTGACCTGCCATTGTGTTGTGGATGATCTACTTAGGTTACATTTAGATACAACCGAGGTCATACTTTTTCAAAAGATATTTAAGGGATAAAGTTCAACCTTACTTGTTATGTGGATAGCCAAGCTCTAAGGAATTTGACCAAGTGGATAGCCTTCAGTCTTTAGTGTCAAGCCCCTTATACAAACAGATGCGAATTTTATAACCCTAGATATTTCCAATTTCAATCCAAAATAAAATAAAATGATCCAATCAGAAAATTAATTTCTCAATTTCAATATTCCATTTCCTAATTTCACTAGACGATTCATCAATTCACACTTCCATCTACAACAATAAACATACATTGTTTTGCATGTTTAAGGAAAGAAATCCGATACTTGGTTAATTCAATCATCTCAATCTCTGTATTCCTAACATAGAATGGATTTTGGTTAAGCTTCGTCACCATATCCATCAATTATTCCTAGGTATTTCTCCTTCACCCATTTATTTTTCTTATAATTCCTGATCCAATTTATCCGTGTTTAAAATATGTAAATGGCACATGTGATTGAAGACAATGTTATTGAGAGGTGATACAAAGTAGAGGTAACAAGACAACCTAGGAAGCCGCACTTAAATATTTCATATTAAAGGCTCAAATGGGTCAATCCTCCTTAAAGGTTTATCCAAGAATGAAGTGAATGAAAAAAAAGTATAATTTTGTATATATGCACACATGAACTCGTCACAAATATATATCTTTGCTCTGATATCTTTGCATAATATCTTTACTCTGATAGATTACTAGGGAGTCTACATGATCGTTTTATGTATATGGAACTAGTAAGTGTTACTAGAGTTGTTTTTTATTGAAGGCGAGAACATTTGAAGGAAACTGTGGAAAAAAAAAATCTTATAGAAATGGTGGCAAATTCAGCCAGAAGTAAAATTGCAGGGTTGCAGAATTGTCTGAAATTAGCAATGGTGACATTGGCGAAAAAGAATATTGTTTTTGAATTAAGTTGTGGATGTAATGGCAAATGTAGGATAATTTCTACTAAATTTAGAAAAAAATGGCCAATAGAAATTTTCTTTTTCAACTTATGAATCGTGATGTCAATACTTGTCAATTTTAGATAAGAAACTAGAAATGCAACAAAATGGAATTAAAGATTCATGATGATGAAAGAATGTCAATGTTTTTCCTTTTTATTCCTTGTTGGAGTGAGGAAATCATATTACTCAGTGGCTAGTCCTATCTAATGTATTAGTAATATTGGAATAGGTGAATCAAGTAATAATTTCATCCCATCTCAGGTCATGAGGAAGGATTAATGCCAGACCTATCGAGCGTAAGGTTGTTTGTCTCAATCCTTTTCCTTTTAAAAATGTGGTGTTACTCAAGATGTTGAGTGCGTCATAACGCCTTTCACTCCCATGCAGCCTATTTTTACACCCCACTTAGCATCAAAATCTAGTGATGCTCCCATCTACCCCTATGAAGAATTGACATACCTCCCAGGGTACTCAAAGGACAAAGGGAAACCGGAATCTCAAAGTTTTGGTTTCAACGTTCCAAGTTTGACCGATTTGAAGGTTAGTCGAAAACTCGAACATCTAGATTTTCTAGAGAATAATAGGGATGGTGGGTGTATTTTCACTATTTTATGGAAAGTTACAAGTTTGATTCAACGGAATGCCTCATTATCCAATTTGGAAATAAGATTTTCGATTCATAGAAGCAAATCTAAATTTCCATGATGTATTAAAGAGGATATCCGGCTTGGGTAATAAGGCACGTACTAACGAAAATTTGTAGGAATTTTATTTTGATTTTTTGGAAGCCACGGAGGAGGAGGAGAAGGGAAGGCCATAGTGACCTAGTAATTAAATTATGCAACACCGGATAAAAGAAGAAAGGAATTAATAATGTATTACTAACTAGTAATTTTTTTAAGGAAATTATGTTTTATTGTTTTATAAAGTGGTAGTTAGTTGGGTTGAACATTGTAATTTGTAATGTTTTTCACGTGTGTGATTGTGTTATATTTTTAATGCCATTTTGAGGCTTAACGATAAATAAATAAATGTAATTTGTGTTGATTTCTAGTTTTAGCTATTATATTTATATGTGTGTGTAGTTTATGTTCATTTGTGTTGATCAATATTAATGTCAAAGTATGTTTTATTTATAAATATTCTACATCGTTTGATATATGAGGATCAATGACATAGGTTCTATTATGGGATGAAGGTCTAACACACCCACATTTTGAATGGAAGTCCTTGGAATAGGCCTAGAGAAGTGACAAGTGTCATCTACTAAATGAAATTTGAATAATTGACTAATTTTATAACAACCAATCGTGGGCTCCACATTGCTTCCCGTAGACATAAATTTCTTGTAAAGACATTAGAATGTATTAAAGAAGATGTGTGATTAATAAATTTCCATGTGGCATCTTTCCAGGTACCTTTGAAACAAATGGCTTTGCGGCATGAAATTTTTTTGGAACTCTAAAAGAGGTCAAATGGAATGTAAACGTGTCCACCTACATAATGGGTATGGACATAGGCCCCATTTGGGGATGTAGGAAAAGGTTTATGTGTTCAAAATCCCACCTAAAAATAAGACTGTAAAGGATAAAATTGAGATTTTTATTTTATGAAAAGTTTAAAACAAATTTAAGAAACCACTTATAAGATAATATAACATTTAAATAAATTAGGTTGTAATACCCATGTTATGATCATCCAAATTAAGGGATTTTTTTAAAAATGCGCCTTAATATAAAATTATTTCTACTAATGTATAACATTATTATTTATCTTACTCTAAATAATCCAACATAATAAAAATTTTGAGTCCATCGATAACATATAATAACCATGTACAACCGTAAGTGTATGTCCGGATCTCTACAATCTCCCTTAAGTCAATCTAACCAAGTGTGTATACTTTGTATACTTGTTTTAACCTTTTGTAGGTTATGGGAACTATGTACATCTCCTAAGTTCCTACATGGAATACATTCATGCAACTTCCATCCGGTATCTAACACTGATAATTTAGGGGATTGGTGAATAGACAATGTAGTCATCTATTACATTATTTTGGCCAAATTTTCAAGCATTTATTTGCAATCTTAGTTCCAATACCACACACAAGTTTACAAAAATCATCTTTTGTTACCACAAAACCATCTCAATACAATTATCTAGATTCATCGTTGCTTAAGAAGGTGAATTAGTTAAGATGAGGTAGAGTCTACACAAGCTCATTTCCCTAAACGAAAAGAATCTCATCCATACCATCTTAGGATTCCTATGGGAAACATAGTGACCACGTAATGATTACCCATCATTATGTCCTCACTACCCTTCCCGTAGCCATCCTAAGTTGGCATAAAGCTAAGTTTATTTTAGCAAGTCATTTATAAAGTATAGTCTCTAAATACTAATAGTGGGTAAGTGCATGGAAATGGGGGACCATAAAAGTGGACACATTTTTCCCGAAATCAGCAAAAATGAACTTCATCTAATAACTTTGCATGCATATGCTCAAAATTTAATAATGTGATAAGCATAAGTACTTTAGTGCTCAAATCTAGTTTATAAACTACTAATGTTTTCTAAATGGTGGAGATTAATAAGGTCAAATGTGGTGCGCACATAAATTATGTCTATTTTTGTGTCAAAAATATAATTTTGAGTTCTATAAATTATTTTTCAAATCCCTTCAATAAAAAGTTACCTAAGACCATGTATGAGGTTCCACTAATTTTTCATAATTTTTGGATGAATATATCATTTTTAATAATTTCAAAGTGCACACATCCCAAAAATATTTTTTTGATGAAAAATATATTAAATTATATTAAATAAAACATGATAATATATTTCTCTAACAGAAAGACGGGCGGTAAGAGAGCACTCCCCAAAACCACAAACAAATGATCACACTAGGTGACGCCTAAGAAAGCATCAAATAAGTACATCATCAAAAAAAGAAAACAAAGGTTAAGTAGTAGTAGCAAATATGCTAGTGGAGGGGGGATCATGATCATCTGGCCAACCAGAGCTCAGAAGATCCTTGCCAGAGTCCGGTAATTCCCAGCCTAAGCATGAGGGTCCTTCTTCTAACTACTTATCAACATTCTTAGTGGAAGAAATAGACATAGCCAATCAAGGAAAATTGTCGAAGGTGGTGGAGGTGGAGGTGACAAGATCCATCCGTTGTGGGTACTTGGCTTGGGTTACGGTGGCGAGCCCTAAAATGAAATATTTGTGTGTACACGCTTGTAACTTTGAGAAGAATAGTCAATTTTTGTTTTTTTAATGTGTGTAGAATGGAGTTTAGACTAAACCTCTTTTATTTTGAAATTTGGATGAAAAAATCATAAATTGTGTACAAAAACGTATGCATACGTTTTGCAAGAAAATAAGGCACTAGTAAAATAAATTAAAGATGAAAACCTTAAACTAATCGGATTTTAAAAATAAGTATATCCTCGCCAAGGTAAAACCTAGCTTGACGTCGTAGTATAATTTTTTTAGAATATTATGTTATAATGCATGAGATATTGGGGTGTACACATGAGATTTTGATTTTTTTTTTTAAAACATGGATTTATTCATGGATTACACAGTTCAAACCTTAGGTTTGGATATCCAAGGAAAATCCAAGCCTATGGATTATTAATTTCAAACCCATAAAAGATGAACATGATCGGGTTATAATGCGTTCACGTTATAACACGTTCATGTTCCTGTTTTTAATGTTGTATATGTGCATTTGGGAGGGATATATTTACTAAAATAAATGTCTAGTTTTTTCATTTATTAATATTTATAATTTATTATTTCTTATACTTTAAATTTATCGTAGTAAATATAATAAATTAGGTCATTCTTCACCTTGTGGAACTATTCTCACAGCTCCATGAGACACGGTTTAAGAGATAGTTATCTATAATCTAATATGATCAATACATAGGTATTTTTCAGGATTTTAGCATTCAACCTAAATCTTTTAGGGTATAAATAATTGATGTCCATTTTGTGAAATAATGTAGTTAATTTTTAGGTTTTGGGGCCTTTTGGATTATTTATGACATTTTTAGGAGTGTTAGATGTGTCAAAATTAGAATTTACAAACTCACAACTCCCAAAGGTAGCGACAATTGATCAAATATATGGACTTGTGAATTTTCCCATGAGCATGGAGTTGAAATATATTATGTACACAAAGTAGTTATGTAGATAAAATATTAAATACACATTCATATAAACATCAATGAGGAGGTTCAAGCACTAACTTTCATCAAACTCGCATTAGAGGATCAATTACAAGCGTAAAGGGATAAAATTTGCTATATTTAGCTGACATCATCTCACCTTGAATGGGTTCACCTTCATCATCCATTTTCCTAGCATCCTCATACCATTTCTGAAAAACCCTTCACAAGGATCCAAAATGAAAGAATTTATCAACTTACACAATTTCACCAAATTGATCATTTTATTGCTTCTAGTTACTTTCTCAAGAGCTCAATCTTGTCCTTTTGTTCCTTAGAATATCTTTAGAGGTATTCCCTTGCTTCATACACTTAAATCAAGCTTGAACTAAGCATTAAAAAGTTCAAGATAGTTCATAACAATAATAATATCTCTCTTTTCAACTCTACCCTCCTAACCTCAAGACAATGTATTTTGGTCGAACAATGCTTGAAACAAATTAAAAGCACCCACAATGAACTAGTATCATTTTTATTTACTCTTCACGATGCCCAATATTTACCCCAAAATCTCAAGACCCTACTAATTATCCTCTTCTCTCTACCCTACTTGTTGCATTCTTGCTCAAGACCCTTACTAGTCTACTCCTCTAGACTCGCCATGCATAAAATCATATATAAAAAGTGTTAGTAAAGAATAAATAGTGTTTAGGCACCCATTAAGACCATACTCCATTGCCCCAAGTTTTAGGTTTCAACCCCTTACCGTCGATACTTCCTTTTTAAAAATGGTCTTCTGCAGACTAGGCATGGGATGTACAACTCACTATATTAACACACTACTAGTTATAATTCAAAATACCACCAAAAAAATATAAAATTTTCTCTTGAATCCCTTTAAGAATCCTCTCATCATCACATTTACCAATTTTCAAACGCGATCTCACCGGTTTAAGCCCCGTTATCTCATTTTTGAGTTTACGCCAAAATAAGATAACCCTAAGAAATTTTTGAGCTGGTTTTCCATAAATGACCTTTCAGAGAGATAATCGGGTTTTCGGGTCTCAATAGTAAGACAACATGTGTTTTGGATGCTTCATGTTGTGTGTTCCCAAACCTAAAACCCGCATCAAGTAAGTATTTCGGGTTTGCGGGTTTTCCAAGCATCGGAACATGCCTTCGTCAAAACATGCTTCATGTCGCGTGTTTTCCGATCCCCGAAGCCCAATTTACTCCTTTGTTTCAGGTTTCCGACCATCAAGCATGATGCTTCATGTCGCTTGCTTCCCGCAACCCGAAACCCGAATTGCTCTGAAACCCTTTGTGTCGGGTTTCCGGATATCCCAAGCATGCTGACATGGCATTAATGCCGAGTTGTCGGGTAGTTGGCACGTGTCAACTGAAGTGTATTAAATGTGAAATTTCTTATAAATATTCAGATTTCCACGTCATTTTTACCAGACGTACTTTTTACCTCGTGGATTTTCGTGCATGCATCTTCGACCCAGAAACCCGACTCGCCTCTGTGCCTGATTGCATTGCTCATTTTTGATCATTTCTTGTTCTAGTTGAAGGTATTTTTCTTCATTCTTTGTTTGTGGTTTTTGTGGAATAATTATGTAAAGAATTCTTCCAAGTTTCGTCTTTTTCTTATCAGGGTTGTTGGGGTTTTATCTTTTCCATTTTGGGGTTGTTTTCTAAATCAGGTTTGTGTTTTAGGGTTCCCCCTTTGGAATGCTCACTTTGTTTTATTCCCTAGAATGTCATTGTAATTAAAAATATATTTGGGATATCAATAGTGAAGAAGAACTTGCATGTTTCAACCTAACAATTTCCCGATTCCCTCTTTTCGGGTTTCGCAGGGTGCTTTGCAGTGTTCAAAACCCGCAGTGTGTCGGAAATTTTAAAGTGTCGGACATTTCCAACTTTCCGACATCTCCAGTGTGTCGGGTTTTCGAACTTTCCGACATCTCCAAAGTGTGTCGGGTTTTCCGAGCTTTCCGACATCTCCAGTGTGTCGGGTTTTCCAAACTTTCCGGCATCCTCCCAGTGTGTTGGACATTTCCATCATTCCGGCATCCTCCCAGTGTGTCAGGTTTTTCCATCTTTCCGACATCCCCAGTGTGTCGGGTTTTCCAAAGTGTTCAACACCTTCTGATCTCTCGACACTCTCCTCCTTTGAAATTCCTCATGTCGGACCCTGGTTCATCACAAGATAAGACTAAAAAATCGAAAGGATGAAGTACAAATTTAGGAAGGTGGAGTCTCCCTCCTACATTGATTGTAATTACGACATCCGGGATACAGAGCTCAGAAACATAGATATGGAGGATTTTTGGAATAGGGTCAAGAGCTCCTCCCAGACTCCATGGATGAAATCAATAGTTGGCAGTGGTCTACCTCTTGCAGTAGGTTTCCCTATGTCCGCTCAGTGCCAAGTTCATCTTAGCTTGTGCTTCGAACTATGACTCTGCTTCTCGTTCTATGAAAAATTAGGCGGGAGAAGTTGTAATCAAGTTGGACGGAGGTTACTTCGATGACCTTCTCAAGTTGCCTAATTTTGAGGAATATGGAGATGTGGATCTCAAGTCAGCCCAAAAATCTTGGGACAATGATCAGGAGGATTGCATCAAGCACATGAATAAGAAGTTCCTAATCAAAGACAAACTGGTTGTTTCCAGGTTCCCAAGACTTGTTCTAGAAGTGATTTCATTCAGGAAATCAATGATATCATTACTCTGTTGAGTCAGGTTTTTGGTTTCCCCGAATCAAATGTTTTCCAAGGATGGATGTACCAGTTCATGATCATTATTAAGAAGAATCAACAAGGAATTGATTGGGGTACTCTTATCAGTAATGAGATAGATTCTCAAATGACAACAATCCTATCTACGGGAAGTTTTATATGTCCTCGTATGTCACCTATGTAGTAGCCGACATGAGGAACTATCCTGGATTGGACACCAAGGGGAACAAGGTAGTAGAGCATGTTTATCGGTATTTTCCTCAGCTAACAAGAAAAGGGTCTGAAGACCAATTCAAAAGGGTAAACGATGCCTTCTTTTACGAGAACATTTGCAGGTTAAACCCCGAACTGAGGAAAACAAGAGTCTCTGATGAGGCATGGGCTGAAGTTTCAAAATGGGGTTGTGTCTTCTTGCAATTTAAGAAGTTCACATATCTTCGAGTAGTCATGTACCCAGGGGATCCTTTTTGTTTTCCCAGATATCTAGGGGACAAACTAATCTTGATGGATTTGGTCAGGCAATTGTTGGATTTTCACAAGTTCCAATAGAGTAAACACAAGGCCGCTGTATCTTTCCCAATTTCTATTGGAAGGTATACTTGTTCAATGGTGGTGAAAGCCAAGAATGTTGTTCATGAGCTTCAAGATAAGTTGAAGAAGCACATGAAGCCCCGAGACGGGTTTGATTTTCGAGGAGTCCTTAAGGCATATGGAACTCTGCACCCGCACGTGCCAAGCATAGAAGACATCTGGATTGATTTACGTGATGAGGTTGTTGTCCGAAGAAAAGATCATAGCAGATTGACACTTGCTGAGATTCAGACACTTGAGCTCGCTGACATACCAGAAGGTACCAAGATAATGAAAGTGTTCTGGATCCTTCCTATGATGGATTGAATGAAGATCAATATGTTTTCCCACCTATTGATTGGTCTATCGGTGAAAAAGCCTCCATTACAGATAGATCGGCCCTGATTCTTGCATGCACCAAAGCATGGCTCACCTCTTGGGGAATGAGTTTCAAAGAAGATAATTTTTCAAAGTTGGTTGCTGCAGCGGGGCCCTCCAAAAAGGGAAAGGACAAAAGCTCTTCTAAGGGACCTATAAAGGTCAAGTTTTTCAAGAAGAGAAGAGAACAAGAAACCTCTTCAATTGTCACTCCAGTTGAAATGGTGAATGTGCCAGAATCACCAACACCACCAGAAATAGGAGAAATTTCTTTGGAAGGAGAAGTAAGCCAACCCCTAGTTTCACCATTTGTTGACTGCCCAACTGAAGTGACCTTATCTCTTGCATCCCAGGCTTTGGTGTCAGGATCTATGCTTCCTCCTTCACAACCACTTCTACCTCCTCTTTCCCCATCTACTTCATCGGTCATGGCCAGCATTTTCTCTGGACTCTCACCCCTCTCTGCTGGGACCAAAGTAACTACCAACATGCCCCCTCCTGTGCCTCTTTTCACTGAATCTGCTACCACATTGGTAACTGTCCCCACTCCACCAGTGGATCCCTCTCCCCCTGAAAGTATGATCCCAACTTCTACAATAATGGCAACTCCCTCTGACACACCTCAATGGTTACTTGAGAAAACCCCGAGGAAAAGGAAGGTGGTTGTACCCATACCGGCCTTCGATTTTAGTTCACTCAAGGCTCCTACTGCTAAATCAGCCAAGAAACCCAAAATAGTTTCAAGGGTTTTAGTGGATGCTTCAGGGCATAAGTTTGTAGAGATCGCCACTCCCGCCACTGAAAAAAACCAAAGGGGACATAACAGCCTCTGACTATCAGATAACTAGGGTGGCTCTAGGCGAAGTGACAACAGAAGGAGCACAACAGGATGCACGAGATGCTATGAACGTGCTATGCCAGAAATTGAAGGAAATAAAGGACAACAGAGATGAGCTTAAAGAAAAGGTGGAGCAGTTAACTGAAGTGTTACTTAAGCTCTCAAAACCCCTTGAATCCATACCATCTTCCTCTGTCCCTATCGGATTCAATTTTTCATCCATGCCTATAATTGAGAAGATTAATGAAAAAGGGAGAGTGGTCGATGAATGGATCCAAAGGTTGCTCCAACAGGGGAAAGAAGTGATTCAAGACACCGTGGAAGTCTATCAATCTTTGGGGAATATACAGAGTGATGGGGAAAATATGGATGATGATTTCTCCCAAGAAATTGGACACCTTGATTTGACTTTCGAAGCTCTCCAGGTGTTGAAGCAAATTCCATCACGCATCTTGGTAGAAGAAGGTGTCATCCCACATGTGGATAAGCATTTCCAGCTGACCAAAGCCATCAGGTTCAGGGTAAAGATTCTCAACGAAGCTTGCGGTAAATTGAGAGAATCAAGAGATCAATTGATTGATGGCAAAAGTGACCTGGAAGAAGAACTGCTAAAAATTTGTGTAAAAGTGTCAGTTGGAAACTCGGGCATCCTACCAGCTGATGATCTTTTCAAACAAATCCAAGAATCTATTCAGCATGAACCAACTCACGGATTTGGTATTGAAATCATTGACAAGTTTGTGAAGATTGAACATTCTTTGGAGGCCTTGAGAAAACTCAACAAAAGATTGAGAAAGCTTCCCGGTAGTGCCAGTGACACTCATGAAACATGTGAAGTCTTGAGTGATCATTCCACTGCGCCTGACGAAAATGAGATGCAAGGTATAATCCGGAAGTTCCAAGAATTTCGGAACAAACAGGCTCAGTTAGAGGAAGAGAAAGATGAGGAAGAAAAAGATGATGATTCAGACTAAGTCTTGATGTAACATGTCATTTCAATCTTGAAATTGACATGTCTTTTTCATTTCTGTTTCGTCACATAGGAATCATATTTTGACTTGGTCTCCTGCGTGAGAGTCAAGCAAAATAGGACTCTTGTTAACAAACTGTTTTATAGGGTTTGTCCTATTTTCTCTCAACTATTTTTATTATAAATAAGGGATGTACGTACATTCCAAAGGGTTGAGATTTTTGGAATATTGAGAGCTATTGTGAAGAAGAAAAACTTTGTGTTTTCTTTTAATCATTTGAGGAATAGAAGCTGATACTATTTTTGCAAACTTTGTGTTGTGAGATGTGTTTTTCTTAAGATATTGTTCTTATGTTCGTGATCTTAAGCTATTCTTTGTTTAGCATCTTGATGATCCTAATCATTTCAAACATTATATTTGTGATCTAAAGCTCGTATGATTATTTCGTGCTCTGTGTTTACTCGAAAGAAAATACGTTCCTCTCATTTCCTTTCCATTGTGCTTCTTCCATTGTAATAATTTCCGACCCAGTCCATTTATAAAAACAACATCTTCACATAGTGTGGATATGGATTTTGGGATTCTATCCCAACCCAATGGTTAGATTAGTGTGAATATTGTATGCATTATTTTTATTGTGTTTTAGATTAATAATAAACAGGAAGCCTCACCTGTCTTTGAGGAGGGATTTAATCCCATGTACTGTGGTTGAACCTCATATTTTGGCTTGACAAAATATCCAACCAACAAGCCCTTAAATCCATAAACCCTCATTGTAACCCGAAATAGTACCTATAAATCCTGGGAGAGAAAACTTGCAATAAAATGATATAAATTTCATTTCAAGCATATAAATTCTAACCTTAGCTATGTGTTAACCTCCTTCTTGAGGTCCTCTTACCAAAGTGGCTCAAAATTCTTCATTCAAAATTTAAATTTCCTTCTCTCCAATGGCGCATGCAGGGTTCATGTGACTGTAGACAGGGTTTTCATATACAAGGGTCTTATTATCTTATGCAATGATTTTTCCTCATGATCCTCACAGTATTGCAAAATAACATTCCTTAACCCCTTAAAATATGTTAAAGCACAAGTTAACAAGATTTCCTCCATTTCTCACATGCAAGACTGAGACACAAAAGTGGTAGAGTTCCTTATGACTAAAGGTCAGTTTCAACCCAAAATATGTTTTACCTCTCTTGTGAATAACCCTTAGGAATCTCTATGGTATCCTTAGCTTGTCAACCATCCACGCCTCTTAAAATTTAGACCCTCCACTTTCTTGGTGATCACTTCCTAGGATGCTCTAATTAAAATTGAAGAGCACCTTGCTACAATACAAATTTAGTTCAGTAATTACTCTCCCACAAGGAGTGAGGTCTATAGAATCACTAAACACAAGGACAATGAATTTCCATACACAATTCCTAGATCACCCGCTTGCACAAATTATGCTCACTAAAGGATTACATCAACTGTATTATTTTTCACAATCTTCACCGACCTGCATTTTTGCTCAAACAATGAAACCAAAGGTAAGAAAATCCTCATTGACAACTCTTAAGAACTCAATGCTCATCATATAGCTCAAGATCACTCAACATGCTTCAAAACAAATCATAAACCTTGTTCTCTAGACCTTGCAGAGGCACTCAAAAATTTTCACACGATTAACAAAGCTCAAGAATTTCTAATAAATCATTGTATTAACCCTTACAAACACACCACTCACTCAAGATCACATTTCATTGAATATTCTAGGATCAAATTCCCGTACATGTACAATGTCAATGCATCAAAACCATGTCAAGAAACTATCAAATACTAAGTTAATACCAAAACCATGCATATAACCAACCAAAACTGAATTTTCTCCTTTTATCTTCCTTTGAAGTTTTAAAAATGATTCAATTTGGATAGAATGAAGGAATGCAATTACATTTGGTCTTTTATCATTCCCTCAAAACCTCCTACTCGATGTCCTTCCCCATTTGGTAGTTACAAATAGTTTCATAATGAGATTCCCTTTAATAAAGAGTCACTCCCACCTAATAAGGCCTTGAATTTTCATGAAATAACTTTTTTAGTACTTATGTCTCTAAAGGAGGGGTATAATTACCAAATATGACCTCATTCTATCCTTAAAATTCTTAAAAGCTTGAAGTTCACACACAAAACCTCAAATCATACTAGAATTTCCTTTACAATTTTGAAATAGCATGTTGGATGGAAAGTGCCTCATTTGAAATTTAAAATGCCTAACCACTAGAAAAGACAACTAGACAACACTTAATTACCTATATCACACAACTAACACACTTGAAAAGTACACAAATTTCTCATGATTTCCTTTTTCTTATTTTTCCAATTTCTTTGCATCCTTAGCTTGTCTCTAACTTGATCTTCTTGTTCAAATTTCTCATTCTTCATTGATTCAAGTCCTAAGCTTTGTTTAATTGTCATTCTTTAGTTTGTATTCATTGATGAGGTCTTCTAATTCATAAGATTCTTCCTCTTCTTTAATCATCACATTTTATTCTTTCCCTTGTTGATGTTGCTCTTTCTCTATCCTAGAACTGATTTCTGTCTCTCCTCCACATGGTTCATCTTTGGATAAAACATGCTCCAAGGTTGTTAATTATTCTTACAATTTTTCCCAACTCTCATAAACAAATGCACTCTCTGTTTCACTTACCTCTTCTTGTTCTTGGCTTGCTTGCATCTTCTATCTCAAACTCATTCTTTATACCTGCAAACACATAACTCGAACACATTGTTAGATTCAAAATATTGAGGCTCCACCGCCCCTAAAAGTTATTCCTTTCTTATCATTAATTTATTTCGTTCCTTCTTGCACTTTTCTTCCTCCATTTCTACATACCAAATATCACCATGCTCATCCATCTCAAGAGAATTCAAAAATGTTTCTATCACTTCTTCTTCTTCATTATTATCCTCTATCAACACCATATCTTTAATCACTTCCTTTTCTTCCTTCCTCATTCTCTCTTCCATCTATCTTAGTATTCTTTCATCTTGTCTTATCGTTGTCTTCAACTGATTTATTTGAATCCTTTCCATAAGCAACATAACTGGCCCCACTGCTCTCTTCTACGTCACTATCCTTGTCCCTTATAGTTTCTCTTCTCTCTCATTTTCAATGAGCATCATTATCTGTTCATATTTTTAATGTTGTAATCTCTGTTGAAACCACATTTCCCTTTTCTTCCTTCTTTCTTCTTTCATTTTCCTCTCTCTCTCTCTCTCTCTCTCTCTCTCTCTCTTTTTTGTACCTCATTAGCTCTATCAATCCCTAAATCACATCTATTTTTGGTTCTTGTTCCTCTTCATCTTCTCGTTAAGTCTAATCCATGAGGCTTAATAGCCTTCATCTCTCTTTATTTGCATGTTTTCCTTATGTCCATCATCCTTGGTACTTTTCTCATCTTTTCTTGTTCCCTTATCCTCTCTTGTAATTGCTTTATCCTAACTTCCTCTCTCTTTGATACCGACTTCTTCATCTAATGTGAAATTATGTAACCACGGTCAAGGACTGGATTCACACCCCTCTCTTCACTCATCTTCATTGCGGGTTCATTTTAAGAAGCCTCTCGTAAATTTGAGGTGGAAAATGAAAGAGGGTTTAAAACCCGCAAGAAAGGATCATGAGGATGATGTGCACATCAACGGACGCGTGAACGGTAGCGTGAAGAGATCTTGGGAGGAGAAATCATAAACCGAATGTGCATACAAAGATTCGAAAAATGGGTAAAACCTCGATAAGCCACAAAACTCTCCTCTATCTCATAGATCAAATGGGGTGTACATATAGGAGGTGCTAAGTAACCCCCAGTGTTGTAATCATGACAACTCGAGTAGAGAGGGGGAGTTACATTCCCAGAATAGAAGTGTAACTCCCAATGACGCATTGATGTACTGAAATGTAAGAGAATCTCATAATGACCCCTCAATGACACATGGACCTACGATCTCACCTAAGTGAGATGACTCACCTAATGATGTGGAAAATAACACACACCAACACCCCCTTCATCGTAACTTAGGATGAGGCGACAAGTCAGAAATGAGAAATGGGTCCCGACACAAAGCCTGATGAGGTACCCATGTACAAGAAAAAGATCCCAAGCAGTGAAGGAAAACCCAGTGGGAAAAACATCCACCACAAGAGAAAAACACACTCTCTAATCTAAGAAAGATGCCAAATATGGGTCCCAACCATAGACAAGCTTGAAAGGGTACCCATGTACAAAGAGGCAATCTCTCGAAAAGAAGAAGAAGAGAGAAGAAGAGGGAGACAAGAGGAATACAGAAGATGCCATGGACGGATCTAAACTCTGCAGCTCTAAGAAGTCTCCCAGAAGAATGTCGATGATGAGATCCTCTGCCTCTAGACTGAAGAAGAGCCACCATGTAATGAACTATGTGCCTACCCTTAGGAAGGACAGAAATGATGTGTTGGAAGTCCGCCCACTCCACAAAGGAAACTGAAGGCAGCAACATGAAGAACTCTGAGTCTGGTGCATGGAAGTGTGACATAGGTCTAGTGAGTGAGTGCCAAGGAACCGAAGGTAATGCCACATGCATAGAACTATCAGAGTGAAAAAGAGGAACACCCGTAGAAAGGATGTCCAAGTGATGTGAAGGGAACAAAACATCCTCCACAATAGAAAAGGGATCCACAACTGAGGGTGGATCAATGAAGGTCTCTGGAAATGTGGAAGTGACATGATTCCCGAAAGGGGAACTCCCAACAACAGAGATGATGAACTCCTCCGAAATACCTATAGATGGATGAGGAACATGTAGTGCATCACAAGTGTACTCTGCGAAAAGATGACTAAGGTCAGGCAGATACTCGTCCCAATGAGGGGGCTCAACAAATAGAAGAGCGATGTCAGATAGGTATGAGTCATCTAATGAAGGTAGAGTGAAAGGGGCCTTGCACACAGGAAGTGGAAAAGAGGTGGGTGTGATGAATGTATGAAATTGTGTAGGAGACTCGCTTGATATCGATGAGATGTGAGATGTGCCAACACTCTCTAGAATAGTGAGAGAAAGAGGAGTCCTTTGTAGTACTCTTGACATTAGAATTGGGTGCACAATCCTCGTCATTAGAAGTAGAACCAAATGAGTCTATATCAATGGTACTGTCATCACATGAAGAAGAGGAGACAACTGAATCAACAGCAGCAACAATGGTGACAGTATGTGAAGGGTCTCCATAGAGGGACTGAACAATGCTCCTAGACACGTTGAGGTGGATCTGAGTTTGCCACGTGAAACCAAAGAGAGTGAGATACATGCATCATCATGTGACCAAAGATATGGTCCCAAGTGTTGAGAAAGTCCTCTAGATGATGATGATCAGGGGTGTAGGAACTGGCCCAAGCAAGAAGGGTAAAATACCCTCGTGGGAAAAGTAACGTTCCATGTAGCATGCCAAGTTGAATAGTTCCCTCTCCCGGTGAGAAGTGGCAGAGGCTATAAAGCAATCCTATGATGCTCAAGTCTGGAAAGATCACTCTCCATGATGTGGAATCAAAAGTGCAAGGTGCATGAAAGCAAGACGTCGAACTCGGCCGATAATGCGTCTGTGTGTGAAAGCCCAAGAGTACAAGTCAACCCCCCAGAATGTGGAACTTTATAAAGTAGTGCATTTACAAAACTGACAATTTCATCACATAAAGTGTGAGAAATCATGCAACTTTGACTAAGGAAGTGCTAAAAAACGAGTTGCGAGTCAAAAGTTATGGCATTATTACGATTCCTACAACTGATGGAAAATGCCAATAGATGCTGCAAACGGATTAAAAAAGTGCTCGAAATGAGTGCAAAGGGTATCGTGTGACTGCTCGTTGGAAACAACATCAAATTTTAGCAAGGGTTTGTTTTTCTTACGAGGGGGATTAGCCTCTTGCCAACCCCGGACCTCGCCCTCCATCTTCGACACTCGAAGGAAGGACATTAAAACAAGCAAAATAGAGCCTAAAATTATTACAATGCCATGTGAATGTTTTTTTGACCTAAAAACATCAAAAAATGGGATTGTTTTAACTGCCAAACAATGTCTAAAAGGGAATAATGGACCAAGATGCCTCACTTGACCGAGCTAATGGGTGTTGCACGAGTTGACACCGAGTTGCTGAGTTACTGTTTGGGAGTGACCCGCTGTGCTAAGTCAAACCGAGGAGAAGCTTGAAAAGGAAATTTTGAGCACTCAAAGACTCGTTGAGTGGAGGGGCCACGTGTAATATGGTAGGTGTAACTATCAAGGCCGTGGATGTTTCTAACCTCGTGGCGGGAAAATGTGCCTCTGAAGCTCCAAGTAATGCAAGATTCCACTTGTAGGTGTAACCGTTAGGGAGAGATTAAATAGTGAGCAGAGCACGGCTGCGAGGATTCCAACAAAAGCTGAGTTACGGGCATAAGGTAGCTAGTCCATGGGTTGAACTAGGTGATAGTCGGGGTACCCACAGAGAAGGAGACGGTCACGAGGGAAGGCCACACGATAAACACATAGAGAAGGAGCCCATTGAACAAGAAGCCAAAATCCATGAACTAGGAGCACAACGAACATGCTTGAGAAAATAGTGAGGAAACTATATGGAAGGAGGAGCAGAGGGTGTGGAAGATGTCAATGATGCATGTAAGAGCGGGGGTCGATGATACAACCGATGCCAAAACAATGCAGAGATGGGCATGACATGCAATGACTAGCACGAGTGGGAGCGATGTAGAAGGGTCGAGGCCGATCCATGTCCAGCCAACGAGAAAAATGAGTAGATCCCTCAACAACATAGACCAAAGCAAAGGAGTTTGACACAGAAAAGGCCAAGCAATGGAAACCATTCAGTCAAAGACCAAAACAAACCATGTGGAGAGAAAATGAGTTACATAAGACGAAGGAAGACCAAGCTAGTGAAATGCAATGAGTTAGTTGAGGATCTAGCTTGGTGAGTTTGGGCCGAGTTGGGCCAGAAAACACAACTTCAACCACCTTCAAAAACACACAAAACAACACTCGAGACCTCGATCGAAACTTCTGAACCTATAATCAAACTCCAAATGGCACACAATCCCCGAAATCATTGAAAACCCACGAACACACGAACAACCCCAAAATCGGTGCAATAAGAGAATGATCGGAATATCCATTACGACACACGCAACGAGAACACGAATATCACGTTGGAAGCTGGAAAATACATGAGCAATGCCGAAGAGTGCATGAATCCAAAAGATCTACTCTAATACCATGAAAGAGGGTTTAAAACCCGTGGCGAGGATCACGAGGGACGACGTGCACATCAACAGACGTGTGAATGGCAGCATGAAGAGATCTTCGGAGGAGCAAGCATTAACCGAATGTGCATGAAAAGATTCGAAAAATAGGCAGAACCTCGATAAGCCATAAAACTCTCCTCTATCTCATAGATCAAATGGGGTGTACATATAGGAGGTGTTGAGTAACCCCTAGTGTTGCAATCATGACAAATCGAGTAGAGAGGGGGAGTTACATTCCCATAATAGAAGTGTAACTCCCAATGACGCATATGACGCACTGACGTGTTGACACACACTGACACGTAAGAGAATCTCATAATGACCCCTAAATGACACATGGACCTACGATCTCACCTAAGTGAGATGACTCACCTAATGATGTGGAAAATAACACACACCAACAGAAAATCCCCGATGAATATACCTAGAACCACTTTCGCGGAAAGGAAAATTTTCCTAGGTTTCAAAATGAAATTTTCACCTGACATTTTTTAGGAGAGAAGTGCCGAGAGCCGGGCGTAGGGATAAGTATTATTTAAGAAGACTGATAAAAGAAGGTTTTGTTGATGCATAGTGGTCTCTCCTGACAACAAAGCTTGTTGACACGCGTCAAATAACCCTTGTTGTTGTGTGACATAGAAAGGGGTTGTTGACGCACATCAACAAGATTTGTTGTCACACAATAGTAAGGGATGCTTTGATGTGCATCAACAAGCCTTGTTGACACATAACAAAAAGGCTTGTTGACATGTGTCAATATCCCTTGTTGTTGTTGAACAACAAAGCTTGTTAACATGCATTAACAACCCCTTTTATTGTTACACAACAATAAGGGTTGCCGACACTTTCGTCAACTAGCTTTGTTGTCATGTGCCAACAACTCTCTTTGACGACCACAAGAAATATTGACGCGTGTCAACAACACTTGTTTTTGAATGGAAACAAGTGTTGTTGACACACGCCAACCATTCTTGTTGTCGCGCATCAATGAAATTTTTGATACACGTCAATGAAAGCTCATTGTCATGCGTTTGTAGCTCAAAAACCATAATTTTCCCCCTATGAATACCCCTCTGGCCCTCATGTTAATGTTCACACTTCCCATATCATAATATTTTTCTCCGTTCTCCTAGTGCTAAGCACTACGGTAACGTACATCAACACACCAAACAAACAAAAAACAAACTCCGGTTCTCAAATCAAGCTCAAGTACTCATGGCTGATCAATATCAAGATCAAATAGAACATCAAACTAACCAGGCATTGGTAACCCCCCAAGTCCTACCCAAGGGAAAGATTCAATATAGGAGCTTGATGTGCCCACACATTTATAATGTTTTGCAAATGAATGAAAAATATAAGGATTCTGTAGAAGCATGTGAATTCATAGGGCTCGTTAACATGCCCTAGTTCGAGATAGATCATGACATTCTTAACTACCTTCTCTCATCGTTTAATATAGATGACGGTCATTTTACTATTACTTTGGAAGATGGTCATACATTCAGGTTCAATGTTGATCTAACTGATATCCATCGATTGACATGCCTTCCGTTTAAAAATTCACCCATAGTAACAACCAAAGCAACCCTCACTAAAGATGATAAGATTTACCTCGAATCTTGTTTCAGTTTCCATGTTGATTGTACATGTAACCTGATTTCATTTGAAAGATTTTTATTTTGATATTAATTCAAATTGATATTAATTCCATTGAATTTTTGTAGCTCATGTCAATAAGTCAAGATGAGGTGTGGATACACAAGTAATTACACACCACTTTCTTATTACCATGATTTATTTTTTCAAGCCGAATTGTTACTCAGGTCGGTAAACCGATATTCCAAATTGGGCTATTGCATACATTCTTGCATTGATCGGAAAGCAAATTTTTATTGGTGCACATCTTTATCTAATAAGATAATAGCTAACATTACAAATGCAAGACTTGCTGAAAAAACAATTATTCATTCCACTATCTACTTGCTCTTTATTACGAGGTGTATTTTAATTTAAAAGGTTAACGAAATCCCACTTGCATGAACGACACAATGAAGAATTTTTCAATTCCATTTGAAGAACAACAAGTTAATAGTTTATATTTCGATGTTAGTAAGGTTGTTGTCTTTATTTTTAACTTGTGTGAAAAATATTCTTCTCTCTACTAACATAATGTACTTGATTGAATATTTACCATATGTAGAGAATATTTTTGAGGCCTTCCCACGAAAAAATCAGCATCAAGAGGAAGATGCCAACAACATGTTATGACGTCGGGAGATTCCCAATCTGAAATGGAAGCTCACTCATCACCTAAACCCCAAACGTTTTTATTGGTTAAACGACAGAGACATAATACCATGGTCCCTTAAACATTCAATATAGGTTTTTTTACACTTACAATTTAGTATTTAGTATTTACCATTTACCATATTAAATTTACATGCAGATGTTGCACTTGCAGGGACTTTAGACTATTCCACAAGCGCATGATTCTCAACAAGCATCACCCACTCACTCATTCCAATCGCGTGTAATTTTTGATTCTCAACCAAATCAATTGGAACACCCCGATCAACCAACATAATCAATTCAAACTCCAACACGGCCACCTCTTGTACAACAACATTTTCCCCCTCAACAAGGTATAACTTTATTGCTTTTGTGTAGTTTTTAATAGTTTTTCATATAGGTTATTAATGATTTTATTCTTGGACTTTATAGTACATAGCAGTCCTTCATCATCTATTCAAACAATGCCACCGCCACTTCCTCCACCAAAAACATCATTATGATTCAAAATTCCCATAAGAGGTTCAATTACGTATACCATTGGTAAACACATGATGCCAATTCGGCCCCTAGCAGATACTAAACATTCCCTCTTCATTTCCAATACCGACCCTCTCTCTCGATGGATGGCCCGGCGTAATGGGCCAATCAATTTTAAATAATATAAATTTAGATGAAGATTATTTAGGCATTGATAGCAATGAGCCAACGAGGTTTTTCTAACACGAGATATGATTCAAGGCCAACATGTATATTTCCATTTCTATGTACTTTATTTAACATACATACATTTATATTTATCATCTATTTTTTTATTTTTATCGCATACAATTTTAATATTAATTTATTTGATCACAAATAGGATCGGGAACCCAAAGGCAAAAAGAAGCGTAAGACGTTTCTCGACCGAAACCCCTATACCTCTCCATCGAAAACATCCTCCTCGGATACAGATAGTAAGTAGTTGTCATCATTTCCTTTGGAGTTATTGATTGGTTATGATTGTCAAGCCCATGTCAAAGAGTTTATTATGCCTCGTATTAGTCGACTCATAGAATGGGATCGAAGGGCGAAATTATTAATCAACGATATAATAATTCGTTTTGAAAACCATTGGGAAAGGGAAATTTTATATGTTGCAACCTAAAATCAACCTGCCAAGATGGATGCCTTCCTCATCCAATAAAAAGGTGGGACTGTCACATATAACAATAGTTATAATGACAATGTTTTAGATAATTTTTTTAATAAATTGGAAAATATTAGTGTTGAAGCCTGGACCTATTTCAACAAATGGTCGAAGGAAAAACATTTGGTGGCAATTAAAAATACCGAACGAGATAGAGTTGTAAGTATTATCAATTTGAAAAAATATTTTTATTAATTTTCAAAATTTCTTATTACATTAATATGTTTAATTGAGCTCACTATTTTTGTTGCGGTTGATATATGAAAACTTAAATGCTTAAGAAAGGGTGTTCCAAGTTCACTTGGAAACCGCTAAGAACATTGATCTCGCAACAACGAAGATGGAAAATATTATTTTGGTTAACAAAAAAAAATACACTTAAGAAAATAATTAAAGAGAATGGCTTCGACCGGAGATTTTGTTCAAGGAAAAGGCAGCTACAGATCCTTCTTTGGCATCCCATGGAGATGGTACAAAGGAAGAAGAAGCAATCGTAAATAATCTAGACATTTTTGAGAGGATCTTGTTACTTCGGAATTATTCAAGAAAATAATATATGAGGGAAAGCAATTGGGGAAAGCGACACGTATAGCTCTAGAAACTCAAAAGGAAAGTGTCAGTGGGTTTGGGGAAAAATTTAATGATTGAGCAAATAGTGACTAGTCAGTCCAGTGTGTGGCTCATGGGGAACTTTAAAAGTTGAAACTTGAAATATTTTATATATTGAAGAATGAAACTTGAATATTTATTTAATTTGAATAATGTTTGGAGTTGAATATATGATGCATTGATGCAATGGTTTTACTTTTCATGTAATTTCATTTTTGTACATGTGTATTATGTTGCAATTTGGATTTTTATATCTTTTTATATATTATATATAGAAATTCTAAATTGTATATGGTGTTTATGTTTGATATGGATTTGATGGTTATGAATATAATAGTGATAGATGATAATAATGATGATCATGATTCATGGATGATGATAATGGATTTAAACATGAGGCGTTATTATTTATCTTCTAGTTAATACAACAAAATCTTCTTCTCTCTACTTGTAATGACGATGACATTAGATGTGAATGATAACATTAGAATAAATATGGATGGTGATGAATTGTATTTGAAAATAGATGTATCTTCTAGCACTATCATGGATGATGATAATGTATTTAAACAATTATGTTTTAAGAAAAATTAGAATGTGGTATGACCGAGACATCTTAATACAAAGAAAATCTTCTTCTCTCTACTTGTAAAATCTGAACTTTGTATCAAGTTTATTCACATTTAAACCTTCTCAAAGTCTTATTATCTCTACTTGTAATGATTACGACATTAGATGTAGAAGATGACATTAGAATAGCTATAGATGATGATGAATTGTATTTGGACATAGATGTAGCTTCTAAAGACGATCATGGATGATGATGTTGGATATTTACAATTATGTTTTAAGAAAATTTGGAATGTGGTATGACATGAGAGACATCTTAATACAATAAAATATTCTTCTCTCTACTTGTAAAATTTGAACTATGTATCAGGTTTCTTCACATTTAAACCTTCTTAAAATATTCTTCTCTCTACTTGTAATGATGATGACATTAGATGTGGATGATGGCATTAGATGTGGATGATGACATTAGAATAGATATGGATGATGATGAATTGTATTTGGACATAGATGTAGCTTCTAGCACGATCATGGATGATGATGATGGATTTAAACGATTATGTTTTAAGAAAATTTAGAATTTGGTATGACAGAGACATCTTAATACAGTAAAATATTCTTCTCTCTACTTGTAAAATTTGAACTTTGTATCAAGTTTCTTCACATTTAAACCTTCTCAAAATCTTCTTCTCTCTACTTGTAATGATGATGACATTAGATGTGGATGATGACATTAGAATAGATATGGATGATGATGAATTGTATTTGGACATAACGGTAGCTTCTAACATAATTATGGATGATGATAATGGATTTTAACAATTATGTTTTAAGAAAATTTAGAATGTGGTATGACAATAAAATATTCTTCTCTCTACTTGTAAAATTCGAACTTTGTATATGATTTCTTCACATTTAAACCTTATTAAAATATTTTTATCTCTACATGTAAATGCAATGTTTTTGGGAATATCAATTTTTACATGTAATTAGATGCACTCATTTATGATTTCACATTACCTCTGTAATAGGTTTCTTCACATTACCACTAATTGCATGTTTTAGTTTCTTCTTTGAATCTCATGGAATGCATTTTCTTTAATGTTAAAAGTTTAGTTATTTACGTCTAATTATGATATTTTAAAAAATAGTTTTCCAAATATGTATGCCACAAAGTTCAAACACTACATCAATTTTTTTGCAAATAACAAAATAAATTAAATATGATTGTTAAAACTCTAGCTATGATAGGGTTTAAGGTACCTCACGTCTTCTAGATGGGTGACAAAGCATATGGAAGGAAAATGAGAAATCATCCTTCACGGTGAGCTAGATGAACTTCGATTCCAGAGCAAGCAACACAAAAAATGGATTAGTATATAGATGGGTGAGTTTCCTGACAATGTTAGTCCTATGAAGTGATAACTTCCTCGGATGGATGTCAACCCACATTTTCAATAAAGAAAAGATGAAATATTGATTGAGAAGATGAAGGAAGAAACAAAAATATTAAAGAAAATTAAATCAAATGAAAACCTATGCATGTCTGGAAGTATGGAAGTCTAGAAGAGACTAAAAGTGGTAGAATATGTAGATCTGAACTTTGAAGGACTTTCAAATTAGTATTAGACAAATGCATGTCACAAACACAACATCAAAGTAGTTTAAAAAATCCAAAATAACAATTAAATAAAAATATTTTTTTCATAAATAATTGTACTTAAATAAATGTAAATATATACCTATAACATTTTCAATGATAACTAAAGCTGAAACAAAATATGTTAAAAATTCTCGTCATAGTCAATATTTGGATCTCGTAAAGTTACAATTGTGTTACATCTAACTATATACTTTTATATTCGAATCTATTACTATGAAATTGAATAAATAAAAACAATTAAAATGTAAGGTGACAAACAATAAAAGTAAGGTCAAGGTGATACCTATTTAAAGCTAAAACAATATGTTATCAATAGCTTCTTCATAATCGATATTCGCTTCTACATAGTTTGACGACATACCAATTCCAGTCTCATCATTGAAAACATTTGTACTTGTAGCTATATTATTTACACCTCTTCTTTCAACAAGGGAATTCCAATGCGCAATTTCTCTATCGAAAGGAAATTTTTCCAATGAGTAGTGAGAAACATAGCAGCTAATGCAAGTTTCAAGATTTTTATCCAACTTTGTTTCTCGGTTTTGATTTTATAAAATATAAATTACTAAAAACATTTCTTCCTCCACAGATCCCAAAACCATTGTTTGGCACAACTCATATAATAAAAATATTCATTGATGTCTTCTTGTAACACACTACTTTGATAGATTCCTCGCTAGAGCCTTGTAATAGCACCCTTCTCGGAGGTTCATCTAATAATTTATATTGGGTCCTCATTGTCATTGTAAAATTTGTTGATTGAGACTTTATTAAATCAATATTCAGTATACCTTTGATTTCGATACCCTTGACCTTTGACGTCTTGGTGAAATGATCCATTATTGTACCCATGGATTTATGGAAAAGCTTACTTACAAACTCTACATGAGCACCTTCAATATTCCAAAAATTTGGATTCATCACACCTATTGATTCAAGAATTTTATCCTTTCTTAAATGTTCTCTAGTTTCTAATGATAAGGATTTTGAAAATTTTCTAGGTTTTATTCTTGTTTCAATCGTAGTAGAATCAAAAAAATTATATGTCATAGGAACTTATTCACTTTCCAATCCTATAATATCGTGATGTTTTTGTAAAATGTGCAGTGGTATCTCTCTCCCATTAACATTGATACGAAGGTGATCATGGATATTCAATCTCAAATAATTACTGGGATTATTAAGATCTAATAAAACTTTCCAGTTATCGAAAACAGGTGTATCAAAACTATCTTGGGAAGTGTACAAGACAAATATTTTGACATGTCATTTTTCTCATCTGTATAAAATAAAAAATATAGATTAATCTCTCCTATGCATGCTTCATCAATGTATTGATCTCCTTCATCATTGGAAGAATGCCAACCAATGTAAGAAATGTCTCCAAATCAGTTAAACAGAACAACAAGGCCCTCATCCCTGTCAACATCATGATTATATTTGTGCATGAAACCAACCAATGATGGATACTCCTCATGAATTATGCATGCAAACTCATAAAAAGAAATCCACTTTGTCTTAACATCCTTCAAAAGTTTTTTGCCATCTATAATTCTAATTGAAAATTTTTGAAACTCAAGAAATCGCTTTGGGTTGTTTTCCATATAGCCATGCAGCTTATCTCTGATAAGGTATTCTACTTTAGTAAAATTTTCATATTTGTTAACCATTTTATATGTCAAATTCATCCCGTGAGCCATACATTGAATTGTTGGCATATAAGGGGCCATAGTTGTTTGCGATTGAACACACATCCCAGATTCGGCGATTCTTCATGATTGATGCACCATCTTCTCCAATGCATACCAACTTCATAGAAATTTCATAATCAGTCATACTAGCAATATCTTTCAAATGAGAAATAACTATTTTATGTAGGTTTTCCGCATTGCAATTTTCAACCATTTTTATAACACCTAGAAAATGCGGTGTCCTTATATGATTTTCTAAATTATAAATGTGGATACATACCCATGCGGTGTTGTCAATTGTTGTCACTTCATTAATTGATAGAGAGATAAACTTTGCATTTTTTACACTCTCTTTCAAATCTTCATTCTCTATCATTGCAAGGAATTTAGCCATTTCCCATGCACTATTGTTTGACCAATGAAATTGAGGAACATTGCACATTCCATTATATTGAAGAAAAAAATTTAAATCAAGGAAATCAATTCGGTCTTCCTTTTTAAAATTTGGAATAAAGTAGAGAATGGTATGATTTTAACATGCAAATTTGATTGATTCATCATACCAATTTGTGATGTGATCATTCCTCCCTTTTCCACGAGATGTATGCGTCTTTTCTTCTCTACTTCATACTTTGTTACGTATTTAACATGCATGCATTCTTTTTCATTTTTCCACCTATGTGTTTTTATTTTTCTGGACATCCTCCCCATTATAGTCAAATATTATTTTCCACAATGTTTTTCAATTGTGTCCAGCTTCAGTTGCATTTTTGGTTTCTTTCCCAATTTCCACGTACATATTGTACATGTACATTCAAATGGGATATCTTCTGAATTATCTGGTTGTATAGGTTCGATAAAAGGAAATTTGGCAGCCCACTTAAACTTGTATGTCCTCCCAAGTGTCCACATATTCTTGTTCATTTTCAATGATTTAGTTTTACAAGCATAATTTTGAGCATTATCACAATCATTTGGTTTCCTCTTTCATAAACTAGAATTTGCATTTGATTTTTGTGTTCCATTTTGCTGAGTATTTGTATATGAAATATCTTGATGCACTCATGGTTGCACCTCAATAGGAATATCTTCAAGCTCGGCATGGTATCATCATATGTGTCATTTAGTTGATACTATGCGAGATGCATGTCCACTTCAATAATACCTTCCAGCAATTTTTTTACTCGATTGATTCTAGTGGTAGTTATATGGGTATATTGGTGGTTATGGTATAACATAACGATGAGTTTCCAAAATAATTAAACAAGGACTCCTAATATTTTTGTTACTTTTTGGGTCTTCTAAGCACTAACAACTTCCATTGTCGTGTGTCACTAAACACTCTATCACACGTCAACAATATTGTGTCGTGCGTCAACAATATGAGTGTCACGCATCAAAAACAACGATCATGCATCAACTTCCTATCCCTTGTCATGCATAAGCGGAATAACCTTATTGCGCATCGGTCGAAGAACCTTTTTGGGCATCTTTGAAAACTCTTTCATGAAACAACAATATTGTGGCATGCGTCAACAAAGAACCTTTATCACGTATTAGTAAATACCTTATCGCACGTCGCAATACCTTGTCACGCGTCAAGAAGAACCTTTGTTGCACGTTAGCAAATAACACTAGTCGAACATCAATAAATAGCCCTTGTTTCCTAACTGTAAACTTCAAAGATGATCTCACAACGTCTCGTGGTGCTTAGAGTTCGTAAGTTCATGGTACTTTCTATTATGATACCTCAACTAGTATTATGTTAATATTATACTACCCAGCGAATAACCTAGGTTTATATAAAATACGTTTTCAACGGTAGGTGAAGCCGACCCTAAAAATATATACTGTAAATATTAGGCGAACACGACACTAACTTTCTCCAAAAAATTCACCTTTTCAAATTTTCCTAAAGTGGAATATTCACCAAATTCTGAATATTTGCCACTAAAAAAAATCCCTGCTTCATTGTCACTCTTCACTACACACACTTACGAAACAATGTTAGCTTCAAAAATAACCATTCAATCAATCTCAAGACCAATCATAACAAAGGCCACACTCTGATACCAAATGACGTAAAGAAAATATTAAATACACATTCATATAAACATCAATCAGAGGTTCAAGCACTAACTTCCATCAAACTTTGTGTTAGATGATTAATTACAATCGTAAAGGGATAAAAATTTCTATATTTATCTGAAATCATCTCACATTGAATGGTTTCACCTTCATCATCCTTTTTCTTATCATCATCATACCATTTCGAGAAACCCTTCACAAGGACCCAAAATGAAAGACCTTATCAACTTACACAATTTTACCAAATTGATCAATTTCTTACTTCCTAGTTACTTGCTAAAGAACTCAATCTCATCCTTTTGTTCCTTAGAATCTCTTCTGAGGTATTCCCTTGCTTCATACACTTAAATCAAGCTTTAACTAAGCATAAAAAGAGATCAAGACATTCCATAACACTAATATTATCTCTTTGTCAACCCCGCCCTCCTAACCTCAAGACAATGTATTTTGGTCCAATTATGCTTAAAACAGATAAAAAGTACCCATAATGAACTAGTATAATTTTTATTTTCTCTTCACCATGCCCAAGATGTACCCCAAAATATCAAGACCCTACTCTTTATCTTCTTCTCTCTACCCTACTTGTTGCATTCTTTCTCAAGACCCTTACTAGGTCTACTCCTCTAGACTTTCATGCATAGAATCATCTATAGGAAGTTTCAGATAGAATAAATAGTGTTTTAGGTACCCATTAATCCCATACTCCACTGCCCCAAGTTTTTGGTTTCAATCCCTTAGCAGAGTCATGTACTTTCCTTTTTAAAAATGGTCCTCTAGACTAGGCTTGGACTATACACCTCACCGTATTAATACACTTTGTCGATTAATTCAAAATACCAATAACAAAATATAAAATTTTCTCTTGAATACCTTTAAAACTCCCCTCATCATTATACTTACCAAGTTTTAGATGTGATCTCACTTGTTTAAACCCTTAAATTTATAAACCCTCACCGTAACCCGAGATAGTACCAAGAAAACCTAGAGAGAGAAAACTTGCAATAAAATGATATAAATTTCATTTCAAGGCTTTAAATTATCACCTTAGCTATATGTTAACCTCCATGTCTAGTTCCTCTTACCAGTGGTTCAATATTCTTCATTCAAACTTCAACTTTCCTTCTCTCAAACGTTGCATTTAGGGTTCCTGTGGATCGTGTAACCAATGTTTTCATATACAAGGGTCTTTTTATCTTATGCAATGCTTTTTCATCCTCCTCACAAGCTTTAAAACTAACATTCCTCAACCCCTTCAAATATGTTAAGTGCAAGTTAATAAGGTTTCCTCAATTTCTCACATGCAATCACCGAGACACAAAAGTGGTAGAGTTCCTTATGATTAAAGGTCGGTTTCAACCCAAAATATGTTTTACCTCTCTTATAAAGAACCCTCAAGCCCCTCTATAGTCTCCTTAGTTTTTAACCATCCACACATATTAAACTTCACACCCTACAATTTCTTGGTGATCACTTCCTAGGATGCTCACGATTAAGCTTGAGTATCACCTTGTTATAGTATAGATTTAGTTCAACAATTACTCTCCCACAAGGAGTGAGGTATCTAGAATTACTAAACACAAGGCCAATTAATTTTCATACACAATGCCTAGATCACCTACTTGCAAAAATTATGCTCATTAAATGCTTACATATTTGTATTAGATTTCATGATCTTCACCTACGTACATTGTCACTCAAGTAATGAAATCAAAGGTAAAAACATCATCATTGTCAACTCCTAATAACTCAATGCTCATCATATAGCTCAAGATCACTCAACATGATTCAGAATAACACATATACCTTATTCTCTAGACCCCGCAAAGACACTAAAAAAGCTGTTACACGATTAACAAAGCTCAAGAATTTCCAATAAATCATTGTATTAACCCTTACAAACTCACCACTCACTCAAGATCACATTTCATTCATTCTAGGATCAAATTACTCTACATGTACAATGTAAATGCATCAAAAACCATACCAAAAACTATAAAAGACTAAGTTAATACCAAAACCATGCATAAAACCAACCAAAACTGAATTTTCTCCTTTTCTCTTCCTTTGAGATTTAACAAAATGATTCAATCCGGATATAATGAAGGAATGTAGTTACATTTGGTCTTTTATCCTTCCCCCAACACCTCCTACTCAATATCCTTCCCCATTTGGCAGTTATAAATAGTTTAATAATGAGATTCCCTTAAATAAAGAGTTACTCTCACCTAATAAGGCCTTGAATTTGCATGAAATAACCCTTTTTAGTACTTATGTCTCTAAAGGAGGGCTCTAATTGCCAAATATGACCTCATTCTATCCTTAGAATGCTTAAGAGCTTCAAGTACACACACAAAACCTCAAATCATACTAGAAATGCCTTTACAATCTTGAATTATCATATTGAAGGAAAGTTCCTCATTTGAAATTTGAAATGCCTAACCACTAACAAAGACAACTAAATGACACCTAATGACCTATATCACACAACTAACAAACTTTACAAGCCCACAAATGTCCTTATGACTTATTTATAGGATGCTCTTGCATTAAGTAGTGCCTTTATGGTGAATGTCAAGAAGACCTAAGCACCCAACCTCCTTAAGAGATGATAATAATCCTAAGGTACTAGGTGAAAACACTTCTCATCTTGAAACTAGCCTAAAGAAAATATTTTAGTAGTTTCTCAAGTTTTTGGATTGAGGCTTTAAAAGGAACCCATCAAGATGAATAATGCACATGAGTTGCATTTAGACCCTTAGAGTCAATCTAAAATTTACATGTTTATGAAAATGGCTTAGTGATGTAATACAAGATTTTTTTCTCAACCCACTTAATGATGTATATTGCCAAATGTGGGAAGAGATAGCTTGAAATGCAACAAGAATACAAAGAAACTTAAAAATATATCCATGTTGAATCCATTTATAGGAATAAGTATACAACTAAGGAGGAGGGGGATTGAAAGACTACATGTATCATTGAGTCTTGCATCATTGGGTACTAGAACCTGAAGTAAGGTAGAATATGTCAAGACATTTCATAACATGTTTGATATTTGATTATCCTTTGATAAGGTTAAGAGTGGATTCATTAAAAAAATGCAATTAACCAATTAAGAATAACTTTTTCAAGAAAATAAATTCCTTGAAAAATACATCGATCTATTGTATTAGCCAATAAATAACCAAATGTTCTACAACAAGAACATAAAATGCATTTTTGACAGGTTGTTATTTTTTTAGGATTTTGTTTTAATATTATTTGTGTTATTATTCTTATGGTAAAATAAAAACAAATATAATGGCTAACTAGTAAATGAAATAGCACACCATAGATATAAAGGGATAGAAATTGATAGCCTATGTGTACAACATTGTAGAAGACTTACATCCTATAAATTTATACTTTGACACATATAATTGTATTTGTGATACTCATCACCTAAAAATCTAGATAGGATTGGAGAAGGTTGTTAGGATGTACACTTCACTCAAGATAACCGTCAAAGTATAAAATTTCTGTTCCTAAAAATTATTGGCAATAGAATTGTGACTTTATAGGTGACACGTGAATTTTCTAATCACTTATTTCCCCTAGCTTTCACGTTGTGACTTATGTGTACCTACAATATCTAAATCTCTAACTTGGATTATCAATTAAAATGAATTGGGGGCATGCATTGGGGTTTGGGTGGCTAGTTTCCACCAACTAGCCCTCTAATAGTCAAACCCCATATAATAGAAGAATGAAACCATTGGAAACATTAGAATCAAAGAATATTCTACCATGCAACAACAATATGGGAGCAATGTTATATGTTTAACGGATAATGCTTATATGTGTAAATGGATCACAAAAAGTCTCTATTTATAAATGACATTGAATTCAAATTGGCTAATATTAACACGCACTCCAAATTCAGGTGAATAAAATTAGAAAAAATAGAAACGGGTGGATGGACCCATCCATTTAAAAAGGGAGAAAATGTTGTGATGACCATACAATATGATCTAGACAACAATATTAGAGGCTCATTAAGATCATGGATGTTATCACATTACATGGAGTTGAAAATATGAGTTCAAGCTTCATAATTCAACCAAAGTTGCAATATTGTTTTGTTTGAACCAACTTAGCTATACATAGAAAAATGTGCAAAAATGACATGAAATAAAAGTAACAATCTTATAATACCATATCACCACATTGGGTTTCCATGTGACTATTACCAAAATTATATGAGGAAAATTTTCATTAAGGCAAAAACATTTATGGATGTTGTATTGATATGGATATAACACATATAAGTAAAATCTCCACAAAAAATATTAATAAATTATTTGTGGCATTCAATTACTAACACGAACGTATGATTGTCGGTTGTAATCGATTACTCTCACATGGGTAGGAATTATGACTGGACAATGGTGACTTATAAGGAATTACATGCTCCAAAATAATTTCCATAATAGAAAGAGGCTAGAGGGAAGAATTTGAAAATTGTATTCACCAGTTTTCCTATGCCAATAAATGTTTATGATACTTTTATGCTAGGTGGGTCATTTTACTAAATTAAAATACACTATGAGAAATGTCATTAGAATAATAATTAGTTATGGATGTCATCTTGACATGACTTAAATGCACTAATAAATCTCATTGAATTAATAATATAAATATATTTAATTTTAAAATTAAAGACAATTATTATTTGTATATCTTTCATTATGTCGAGAGGTTTTCTACAATGGTGAGAAGGGAGGAGAAAAATTAATGTCATGTTCGTGAAAGGAAACTATGGCCAACATTATTTTACATATAATTATGTTGAGAATCATTCTAAAATGGTAGAAAGGAGTAGAGGACTCTAATGTCACCGTAATGCCCACTAAATAATCCCACTTGAGATCCATGATCAACCTAGGTTTAGTTAGAAAATTATGGAATAATTTTTTTTTAAAGTGTTTACAACCAAAGTTTCAGAGTCATTTGCAACAATAAAAAAACCCATTACAAAACACTAAGAGAGTAAAGTTAAGTCAAGCACAACTAAATTTCCCTTAGGTGATAATTTACAAGGTCAAACAAAGGGTTAGATTAATCATTTAAATTAACAGGTAAGTTCTCACTTACCCACTCCCAAAACTCACTTAGAGATTCAAATTGATTTTTATCATAATTAAAGCACCTTGAAACTTCCTAAAAAATAGTCCCATTAGATAGGAAATTTCCTCACCTTTTAGTGATATAGATAAGTCCTCCTAACTCCACATATTTCTCAAGTTATGGGTTTGGTGGGCCTTGGGGTGAAAATTTTTCCCATTTGGCGGCCTCCTGGGCCTCTTGGGAGAAAATTTTCCCATTTGGTGGGCTTGCGAGGCCTCGGCGAGAAAATTTTCCCATTTGGTGGGCCTTCGGTCCTCGGGGAGAAATTTTTCCCTTTTTGGTGAGCTGCGGGCCCAGGGAAGAAAATTTTCCCAAACGGCGGGCCAATGGGCTTCGGGAAGGAAATTTTTCCAAACGGCGGGCCGGCGGGCCTTGTGAAGGAAATTGTTTTCCAAACAGCGGGTGTGCGGGCCACTAGAGGGACTTAAGATTTTAAGCCCTCTTTTCCTTTTGAAAAATTGTAAGGTTTCAAATTTACCCGTGTTTCCACCGGCGCCCAGAGGGCCACATGTCATCCATCCATTGGTTGCAGGCGGCGGGGCGGCGGAGAAACATTAGGATTTTTGCCAGATCTTTTTTAAAAAAGTGTTAAGTGTAGAAAATCATTCACTCCTCCACCGTCACCTCGTGATGCCACGTGTCATCCAATCATTGGATGCGGGGAGGCGGGTCGATGGAGAGATTTAGGAAATTTTGCCAAAAGGTTTTAAAGGTTAAGTTGAAAGCGCGGGCCCGCGCACACGCGAAAATACTTTTTCAATGCAAGGGCGGGTATGCATGGCCACGGAGAATTTTAGAAAAATTTGCCAAGGTTAAAAATTAATAAATTAAAGTTAAAATGAGCGCCCACCCACCTACGAAAATGATTTCCAAAAGCGGAGGGTGGGGCGGAGGGGCTGCGGGGAAAATTTTCTGATTTTTCATTTTTCGAACTTAGGCTATGTTTGACAAAAAAAGATGTTTTCGGGTTGGCAAAATGGTGGGAGGTTTTATGCCTTTATCACTTTTGGGAAAAATCACAAAGGGAAAAATTAAGTCCGCGGGTCCGCTAGGGAATATTTTATTAGTTAATTTTTACAGTTAGATTATTTTTGAAGCCAAAATGAAGTAAAACTTTAGAAGGCCATACATTTTATTGGGAGCTCTAATTTTGGAAAACGAGGACTTTCTCGGAAAGATCTCGATGTCCTCTTTACTCAAATACCTTAATAATTTAATTTTGATAAATTTTAAAGGGTAAATTTTGAGAAAATGTTTTATTGTAATTTAAAATGTAAACATGTCTGTTAACTTATAAAAATTTTGTTCAAATTTGCCATTAACTCTTTCTCAACATGCCAAACAAGCATGGGGGATTTCACTTGGAATTTTTAGGATAGATTACAAGTGTTAAATTGTTGGATTGATTTTCATTTCGAAACAACAAATGTTTACACAAAGAAAGGCCTCAATTTTGCCTTTTCTGATTTGAGAGATTCTTTAAAATGTCTTAAGTGTTTTAGTTTAGTTTGGGACCACTTTGATCTCATTAAATCCAATTGAATATTTCATTTGTTACTTATATATTTGTAGGGTTGTTTTGGACATTTAATAAAAGAAATATGCAAAGTATACAATGAAGTAAAAATGAAGTTTATACATTTCAAGAATAGAGATTAAATATTTCTTTTGCCATGCAATAATATCATTGAATTCATTCCATACTAGTCTTAAATGGTTTTCTTTCCTTCAAACAAATGATAAATACAAGAATGCCACTTCTATTCTTTCCAAAATTAAACATTTCAAACAAGGCAGAGTAATACATTTTCTTCTCCGTGTTTCCTTTTTCTTTTTCCAAACCAAGATTTCATAGTGCACTTAAATGATCGGGTTTAAATATAACAATGCCATTTTTAAAAAATAGGGCAACTTCTATTAATTCAATAATATATCTTTACAACTTCTTTCTTTCTTTCCTCTAATACAACATACAGAATACAATTTCTTTCACCTCCTTTTAAAATAGAAAACAAAGTATATTTCTTCCACATTTCGAATTACAACTTTCGTAGTCGAATCCAAAACATATTTTCATTACAAATAATATACAAGTCATCCAATTAAAAGTGGGAAAGGTTACGAAATAAGTTTACACAAGGAACTATCAAATTTGTCTTCTTCCTCTCGCTCCAAACAACATGCGGTTTTCTCCATTTTCTAGTTTGATCACAACAAAGGAAGGGGAAAGGAAATGCTCTCCACCCAACAAAGACATCCAATGAAGAGGAGAATCCATCCTTCTTCATTGGCCCCCGAGCCCCAACCAAAATGCAATAAAAAAGTTTTTTAACTCGTGGCAACAACATGCTTCCACAAACACACATGCATATTTTACATTTAAAACACAGTCGAAAATAGAATGCAGTTTGCAGCCACATTAACACCTAAAAACCAAAACTTAGGCTTCATCATGCAATCCAAAGGAGCAATAAACTATGGGGGATGCTACTTATGCCTCTCAAAGGGGAAATGGGTATCACCACCTGAATTACAAACCCCCAAAATATATTATATCAAAACCATGACATGCCTTATGCCTCCCCCAAGTACCCCTTATTCCTCACATTTCCTTATGCATCCCCAACCTCTTATGACACCCCAAAATGAGTAAAGAAATGCAAGCTATTTCTTTGTAAGGTGGAACCCAAATCCCAACTCCCTCCACACTTATATCGCCCCAAAACACTTATGCCTTCCAAAAACTTTCCCCATAGTCTTCTCCTACACCATTCCTAGGCCATCTACCCAAAAAACCCACACACATGCCAAAACATTCATAACAATAACATTTACATACATAAAAGAAGAGAATTTCAAGAGCCAAGCTCTTACCTCTCCATGATGGAGTTGTTCCAAGTTCCAAACAATAGTTGTTTCCAATGCAAGCACTCCAAAAATCAACCAAGCAAAAGTATTCAACAATCTTCAAACTCCTCCAAAAGAAAGAGCTCCAAACAACAAAAAAATTCACCCCAAATCAAGTATGCAAAATTGAAGCAACCCAAAACAAGCTAAGGAAATCGAATTTATGGAAGAGGGAAGAGAAGCGGATGAGGTGGATCCATGTAGAATGTCACATCACTTATCCTCAACTCCAACACAAAAGTCAACTTCATTCTCCAATGCATAATAAATAGGTGGGTGAATAATATGACAAATTACTTACACACTCCAAAACAAGCCCACACCCCATAAGGACTAAAATTAATAAAATGTAAGAAAGTGCAATTACAACTTACAATTTGCCTTACAAAATCCATAATGAAGGCTAATTTTAACTCTCCAACCATAGGTAAGGTTGGTATGCAAATTTAAGAGGTATGGGACAAGTTTAACTTGTCCCACAAGCCTCCAAAATCAGCCTTCAAGGAAAAATTCAAATTTCAAAGAAGATTAAGTGTTTTATACTCCAAATTTAACTTACACAACTCTTACACATTCGTACACATTACTTACACATACTTACACATACTTACACATCACTTACATATTCTTACACATTACTTACACATACTTACTACATTTAATGCAAGACCCAACAACTTCAATAATTACTTTCTTATGTCCCAATTTGATTAATTTATTTTTAACAATATGATTACTCACATTAATTTACCACAATTTAATAAAAATGAAATAGGTAAATGCATCACTAAATAAACAAATACCAACATCAATAAAAGGAACCAAATAAATAAATACACATAGCCCTTGGTCACATTTAAAGGTGATCCCCATGGGAATCCCTAACAAAAAACAAACACACACAAACAATACAAGTTGCCATGGTGACCTTGTTGAATTCATCTAGAATTCCAATGCGGTTGGTCTCCATTCCCTCAATGTTTGTTGTGCTATGTTTTAACCTGCAAAACACAAGTACCTCATTCATCCTTATGGCCACATCAGAACATCCAATATAAATATAAATATAATTCCAACATCATCTACATATATGAATCACAACAACATCTAGGAAATTAACAATATCATTTGCAATTTTATCAACAACTATATCATCATCAAATAAATTTCATTTTCTAGGTCTACTCAATATAGCCAAGTATCACATGTCCAAATAACATCCAAAATATAACCATGTCAAACAATATATCATCATCAATATACAAAAATGTCTCTAGTGATCATCATGCATCAAATATAAATCAAAGTGAGAAATAATCCAAGATCTAACATCTAAAATCATACTAAATCAAACTATAATAATGTCCATAACATAGTCGAAGTATCATGATCAGTAGTAAAAGTGTCAAAGGGAAGTGGGCACTACATCCCCCTCCTCTTAGACTCAACTTCCTCCTGGAAGTCATTGGGACATATGTGGGAACTGAAATCGTAACACGAAGCATCCTCTAAAGTGGCTGCCAGTCTCATCATATCCGTCACACTGCTGTACTTTGCACACTGATCAATATCTACGCCTCGAAGGCCCGGGGTCCTACGATATATAATTTGAACGGGCTCCACCATCACCGCCCTTGATCCCGTACACTATAAAGAGGTCCATCCAAGCACATGAGAAGGATCTACAATGTATATCCTAATCACTCGAAACATGAAACACATCATGTACGTGAGACAAGCTAGGTGGAAACACTAGATGGTAAGCCAAAGGGCGATACGCTCCAATATCTCAAAAGTACCAATGAATCTAGGAGGTAACTTAGAACCTTTTCCATAACGGATAGGGATCTTATGTGGCCTAACACAAAGGAACACCTTCATAACCACATCAAAACTACAGTCGATCCTATGCTGATCTACGTACTTCTTACCTTATATCATGTGCCTCCTATAGCCTCCGCCCGATCATCACCACTGCTGATCCATGTCCTATAATAAGGCTGGTCTAAGAGATACCTTGTCCTCTAACTTTGTCCTAGCTAATAGGTGTCCTGCTCTCTACCATAAAAGGCATGAAAAGGAGTTATGCCTATAGAACTCTAAAAGCTATTATTGTAGGCAAACTCCACCAAGTATAGGTACTCCTCCCATCTCTCCGATGATCAATCACATACATCCGAAGCATGTCCTCAAGAATTTGATTCACCCGCCGGTCGACCATCTGTCTCGGGGTGATATGCTATGCTGAAATTGATCCTCGTCCCGGGCATCTTTGCATTGTAGTCCAAAAATGGGAAGTATACAAAGGATCGCGATCATAAATAATCTTCTGCGAAATCCCGTGCAACCTAAAAATCTCATCCAGATAGACTCATACCACTACACTTTGGTTGTATATAGGTGGTCTTCACCAGAGAAAAATGAGCCACTTTTGTCAATTTATCCACCATGACCATGATGGCGTCATGGTGGTATCTCGACATCGGTAGCCCAACAATGAAGTCCATGGAAATGGTGTCCCACTTCCACTTCGGTATAGCATGAGGAAAGAGAAGGTCAAATGGATGTTGATACTCGACCTTCAATTTCTAGAACTCTAAACAGTGTGACATAAAATGAGCCATGTCTCTATGAAGTCCTCTCCAATGATACAACTATCTCAAAGTGGCGTGCATCTTCTTCACCCCAAGATGGGCTGAATAAGGTGCACGATGTGCCTTTGTCAGAATATCCTATCTCAAGTCTCCATCTCTAGGAACATAAATATGGTCTCATGTGCACGAGAAGGCCATATACCTCTAATGAAAATCCATCAAACTTCCCTTCAAGGGGTCTCTAAGACTCGATCTCTACTCTCGCTGTAATGTAGAAATTGTCAAGAGGAAGGCTGCTTGAAGGATCCTTCTCTGTAAATTTGTGCCCATTAAGTGGCCATAACCACATGTATCCATATGCTAAGATTGTCTACAAACACAATATCCTTCCCCTTCACATGCTCTATCTCCATGTCATACTCACAAAGAAACCCCATCCAACACCATTGATGAGCATTGAGATTGGGCTGCGTGAAGAGGTGGTGAAGGCTCAAGTGATCTGTCACGAGTGTGAATCTCTAAATAAGAAGGAAGTGTCTCCATCAAATAAAAGCATGCATAACTACCGCAAGATCAAGATCATGAGTAGGATAATCAAGCTCATAATCTTGGAGTTTGTGAGACTCAAATGCCATGATTTTGCCCTCTTGCATAATTACACCTCCAACTCCTACCAAAGAAGCATCTGTGCATATGAAGAACTCACCCATGTGGATCCGTAATCGGAAGAATGGGTGCTATCATGAGGCACTCCTTTAGTGTCTGAAAGCATTCTTACATCTATCCGAATAATCAAACTTCTTCTCTTTCCGCTGAAGGGAAGTGATGGGATGCACAACCTGAGAGAAGTCCTAAAAAAATCTCCTGTGATAACCTGCTAATCCCATGAAACTGCGCACATCTATCACAAGTAATAGGTGTTGAACAATCTATAATGGCTCTAATCTTGGAAGGATTGACTATGATACCTTCCCCAAAAATGATATGGCCCAGATACTATACCTCTGACTGAAAGAATGCACACTTCTCCAAGTTCCCGTAAAGCCGCTGCTCATGAAGACACTTAAGAACTTGGCGAAGGTGCCCTTGTGCTCCTCACGCGTATGTGAGTAAATCAAAATGTCATCAAGGAGGATGAGCACGAAGAAATCTAAGAAAGTCTTGAATACCCCATTCATAAAATTCATAAACACTATGGGGGCATTCGTCAAACCAAAAGGCACCACTGTGAACTCATAGTGCCCATATCTCGTACGAAAGGCGGTCTTATGAATATCTGCCTCCATAATCCTCAGCTGATGATAGCTTGACTTAAGATCTATCTTCGAGAAAACTATGGTTCCTTCATCTGGTCAAACAAATCAGCAATTCATAGAAGGGGATAACGATTCTTGATCATTACCTTGTTCAACTAGCATAATCAATACAAAACCGCAAGGACCTGTCCTTCTTCTTCACAAAAACACCGGTGCACCCAAGGGGATACACTAGGATGGATAAGTAATTTATCCGAAATTCCCTCTAACTATAGCTTGAGCTTGCAGAGCTCCAAGGTGGTCATCCGATAAGGTGCTCGTGAAATAGGCTCGGCTCCCAAAGCCGATCTATATGAAAATCTATCTTACGTGGGAGTGGTAACCCCGGTAGCTCCCCTGGAAAGACATTAGAAATATCCCTCAAGATGGGATGGTCATCAAATGATGGTCTAATAGACCCATCCTCTGACCGGTCACTAATCAGTAACCGTGTACATCCACAACCACGTCACACACACCACTTAATCTAGATAGTAGAGATAGTGCGAATGGAAATAGGTCTCCCGACCCCGAAAATCACTGACTCCACTCCTAGATCATCTACACAAGATATAGTCTTATTGTAACAATCCATCCTGGCCCTATGTGTAGAAAAACAATCCATAATTAGGATGACTCCATAAGAACCCAATGGAAGGATACAAAGATCTAAGGTAGTGGTGAAAGGTCCCAAATCCACTACACACTCCTTAACTAAGGATTCTACAGAGATCTTGGCTCCAGAAGCCATCTCAACGTCTCAACTATGACCCTGCCTAACTGCCACCATCTTGCATCACTCTACTAAAGATGGTGCAATAAAGGAATCAGAAGAACCATAATCAAACAGGATATAAGTAGGAACACCCCCAATGCTACCTATAGTCTCAATAATCGCTACTCGATGCTCACTGGCTGGTGGTTCTCGACCGTTGCGTATATCCTATGACTGCTTCCAATGTCACGAACAGTCAGCTATGAGATCTTTGTCTTACCCTTGTTAGGGTTCTGAGGGAAGTCTCTCCAAAAATGTCTGGCAACACCACAACCAAAACAACCACTTGATCGTCTCCCATGAGTACCTAGTCCAACCGGTGCTCGGAAGTCATGCCATGGATCTTGATGATCGGCTGTATGGTCTCTCTTGTGGTTTCGATGGCGAGCTCCTACTAATCGAGCTCTAGGTCCACCTCGTGTCTGATGGGACCCCAGGAGGAGGCCCCATACTCCGACCTCTCTCGTGCATCAAATCTCCAGGAGGTCTATAAGGTGGGCGGGGCTTTTGCTTTGCTACTATGGTATAAATGATGATTGTGAAGAAATATGGCAAACAAGCTGAGGAGGAGGAGCCGACCCCGAAATACTATCATGCATCTGATGTATGTGGCTCTGGACTCGGTGTCTAACCTGTTGGGTCTTTCCCCGAGTCTCCTCTGCTATGCAGGCCTTCTTGACGGCCTCAGCTAAATTTTGTGGGTAGTGGATCTGAACCACACCTCCAATGTCTAGATTCATGCCCCAGATGAACCTGTGGATCCGCACCTACTCATCTTGTTTTTACTCAACATACTGGAGTAGATCCATAAATCTACTCTCATACTCAGCCACTATAAGTGATTCCTACTGGAGATCATGAAACTCATTGATCCTCTCGTTGTATGAATCTTCGTGACAAATATTGGATCTTGAATTGCTCCTCAAAGAGCTCCCAAGTGACTATCTCATAATCAACAGGGAGCTTCTTCTCCTCTATCCTCCACCATATGCCTCCGCTCCAGCCCTCGGTAGATGGATCACAACACGAGCTTTCATGTTACTTAACAAGGACAAAGCTTGAAGCAACCGCTGCTCAAGCTCACTAACTAGGCCTCTACCAAAATCCACCTGTATCACTAGAATAATAGGATGGCCGAAGCTTTAGGATCTTCCCGATGTAATCTACAGTGTGGTCCGAAGACCCTAGGCCTCTCTCGCAAGCTCATCCCTATGCCTAGGGCTCCGAGATCTATCTCTATTTCCTGGTATTGTTGGCATTAAAATTTTCCTTCATAATTTCTATTTTATTAATATATGTATTAGGAATAAGATGTTGTTAAGTATAATTAGTAGTGGCGTCCAATAGAAGATAACGACAACTTTGTCGATCTGATTGCCTCTAATAAAGTAGAGTATGGTAACAATCAAAGTATAATATGAATGTTGTGGTAATAAATAAATATTTGTCGTAAGTAGTCCTGGTAATATTAATTTGTCAAAGTTGGGGTAAGTAGAGAAGTAGGGTCTACATGATTAGGAATTATAAATATTATATTTGTAATAAGGATAAAGAGTGATGTCATAAATATTTGGTGTATTTTATTTGTGGAAAAGTCTAAAAAGGTGGAACCCATGTGAGATGATAAGGTTTATATTATCTTAGAAGATAAGCCTACATGTAAAGGCAAGAGTTTAGGCATGGAATATGATTGGCTAGAAGGGATTTCCTATCCTATCTTAGAGATAGGGTGGATAATCCTGAATTCCTATAAATAAAGAGGCCACCCCCTCATTTAGCATAGAAGGAAGTAGTGAGAAATATTGTATGAGTAAGTGTGTAAAGGAAGCCATCATTTTGAAGATGTGTTAAAGAAGCCATTAAGAGGTGTAATTGTGAAGTTTCTCCCATAGTTATTGTCGGAAGGCAAGTGAAGTCAGTAACACTTGAGTACCTCATGGGTGAGATTGTAAAAATTTCATGTTGATATTATAATTTACACTTATATTTCAGATTTATCATCATTCCTTCTTATCATAGTCTATGGTATTCTTGTGTTATGTTTATTGTTGTGTTTCTAGATTCCATCCACCAAACTAAAAGCTATGCATTAGTAAATAATCATAGCACGAGGAGTTCCCGTAAAGAATTATCATAGTGTTGGATTGGTGATGACATTTTGTTCCGTTTCCGGGACCATTCCTCATTGGTGGATTTTCTGGAGAGATATTCCCACTTAGTCAGAAAACATTTGGAGGGTAACCTTGTTTTTATTATGTATAGTGGTTACCATGGTAAAGTCACTTTTTACCATGAATAGTATTTACCGCAATAAAGTCAGTTTTTACCGTGAATAGTATTTACCGCATAATAATTTCACTTTTTACCATGAATAGTGTTTACCATAGTAAAGTCATTTTTTACCGCAATAAGTCAAGTTTTACCATAGTTTACCGTGGTCATTTCTATTTTACTGTAGAAAGGTGTAAAGTCACTTTCTATTATAGTGATTCCAATTATTTGTGCACATAAGTCTTGTTGATTATACTTGTGGGTTGATATTTCACTTTGTGGATAAAAATGGGAAAGATTCCTATTTTTTTAGCCCAATCTAATGAAGATGCTTCCTCTTTCATTCAAGAGTTTAAATGATCTTGCATTTGTAATGGCCTCATAACAAGGGAACAATGGACTGAACTTTTTCCTAGCTTTTTGGATGGTTCATCCCTTAGGTGGTTTGAAACACTAGGTGATAATGTAAAAAATTCATGGGATTTATTAACTGAAAGTTTTCTTGAAGAATTTTGTGAACAACATAAATATGCATATCTCATGATCGATATCACAAAGCTATCCCAAGGAGAGAATGAGAAGATAAGGGATTATCATGCTCGTGTTCTAGAGCTAAGGAGGAAGCTCGATGCCCGATCCGAAGGAAGGATTAGCGGATGGGTTGATGAATGGCATGGATAATCTCCTTTGTAAGCACTTCATTATTGGGATGAAGCCGGAGATCGACAACGAGTGAAGTATGACCACCCACTACCATTGAACAAGCAAAGGAGATTGTAAGAAGGCAAGAAGAAAGCATGGAAGAGGAGCCCAAAGAAATTGTTGCTAAAGTAGAGCCTACACCAGCACCTTTGGTCTAAAATCTACAACTACTCTCGGTGAGCACAAATATTTCTCCTAGTACATCTACCGAGTATGAAGATCTCGCTCAGGAAGATGGGCCGATTAACTATTAATCTTCTTCAAGGAAAAGAATTTAGTTCTCGGGAGGAGATAGAGGTCCAAAAGAAATATTTCAAGTCATATGTTATGGTTGTTATAAAATGTTCATTATAAGTATAATTATCCGTGATAGAGCTTCTACATCCGGTACAAGAGATAATGATAAAGGAAAAGCACCCGTGAATTCTTTTGATGTAGTAGATAAGAGCATAAATAATGAAGTAGATGTGTTTGTAACAAAAAGAAACAAGAAAAAAAGATAACCAAGATGGAAATGATCCTAAGAAGATGAAAGGAGAAACTAGTAAGAAACATAGGAGAAGAAATTTAGGTGTGCAAGATTTTCCGATTTCACGAGACAAGGAACATACTCCATCTTAGAAGATCTATCCAAAAGGCCTACAAATATTACATATGGTCAACTCTTGGCTATGTCTTTTGAGAAGAGGCGGGAGCTGCAAAGTGGACTCAGTGCTCGACAATGTAAGGAGGTTGAGGTCCCTATTTTGGAGGCAGAGGCGGATCCCTACGCTCCAAAAGCTGAGGTATTATGTAATGGTATTTCAATTCATGATGTCTTAGTTGATGGAGGTGCTCCAGATTATTGTAATGACCGAGTCTATAATGAATATGTTGGGTTTAAAAATTGATCGCCCTCAACACTTATGTTAAGGTCATTAAATAAGGGAAAAACTAAACCAGAAGGTGTTGTTTCAAATGTGGCAATATCTGTTATGGGTGTTGTGTGTGTGGTGGACTTTCAAGTGATGAAAAATGGTATTGTTGCATACCCAATGTTGTTGGGAAGACCATGGCTAAGGAGAGTTCATGCAAGAAACTACTGGAATGAAGGTTTCATGACACTTGGACGTGGTAGAGAGATGGTGAAGATAAACATGATCCCTCGGCATCATAAGGTAGAACCTGTGGATTCAAGTGATGAAACTGATGATTGGACATCCTTTGATTACTCTAGTACCAGTGAAGTGGACACAAAAGATGAAGAAAGTGAGGTTGATGTTTCGGTCATGGATATCCTTCCAATCACACTGACTCATGAACCCATAAAATTATCTAAAGAAGAAATTGATGATCATCTCCAACAAATAAAGATTGGTGATGTTGTGATGGAGAGTGAGAAGGAATCCTACCTCCAGTTATTTCGAAGGTACATACATATATTCACTTTTGATTACAAGGAATTTCATCAAGTAAGTTGGGTAGAACATTCTATTGAGTTGGTAGATGGTGCTAAGCCCATAAAGCAAATGCCATATAGAATGAATCCTAATTTTTCCAAGACTTTAAAAGAAGAAATAGATAAGTTGCTTGATGCAGATTCATATTTCTTTGTGGAGAATTCGTAATGGGTTTCTCCCATTGTGATCTCAATAAAAAGAGTGGGAAGCTACGTATTTGTGTTGATTATAAGAAGCTCAATAAGGAAAAAAGAAGAATCATTACCCTCTTTTATTCTTAGATTAGATCTTGGATGAAGTAGTCTGGCCAGAGTGCTATAGTTTTGCTGATGGATATAGTGGATACAACCAAGTTCGTATAGCGGAGAAAGATCGGTTGAATACCATGTTCACCACTCCTTGGGGAACGTTTTATTATAGAGTTATTCCTTTTGGGTTGTGTAATGCTCCGGAAACGTTCGACGTTTGATGAATAGGGTGTTTGAACCCTACATTGGGAACTTCATCAGAGTATTTCTGGATGATTTTTACATCTATGGGAGCAAGATGGACCACCTGCACCAAATGGAGATAGCATTTCATAGGTTAGATGAAACACAAGCCTCACTAAACCATACAAAGTGTGTCTTTGGAGGTTCTAAAGGTGTTTTGTTAGGGCATGTTGTATCTAGAGATGGTATTGATACTTGATCCCGATAAAGTTTCAAAAATCAAAGAGTTACCATTTCCTATGAATAGAATTAAGTTGAGATCATTTTTAGGCCATGTGGGTTACTATAGAAGGTTCATCAAGAATTTCTCAAAGATTGCACAACCACTAACCCAGTTCTTGAAGAAGGATGTTACTTATGAACCAGGAAATAAGGTGCATGAAGCTTTTGAACAACTAAAGGAAGCCCTGGTGTCTTCACTTGTTTTAAAGAATCCATATTGGAGAAAGCCATTCATTTTTTCTACTGATGCCTCAGATGCAGCACTAGGAAGTACTCTGAGCCAAAAAGATGAAAATGGGAATGATCATCCAGTTTACTTTGGAAGTAGACAAATGAGCAGTGTTGAGGTAAATTATACTGTAACTGAAAAAGAGGCTCTAGCTATCATTTTTTCTGTAAAGAAGTTTAGAAATTACTTGCTAGGGTAGAAATTTATAGTTGTAATAGATCATCAGGCTCTAAAATATATTGTAAATAAGCCTAACCCATCAGGGAGGATAGCAAGATGGATGATTTTTCTACAAGAATTTGAATTTGATATTATAGATAGGCCAGGAAAGAAGCATGTCAATGCATATGCACTCTCTCGAGCCTATGATGGTTTATGTTCATCTTGTGATGATGATGATTTCCCAGATGCAAAGCATTGTTATCCTTTGACACAATCCCTAGTGAATACATAGATATTTGGAATTATCTGAATGAATTCAAGTTTCCTGATGGTGCCAATGCAAAGACTAAGAGGAAGATTACTCAAGCCATTCATCCATATTCTATTCTGCATGGAGTATTATTTCGAATAGGATCTCGATGGACAAGATCAAGAGAGAAGTTGGAGGTGATCAAGGGAAGGAGTTGATAGAAGAATTCCACAATGGTACATGTGGAGGACACTTCTCTGGACAACTTACAACAAGAAGGATATTGGATGCAGGTTATCACTGGCCCACTCTTTTTAGATATTGTTATAATTATCGTAAGACATGTGATATTTGTCAAATACATAGTAACCGTAAGACTTCATTAGCTCCATTATACCCTATTCTTCCACTTGGTCCCTTTGAAAAGTGGGGAATAGATATTGTAGGTCCACTTCCAACTACCCCACGCCAAAATAAGTATATTGTAGTTGCCACAGATTATTTAACCAAGTGGGTTGAAGTTAGGCCATTGAAAACAACTTCCATGGATGAAGTGGCAAGGTTCATATATGAACGCATTGTCACTAGATTTGGTTGCCCATTAGAAATTGTAACAGATCAAGGAAGCCACTTCATTAATGAGGTGGTAGAAGCCCTAGTCAACAAGTTTTCTATTAAGCACAGGAAGGCAACAACATACAAGCCAAGCACAAATGGACAGGTGGAATGAACAAATTTTGTGTTATGTCAAATTCTAGCAAAAGATGCAGCCTTTCAGGTACATAAGTGGGATAAAAGGATTCATGCAACATTGTGGGCATATAGGGTAACATCAAAGTCAGCAACATGATACTCTCCATTTCAGTTGGCTTATGGCATTGATCCAGTTATTCCTATTGAGTTTGATATTCCCACTGTGAGAGTTATGGAAAAGGAAAGGACGGATGAAAGTGATTCAAGAAAAAGAAAGGTTGGTGCATTTTCATTTGCTAGAGGAAATGAGGGAAATAGTGAAGGATACAAGCTATAAGAAGAAAATGAAGAAGAAGGAATACTTTGATCAAAAGATCCATTGGTCTCCATTTCATGTGAATGACTTGGTTCTAGTATATGATTCCAGATACAAAAAAATAAGGTAGAGAAAATTTCTTCCCAAATGGATGGGGTTGTACAAAATAGCAGTTGTGCATGGAAATGGTACATATTGACCGGAGGAATTGGATGGAACTCCCATTACGAAATGGGTCAGCCATGACAAGTTAAATATTTTCCAGGCACCAACTTCAGAATGTCCATAAGAGTCTACTCTGAGGATGAAGTAGAAGCTAGGAAGGGGGAAAATGTCGACATTAAAATTATCCTTCGTAATTTCTATTTTATTAATTTATGTATTAGGAATAAGATGTTAAGTATAATTAGTAGTGGCTTCCATAGAAGATAACAATACACAAGATGCGGTGCTTTGCCAATAAAGTAGAGTACGGTAACAATCAAAGTACAATAGGAATGTTGTGGTAAAAAGTAAATATTTGTCGTAAGTGGTCCGGTAATGTTAAAATGTCAAAGTTGGGGTAAGTAGAGAAGTAGGGTCTACATGATTAGGAATTAAAATATTATATTTGTGACAAGAACAAAGAGTGATGTCATAAATATTTTGTGTATTTTATGTGGAAAAGTCTAAAAAGGTGGAACCCACGTGAGATGATAAGGTTTATCTTATCTTAGAAGATAAGCCTACATGTAAAGGCAAAAGTTTAGGCATGGAATATGATTGGCGGAGGGATTTCCTATCATATCTTAGAGATAGGGTGGATAATCCTGAATTCCTATAAATAAAGAGGCCACCCCCCTCATTTAGCATAGAAGGAAGTAGTGAGAAATATTGTATGAGTAAGTGTGTAAAGGAAGCCATCATTTTGAAGGTGTGTTAAAGAAGCCATTAAGAGGTGTAATTGTTAAGTTTCTCCCATAGTTATTGTTGGAAGGCAAGTGAAGTCAGTAACACTTGAAGTACCTTATGGGTGAGATTGTAACAATTTCATGTTGATATTATAATTTACACTTATATTTCAGATGTATCATCATTCCTTCTTATCATAGTCTATGGTATTCTTGTGTTATGTTTGTTTTTGTGTTTCCGGATTCCATCCACCAAACTAAAAATTGTGCATTAGTAAATAATCATAGCATGAGGAGTTCCCGGTAAAGAATTATCATAGTGTCGGATTAGTGATGATAGTATTCGGTAACCTTGTCCACTCTATGGTGACTCTACTTGGCCTAACTCCACATGGGAGTTCTCTGTTCTATACTCCTCGTTGTATCAAGGAGATGTATGGGCATCCACGGAAGGCTCTCCATCATGTCTGTCTGAATGTCCTCCAATGGGCCCTCCGCGTAAAGTGACATTAACATCCTGAAGTGTCTACAAAATATGTGGTAGGATGGCTGCCACAACATGATCCGGTGGTGGAAAATCTAAGTCTATGTGAAAATTCCCCTCACCTGGTCCACACTCCCTGCACAGACCAAGGTGAGAGTTAGTTCATTATTCTAGGTTTCATTTAGTCTTCCATGTTTACTAACATATACAATTTTCAAATAGTTTTGTTTTCTAGATTTAAAAAGTGTGCTAGGTTTAAATTTCATGTCTCAAGTTTTCTAGTGTGCCCAAGGGTCCAAGATTTGAACCCATGGTTTTGATACCAAGTGTAATTCCCATTAAATAATCCCACTTGAGATCCATGATCAACCTAGGTTTAGTTAGAAAATTATGGAATAATTTTTTTTTAAGTGTTTACAACCAAAGTTTCGAGTCCTTTGCAACAATAAGAAAACCCATTACAAAACACTAAGAGAGTAAAGTTAACTCAAGCACAACTAAATTTCCCTTAGGTGATAATTTACAAGGTAAAACAAAGGGTTAGATTAATCATTTAAATTAACAAGGTAAGTTCTCACTTACCCACTCCTAAAACTCAATTAGAGATTCAAATTGATTTTTCTCATAATTAAGAACTAAAATTCCTAAAAAAACATTCCCATTAGATAGGAAATTTCCTCACCTTTCTAGTGATATAAGTAAGTCCTCATAACTCCTCATATTTCTCAATTTATGGGCTGACGGGCCTTGGGGTGAAAATTTTCCCATTTGGCGGGCCTACGGACACTCGGGAGAAATTTTTCCCATTTTGCGGGCCTTTGCGAAAAAATTTTCCCATTTGGCAGGTGCTGCGGGCCTCGGGAGAAAATTTTCCCTTTTTGTGGGCTGCGGGCCCCGGGAAGAAAATTTTCCTAAACGGTGGGCCGATGAGGCTTCGAGAAGGAAATTTTTCCAAAAGGCGGACAATGGGCGGGCCTCGGGAAGGAATTTTTTTCCAAATGGCGGGCTGTGGGCCACCGAAGGGACTTAAGATTTTAAGCTCTCTTTTTATTTTAAAAAATTGTAAGGTTTCAAATTTACCCGTGCTTTTGCCGGTGCCCGCAGGGCCACGTGTCATCCATCCATTAGTTGTGGCGACGCGGAGGTGGCGGAGAAACGTTACGATTTTCGCCTAATTTTCTTTTTAAAGCTTTAAGTTTAGAAAATCATTTGCTCCTCCGCCATCACCTCATGATTCCATGTGTCAGCCAATCATTGGCTGCGGGAGGCGGGTCGGCAAAGATTTAGGAAATTTCACCAAAAGGTTTTAAAGGTTAAGTTGACGCGTGGGCCGCGTGCCTCGAAAATACTTTTTCAATGCAAGGGCAGGGATACGGGGCCACGGAGAATTTTAGAAAAAAATTCCAAAGTTAAAAATTAGAAAGGTTAAGTTAAAATGCGTGCCCACGCGCCCGCAAAACAAGTTCCAAAAGCAAAGGGCGGAGCGGAGGGGCCGCGGGGAAAATTTTCTCGATTTTTCCTTTTTCGAACTTAGGCTATGTTTGACAAAAAAAGATGTTTTCAGTGTTGCGGAATGGCGAGAGGTTTTATGCCTTTAGTATTTTTGGGAAAAATTGCAAAGTGAAAAATTAAGCCCGTGGGTCCGCCAGAATATTTTATTAGTTAATTTTGTGAGCTAGATTTTTTTGAACCAAAATGAAGTAAAACTTGAAGGTCATAAATTTTGATTGGGAGCTCGGTTTTGGAAAACAAGGACTTTATGGAAAGCTCTCGACGTCCTCTTTACTAATTACCCTTAATAATTCAATTTTGATCAATTTTAAAGGGTAAATTTTGAGAAAATGTTTTCTTTGGCAATTTAAAATGTAAACAGTCTATTAACTTATAAAATTTTTGTTCAAATTTGTCATTAACTCTTTCTCAACATGCCAAATTGGCATGAGGGATTTCACTTAGAAGGTTTTATGATATATTGCAAGTGTTAAATTGTTGGATTGATTTGCATTTCAAAAAAACAAATGTTTACACAACAAAGGCCTGCAATTTTGCCTTTGCCCGATTTGAGAGATTCTTTAAAAATTTCTTAAGTGTTTTAGTTTAGTTTGGGATCACTTTGATATCGTTAAATCTAATTGAATATTTAATTTGTTACTTATATATTTTCAGGGTTGTTTTGGACATTTAATAAAATAAATATGCAAAGTATACAATGAAGTAAAAATGAAGTTTATACATTTCAAGAACATAGATTAAATATTTATTTTGTCATGCAATAATATCATTGAATTCATTCCATACTAATATTAAATGGTTTTCTTTCCTTCAAACAAATGATAAAGACAAGAATGTAACTTCTATTATTTCCAAAATTAAACATTTCAAACAAGGTAGAGTAATACATTTTCTTCTCACATGTTTCCTCTTTTCTTTTTCCAAACCAAGATTTCATAGTGCACTTAAATGATTAGGTTTAAATATAACAATGCCATTTTGACAAAAGAAGGAAACTTCTATTTATTCAATAATATATCTTTACAACTTCTTTCTTTCTTTCTTTCCTCTAATACAACATACATAATACAATTTCTTTCACCTCCTTCCAAAGCAGATAACAAAGTATATTTCTTCCACATTTGGAATTACAACTTTCATAGTCGAATACATAACATCTTTTCATTACAAATAATATACAAGTCATCCACTTCAAAGTGGGAAAGGTTATGAAAGAATTTTACACAAGGGATTGTCAAATTTGTCTTCTTCCTCTGCTCCAGAACAACAACATGCAGTTTTCTCCATTTTCTAATTTGATCACAACAAAGGAATGGTAAAGGCAACGCTCTCCACCCAACCAAGAAATCCAATGAAGAGGAGAATATATCCTTCTTCATTGGCCCCTAAGCCCCAACCACAATGCAATAGAATTTTTTTTTCAACTCATGGAAACAATAAGCTTCTACAAACACACATGCATATTTTACATTTAAAACACAATCCAAAACATAATGCAGTTTGCAGCCACATTAACACATAACAACCAAAACTTAGGCTTCATTATGCAATCCAAAGAAGCAAGAAACTATGGGGGATTCTACTTATGCCTCCTAAATAAGAAATGGGTATCACCACCTGAATTTCAAACCACCAAAATATAATATATCAAAACCATGACATGCCTTATGTCTCCCCCAAGTACCCCTTATTCCTCACATTTCCTTATGCCTCCCCAACCTCTTATGGTACCCCATAACGAGTAAATAAATGCAAGTTATTTATTTGTAAGGTGGAACCCAAATCCTAACTCCCTCCACACTTATACCTCCCCAAAACACTTATGCCTCCCAAAAAATTTCTCCATAGTATTCTACTACACCATTCCTAGGCCATCTACCCAAAAACCCACACACATGCCAAAAAAATCATCATAATAACATTTACATACATAAAAGAAGAGCATTTCAAGAGCCAAGCTCTTACCTCTCCATGATGGAGTTATTCCAAGTTCCAAAACAACAGTTGTTTCCAATGCAAACAATCCAAAAATCAACCAAGCACAAGTATTCAACAATATTCAAACTAATCCAAAAGCAAGAGCTCCAAACAACAAAATAATTCACCCCAAATCAAGTATGCAAAAGTGAAGCAACCCAAAACAAGCTAAGGAATTTGAATTTATAGAAGAGGGAAGAGAAGAGGATGAGGTGGATCCATGTAGGATGCCACATCACACATCCTCAACTCTAACACAAAAGTCAAATTCATTCTCCAATGCATAATAAATAGGTGGGTGAATAATATGACAGATTACTTACACACTCCAAAACAAGCCCACACCCCATAAGGACTGAAATTAATAAAATGTAAGAAAGTGCAATTACAACTTACAACTTGACTTACAAAAATGCATAATGAAGGCTAATTTTAACTCTCCAACCATAGGTAAGGTTGGTATGAAAATTTAAGAGGTATGAGACAAGTTTAACTTGTCCCACAAGCCTCCAAAATCAGCCTCCAAGGACAAATTCGAATTTCAAAGAAGATGAAGTGTTTCATACTCCAAATTTAACTTACACAACTCTTACACATTCGTACACATTACTTACACATACTTACACATACTTACAAAATTTAATACAAGAGCCAACAACTTCAATAATTACTTTCTTATGTCCCAATTTGATTAATTTATTTTTAGTAATATGATTTCTCACATTAATTTACCGCAATTTAATGAAAATAAAAGGGGTAAATGCATCACAAAATAAACACATACCAACATCAATAAAAGGAACCAAATAAATAAATACACATATCCCTTGGTCACATTTAAAGGTGATCCCTCCATGGGAATCCCTAACAAAAATTAAACACACACACAAGCAATACAAGTTGCCATGGTGACCTTGTTGAATTCATCTAGAATTCCAATGTGGTTGGTCTTCAATTCCCCCATGTTTGTTGTGATATGTTTTAACTGCGCAAAACACAAATACCTCATTCGGCCTTGTGGCCACATCGAACATCCAATATAAATATCAATATAATTCCAACATCATATATATATATATATATATATATATATATATATATATATATATATATATATATATATATGAAATCACAACAACATCTAGGCAATTAACAATATCATTGAAATTTTATCAACCACTATATCATCATCGAATAATTTTCCTTTTCTAGGTCTATTAAATATAGCCAAGTATCACATGTCCGAATAACATCTAGAGTATAACCATGTCGAACAATATATCATCATCAATATATAAAAATGTCTTTAGTGATCATCATGCATCAAATATAAATCAAAGTCAGAAATAATCCAAGATCTAACATCTAACATCATACTAAATCAAACTATAAAAATGTCCATAACATAGTCAAAGAATATCATGATCGGTAGTAAAAGTGTCGAAGGGAAGTGGGCACTACAGTCACACCCATGAAATGAAACTATGGATGACATTATTTTATACATAATTATGACGAGAGACATTCTACAATAGTAGAAGGGAGCAGAGAATGTTAGGATTGTCCAATATTCATATTATTGTGAATATAGATTTGGTTACTATATGCATTAGTTTGTTAGTAATAGTTTTAGGAGATATTATTAAAACAAAATCAATTGTACTTTTCATTATATTTAGGATTATTTCATCCTATATATATGGGAGAATAATATTAAGTAATAAAAGAGAAGATGTGATTATGTTTCCTATGTAAATTTGCTACTCAATATTTGGCATCGTAGCGAGCTATCAATCTTGTCATCCTATGTCCTACACTATTTTATTTTGTATAAATTAGTGAGCCAACGTTGAGAAACATCCAAGATCACAATAATCTCCTGGGAGCAGACATGTTGGAAATATTTATTCTCTCATTGCGCACAAGGAGACAAGGGTGTATGACATGCAAGTATTAAATTTGACGTCCGTTTAGACATTTTTGATTTTAGCTGTAAAATACCTTCAAATGTTTGAAATAATCATCACACGTAGCTTGCATATTTACAATATCACCATCATTTTTATATTAAAATTATATCAATATATAATATAAATAAATATAAATTTAAAGTGTTTAAATAACTTCTATTTTGTATATTTTAAAGGGAAATATTGTAAAATTACCATCGTCCAAAAATTATTTGATAGGCATAGGTGGCCGTAAAATTTAACCCCTAATGGCGTGGTGACTCTTACAGTACATAATAAGGCACTAAAGTATTGAACTACCGAGTGTATCTAGTCGGTGTGTTTCATGGCCCCGCCGACTCATCTATTTGAATTCCATTATCCTATCTATTTCGGAGATCCTTAAATAACACACACAAATCATGTGGGGCCCGTGGTTTAAACTAATAACATATTTAATAAAAGTTCACTTTAATTTATTTTAATTTTCTATTGTCTTAGACCATGGGCCCCATGCAATTTGTGCATGTTGTTTAAGCCCATGCATCTATTTCCAAGCTATCTCCATCGTAACCATTCCTATTTGGTTATCCCAACGAGTTGGCGTGTTTTAGATGTGACTCGCTTATATTACATGTTAGATCTAGCTGATTTATATTACGTGTCAAATCTCACTAACTTCTTCATGTCCTGTGTAATTACACTCAAGGCATTACTATAAGTTAGAATGAGCGAGCCAATTATGACAACATGTCAGTCACTTATTTAATCTCAACCATTCATTACTTTTCTCGTATTAATGTCTTCTCAATGATCTCCACCATCCATGTGTGGTTTACATTACCCACATCCCGGTCATGGGCGAGCTTTCTATGATGCTGCCAGAGGATTGCGTATGCGTAGAACACCGAGAATACTTTCTCTGCTTTCGGTCGTGGATTATGTTAATCTCGTGACGATCTCACCAAGTATTTTACTAACATGTAGGCGATAAAATAGATGGGAGCCTGTGGCATTTCGAAACTAGCGGTGCAACATTATATCATTGATATTGTCCTCACACATTTAGGAAGGAGTGTGAGGCAAGGATTACAATAAATTTGAGCCCATCATCATATTTTAAATGGGCACATGGGATAAAACAAGTGGTCGGCGTTTGATATTAGAGTTTAGTGCACAGAATATAGGCTTCGTCCATTCTAGACACCAACAAAAAATCTTGCATGACATCCCATAATTCCTTTTTTAAGACACCACATATATGACCTGGTGGTGGGTTCTAGTTTCTGTCCACTGTTAAAACTTTCTCATATTTGACGAACCAAACAATGCATATAACAATGAAATTTTAATCTACTTGTCCATAATCATGCCCAGGCCTGGAATTTCAAATTATCTATGCCTGTCAAATATTTTTTTGACGGCTTAGCTCTTTAAAGTGGCTGTAAATTTCAGTAATTTTTATAGATATTTTTATAATTTGTTTATTATATATAAATAGGTAAATTATATTTTTATATAAACTACTTTAAAAACTTACAGTTTTTAAATTTTCAACATGTCATTGTCTACGGTTTCTTAAAAAATCACCTATAATATACGGTTAAAATAAATAAAAATTACCTACAACCTGTCAATTTCCAGGCCTGATTCGCTCCCAATTGTTATGTTGTTTCCATATTTATGCCGAAGGCATGCACAATCATATTAGTGGCGAATGGAGGCTAGCCGCACAGACACAATAGAAAATGAATGGAAAAGATCTAGCTGTCATATATGCGTTGACATGTGATGCTGGAAAATTGTCCACATAAACTCGCAAGCTCCACCATGATCCGTTCTGTATGGGAGGAAAAAAATCACAGCATGGTTCCAGTCAATCTTAGGAAGGCCCTGTCATTACTTTCCTCCAAATAATGTGGTGGATCTTCACGGGCTCCAAATATTATGCTGAGGACGGTAGATGCAAAGAAATAGTAAACAAGATCACCATTGTACTTGGAGCAATCATCATCTGAGACTATATCACCTAGATAGATTGGCTTCATTTACAAGGTGTCAAACGGTGCATCCCAATATTGCACAGATCATTTAATGAGTTGATTGCGGATAAGATAATAGAGGAACACGTTGATTGCAAGTGTATCAATGGAATAAATGTGGTTAACCTGAACCAACGATTATCTAAGGACATTTTTGACATTCTGTTGGATTTGGAAATGTCCTAGTCCCACGGTACCATAAAAATAACACACGACCGCATTAAAACAATTGTTTTTGTATGTGCCCTACCATTCTGACCTACCTGAGCTAACTTGGGTTTATTTAACACCTGTAAACTCATCCGTCATTTTCGTTGTTGCAGGATATGTTCGTGGGTGGAATGGATTCAACTTATACCACCTTGGAGTGGATGATGGGTTCACTGATTAAATGTCCTGCAGTAGCAAAGAAACTACAAGAAGAAATCTTGTCAGTGGTGGGCATTCATGGGAAAATAGGATACATAATACTTTAATATTGAAAGCATGGAATACCTTCAGTGTGTGGTGAGAGAGGCTCTGAGATTATATAGTCCAACTCCTTTGTTAGTCCTGCACGAATCATTAGAAGCTTGCATTGACACCTGATGTTGGAAAATGGTCTACGTGAACTCACAAGCGGAGATAACATAACTAGCGGTGAGCATAGGTCGAATGGTTGGAAGATGCCATGTGGCTGCCTTGATGGTTTTTGTTACCTCTCAAATAAGCATGCCATCAGTTCACCAATGAGGATCCGAAAAGTTTTGGTTGTAGGAAAATGGTCCACGTGAACTTGTAAGTGAAGATAACACAACTAGCGGTGAGCATTATTTGGAATGGTTGGAAGGCACCATGTGGCTACCTTGATGGCTATTGTTACCTCTCAAATAGGCATGCAATCGGTTCGCTAAGGAGGATCTGAAATTTTTGGTCACATGTATAAACCATCACAACCAAACTGAATTCACTTGTGGGGCACAAAAAATTCAATTATATTATTGCAATGCCAATGCCAATGCTTACATTTCTAATGTTTCAATTACAGTTGTATGATGCCAACCAACCCTAAGGGAAGACTGGCGTGAAAGATCAAACAACAAACACTTCTTGTTCATCTTTTGGATCCACAATCGTAGGAACATAAAGAAATCTCCATCCTCATATTTGTAATTCCCCAAGACAACCACATTCGATTCTTCCTCACTTCACAGTTTTACCTTTTTCCTTAGCAATCCTACATTTAAAATCTTCCCAACTACATGATTTTTCTCTTTTCCCTCTAAGCATGTGTTTGGTTATCATTGTGAATTTCAACATTATTATTACTATTATTTGTTTGTGAGTAGCCATATATTTCAACTCTTGTAATTCCACCTCTCATTTGACAGTTTTCATCATTTCCCTTGTTAGTTTATCATGATCGTTAATTTCTCTTTGTAGCCAGTCTTAGTTAGTCTTGTCAATTTCATATTGTTCATCAATATTACCATTAATATTGTTGGTCACTGTGAGTGATTGTTGTTTGAAAATTCTCATAATTCCACATTTTAATTTTTATTATCAATTTATATTTATTTGTAACAAAATTTGGTTTGTCGGTTGTCTTACTTTTGAATCCACTATATCATTGTCAATAAATTGGTGAGGCCTATTATTTTATTGGGGAGATCCAATCCCCCGAATTTCCTGTTGAATAGGGACATTGTTGCAATAAATAGGGTGTATGGACTTCTCAAAATTAGGATAATGATCAATTAGTTAGTGATCATGACAAAAATTACCATATATAAACATTTTAAAACAAGTCAACGACCATGTGGTTTCCCAAGGCCTATTAATAGGTTACATTTGACACACACCTATGCGTACCTAACAAGTTTTAGGTGTGAGTAAATAATCATTTTATTTATTTTTATTTTTATTGAATGTTGAAGCATTATAATTACGTTGAAGGCACACTCCAAATAATATAAAGGGGAGGGAAACCGTCTTGTTGTCACACTGGTCGTGTTAGACGTATTTTCACATCCTTCACCATAGCCCCCTACCTCAAAATATGGGCTCCATAAGACCCTTGCCTTATCTTTCCCAAATTGTCAAATGGTATTTTCCCCCTTCGCTTGCCTTCTTCACATTGATTTGTCTACCATGGGCCACGTTCTTGTCCATTTAACCCTGCACCATAAATGCCTGATCAATAAAATCTCCCATCTCGCATTTACGAGGCCACAACAATTTCCTTGGTGACTTCCTATATTTCCATCATAAAAACCACTTGCTATATAGAATTACCGCTATTTACAATCCTACTGCGATACAAACATAGTTTCACTTCCAAAATAAAATTTGTCGCTCCTTACGTTGACAAACTACCATTATCGTTGTTTCTACATCGTCAAAGACAACATCCCAAGTCTAATCAAACGATTTACATAAATGTGGTGTCCTTTTTGTACGGTGCAGCTCCGCATTGACTCTCCTTTCTACTTTCACCACCCTCTAACCCCTTCTTCTTCACCCATCTTTCTTTCCCATTGTTTCTCTCCCTCCAATATAAATCCTCTAGAAAATCAACATTGTCATCGTACATTTACCATACAATTGCTAGTTTTATAATTCAAAAATCCCGCCTTATTCATATTTTCAAAAATCCTGCCTCCCCAAAACTAATACCTTTAATCTCGTCTTGCTCCTGATTTCTTAATCGTGTGTCAAAGCTCTTTGATATCAGAGCTAGAATCATTTAGCGTAGGATTCTACTTTGTTGACAACAGTAAAAATTCAAAGAAATGCCTTTCCAACTAGTTTGGGTCAGGGATTCCACGATTTTTCCAAGAATATTTCGGTGCGGGTTGGGCTGAGTCATTCACTGTCATGCTAAGGTGTGAGTTGAAGACAGTGAAGGAAGTGTTTCAGGTGTGTTGATCATAGATCTGCAGAGGAGTCGAGTCTTCAATCATCGCGTCATATATGAGCTACTACATGAGCCGAGTTGCTAACGGGATTCATTAATGCCACACAGGAGTGGGATCGAGAAAGCATTCGAGGAAAGATAGATCCCGAGCTCATCAAGATTAGATATCGAATGTTTGATAGAGAGGGTTAACATCACCCTACAGGGATCTAAAGAGCTCGACATATGGATGAAATCTAATCCTGTGACGTGTGATTGAGTAGCAGAGATTGATCCAGATAAAGAACAAAAGAGCTAATGTAGCTTATAAGTTGATCGAGACAGATTCGAGCTTTCTTGAGATATACACCTCGTTTGAGGGGCTTGTAAGATCTGTCAGGACGGAGCTAATGATACCAAATGTCTTCACCAATACCACCAATGTAGGTGATTTGGGATCGTGAGCTCGTGTAGGTGTCAACCTTACACTAAAGGAGAAGCGGAGTTGAGAGCTTGTGTCACGAAAGTGCGAGCCCAGGATTAGATCCTATAGAGAGCCTAACTAGACAAATAGACCTCGTTTGCAGAGTCAAGTCATACTATGAGTAGATCGGGCTGGTTTGTGTGCTCACGTTTTGCATCCTCTAAGCTTTTTCCAATATAGTATTAAAGCTCCCAAATATCCTTTTGAAACTGTTTTATTCATATACATAACCAAAAGTGTCGAGCTATCCTTTAGTGTCCTTGTATCGCATGATTCAATGCAAAAAAACACTAGTACCTAAGAAATAGAACCACGACAACATAATTATTACTTAGGATTTACTTGTTGTAAAGATTGATCAAGTGGAAACTATTTGTTAATTGAAATTACATTTGCATGGGGATTAAAGGGAATTAACATTTAAATAGAATGTTACAGTGGATTGTATAGATTTAGGATTCGTTTTACAAGAAGTCTTTTTGTTAAATAATTTTTGTATATGACTACATACAATCTTTAAAGTTTTCTATCAAAAGATTATTTACACAATCATATCCAAAACTTATTTACTAATGATTACATAGTTGTGTCAATATGAAGATAAAATTGGTGTATGGTGAACACATAAGTGTGAAACATTATCATGATTCAATATTTGTATATACTTTTACACATTTCCAACTCATTGATAAGATTCTGGAAGGCATTGCATTAATATTAATAGTACCAAAACTACAAAAATGCATAGAATTAATACAATTGAGAGTTTACTTAAATGACATTCCAATCACAAAAAAGTGAGTGATTCAATTAGAAGGGAATGTTACAACCTTCATACATATCCAAATTCTACATGGCTATGTTCAAATTTAAAACCAAATATTTGTGTATACCACCATTCCAAGTTATATTTGGTGGAACCATATCTTTTCTCAAAAGTGTTGTTTTCTAGAGATCATGAACTACTTATGATGATAGGAAAATTCTATTAATCACCTTTTTAGAAGTTATAAATATGAAACTAAACATGTACAAAGTAATTTATTGGACAATTGTGGGTAGTTAGTAGTCATTAAATTTATGCAAGATTGATGTCACTATGTGATCTTTTTAATACATATGCTATTCATAGGTATATCATAGAGATGGAAGGAAACAATGCCAATGTAGAATGTTTATTGCCCCAACTAAAAATAACCAATGAATGGTCTCAAAATATGAATTTCAAAGTATATAACTTCAATAGAGAATATTCAAAATGTCAATCTAGACACACTAAAACTCAAAAAATAAATAATATAAAATTTCATAAGTATGTTAATATCAAATATCCATAATGACAAATGAATCAATGTCGATTTTTAGAGCTATAAAATTAGTTCTTAAATGCACTAAAGAGGCATATTTGAATTAGATAGTAAGAAATGTATTTAGAGGTAAATCTATAATAATTATTGGTTTATGAAGCCATAGAGGATAGGGAAGGCCGAGTGAGAAGATATACTCATCCCGTACCTAATCAAACATTATGTTAGTTGGAGTGTTATTTCCATTGTGGTGTCAAACCTATTGGCATAAAGATCATGATATATTGGGGTGTATATGTCATAGTGGACTAAGCCAACCTATGAATGAAGGATTATTTTTTTGTGAAAGACATTTTTTATCGTCCTCGAAGAAATTCCAAGAAGGAATGAAGAGGCATATACACATGGTGGTAAGGCATGTATTTAAAGACAAATTTACATGTTTTTGGGTTTGTGAATCTAAAGAAGTTGAGAGGAAAGTCCGAGTAAGAAAACATACTCATCTCACAATCAATTAACCATTATGTTAGCAAGCATGCCACTCAAGTGTGGCATCACCCACTTTGGAATTAAGATCATTCAATATATTTTGGTTTATATGCCTTATGAACCAAGTTAACCAACCAATGTAGGATTAATTTTTCTATTAATGAGAATGTTTAGAGTCATAGAAGCAATTTCAAGATCCACTACAAAGGCATATACGACTTGAGTAGTATGGAATGTAATTAGAGGAAAATTTAAATTAAGAGGGTAGGTTCCATTGTGGCACCATCCCTATTGGTGTAAAGATCATATGATAGATTAAGATTTATGTGTCACCATGGACGAAGTTTGTTGGCCATCACTGCTTCTTAGTGTTTTCAAAATCCATTGATGAAAAAGGGTGTCATGGTGTCATATCAGTCTCCATGAGGTGTTATTCAAAGTTCAAACATGAAGGTTGATTGGTAGTGTCATGTTTGGTGATGTTTTATGAGGTCTTGGAGCATGGTTTAGCTTGCATAGTCATTGTATGAGCTCTCTAGAGTTGGTTGAAGGTTTTCATGAGGCCACACATGGTCCTAGAGGTATGTTATAGGTGTTAATGAATCTAAAATGAATCATCATGGTCATTTGATGAGGTGTATGACTTGAGTCAGGTCATTCTAGGCCTATTCCTAGACCTATAACATATGGTATGGTATGATGACTTGATAAACGGAGATGATAATTCCTATACAAGAATTTTAAATGTGATGTGACATGATATAATAGGTGAATGAGGTGTTTCATGTCTATTTTTAGAGGTTTGATAGCATTTCATGGTCCTTAGAAAGTAAAACAGTGAAGACAAGCTAGGTAAACATAGGAAAGTCACCGTGATTGGAGAGTTACAGGAATGTTTGAGCTATATGGTGAGTTTGATCAGTTATATAATGTTTTCTTGATGCTTCATGATAGATTTCAGGTCATTCTAAATAATATATTGCAAGATACATCAGTTTTGGTAAAACAGGGTTGAGAAGAAGGCAAAACTAGCTCAATTTGTGAACTTCTAATGCTCGTTTTGAATTGTATACTTTACATGGGATCCAAATATTTTGGGAGATTTTTTTACATTAACATAAGAGGTTTTTTCAAAAATAATGAGGTCATTTGATAGTCTATTTTTTATGAACAATCATTAAGAAGATAAAGTGGTTTAAAACACTAGCTCAAAAGTGACTTGGATAAAATTTTCTTGACGGGGTCCTTTTTTATTGGATTTTCAAAAGTGGTGATTTGAGGTTCTAGAGGACTCCTACAAATTTCTAGAAAGGTCTAATAGAGCTTGTGACAATATATGGGCCCCACTCAAACATGCAAGTTTGTGAAGATTTTCATTTTGTGGCAAAGTTGTCCTTTGAAGGTATTAACTAAATCACCATTTATGTAATATTGGTAGTTGTATTACATGTCCATAAAATTTTCATGACATGGTTGAAGTTATAGAGGAAAAAATGTGTCATATCTTTGAAGACTGGTTTTTTGGTCTAAAAGGGAAGTTTTGAGCAGTTGTAGAGATTGACCTGATTAAAGGCCTTCAACTTAGATTTTGAAGAAAATACAATTTTTTCTAGAATTTAGATTAAAATACCTTTCCAATGATATATTTTTTCTCTTTATGATGTGTTTAGATAGGTTAACCAGCTTTCGGTTTGTGAAGTCCTAGTTCGATTGTTGTAGGACATAATGGCTTTGGATAGAAGATTGATGTAGAAGACTCGTGTTTTGGATTTTATTATGCTTGTTATCTATTGGAGAGTAAAGAGTGATGAATTTTTTTCATATGAAAGACATTTCTAGGTCTTGAAAGTGGTATAAAATTTGAAAACCAGTTGACCTTCCAAAACTATTTTAAGGCGATTCGGTTTGGTGAAGAGGAAAAGAGGTGTGGTTTGCATTTATGGATGTTTCATGAGGTATAACAAGCATGTATGTGTTATAACATTCATTTTATTTACATTGAGTGATTACATGGCATATTTAATGTGTTCTTATATTATCTTGAGCATGTTTGGTGAAGACTAGTTCCTAGAAGTAGTTGTTTTGAGTAGGAAATGAGCCTACTTGATAGAGTTATGAAGAAAATTATTGGTGCAAGGTAATTTGAGAGCATGGATGATGTTGTTATGATGTATTTTACATGTTTGAGGAATTTGGAGGCTTTAAAAATCATGGTGATGTGTTTAGAGATATTTGATGAGCTAGGTGATAGGGTTTTGAGCCTATTTTGGCTTGTTTAGATGTCTTGGTGCATGGCTGACCTACATGGTTCCATTTTATGAATTTTTATGAGTGTGGTGTTATTTTTGTAAGTTGTATGGGTCGATATATTTTGTCTATACTAACCTATGTTATGTTTTTGAGATGAGAAGCATATAAAGTGAGTGTTTTTGTTCAAATTTAAACTAGTTGATTAAGAGGGAAAATTATGACCTAGATAAGGAAGAGTAAGTGGATCAAGGGCATCAAGATATATATGAGGATTTGTGTGAAATTATGAATAAGGTTTGAATTCAAATTATTCTATGAAATATCAAGATAGAGCGAGTTGAAGGAGAGAGAAGTTGATGAGGGTTTGATGTGTGTGTGAGCTGAACTTGGATCACAACCAGTGGGATCAACATGTTTTTGGTGGTCATTATTATAAATAATATATTATGATGATTCATATTCATATTATTCTCTTTTGTGAGTAATATCAACAAGGGTTTAGGGGTTGGTGCCTCACTAAAGAAATCTCTTGTGATGTGTAATATTCACTTGAGTAATTTTTTGTGGGTAATATCAACAGAGGTTTTTATTGGGTTTTCTTCCCATTAAGGGTTTCCCACTTATATATTTTTTCTATGTGTTCTCTCTCATGTTTTATGTTCATTTGAATGTATGGTTCATGCCTAATAAACTCTTATTGAATGTGTATGATTAAATCGATGTTTAATGGATGTTAAAATAATGGTAAATTATTAGTATGAAATTTGTAGGATTGATTCACTGCCCTCTCAGTCCATTGTGATTCCAAAAATCCACCTAGTTAAGTGGGATTAATATTTACTTTAAATGAGAATTTTTAGAGTCATCTAAGACATACATAAGAGTCATATTTGACTTGCATAGTAAGGGATGTATTTAGAGGAAAGTTTACATAATGCTTTGGTTAATGAAGACACATAGGAGGAGAGGGAAAGTCGAGAAAGTAAACATACTCATCCTAAAACTAATCAAATATTATTGGCATGTGTGTGGTGACATATTGGGCTTTACATGTCTATGTCAACCAACCCGTCCATCTAATGTAGGATTAATTGTTGGCAATTCCAGATGCAATGTAGTGGCATATCCGGCTTGAGTGAAGCCACCTAGGAGGATAGAGATGGTCAATAAAGAAAACATACTAATCATGCAACCAATGAACCATATTTTATTAAAATGGGCACTTACATTGTGGCATCAGCCCTATTGGAATATTTATCATGATATATCAAGGTTTAAAGCAATCAGTAGACCAAACAAACAAAGCAATGTGGATTTTTTTCTTTGAATTATTATTTTAAAAATTATAAAATAAATTCCAAGATGCACTAGAGAGACATATCCAACTCAAGTAATAAGACATGTATGAGCTTTATCTCTTTCCAACAATGTAATTAAGGGGTACCCAAAAATATAGCTATGTAGTTTGATTATTTTTAGGGGACAAAAATTAGTAGCTAGGTAATATTAATTGCATGTGGACCCACATATATCTTTAGATTAGATTAGTGCGAAAAATTATCAAATCAAGATGAAATTAGTAAATTTTGATAGCACATTTTTTCTTCTAATCCATTTACATATTATCATATGGTCATATGTATGGTGGTTAATCATAACTACTTTGCAAGTGGATAAGTTGACTAGATTGGGGACGTTTCAAGTTATTATAAGGTCTGTGCGGGTATAAATTTCTTATCAAGGGGATGAGTGCACAGTAATGAACCGTCGACTGAAATCCTTTGGAATTTGGTGACAAAACCTAGGGAAAATTCATTGACATGGACGACCTCACTTGGGAAAATTCGTTCACATGATTGGCTATGTAAAATGGGGTGTTTCATTGGTCCTTTCCATTGTATCCTCTACAAGGAAGATGGGGAATTCTGGAACACATTATTTTACATTGTAAGTATGTTTTTGTATTTGTTCATAATTATTTTCTAAGTTAAAAGTAATTCTAAGTGTTTCCTCATATTGTTAAAGAGATTCTCTATGCTTGGCCCATTATCCCAAAGAGCCTCAACACCTTGTGGATTGCATCCCCTATCAATGTTCTCCAAAAAATTTGGCCTTAATAGAAAGATCAAATTTTATAAATGAAGAAAGATCTTGGGAACAATGTTTTGTGGATATTTAAGGAGATATCTCTATAAATATTTCTCTATCCATAAAAAGTAAACAAGGTGGCCTAATTACAGGAAAAACTTATATTGGAAAGCTAGCAGGCTCTCTCACTTGTAGTTAGGTGGAATCGAGGAGATCTTGTAATGTTGTTGTTTTGAAGCCTCATTTGTCGGATGGTGTGTATATTAATTTCAATTTTTCTTTTAAGAATAATCTTGGGGTGGATGGTGTGGATTTTATAATTAGAGATAACCTTGGTGGTTTCAACAACTTCACTAATTTTGTAGAAAATAGTCTCATCTCTACTTTTTAATATATGTTACTAATACCACTATAACTTAATGGTACTTATATAGGTGGCTTGCATCTCATAAATATAATTTTCATGCACACATCATGATATCATTGGTGAACCCATCTTTCTCTTCAAACAACATGATAAATACATACAAAAAAATGTTGGGATTATATGTGGTCCATCTATTAATCCATATGAAAATATAACTTCAATTACACTAAGCACCTCAAAGATTATTATTTAGAATAAAACAATATCTATGTGAGAAATTAGTTTCCTCGATTATCACTCCTCTTAAAATTTTAAATCCTTTCCAAACAATATGGATGATAAAAGGGTGTGTAACTCCAAAGAAATAGATCCACTAAGAAAAAAATAAAGGACATGGAAAAGTGTTAAGCTTTGATATTATAGCTAGCACAAACACACAAATGTACACATCACTTATTTTAATGAAGTTTTAGATCTCCATTCCAAAAATGTTCAGTTGGGGATGAATATACATTTCGCTGCCGACTATTAATATTCCCAATGGGTTTTACAAAATGATGAATATCCAAATGGAAATTTCATTACTAGATTACTCAAATATTTTTCTCTATCAAGGTGTTCTCAAATCCTAAACATCAATTCTCATTCACACACATCAATGACATTGTGAAAAATTATAATAATTGTCTTGCGACATTATTAAAATTTTCATCAACATAGATCCAAGATCTACCATAAGGAGAGATAGGTCAAAGTTCCTTAGATGAATCATCAAACTGGTAGATGTGTATACCTCCACTATAATAGTGAATTTATAGGGTCCGTTAAATAGAAGGAAGGTACATGAGTCCTAAATATGTACCATTTATGATATTACAAATATGGACATTACAAATACTTTATGGGGTCGATTAATCATGAACATTACAAATACTTTATCGCCAAACTAGTGTAATCCATTTGGATGTTTCAAAACAAATTGAAGTGCCCATAAATTGGGTATGATATGATAATGGACTATAATATTTTTATCTAAATCTCATCTCACAATCTAGAGTTTGGTGATTAAATTTTGGCATCCATTCTTTATAAGCTCCAAAAACTTCTATAGGCTTCTAAAATTGTCATTCAAGTTTTGAAGTCGTATATGATAGGTGAAAGGAATTATTTCCACATATATTTATGTGATACACACGATCATTCACCCTTTCTTATAAGGAAATGGTCCCCATTGCATCCTTGGTTAACTATTGGATTTAAACATAAAGTTAAGTGTATAACATGTTGTAAAACATGGTTTAGATGTTTTTAAATTCCAAAGGATTTATGTGATATTCTTGTATTCTAATGTTGAGAAGAGGGGTTTGAATTTTTCCATGTGTGACACAAAATCACACACTTTGAATAATTATCTAGTTTCGATTGAATACTACTGTTCATATGGTTCCTAAGTAAGAAAATTACTAATTAACCCATGTCTTTGGCAACCTTTCTTTGCTTTGTGCTTCTTCTTTAAGTCTTGCACTTGTACTTTCTTAGGTACTGCTCTGTTCACCTTTTGGCATTTGTCTTTCTGACACCGCACCCAACCACGATGTCGGGGCCAGTGCCCTCATCTACTCTGGGTTCCCTTGTCCTCTTTATACTTTGGTTACACTTTCAAGGTCCTTTCTAGTCATTTGAGCATCTTATCTTTTTGGTAGTTGGCCTTTTCGGGGTTAATTATGAAATTCAAGTGAAGGAATCATATAAATATAAAGTTATGTGATCATAATAAGGGACCAAGCACTAAGCATATATTATCTCCACCTAAGGTTGCATCCATAAAAGGAATCTATAGCTTTATTTTCATCCATCTAGCTCCATCAAAAGGGACAAAAGTTGGTTCATCTACATCACACTTCATAGGAGGGGAGTCTATTGTTTCCATGCACACATTATTTACATTCTACATCTAGCTAATTTCTTGCTACTTCACATGTGACTGGCACAAGAACAACCTAGGGCACAATTCCGCACACAAACACACACACATAACTACATTGGTTCTGAGATGTAGTACAACGCCTCGATGATAAGTCCATCATTTTTGGCACTGAGGAAAGTCCAACCCCTTTATTTACATATTTCATTTTTTAGGTTTTGATTATTTGTTTGAGGTTTTGCAAGTGATTCATTCATTCCAGATTTACAGAGACATTTGGAAGAATTCAGCGACATACACGTGATAAAAGGAGAATAATTGTGAACCTCTTGCGACACCTCATAGGAGGTTTTCTAAGCATCTACGTAGACCAAGGCACCCACGGAAAGCCCTATCCTTCTCTGGGCACCACAAATCAATCAAATCTACTGGATCTGTATTTTCCAAGCTTCTCGTGTGATCATCCTCCACCTCTGCTTCAACCAATATCCACTGTGACATAGTTCAACAACCTTTGCAAATCAGATAAGGCTCTTCTTACCCTCTTTGCACATTAGGGTTTCATATTTTCTAGTTTAGTTTGTTTGGTTATTATTTCATTATTCATTTATTTACTACAAAATTGCATTAGATTAGGCTATTATTTTACATTTTAGCATAATCATTTTGGTGAACCCGACATTCGAAACCCCCTTCCACTTAGGGCTCTTCTTCTCTTATTACTATGGCTCAATATTCTGAAGAATTTACTGATGCCCATCTTAAAGCCCTCAATGATCATATCCTTGAACATCCCCAAGATCTAGAATTTATTTTATATGCTTCTTGTGAGGAGGCTACAAACCTTGTGGAGCTTAATGCTTATGCCACTATTCCCACCACCATTTCTACTCAACCACTTGCTTCTACTCTTCCACCCATTTCCACCATTCTCATTTCTATCCCTACTCCTACTAATCACTATACCCCACCTCTTTTTTATCATACGTGGAAGGATCCTTCCATTGGCACTCAAGATCTAGCCTCCCTTTATCAATACCTTCAAGTGAAAATTCATCAATTACGATAGGCTACTTCTCATGCATCTCCATATTTGGATTCCACTCTATTACTTGCATACTCCATTCACACCCGCTATATCCACTTATTCACTTCCACCAAATTTCATCACCCCTAAACTACCTATTTTCAATGGCCATGGTGACCCACAAGAGCATCTCCGAGCATTCCATGTGGCTTATCTAGATTTTGGATGATCACATTCTCCTAGCTAAGCTCTTTCCTCGTAGTCTTCATGATTATGCAATGCGTTGGTTCTATGACCTACCTGTTCACTCGGTAACATATTTTATGCATCTTTTCGATGCTTTTCTCACTCACTTCTCTATTAACATTGACTCCAAGATCTCTTATGCTCAACTCACACAACTAAAATAAGGATCTAATGATCACTTAGTGGACTATGTTTTGCGATACAAACACAACTTAGCTAAGATGTATAATGTTCTCTCCGAATTTGAGCTTTGGGATTTATTCATTCAGAGTCTACTACCATCTCTTTAGGAAATTGTTCTCTTCGAGACATCTCCATCATTCAATCAACTATTCCATACTCTTAAGCTTTGCGAAACCAAGCTTGTATCCATCAGCAAGCTCAAATATCAAAAACAAGGATCATCTTCTAGATGTTTTCCAAGCAAGTAAACATTCAAACCTTCAATGACCAAACCAACCAATACAAAATTTACGGTCAACGTGGTATCCACAACCAAAGAGCTTCAATGACAACCACCTCAATGTACATTAACCAAATTCCCTATTTCTCCACATCTCATATTATAGAAACTTCTTGCGATAAATATTATCATGCTTCCTCCACCGCTTGAATTAGACCCATCATGACCAAAAGGAAGAAATTACAATGAGAAATTTCAATGTGACTATCACCAATGTGTGGGGAACTCTACAATTAAGTGTTTCAAACTCTGTACAATCATCTAAGATCTTATTAATAACAACAAACTTGAGCTCCCGTAACCCACAAACTCTCATCAAGGGAACGTTACTCAGACAGGGAATCTTTATATGGTATGGGGGAGTATGAAGATCTGATCTCGGATCTTCAGGCAGGGTGCCCTATATCTCTCTATAGGGCAGCAGGTTGAATTGATCATCGTAGGGCCTCGGCCTTGCCTGGTCTAAAATTATTATCTAATTGGAGTAGAGGGTCGGGTAAAGGCCTATCCATTTCCCAAGAAGATTCGTGATTGGGTGAATAGATCACATAGTGCTCCCGCTATAGATATATGACGAATGATGCGATGGAATACCTCCAAACAGATACCAATCAACGAAAATCATAAACTTAAAATATTTAATAACCTACTTCCAAAACATGAAAAAGTCATTGATACATCGGCTAATCATACATATCACGTAGTTCCTCCCCCGCATTAGGGTCTCTTGATTTCCTACTTGCTAACACCGACATTTCTCCACCAATCATCTCTTTCTACGATCACACGATTATCATGTGGCATTTCTTCTAACCACTTGCATATTAATGCATCTATCGATTTGTCCATGTCAATAATACTAAATTTTATCCATCTTTTCCCATCAGCGTAGGTTCTATTTCACTTCATCGGTATTGGCTATCCACTATCAGAAATTTAATATACGATGAACAATTCATATGGCATTGTCAAAATTCATGTTACGGTAGGTTCTCTCACTATGCTTGTACCCTTCCTTGTCGATAAGCAATAAATGGATGTGATATGATTATAGGTCTCAATTGTACTCATAGGTCTAAGTATATCATCTCCATGACTCATTTACCTCTAAAAATCATTCATAACAAACAAGTCATTTCTATCGATGTTGTACCTCCATCTACTCCATGGTCACAACCGCCTCTCGCAATGACTAGTATATCCCCTACTTCATCTAGTACACCACGACCCATAGAACCTAAAGAACCATCTACTCTTAAATAACCTACTCGCATACAACCTACATGATCTCATCGCTCTACTAGGTTAACAAAGAAATATAGGACCATTCCTCGGTCGATTCATCGCAACTCTTCGTAGATCACCACCTCGTTTTATTCCACGTAAGTGTCCATCACCACCGTGTTCTGATACACATAGGTCTCCATCCCCTACACATTTTGTTACACCATGGTATACATCATATACTCATCCACATGCATGCACATAGGCTTCACTCACTTGTGCAACATTTATCTGCTATACCACCACTCCTAGAGCATGATCACATGCTTTTATCACCACAATCATTGAGTAGAGGACCTTCATCCTTTACTTTCATTGGATAGTTCACTCACCACTACACACTTAGGGGGTATCATACGTATTCCCCCAATTGAAAAAAACATCTTATACCAAACACAAGCTAGTATCGACTCTACCCGATGACACACTCTCGTGCTCCAGTTAACACTTTACCGTTGAGGTCATACTATACACATGAAACTCACACGCTAAACACCGTAAAACCACACATTCTCACACACTTGACCATATCAAACATTGTTACAATAGACATATTCACCACATACATCTCTATACATTCCTTATTCATACCACATATTACACATCTCACTCATCGTGCATCATACACTTAGGAAATATTCTCTCACGGCATCTTCTACACAATTTTCTTAATTCACTCTACACATTCATGCTACATCTCTCTTATATCTACTTATACACGCTGTGGTCTTTACCCTATGATGAAATTTAGTCCCGCGGTCCATACTTGACTATTGAGGGTATACATATCAAATGGACCTCATCACACTCACATGTTTAATCATTCAATCCTCTTACCATGTGACATTCCTAACTAGTTCCTTCTTCACACATATCGTGATATACGTTTTATGCTAAATCATCACCCCTTCTATTTTTCCTATCCATTCATCTTTTGATATACGCTTTATGATAAATCAACACCCCTTTCTAGATTTCCTATTCATTCATCTCGTGATATACACCTTATGCTACATCATCACACTTTCTGACATCCTACTCATGCACCTCGTGATATACACTTTAGGCTAAATCATCACCTCATTCTACAACCTCACGATTTCTCATCCATATGTCACATTCAACATCATATACACATCATCATTCTACAATAAAAATCCACGCTTAGTTCATCAACTCTTTCTAACACACAATGAAACATCATTCAGATCATTTCCCGATGATGCACTCTCATTTACGGTTCATTCTTAATCGATGAGGGGGCATACATAAATGAACCTCACCGCATACAATTACATTCACTTGGGGGCACATGGCTCCTATTATTCACTATGCATTCCTTTCCATCCATCCATGACATACCGCATATCTTGGTTTCATTTACTCTTTCTTACATTTACTTGTACATGTTTATTTTTACACACGCTAGATAGATATCTTATATGTATTTATCTTTATCATACACACATGCATGTTCACTTTCTTTCTAGTTGTGATCACAGATTATATAGATCCATTACACATAGCATGGATGTTTGGTGTAGTACCTATATCATGTCCCACGTCGGCTCTTGGGGGCATCCACATTAGTAAATTGTAGGTGTTATCATTTCATTTTGTTTCATAGAACACTACTTTATCATATTATACATGCTTTGACATACTTTTTATCTTTCTAACATGCTAACGGGTGCTTCATGTGCAACATTTTTTATGCAGGGATACTTGTTTCCATGGTTATTTGTTACATTGTTTATACTTGTTTGTCATTGTTTGTTATTTTATGCAGATTTACCCTTTGTATTGTGTGCAAACTTCTATGTTTGTGGCCATTATGGCCTTGATTGTGTTGTGAAATTGTGAGTGGTGTCCCATTTTTATAGCCTTCTTTTCATGGTATAGTGTGTCTTCTTGTGTGTTTACTTGCATCCTAGCTTACACATTGTCTTTGTAGCTTACATTTGTCTTCTAAATGCATTTTTAGTACTAAAATTTTTTTCCTAAGCACTTGTTTACATGTTCCTTGGTTTATACCAAACACATCCCATTCCCCCTACAGTCATAATTTCAACAACATAAGTCTTATTTTGGGACGCATACTCCTACAATGACGTCGCATGCACCCCCAAAGGGGGAATAATTTGGGTGAATCAATCACCCCATACAAGTCTACAAATAATATAACACACAACACAATATCATTACAATCACAGCTTCAAGGATCGAAATCATACTTAGGTCCTTAGTATAGTGATGTCTTTCTGGAGCACCTATAACCAGGGGAAGTTACACAATGATTGGGTTCAGCATAGTCTACAGAACTCATACACAATATATTTTACAGGAAGGTTGTCCTTAGTACATGTGTTATTATACATCATCTGCAGTGGTGTTTTGTTCTAGGGAGGAGTTAAAGGTTAGAGGATAACACCAAACCTTCCTCTATACACTACTTATGTCATGGAGTCGGATAGCCTAAAAACTAAACAAAGACAAAGATCTCTATAGTTTCAGGAAGTGGTTAAAGGTTAGCAGATAAATCATAATTTCCTCCCTATACTTCTTCATTCAGTGCGTGAGATCACCCAAAAAAGTTGCACTTCATCGACATGATCCTTTCTACACTCTTTCCTCATTGCAGATCAGGTGCACATGTTCTTTTTTCACATTTTATTTTACATACTTCCTTGTACATACTTCTTATACATATACATGTGTATTTTACTACTTGATCATATTCTCTTTTACAGGTCTTTCTCGTATGGGAAACAAGCATTCAAAAACAATCACACACATTAATACCAACAATAGATATATCACACACATCGACATTTATTCATACATTTATGCCCTATGTTCATTTTCATCACCTTTTACATTTTGGCATCTTTAGTCTCCATGCTTTGTCTAGTCCCTCAACATGTTTTTTACATCAATCTACATGGATATCAAGTACGCATCTCTATCTACTTTATTTTATCGAGCATTTTTTTCACCAACATAAAGTGGGGGAAAATGTAGACACAAAATCACGCACTTTAAATCATTATCTAGTATCAATTGCATACTAATATTCACATAGTTCCTAAGTAAGAAAAGTGTTAATTAACTCATGTATTTGGCTACCTTTCTTTTCTTTATGCTTCTTCTTTCAATCTTACACGTGAACTTGCTTAATCTGTCTTTTCACCTTTCAAAATTTGTCATTTTGGACACCACCGCCCATCCAGGACACTCACGCCAAGCACCCCCGTCCCCTCTAGGAACCATTTTCCTCTTTGTACTTTGGTCACACTTTATGGGTCCTTTATAGTTGTTTGAGCATCTTTTATTCTTGGTAGTTGGCCTTTTCGGGTTAATTATGAAATTCAAGCGAAGGAATCATATAAATATAAAGTTATGTGATTATAATAAGGGACCAAGCACTAAGCATCTACTATCTCCACCTAAGGTTGCATCCATCAAAGGCATCTATAGCTCTATTTGCATCCATCTAGCTCCATCACAAGGGACAAAGGTTGGTTTATCTGCATCACACTTCATATGAGGGGATTTTATTATTTCCATGCACACATTATTTAAATTATACAGCTAGCTACGTGCTTAATACTTCATGTGTGACATACAAGAGCAACCTAGGGCACAATTCTACACACACATATAGAAAAATATTAGGTCTAACATGTAGTGCAACACTTAGTGATAAGTCCATCATTTTGGAATATGAGGGCATTCTCAACCCTTTATTTGCATTTTATTTTTTTAGGGTTTTGATGCTTTGTTTGGTGTTTTGCAAGTGATTCATTCATTATGGATTTATAGAGACATTCGGTAGAATTTAGTGACATACATGTGACAAAAGGTGAATAAGTGTGAACCTCTTCCGACACCTCAAAGGAGGCTTTCGAGAACCTACAGAGACCAGTGTCACTTATTATCCATATTAGGGTGCCCACGGGTGCCCCTATCCTTCTTTAGGCACCCCAATCTAGTAAAATATGTTGGATCTATATTTTCCAAGATTATGTATGACGGTCCTCCATTTATTTCCAGCCGGTATCCATCACACAATTCAACAAGCTCTATGAATCATATTAGGTTATTCTAACCCTATTTACACATTAGAGACACATATTTTCTAACTTAGTTTGCTTGGGTATTATTTCGTATTTTAGTATTCATTTATTTACTACAAACTTGCATTAGATTAGGCTATTATTTTACATTTTAGATAATCACCATGTTAACTCCTCAAGGGATGTATGAATGCTCCTGTATGCAAGAACATTATTGCATATGGTGTGTATCCATGTGGGATGGATGTTGCATGTTTATGAAGTTGGCCACTTGTTGTAAGGATGTAATTTGGCTAAAGAATTATGCAAAATTTGGATACCATTTTATGTAATGGTGTTGGTTTCTCGGTCATACCAATCATAATATGTTGAAATTGATAATGATTTGTTACTTACACAATGTTTTTGGTAGCTCAACCAAAATATGACAGTTTTATAACGATTTTGAAAAGCCCATATTTATAGTAACCTCTCGGTCGAGAATACTAGAAAATTGAATCAAATATGTTTCTATTTTCACTTCAATCATTGATAGAGAATAGATTCATGACACATTTGAATCTTGTCCTAAAATATAATTTACTCTATGTATGACATCAAATAATTACAAATAAAATTTTAAGACTAGTGTATTTACTTTTACTCAAGATATTGAATACAATTCAACCACCATTCAAGAGTTATCAAACCAAATTTCACATTTATTGATCGTAAACACAAGTAAAACTAACATCAACTAAATTATACCTCTATTTTAATTTATATATCACTATGAATTTAATGTTAAATAAGAAAAGTATGGAACAATCTTCTATCATACTTGGAAATAATTGTTTGTGGTTTTTCTTATTTTATCACGTGACCTTTCATTTACATTCCCATACTTTTTTAGCATCATTTTCATTAAATCATATTAAAAATACAACATCTACTAACATGTTATAGGAAATATTACAAGTGGTTAATATATTTTTAAAATTGAAGGAGTTGTAGACATAAAATCATGTATTTGGGTACATTTCTAGGCCTTAATCACATACTACTATTCATATGATTCCTAAGAGAGAAAATTACAAATTGATCATTGTCTTTGGCATCTTTAGTTTCTTTCTGGTTTCATTCTTGGTCTTACACACCCCACTACCAAGTCTCGAGTTTCGATACTTCAAATTTTATGAGTCTAGACACCAGCGCCCAGATGCCTTTGTCCCCTTTGGGCACCCCGACCTCTTTGCATCTTACTTTCCACATTTGGGTCTCTTCTAACCATAGGGAAAATTATTTTCTTGGTGGTCGGCATTTTAGTGGTTAATTACAAAATTCAAATAAGGTAATCATATAAATACAATGTTATGTGATCAAAATAAAGGACCAATCTCTAAGCATTTACTAATATCACCTAATGTTGCATCTAAAGGCATTATAAGAGCATTAAAGCATCCATTCAAGGGACAAGGGACTGCATTCTTCTGCATACACTTCATAGGAGGGGAAGTTCATTTTTCCATGTACACATCTATTTACATCTTCTACATCTAGATATTGTTTATTATCAAGTTCATCTTGAATGATAGACACCTAGGGAACAACTTTGTACACACACACACACAAAGAACTACATGGAGTCCAAATGTAGTGCAATGCTCATATCGTAAGTTCACTTAATTAGCTGACCATCAAGTTAGTCTAAATCCCCATTTCTACCTTTTTTTTTTAGGATTTGATGGGTTTTGGGCTTTGCAGGATATCTCTTTCATTTCAGGTTACATGCAACATCTCATGATATCCAACGATATACTAGTGATAGGTGGTGAAGGTCAGTGAACATCTAACAATCTTGTGATAACCATTTTCTGAGGTTTTGCACAAACCCTGGTGCGCAGTTAGGGTCTCTAATACCTGTGCCCTAGTACTACCGAGTGCACCCTAGTCTTTCCCCTGTTCAAGATCCTTAATTTTTTTGGGTTTGGTTACGACATTCTCGCATTCCAGCCCAAAATTTTTACATCTTCTCACACCTCAAAATTTATTGCAAATCAACTAATTCTTTTCTCCTCTTTCTTACACTTAGGGTTTTAAATTATATTTCTTATTACTTGTGTCACATTCTATACTTCATTGTTATATTACTACATGTGAATATAAAATATCCTATTAGGGTTTTTCAAAAAGTTATTTTTGTTAAATCATTTGGTGAAATCGAAGTTTCCAACACTACTTTTTTATCATGTATCAAAATATTCCTCCTTCTGAATTCATGGATCAATATTCCTATCCTTCTTTTTCTCCAACCAAGATTTTTGGAATCGTTACTTCATGCTTTGATTTCATGCAAGTTTGTACTCAACACCCCCTCACTTTATTACTCCTATGGCTGGTCCAACTATCATTGTCGTTACTACTCACCACACTTTTTGTCCTCTGGCTCCACTGGCTTCTATTCCTCCACCTATTACTCCAAAAATTTCTATACCCACCATCAAGAGTTATGACATTGTTAAACAACTTAATAATACACCTGCCAAGATCTCCCTTTATGATCTCTTACACAAAGCTCCTAAATGTCATAATACATTAGAGGTCTCCCTTCGTTCTATCCACATTGAAAGTGTTAATTCATCGGTTGCTTTCATGCATCTTATTCAATATCTCAAAAATCTACCACATGCTATATCATTTAATGATGAGGAAATACCTCCATCTGCTATTGACAACCCATGTGCTCCACTTCTCATCATTTCTATTATCAACAAAATATGTCTCAAGTGAGTACTCATTGACAATGGATCCACTATAAATATTTTTTTCATTCTCTTCTTAAGAAACTTGGTATTCCTAATAATCTAATTGTTAAGAACTCTACTATCATTCGGCCAATGATTTTACTACTCACACATTCTTGGGTATTGTTACTCTACCTATCCAAGTTGGCCCTAAGATTATGCCTACATTGTTCTTTGTCATAGATACCTCATTTCAATTCAATCTCTTCCTAAGCCAGACACTGTGATTCATGCTTTGCGTGTGACACCTTATATAGTTCATCGATGCGTCAAATTCTTACATGATGGTTATGAACATACAATTGCTGCAGATCTTGAACCATTCAAGTATTATCGCATAGATCCTAATATTGCTATGTATATTCCTCCATCGCATCCTATCCCATTCAAAATTCTTAATACATATGATGTTGGCCATCCTAGTGTTCTGATATATTTATCTACATCCGCAAGTGTACCATCCATTCCTACTCATACTACTTATATTATATCACCCACTCCAACTACTTCTACCGCCACTATTGTTACACCTATCATAGAGGCTATCGCTCTCCTATATCCGGCTCCACTTCCAACACTATTACCGATTCTATTATCATACAAGATTATGCTAGCGCTGATGATTTTGATGATGAAGTTAATACTTTCAAGCTTACTAATGATAAATTATGTAGCCTTAAATTTACTCCTATCGAGATCAATGAGTCATATTTCGACGATACTTTTGTTTTGTTGGCCCTAGTGAATATCAATTCAAGAAGCCTCCCCGTTATTAATGTCATGCTACTTTATCGGGGCTATGTCCATACATTGGACATTGTTCCACCTTCATTATCTTCTCATGAAAAATCTACATCAGTACGTCATCCTTTCACCTGTAATATTTTCATGAATAACTCTTATTGGCACCATATTCCATTTGATCCCACTTGTTCTGATACTTTTTGCACACATGTTGGTTTAGATCGACTAGGATTCACATTGAATGATCTCATCCCTCTGCCTCATTCTTCTCATCTCTACCATGGATATGTTCACATCATTGTTTCTTATGGTCTTTGTGTATTTCATCTTTCATACTTTGTTGCATGCACTTATCGTCCTTCTCCACTCACACTTGGGAGTTTTTGGATTGACTACATTGGGGAACCCTATATCCTAGACATATTCATATCTCATTCCCTATGCCTTTCACCATGTTTCTATTTGCAATGACTCATTTCTTAGTTATTATCCAAATCTTTCTCATTGGTACGCACATGGTTTTCCATAAACACCTCTCACCGATGAAGATTATGTTATGGGGATGTACAATTTGTGTTGTAATAGATCATTATATGATCAATCTCATCTTATCACTTACCAAGTCTCCTCGATGCTTCTTCGTTTAGTTTTTATTATCACAATGATGACCTATTAGATAATGTGACTTGATCCCTTTATACATCATACACGCTGGGGGAAATCATGCTTATTCTCCCCTCTACCATTCTTAGGTACATCTCATTATTATTATCATGCTCAAATGTTACACTTCTAGTCTTTCTCATTCATCATACACAAAATGCGTGATATACCTCTCATATCATCATTACCTGATGATGCACACTAGTTCCACGGTTCATACTTGATTTCCGAGGGTCTAAATATAAAATGAACCTCATCATGTTCACTCACTCTCTATGCTCTATGATTTATCGATCAATATTTCTATCATACACATCATTCAAACCATGACCCGATGACGCACCGTAGTTCCATGGTTCATGCTCAACTAGCGAGGGTCTAAATCTGAAATGAATCCCACCATATTCACATCATTCTACACTTTATGATTTTTTCTTCATGATTAGTCTTCATAGTGTCTCATTCACACCTTTCTAAATTTTATGCTCATGCGGTTCACAATCAATATTTATCACATGTCATTCAAATTGTTCTAGCATATTATTCTTACGTATCATACCGCACCATTCTACAATCTACAATTTGTGCTCCAATGATCAATATTTATATCATACACATCTTTCAAACCATTTCCCGATGACGCACTCTTTCTTTATGGTTCATTATTTATTATCAAGTGGTATTTTATAAATGACCCTCATCTCACTCACACACACATACATCCACTTAGGGGGCATGTTAATTCTATCACAATCATCTTGCATATCATTCCACCTCACTCATCCACATCATATTACATATCTTGGTTGCACATTGGTCTTGCTCACTTATACTCACATGCATAATTTACTTAATATGCTAGTCGATACATTGGATGTCATTATATTTTCCATATACACATCTGCATTCACTTTCCTTCTAGTTTTGATTTGCATACTTTACACGTATCATTACACATAAAATGGATGTTTTGCATTGTACATCTTACCAGTACCCTTTTTAAATTGATGTAGGAGCATCCTCCATAAACATGTACATAAGACTTGCAAATCATAAATTTTGGTTTTTTAGTGTGTCTTTTGGTCCTAATGGTCATTCAAAGTCCTTAGGGTTAGATTGTTCCTATCCTTTAAAAAAAAAATCAGAACTTTCCCTTTAAAAGTTTCCAATTCTAAATTTGAAGGAATTTTGGTTTTTTTAGTATGTTGTTATTATTGGAGCTATAAAACATATAATAAGGTTGCAAAAATACTTCAAGAGGTATCTAAGGCATGATTGAGCCACATTACTAGCCTAAATCACTATCTCCTATTCAAAGCATGAGTCCAAATGCACTTAAAGATTATATTTTAGGAAAAACTTAGTCTAGAGGGGTCATATGGAGGCTTGTGGCCTCTTGAAAATGCCCAAGAAAGCATATAAATACCTTGATTTAATTGACTCCAACATCATTTGAATGGTTTTTGAAGAAATTAAATCTTCAAGAAAGTTGATGAAGGTAAAATAGTGTATACACAACTATATTACTTTGTAATTGTGCTTGGTTTTGTATATAACCTCATATAGTGAATCTCAAATGCATGGTAGTTATTGATCGATGTTATGAAGGTTTAGAAGGTATTTTTATGTATTTTCTTTGAACTCATTGTTCAAGTATAGATGAGGCTTGATGATTACTGTATACCCTAAAAAGAGTTTGTTTAGAACCTAATATGAGCAAATCAAAGAGTGAATGTGATGAAGAGAGTATTACAAGCTACAACAGTGCTAGATAAATTTACCAATGTATGTATGTTTTTATTAATCTCCAAGGATATTAGTAGTGGGGTTGAATTTTTATAATAAGTTGAAACTTGTAAAGGCTAAACACACTAACTCATAGGCAAAGTTGAAGCAAGAACTTGTGTATTCCACATATGAAAGAGACAAGAAACTCACTGGTAAGTTGATCATGAAGAGGAGGGTTAGGTAAGCCTTTGGTGTAATTTTAAACTTTGAAATTATTTTTGGGAATTTTTAAAGCAATTTGTTTCTCTTGGATCATTACACGAGACAGAAACCCTGAACTAGGGTTTTCAGGAGGAAAACTCACTTATCTCTGAAATGAACCATTAAATATTTCTAAAATTTGGTACAAAAATTTCCTCGAGGTTCTCAAGGGTATTTAAGAAGAGCGGGATCAATATTATAAGTCATATGAAATATTTCTTTGACATTTATGTTAGAAAAATATAGCCCACGGTCACATAGAGTTAGTAGATAAAGGCTTGCGAGTTAAACCATCTTCCAAAAGGAATTGAGATATAAAAATACATACTTAGAACCTACTTGGGCGTAATATAACGAATCAAGATGTTTTATATCACCATTATCCTCTAATTCCAAGAGGTGTATGTCCGAGTATCACTAAACATGTCAAGAGACCTTATGTCCTAGTTAGGGACTGATATGTGAAGGATTGAGTAACCTATCACCAAAGAAAGGAACCAAGAAACTTGACATGATGAAGAAGGACCCAATGGATGTCCATAAGTGACAATATATAACAAAAAAGGTTATAGAAGGAAACACCATCGATCAAGGTTAGAAATTGATTAAACTAAAATAAGAAATGTGCTTCTATTCTAGTGTAATCTGATGTTATGTAAAGTAGTAATAACAACTAAATAAATAAAATAAGTGACTCAAGAAAATAAGTAAATAGAATTTTGAAACCCTAATGTGTAAGAGGGGTTAGGAAATCCTTATTTGATTTGACGAAGATGCGGGACTATTTCGCAGTGCAAACTAATTTAACAGGAGGAGGAAACAACCACAAAGAAGCCTAATAAAACACATATTTGAGCTCTCTCGATTTGACTGGGGCACCTAGAAAGGGACAGGGGTGACTGTGGGTACCTGCTTTGACAACCGGGCACCATGGTCTATGGAAATGGTATGAAAACCTCCTCTGAGGTGTCACTGGATGTTCACCTGTATGCTCTTCTTTATCCCACTATGTTGAAATACGCTCGGATGTTACTTGTAAATCAAATATGAATGAAAGACCTAAAAAACCCTAAAAAATCATCAAAACCCTAAAAAAAATATATATATACATGAAGGGTTTGGACTATCCTCAAAGAGCCACAATGGTGGACTTACTAATTGAGTGTTGCACTACATCTGAGACCCAATATAGTTCTAGGTGTGTGTGTGTGTGCAAATCATTCCATAGGTTGCTCTTGTGCCAATCAAACTTTGTGAAGTAACAAGAAATAAATAGATGTAGAATGTAATAAATGTGTACATGGAAACAAAAAACTCCCCTTCTATGAAGTGTGATGCAGATGAACCAACCTTGTGTGCCTTGTGATGGAGATAGATTGATGTAAATGAATCTTTAGATGTCTTTGATGGATGTAACCTAGATGTGCGATAGTAAGTACTTAGTGTTTGGTCCCTCATTATAGTCACATAAATTTATATTTATATGGTTCTCTTGTTCTAATTTCATAATAAACCTTGAAAAGGATGACCACCAAAAAAATAGAAAGCTCAAATGACTAGAAAGTGCCCAAAAGATGCAAGTAAAGTATAAAGAGGATCAAGGCATCCTGAATGGGACCAAGGTGCCTAGGGTGCCCTGGGCCTTAGGATAGGTGCCCTATCAAGTAGAAAAACATATAATGACAAAAAGACTAGGTGAGTACAGTACAAGATTGAAAATATGATATCATGCAATGTAAAAATAACCAAATACATGGGTTAATTATTATTTTTTTCACTCAAGAACCATATGGATAGTAATATGAGATCGGGACTAAATATTGACTCAAAGTGCATGATTTAGTGACTACATTTACCCCACTTTATGTTGGTGACCGGAAATCTCAAGAACATAAAGGAGATAAAGATGTATACCGATAATCCATGTAGAGTGATGTAGAAATGCGCTGAATGACTAGAGAAAGTGTGGAGTGACAAAAAGATGGAGCATGGAGGCTAAAGATGAAAAAAGTGTAAAAATTACGAGAGTGAACCTAGGGTAGAATCACGTGTGTGGATGCCAATGTGTGTGGTGTACTTGAATGGTTAGTATCATGTATGTACTCACCATGTGTGTGTTTTTTGTTGACTATTTTCTTCCCATACGATAGATTTGCAACAAATAAGATGACCAAGTAGTAAAATATGCATGTATATGTAGAAATAATACAATGACGACAATGAAAAAATAACATGTGCACCTGATCTCGTGATGAGAAAAAGAGTGTAAAAGGATATCATGTAATTGTCGGTGAAGTGTGATTTTTTTGAAATATCACACCACAAAGTGGCTTCAAAAGTGTAGGGAGAAAGTTGTGCTTCCCTAAGATTAGTGAAGAGATCTCTGTATTTCTAGTTTTTTCGGCGATCTCGACGCCGCTAACTAAAGTAATGTAGGAAGAAAGTCCAATGTATCCTCCAACCTATAATTACTCTATAGAATTCTAAGGATAATCTACCCTATAAAATTCACTATGTATGGGGTTCGTAGACTGGTCTGAACCCACTCGCTGTAAACTAAACTATGTTGTGACGATGAATGTAAAATGAATTGTATTGGTACCATGTGTAAAACCCTAAATGATTCCCCCCTCTTTGGGGGTTCATGCAACTTCGCGGATAGTAAAATGTGGCCCCAAAAGAGGACCGACCGTGGATACTAAAATGAGCCCTACCATGGGGAGGGAACATGCTTGGTAAATACCAAGGCACACACAAACAAGTGGCTAGAAAACAAGTGTTAGTATGAACAAGCATTCATTTATAGAACAAGTATAAGGAAAACAAACACTATATAAGATAGAACATAAGTAGATAATGTAAACACCCAAGAAGATAAGCATAGACCACACAAAGTGGGTTACAAACATAGGACACCACTCACGGTGTCGCAAGACACTCAAGTCCATCGTGGCCATAAAAAACAAGTGTGTGCACACAATAAAGGGCAAGTGTAGTCATTTTTGCATCCACCAAGAACAAGGGATCCTCATGCATGTCGTCCTATCACCCAGCGGGCGTTGGGTGCTCACCCAAGGCATGTGAGAGGGAGCCGAGTCTCTCTTTTATGTGAGTTTAGTGGAAGGCATCATTCATGATCTTGAATTAGTGATTTAAAGGACATGAAAAAGCTATAGATCTCAAAATGGCTTCTATACCCTTTTAATCATATCAAAAGTAAAAGTGCTTAATAGAATTAACAAAACTAGGAAGTTGTAAATCCACAAATAGACTTAACATTCAAATAAGGTTCATGATTATACAAGAACAAAAGCATAATAGAAATATGCAGATAATACAGAGAGAAGATCTTAATACAATTATCATGGTAACCTTATCATATTCATTCATAGCATTACTATAGAATATCATAGAAGGGGAGACCGTAGTCATGCGCCATATCTAGATCCATACATGAAGACTTTCAAACAAAATTTACATTCCCCATTCCCTTATTACATCCTTCCTATAATCATCTTCCCATTTTATCCCATAGTTCTCGCAGTAATTCTGCAAAGCTTCGCTTCCTTCCTTCTGTTGTTTTTTTCTTTGCTAAGGGCACGCATATATATATAGGCATTTGATCTCCAACAAACTCCTCTACAACTTCGATCTGGCCCCAAGTGTCAAGGTGTGGATCGCCTCAGTGCATGCCTCTCCATGTCATGATTAGCTTTTTGGATCTTCTTATTGCAAGGTATATTCCTTCCAGGACACCCTATTGCTAGGCTGGAACCTTATCCAAATGGAACACGTTCTTCATGTGTTCTGTCCAAAAGGCTGAAAATGGCTAAGTCCCGAATTGTGCTTTGTGGGCGCACATCCTTGGTTCTCCAAGAACCCTTTTTGAATCCTACCTTGCGCACCTTAACTTGCACACTTCCTCCGATCGTGCATGCCTACGCACCTTTAAGATTTGGTAGCTACATTAGGGTCCCAACATTACCCCACACTTCACCTGTTCTCCACCCTGGGAACCTTTTCAAAGAATGCAATACAAAAAGGCAAGGCCTTTCCTTGGAAAAGAATGGAGGGAAAGAATAAAGAAATGGGGAAGAGAGAGAATAGAAGGAAAACTACCTAAAGAAGAAGAAGGGGAAAATTCTACCGCAGGTCGGCCTCTAGTGTATTCCAAGCACTGACTTCATCCTGTGCCCTCTTGCAAAGGTCACCAACCAATGCACTCACCTCGTCGAAGGTTAATCCTTCCCCCTTTGTGTTTATGGTATCTACCACTATTTCTAGTTCCTTAGCTTGATCTTCCAAGGCATCCATCTTCCTCGTAATGACCGTGTAGAGCTCTTTAAGCTGGGTTTTGATTGAGACCTGAAGGATCTCAATAGCTTCATATTTTCTTTCTACTTCGGCTAGAATCTTTTCTCACTCTGCTCTATTGCCTTTATTCTTTTCCCTAAAGTCCTTCAGCTCAGCCTCGTCGTTGGCAAGCAACATGCTTGTCACCTTGTCCTGATCCGCGCAATGGTCGTATGCGACCCCAACGGTTTATGCAACTACTTTTACATCAGCAAGCACCTTGCTGTATTCAGCTACGAGTGTGATGACTTTCAACTTGTCCTCTTACTCCAAGCGTGCAGCTACATCCTCTGTTGACTCCAAGGCCAAAGGCTTCCTTTCCATGGTGAGGATCCGAGTCAAGTCCTCAAGACACTCCAAGGGGAAACCATATTTTTGCACGGGAGGGTTAAGGTCTGGGTGCTTCATGAAAATATCCTAGGAGATGAGCTCCACCTTCTTGGAAACTTCACGCACTTTAGCTTTCTCCTCTTGTAATTCTCATTGTAGTTGAGTGCTAATCAACTTTTCAAGGCTGAGTTCCTTTGTTAGCTCAACTATTTCTTCCTTCCTCTTCTCCATCAGGTCCTCCAAGACTTTAACCCTATCATTTCTATAGAAGAGCCTTGCCTCTACCTCCATGGAGACTTTTTTGAGTGCATTACATACTTGCTCATTCAATGTATGTTGTGCGTTTATGATGGGGTTGACCCCCTTTGTCTCGGATAGCTCTAGTATCACCCCTTGGTTAACCTTGAACTTGGGCTCATCAATGTGGGAGTCAAATGCCCATGATAACATCTTTCTTGTGTGTGGGTATCCACCCTCAGGATCAAAGGACTCCATGGCGGTGAGCTCCTTGGTGGGCACGATACTCTAGAAGTGTGCGTGTAAAAATTTGCTAGGGTCATTAACATACCCCATCATTGATTTTCCTCCCTCCGCGCATTTACTTCCCATGCACATGCCCTTTGGAATAGTCACTGTAAGAGTTGGGCCTTTTGTGCTACTCACACTCTTCTCCCTTTTCTCTTCCTTGAATTCACCGAGCACGAGCTCCATGTTGCGCTCCAATTCCTCGTCGACCAAGGTATTAATCATCTTCTCCGCCTCCCTTGTTGCTTTCTCATCCACCTCCTCCTAAGTGAGCTTGGGCATATTTGGCTCCTTGGTACTTGCCCCCTCACTCCTTTCTTCATTTTGCGTGCCTTCCTCCCCTTGGGCACCCTTCCTCCTTACAAAGATGAAAGCATCATTTGCATCTTCTGCTTCCTCTTCCTCCGAATCGTGGACATCAATTAGCTCTTAATTTACCTCCAGCTCTTCCTCTTCATCATCATCCTTTTTTCCTATATAGGCATTCATGTTGTCTGTATCCTCAGACTTTGTTCTTCCATCCCCTTTTCTTCTTCCTTTGCTAAAAACTTCAGAGTCGGGGATGTGGTCTTCTCTTCATCTAAGGGTTCCTCAGGGGATGGTGGCTTCACAGGTTCTGGGGTCTTCTCCTTGACCACTGTCCTCTTCTTCTTTTGGACGTAGGTACTTGTCCCCGTGGTACCTACATCTTGCTTCTCCACCGCCCTCTGTTCCTCTTTCTCTTCCCTCTCCTTACGCTTTAGCGCAGGCTTCTTCCTTCTAGTAGGGTCATCTGGGATGGATATCTCATCCTCCACGTACACGCCCTTTTCAAATTTTGGCCTTATGCGTAGGTAAATCCTTATAGCATTGCTCCTAGCAATAGGTAAGGTCAAAGGCCTTACAATATGCACATCATGTGACATGTACCTTTCAACATACGCACGCTTCTCTAGGTAGACCAGCTTCTTCCTCATTTCCCTGTGCTCTTTGTCAAGGGTGGACAAGTCAAGGTTTAATTTCTTCGACTCCTTGTATCTATTTACTCCCACTTGGAAAAATTGGGTAGTAAACGAGAATGGGAGTTTTCACCATGGACTCCAGCTTCCATCGACCAAAATGAACCTACCAATACATAAGTTCTGGTAGATTGCGAACTCTGCTTCTCCTTTGGTCGCCACAGGGAGTTGTTCAGATCCGCCATTCATCCCCGAATGCGTTCCTAAGGCGCGTATACCATTTTTCTAAGCACGCCTTGTGTACCCTTGTCATTGATTCACATGTGTATTTCTAAAACCTCTCCACAGGTGAAGGATCTTCAGCAGGGTACTCCCACATGAACTTGTCAGATGCATCCGGCACCCCAACTTCTGAGAACACAATTGTCAATAGAATGTTTCCAAATAAGATATTTCCTCCCTTCTTCGTGCTGCTTATGATTCCATCTACAATATATTGGGAGAGGTTGTATATGGTGCCCTCTGTAGAATTTCCCTACAGACATTTAGCCAAGGCTTTCTCACCTGGGTCCACCTTTCTTGTCCATTCAGCTTGGAGACTAGGTGTGTGGCCATCTTCATCACCGATTGCTGATATCCGAGACGTCGTAGTACCTTGATCCCTTCTTCAATTCCTAGGATGCTATGGTTTCTTTGATTGCCTCCTCATCCAGAGGTCATCTTTGAGTGCATCCCTTCACAGTTTAGGCCTATGAAGCATGAAATTAGTTGGGGAGTTATGCGCATTTTGCGCCTTGCGAAGTAGAAGAAGTCTTCATGTACGCGCGTCATCAACCACTGGTACAAGCACTCGGGCTTCCCAAAATATGGTAACTAAAAATTTGGAGAAGCCCTGCCTTCTCCATTTTCACCTTGACCACGTTGTTGTAGATCAGCAACCCGTTAGATGTTCATTTATTTGTGGGGCGCACCAGCTCTAGTGCCATTTCCTTCTCGATTGTACTTGACCGGTGATTGTAGTCATCACGGTCATCTTTCTTATGTGGGACTCCCACTCTTGCCCTAGCAAAACCCCATCTAGGTATTGCATCTCTGAGTACCATTCCTCATTTTGTATCCAAGGGTATTTCTTCTTGTTTCTTCTTTCCTTTTCCTTTACCCTTTCCCTTCTTGGATTGTTCTACAGGTTTATCAACTAGTTTCGTGGCTGTCATTGCACCCTTTTCTTTCATTCTCAGGTTAACTTGTGAGTTGTTTGAAAGTTTTCCTCGTGTGCCTTGTGCCCTAAAACACAAACCCTAATTTCATATTTTTCTCCTTTGATCACGGTGCTTCCTCACAATGTTCCTCACACCCATGAATCACTTCTACTCTAGTTTGTAGATCCAACGACTGATTGCGCTTAAGTTCTTGGGATTTTCCTTCACACGAGTCAGTTCTTGAAACCCTAGCTCTTGAAATAAAATCACTCTTCTTGTGTTCGTAAAGTAAAATAATGAAATTCCCACTCTTGTATTTATATCTTTTCCCACTTTTACGCATTTAAGGCTAGGCTACCTACCACCGTATGACAATATTTAATGCGGTGTTTTCAAACAAAACTTGACTTTAGTGCTTCTCCTTACACGCCCAATCCTTACACAAAACTTTTCCAACCTTCTGGTGTGTAAACAATCCATCTTGATAGAAGACTCTTACACATGTGTTACTGGGTGCCAAAGGCACTTCTTCCATCCTCATGATTCTTGCTTTCACCTACCTCGTGTTTTTGCACTTTTTCTCCTTTGTATGTGGATTTCCAATGTAACCTTATTTTGCCACCAACCCAAATCCTCCTAGTAGAATAACTCCAAGTTTCTCTTCATCATCTCACCCCACACTAAAACGATGCGTGGTCCTCTACGCATTCATAAGTCAAAAATTAATAAGGTTACCGGCGCCCAAAGCACAAAACAAAACAACAACGTGAAAGGGAAATACAAGAAAGGAAAAACATAAAAGGAAATTCTAAACTAACTGGCAAAACTACCTTATTTACAAACACCAAGAAGCATTATTTATAGTAGGGCTTCAGCCTACTCCCATTGAAGTGTCTAGTAATTTTGTTCCATCCAAATAACTTGTATCGCATGCGCCCGAATCAAGGATGTATGAAATTACATAAGGACCCAACCAATGCACCTTCAACTTTCCAGGGATGGTGTAGAAGTTTTGAATCATATAAAGCAATACCATCCGCCAACCTCAAACTATTTGTTCTTAATATGGTGGTCATGCCATAACTTTTGCTTTGCCTTCTCGCTTGTTTGGATCCATCTTGCTAGTGAGTTCCTTTCATCCAACTTTATCACCATCTATTCTTTCTTCCAAAGACTTGCTCATCGTCCAACCCTCATGCGCACATTATATGCAAAGATGGTAGCATGAATTCGACCGACAAAACTACTTCCGCGTCGAACACCAATTGAAATGGTGTGGCCTTGTTCAATTTTTTATACGTTGTTCTGTATGCCCAAAGAATCCGACACCTTGTCATCCCAATCTTGCCTACCCACATCACATATCTTAGTCAATGTGTGACTAAGGATTTTGTTGAATACCTCTGCAGTCCCATTTGCCTGAGGGTGATAAGGGGTAGTCTTGTGATGGGCTACCATGAATTCTGCCAATAGAATCTTGATGGTTTCATTTAAAAATTGAGTGCCCCTATCACTTGTTAAACTTAATGGGCACCCATACCTGCTGATAATGTTCTCCCATAAAAATCTAGCAATCGTGGCTGAAGTGTAATCCTTAGTGGGCATGGCCTCTTCCCACCTTATCGATAATCAAGATGCAGTAATGATATACCACGAGTTAGTCCTTCATGTAGCCGATGAGATTAGTTTGACAAAATCTATTGCCCATTTCTCAAAAGGTTCCACGCTGCGATGGGGCGCAAGGGCATCTCATCCCTTCTTCCAGGTTTTCCAAGGTGCTGGCAAAGTGGTCACAGGCCTTACAAAACTCAATGCAATCCTAGTGAATTGTCTCCCACCATAGTCCGATGACTAGGATCTTGCACGTGGTTACATTCCCCGCATAGTGTCCTCCAACAATCCCACCATGGGCTTCTTCTATTATGGCCATGCGTTCATGTTCTAATACACACTGGCACAAAACCTCATCGCGGCCCATTTTATACAAATCCCCATTGATCAACATGAAGGGCGTGGTGCGCACATGAAGGGTGTAGTCATTTTTGCACCCACCAAGAACAAGGGAACCTCATGCACGCCGGCCTATCACCCAGCGGGCGCTGGGCACTCACCCAAGGCACGCGAGAGGGAGCCAAGTCTCTCTTTTATGTGAGTTTAGTGGAAGGCATCATTCATGATCTTGAATTAGTGATTTAAAGGACATGAAAAATCTATAGAGCTTAGAACGGCTTCTATACCCTTTCAGTCATATCAAAAGTAAAATCGCTTAATGCAATTAATGAACTAGGAAGTTATAAATCCACAAATAGACTTAACATTCAAATAAGGTTCATGATTATACAAGAACAAAAGCATAATAGAAATATGCAGATAATATAGAGAGAAGATCTTAATACAATTGTCATGGTAACCTTATCATATTCATTCATAGCATTATTATAGAATATCACAGAAGGGGAGACCGTAGTCATGTGCCATATCTGGATCCATACATGAAGACTTTCAAAACAAAATTTACATTCCCCATTCCCTTATTACATCCTTCCTATAATCATCTACCCCTTTTATCCCATATTTCTTAGTAATTCTGCAGAGCTCCGCTTCCTTCCTTCGTTGTTTTTTTCTTTGCTAAGGGCACGCATATATATAGGCATCTGATCTCTAACAAACTCCTCTGCAACCTCAGATCTAGCCCCAAGTGTCAAGGTGTGGATTGCCTCAGGTGCATGCCTCTCCATGTCATGATTAGCTTTTTGGATCTTCTTATCACAAGGTATATTCCTTCTAGGACACCCTGTTGCCAGGCTGGAACCTTATCCAAACGGAACACGTTCTTCATGTGTTCTGATCCAAAAGGCCAAAAATGGCTAAGTCCCGAATTGTGCTTTGTGGGCACATGTCCTTGGTTCTCCAAGAACCCTTTTTGAATCCTACCTTACATGCCTTAACTTGCATGCTTCCTCTGGCTCAGTGTGCACCTACGTGCCTTTAATATTTGGTAGCTACATTAGGGTCCCAACAGTAAGGCCTAGAAACAATAATAAGAAATAAAAAAACAAACACACAAGTATGGAAGAAAATATACTTGCATAAAAAATGTTGCACATGAAGCACATGTTAGCATGTTAGAAAAATAACAAGTATGTCAAAGAATGTATAACATGATAATAGAAAGTGCAAAGTAAAAATTGAAACAACATCATCTGTAGTGTAGAAAATATGGATGACCCTAGTAGGTAGTGTGCCAAGCATCGGTACTTCATGTAGAATTTTTGTGTCTGCAATCAAAAATAGAAAATTACGTGAATGTGCATGTGTGTATGCTAAAGATAATGAAATACAAGAGATCGATACAACATGTGTAGTAAAGTGAACATATAAAGACAAGTGCAATAAATATTAAATGCAACCATAAAAATGTAATATGATGTGGATGGATGGAATGGAATGTAGTGCGAGATGATAGGAGCCACGTGCCCACTAAGTGAATGGATTTGTATGCAATGAGGTTCATTTAGTATGCCCCCTCAATAGTCAATAATGAATAGTAATCGAGAGTGCATCACCGAAAATGGTCAAACTATGTGTTGTGTATAGTGCATTGTGATGAGTGTGTGGTGATGAGATGTGACATAGTGATGAATTGTGCGTGACCCTATAACGTAAGCGTATATCAAGATTAGATGAATATAAAGGAGGTGGTGATTTAGCCTAAATCATATACCACTAATGAATGTAAGTGAAAGCGATGATGTAACCTATCACGAAATGATGCTAGGAGAAGTGGCCCTATAGCCTAAAGCGTATATCACTAATCCTAGGAATGTTGCATGAAAATATAGAATGATGAACGTGTTAGTGTGAGGTGGTCCATTTGTAATGTATGCCCTCAACACCCAAGATGGACCGTGAGACTAGAGTGCATCATCGGGTAATGAATGCAGTGTGTAAAAGTATATGTAGTATGTGAGATGAGAAGAGATGACCATGTGATGAGAAAATGTGTAAATATGTGATGTATAGAATGCAATGCAAGATGTGTAGATAACCTAATAGTGTGAAATGTGTGTTATGTAGTATGTATGATGAATAATATGTAATGCTAAACTCATAGAAAATAGGAGTGTGATACATGTGTGATGGACACTAGTATGATGTGTAGATGTACAAATGTTGAAATACAAATGATGTAGAGGAACTTGAAAATGTAGTATGCAAAATGTGAGATGTATTGTAAGATGTGTGAAGAGACACTATGTGTAGTACCTATTGTGCATTATGTGAGGTTCATGTGTAGTATGCCCTCGGTAGTAAAGTGTGAACAAAAGAATGAGATCATGCATCCTAGGGTAATGATGGAGGTGATGTGTAGATGACGATTTATGTGATGTATATGACTATGCAAATGTGAGGATGTGGATATACGCTAATGCAAATATGATAGGTGTGTTGATGATAAGATGGGGGAATGTGTGAATTCTATTCCCCAAGTACATGTGAGTGGGTGATACCCAATGAATGTGAAGGACGAAGGTCCTTCATCCGATGTGAGTGGTGGTGAAAGCGTATGACCATGTTCTAGTAGTGGTGGAATGGTAGATAGTCATGGCACGATGAATGAATTTTTTTAGTGCTCATTTTGATCTCACCCTATTATTTAGTGTCTCGCTTTGAAACTTTTAGTCCGACTCGGTCTCGCTCGTATAAAGAATATGTATTTGAAAATATAGTCATGGTAAATACATGTAAAATCTCATGTTTAGGATGTAAATCCTCTTTTTCGGTCAAGGAATGTAATAGTCGTGTTGTCTCTGTAAAATCCCTCTCAAAAGATGACCATGAATCAGAGTAATCTTGAAAAATATCCTCAGTATATCCTCGCTTGGCCGTTTGTTACCAATTTCACAATTTTCTCCACCACTCGAGGATACGTGGCATGCTCCCATTAGTTGCGGCATTATGGGCATTATTTGTAACATTAATACAATTTTGTAATGGTTACAAGATGCAAAATTGGCCCCGAGGCCCGACGAATATTCCTTGAAATATTCAAAGTCGAGGATGAAAAACATGAGTTGACCCCAATCCCAAAGAGATACACGTGTCAAAAGGTAATTTTAGCGGGAAATGGGGCTAATATTGTTTTCTTGGCACTAATTTAATGAAATGCAAAGTGCAACAAAACACCTAAGACCTGCTAAAGGACGCATGGCACATTTTAGGTGAAGGTCAAAGGAGTGGGCCCTCAAGTCAAGAATGTAGTTTTTATGCTCAATCAAAAATAGATAAGTTTGAAAAAGTTCTCATAGCTTTGATGTCTCGATAACCGAACATGTGTCAATATCTCAAATAAAAGTCGAGATGGGTGATTGGGCGTAATGTGTTAACTTGTTTATAATTAAAAATTTGTGCAAAAATATAGAATGGTTCCTCGAGCCCACCTAATTTATAAATTTTCCATGTGGATGTGCCACATTCAAAAAGGCAGGAGGTAGGATAGAAGGCCATGATTCAATGTATTTATGGCTTCCACCATTAATGCATTTTCACACAAATAAAGTAGAATTGTTGAAGTTTTCAAAACACTTCAAGACTTTTTATCGTGTGTCAAGATTAAGGTGTCATTGCTATTAATAATTTGAGAAGAACAAAGTGAAATTGATTACAAAGTATTTATTAAGAGCTAAAGGTTTGAGAATCTAAGAAGCAGGAGAATTACACAGACGCTCTACACAGAATTGGTAAGGATTAAATTACTTTCATAGTTTTTATTCTACAATTTACAAAAGGACTTAAAGTAAAAACTAGGGCACAAAAATGAAGATATTGTCGGCGGGTTTTTTTGTTACATCCGGAATTACCAAAGATCTAGACAAGATTACAGTATACACAAATTTAATGAATGCAAATTTAAATGAGTTCAAACAAAGATTGAATAACCCGAACAAGAGTGAACTCATGCAAAACAATTGAGGCTAGCAAAATTTCCTCAGTTGGTGTTATTCCCCCTTTTCTCTACCATGAATTGGTGATACTTTGTGCCATGAATTATAATATGGAAAAGGGAAGTTCTAGATGGAAGTGGTGAAGAAGTACTGACTTTGACACCCAAGGCCTTCAGAATAATGTTGAAATTTCCAATGATCAAAACTCCAATAACCTTAGGTCTTGATTTGGCCCTTCGGGATTATGAAACCAAGAAGAAGGATTATGCAAAATTTATAAACACCAAGTGGTTGTTAGTGATAAAAAGGTCAACACCAGGATTCCCAATAGGTTAGTTATGACACAATTTTTATAAGAGGTGGAGGATGTGGTTGTGTTCTTGAGTAGAATGGTTGGTTTAGAAACAACAAATGAATTCAAAGAATGGATGTGCCCATACATGTGGATTGTTTTAGAAAGAAAGGGGAACATTTGTTGGGAAACCCTCATAGCAAATTCAATTCATGAGCACCTTCTAGCATTGAAATTCAAGATGGGTGGTCCCGGGAATTGGAATTTTACTGATGACATGTACCTTATTTACAACATTTTAGGCCACATATTCTTCCCCACCTTGTACCACGTAATCCCTTCAAACATAGCCAAATGCATGTTGTTTTTCCCTAATTACAATTGAGTAATTGGACAAGAAATGTAAGGTCACGAATGATGGATTTTTGTGCATCGGTTATATGTTTGTTTAAACTTGAATGGGAGCAGATAGGATATCAAAATATGATAGAAACACAATAATGGAGTTTGGTTGTTTCTTTATTCAATATAGAAAATTCACTTACATAAGAGCTAGTGGATTTGAAGGACAACCTTAAAATTTCCAAGGTATTTGGATGACAGGATGGCTTTATGTGAGTTGGCAAGACAATTGACTCTTGTTCATAAGATGATTATTGGAAAACATAAGACAAATATCAAATTCCCCTTCAAAATTGGAATATATTCATTCCCTTCCATTATAAAAACAAGGATGATGGAGAAATAAATGAAGAGGTTTGAAATGGAAAAAATTGAGGTAGGGTCAAATTATGACATTAGGTGGGTGGTAAATACTTTGGAAAATTCCTTTGAGCATGAGCCTCATTTTGAGGATTACTGGATGAATTACAGGGATGAGGAAGAATTCGGACTCAAATACTTCTCAAGAATGACCCTTACACAAATTATTGATTTCAAAATTGTTGTAGTATATGAGGATTGTATATGATGAACAAGTTGTGAGTAAATTTTATATTGACCAAGTAATAGAAGGCCAACAAATGACACCCATGAAGTGGGATGAAGAGGAATAAATTTACCAATATGGTAGGATTTTTGATGTAATGAGAAGGCCTCTGACCTGGTTAAAAACAAAGAATATTGATTTGTCTATTCAAAATACAAAGGTGTTCAACAAGGTCGAGAACTATAAATTTTGAAGGATGATCTTCCTCAATCGAAGGAGGAAGCTGATAAAAATGATTTGTTAGGAGGAAAATATCCTCAACTACCTTCAAAAATACCCACAATAGGAATTTTTGATGAGTGAAATTCAGCTGTTAGTGGGACAGGAACCTCTATGTCTGCTTTAAATAAGAAAATTGAAGAGATGCTTCTAAAATCTATGGAAAATGCTCCTATCAATTTTTTAGTACCACTTCAAACAAAAGGAAAGGGCATAGATACACAAAGGAATCCTCTGGAAGTTTTACCAAATCCCTAGAATATTGAAAAGTTGAGTAGAGGAGCCATGACAAGTGCCAACATCCAACCTAAGACACAAAGTGTTAAGGAAATGGAGGCACCAAACATCAAGTAATTTGAAAGGACAAAGAAGAGATACAAGATTGTATTTGAACAACCCTTAGTAAGAGAAGGTGATCATGCACATAAGAAACACAAGCATAAAAAGGGTGAAGTAATTAATCCTCCCATGCAAAATAAGGAAAAAGGAGTAGTTTTCCCCATGGCTTATCAAGCAATTCCATCACCAAGACAACAGGTTGACCAAGACAGACTAGTTATACAACCAGTATCTCTTGCTTCACCAATGAAAGGTATGAGTGTCCCTTCTTTTGATCAATTACATGAGTTCACAACAGGCCCGACTAAAATAGTATATATAGATGTAAATGACTAAGTTTCTACATGTAAGGTATTTGAAATAATAATTGAAAAACAATAAGTAAAAGGTACAAATGTTCCTCAATCAAGTGAGGAAGTCAGGAATCTATTCATGTGCCAATTGTTACATCAGAAGCTCTAATGTCGAGGTATTTCCTTAATTTCAATCCATTTCAAAGGTGAACAAGTCATATATCCAAGGAATTTATGGTGGGGAGGATATGGACACCAAGACATTAGTTAGAAAGCATCACTGAAGGGAAAACAAGGAAAACCAGAGTAGTGAATCACCATAGTATGAAAAATCTTCTAAAGAAGAGGTATTGGAAGATGCAAAAGAAACGATACGAAGGAAAAGATTGATGGTAGTTAGATTATGCAAGATGATGATAAAATAAAGAATTGACTATTGAAATCCAACCTACCATGTCACCAAATGAGGAATCAAAAGATAAAAAGGAAATCAATATGTCAGTTTATGACAATATCCCCATCAAGCAGCAACATCTAAAGGATGAATAATTTTCAAAAGGAAAAGGATTGCCCAAGGAAACAACGTCAACTCGAACAACCCCCAAATAAATTGAAGAATATGTGAATGTGCTAAGTGGGGAGATGAACAGAGAGAAAATATTCCAACTATTGATATGAATCCAAAAGAAGTTGATCATCCCCAAGTTCAAGACCAAGGAAAAGAGAAATTAGGTGAAAATCCAACACAAAATGAACCTAAGGAGATGACAATGGAAGAAGAAAAGGAACAACACGAGTATCCATCAATGAAAAATATTGAAGTAGTATCCAAAAAATTGGTGACTCGCTCCGTAAAAAACCTCAACAAACACTGCAAGAGACAAAGGTAGAAACTAATTTTTTAAAAGGATGGATAGGGGAATTGATCTCCAAAGAAGAAGAAAAAGTGGTTCCTGTGAAGGCTATAGAACTTACAACATTATCTTTCCCAAAACCTACCAAGACTCCCAAGAAGGATAGGGTCATCACAAAGACTCATACTGATCCATTCGGATCCAAGACTTTGGAGGTAGAAATCCCACATGAGGGGAAGACAAGGAGTGATATAACAGCTAAGGATTATAATGTTCAATTCATTCCTCTAGGAAAACCTTCAAAATATGCACTGAAGTAGGGATTTTTAGAATCATTCATTACTTGTTACACAAAGTGGATGAGGATAGGATAACAAAGAGACAGCTAAAGGAATGAGTTAAATCACTAACTTCATGCCTACAACAATTAGTTGTCCAATCTAGTGTGAGCCAAGAAGAAATCTCCATAGATTCTCCTGAAGTTATAGAACATGTTGAAAAATTTGTTAAGAAGGTTCAAGATGTTTACACTTGGGTAGAAAAGGTAATTAAAAAGGGAAAAGAAGCCATTGGAAAATCCATAAAAAAATATGAAGATCTCAAAAACAAACTCAATGAAATTGATGAGTTAATTGAACAATGTGATAATGAGTTGTTCTATCTTGAAGGAGTTCTCCCCAAACTGAATTGTATTACTCATCTTGATGAATATTTGGTTGAAAGGGAAGGAATTGTATCACTTGAGCATATGGGAACTCAATATGCTATTGAATAATTGGCTACAATCAGGATTGAGGTTTTGAAGGAGATCAGGGAGAAAATGGAGACAGAAAAGGAAATGGGTGGATAAGACTATAGACACCATTGATTTGAAATTGGAGGACATGGTATTTGACAAGTTCAAAAAGAGTTATGGTGATCTAAAAATGACTTCTTATTTGGTTCCTTTGAGAAAATCATACAAAAAGAAAATTTCTCCTATGAAGTCATCAAGACATTGATGAGGATGGAAACTAGGATTTCAAAATTAAAAGAAAAACCATGGGAGTATAAATAGAAGATGGATCAATGTGTGAATGCACTAAGCAGAAGTCCCTCATATTCCAACATCACACAAGGCCAGATGAGGATGAGATAAAATAGTTGTTCTAGAAATATGACGCATATAGAGAGACAACCAAAGGAAGAAGAAGGTGATGAAAATAAAGATGCAGACATGAAGACCGAGGAACAAGCCTAGGCTTGTTTTCTTTGAAATTTATTTTCATCACTTTTTAATTACTACTCTTGTTTCATAAGAATTGAATATTACTTTGAAGTTGTTATTTTCACACATGAATTTAATTTGATACAATGCATTATATTTTTATATTGCTTGGATAATATTTCAAATCCATTATGAAGCATATGAACTAATGTAAATGTTGTGTTATCTTTTGTATTGTGGAAAAAGAAAAATGGGGTTCTATAGGGCCCCAACCCATGAAGAAAAGTTACAAAAAGTTCCATATATTTTCGAGAACTACATCAAAAAAAGTGCATTATGAGAATAAAATATTAAACCATCCTTTGCTACCACCTTAAGATCTTCTCCAAATGAGGATATTTTTCTCAATAGCCTATTATTTCTTGGTAAATCCCTTTAACCTTGATCCGATTGAACAAATATGAATTCCCCAAACAAATTACGAGACATCCCCATGTCCCTTAATGTGTTCATGTCCATCCTAGGACCATCCAAAATCCTCCCCAATTCTATCTTCTTCTAAAGAGAAGATACCCAATCCAAGAGATCTAAACCACCACCAGAAATGTTGTTTTCCTTTTACCTTATAAGGAATAGAACTAGTTGGAGTAGGTTGAATGGAAGCAAGTTGAGAAGGATCAATGGGAGTGGATGGAAGGATAAGCACTGTGGGTCTTGGACCCAATGGGAAAAAAGTTCTTGGAGCTTGACTCACCTTTAGGCCATCTTGTGAAGCGTGAATGTTCCTCGGAAGTGGAACAGTTGAGGTCCTGATAACTTGTGATCCATCAAAGATGATTATTTTTATAAATGGATTGAGGGCTATAAAATGGAATTTCCTTTATAATTTTATGCCTGGGGTGCTAAAGAAATGAAGGCCCTGATTCCTCTTCATCTAAAATAATAATGGGGGCTAAGAATTGGATTCTCTCCTTTTCTTTCTTGTTGATAGTGGTGGTGTTGCAGATGGTTGAGATGACATAGGTCATGTTGGACCTTTTTCCAAAGAAGAAAGACACTTCTCTAATTCATGCATTTTATAAGCAAGGGAAAGCACAATATCGATTGAAGTATTATCATAAAGCACATAAGAATCAGAAGGAATTTATTTTTGAACAATTTTTTCATCACATAAGAAATGGCATTCATAGTCATTTTCTCCTGCTATAGCAGGTCTTCTCTCGATCCAAAATTTTTTCAAGCACCTCTAGTTTCTTCTGATTCTCCCATCAAAGAAGTGATAATACATAGATTGAAATGCTGAAAAATAGGATTAATCTTGATTAGCCTCAGCATGAGAGAAATTCAAACCGCATGGTGTGTCAAAGGCCCTTTGTTGTCCCCTGGGTCAGCTATCTCAAACAAATCCTTGACGAACGCTTCATCTGGGTTTGACATGTCAAAAATATGATTTAAGTCTTCTGAAGATATCTCCTTCAAGCTTATTGCTACCACTACCCTTTCCATCACACCAAAAAATAAGTCTGGAAAATCTATCACGTTCAAAGGTAAAGAGAAAATGTGTTTTAAATGAGAGGTAGACAAGCTAAATTTATAGAAAGATCCATAAAAACAAGCTGAGCTGGATAGAATAATTTCCATTGAATGAGAAGAGATGTTTTTCTCGGATCGTATAAGGGAGGTAAATGTGAAGAAAAATAATATCTTGCAAAGGGATGATAATCAACTTTACATGACACAAAATAGGTGGAAAACGTCCAACTCTGAGAAATGCAAAGAAGATTGTGTGTATCTAGAGGGAAATATTCAAAATGTAAGAATGATTATCAGTCCCATAAAACCATTATGTGGGCACCGAGGAGTTATGGAAAATAATTTCCAAACTAACCCAAAAGAAGCCAAAATTGATGATGTTAGGATAAATTATGTAAGCATTTTATTACCACATAAAGAATAGAATATACATCCGATAATATTTGTGATGCATTTCTCCACTTGGCACAATAAAGGATAAGATACTCCAACAAAAGAATAAAACAGTATTCCTTTGGAATATCCGGTGGAATATTTTAGATGGGGAAAAAACTCAAGGAATGAAAAAATAAGTTGTATAGATATGAGAGGCATGTTCTCATATCGGAAGGGGGTTAAAATTTTCTAAAATTGTTTTAGAGAAAGGCGTAAACTGAGAGAAACCATTTTTCCAAGAACTTGTCTAGAGAAACCTGTTAATTTCCTTAGCCTTCAAATCGAATCATGTCAAGATGGTTACGAGTATACAACCATTGACAAACATTGAGATTGTAAATGAAACTTTCCCTTGCTGATAAATTTGATGAGCCTTGAGTTAATTGTGTTAATCATGAGCATTGTTGTGTTTTCTTTTAAGTTGAGATGTTTCAAAATAGTTATTCATGTTCCTATTGCAATCTTATGTTAGGAATCCCTCTAAATCACACAAAACCTTGTCCTTATGGTAGCATCATGGTAATTGCAATTGTGTTGTGGTAAGAGATTTCATTTCATTGTGCAATAAATAATTTTAAATTCATTTTTCTTCCATTCTATTGATAAAGGTTGTTTGTAAGTCTATGAGTGTATCTTAGATGTGATGGATCGGGGATCCTTGATTTTTAATTGATTTTTTAACATGAGTTTTTATGTTTAAATTCTCAAAGAATGTGTGAAACCGTGTATCTTTGGGCTTCCATGGGTGCACATTTTCTGGTTGAAACTTCATTATTGGCTATTCAAAGTGTTTTCATAATCTTATTTGGTAGATTTTCCATCCTTTGTTAAAAGTTCCCAAATATTTTACATAATCAACTTTATCTTGCTTAATTCCCCAACAAAACACATCCATAAGTGATAAATCCTATAAGAACAACCTCTTCTTGCAATGTTTATCCATGAATGCTAAGAACATTTGTTGAATTTATCCATCCTTTACTCAAAATATAAAGAAGAAAGCCGCTTTATTGTTGTCTTTAGAACTTGAATCTTGTCTAGAGGCATCTCGCATTTTCTAGGGTGATAACTTGTGAGAGTCGATTATGTTTCATTGACCATGTATTCTCAAGTTTTATCTCTCAATGTCCTAAAAGGAGATTCAAAAATTGGTTATCCATTCAATTCTCTTGCAAATACAAGTTATAAAATGGTCCTCTCACCCTAGTTGAAGGAAGAACCTAAAGTAGTAGGGTAGGTCAAACCCTTAGCATAGTGTTATCCAACTTCTCCAAGCTCAAGTGACAAAGAGTCAATTAGACCCTTCCTCGGCTACAAAATTACTAAAATTCTGATCTATTTGTCTCTAAGCATCCTTCTCATCCTATCGATGCTGCTTGATTTCAAAGGGAGAACCGATTTGGGTACCAACACCTCTGATCTGTTTCAGGGAATATTTGTGCAAACACAGATAAATATCAACCTCTGGTAACACATTAAACATGTTAAGATGTAAACACATGGTCTAGACATCATCCTTTGTTGATATTTATGAAAATTGAGCTTGATCAAAAGTTATTTTCTTGATATTTTCCTATTTTAAGAAAGCTTTCCATTAAATTTTCTTGGCTAGGGGTAAATATTGACAAAGGATGCTGAGATTTGTCAAGATTTGTTGAAATTGATCATTAATTTGTAGTTGACAAGTCATTCACAGTATTTACACATCTAAGGTGCAAGACCTTAGTGGTGACTCCATATTGTCTAGAATGTCTGATAAATACCAGTTCCTCAAGATTTAAATAATTGAAAATATGTCATTAAGATCTGTAAAGCTAGAAGGAAGAAGGACCTTATTTAATACAAATCCTGCTAGAAAATTGTTTCCAGAGCTTGGAAGGACAAATCCAAATAAGAAACAATTTTGCAAAGCTTTGGGAGATCAAATGTCAGAAGAGAAGGTAGTGCTTGTGGTTGAAATTGATCATCCTTTGATAGAGGACTATTCTAGTTCCTCAGACAATTCTGAATCAAGTAGTCCCCGTAAGAATCTATATACTCAAACCGGTGATGGGATTTCATTTACAACTAATATAAGTATTCCTCATTTTCCTCTTTTGTCACTTAAAACTAATAGAGTTTTTTTGTGAAACTGATTCATTAAGGGACCATTACTTTGAAGACCATACACCATTTCCTCAAAGACCTCTTGTCCTACAATGTTTTAATCCTCCCATAGGGACACCTCCTCAAAATAGCATGACTCAACCTCTACCTAGACCTTCCTTTGTTGTAAATGTTTTTGGACCCATATATTTCACAAGCATGGTGGGATATCCTAATGCAGTTCCACAAGAAATAAGGAATGGGATGCCTAAGTTTCAAGTAAACAATGTTATCACTGGTGACCAACACCTTAGAATTTTTTTCAATACTATGGAGGATTTTGAGATTGAACATGAAGATGTTTATATAAAATTGTTCATCCATACCTTAGAAGAGGATGCACGTGATTGGTACAATTCCTTACCAAAAAATCAATTGATTCATGGACTGAGATGAAAAATGCATTTAGATCACAATATGGGGACAAAAATGATCCAATGTTTCTTCTCTCTGAATTTGAAAACATTAAGAAGAATCCCAATGAGCCTGTTCAATACTTTAATACAAATTCAACAAAACCTTGACTAGATTGCCTATAATTTTGAGGCCAAGTGATGAGTCCTACCTAATAAAATATTCTGATGCTTTTGATAAGAAAGCTACATATTATTTGAGGGATAAAAACCCTAGGACTTTAAGGAAAAATTCTCTATAGTAGTGCAAATAGAGAATATTATTAAGGCAACAAGCAAACCTCTGAAAAGGGAGGGTGTTAAATTAATTAATCCCAAGAAGCCTCAAACAAGTAAAGGAGTTGATCTGGAGGAATTTGTTAAGACTTTGGCTAGAGCAGTGAAAGAAATATCTCATAAACTTGCTAGAGCATAGAAATGTATAGGAAAAAGTTCTCATGGTCAGCACCAACCTCAGGGCCAAAATAGATTTGTAAATCATCCAAATCATCACAGATCATATGAGAGAGGAAAAGGGCCCATGGGATTAGGAAATAAACAAAACCAAGAGAAAACAAATTAGTCCCTTATCCCTTAATTGTAGGGTTTTATGGTGGAATAAAATCATGTTATTGATTGGTGTGATAAATGTTTCTTACCACATTCCCCATGTGATACTAATGAATAAATTGAAGAGGTTGATGATGATGCTACTTTTGGTGATGTGTGCATGATGGAATTCCCTGATAGTCCACAACAAGAAGCCACTTCTACTAAATTATTGAGTGCCATAACTGTAGAATTTTTTTGGAATTGTATAGATCATGTATCTCCTCTTCCTTCTACTAGTGATATTGATGTTGATATGGTCCAAGATTTTGACTTACCCAATCATGATTTTGAATATTTAAGGGAATTGATGATTAAGAAATATGATGGTGGAATTCCTTCTGAGGAGGATAGACAATTATTAATGAATGTAGTGGTGGCCTAGGAGAAAGAATATAATCTAAGAAATAGAACTATCAAAATGGGAGGGCCACAACCCAAACTAAAGACTCCTCACCTAACTAATATTCTGAAGGATCCTCCTAAGAAAGATGTGCCAATCAAAATCCTAGCTAATGCCAATAGACCCAATAACTCTAGCCAAGCCATAAAGAATCTTATACCCAAAGAAAAAGAAGTTACTCTCCTCCCAACACAATATTACCCAAATATGTCCCCTGTGATATTGCTAATATTTTGAGCCAGATTCAAGTCACTATACCCATTATTGAATTTCTTAGGATCCCTAATCATAGGAAAAGGGAATTTGAGTATTTGGGATTCAAGGAGGAGGTAGTGCCCCCAGAAAGGATGTAAATAGTTTGAATCTTCCCCCGTGACTACAAAGTTAGAGGTTCCGTAGTATTGGAAGACTTGTTAGAATCTCCCGAGGTATCTTTGGGTACTTCCCTTATTGAATCTCAACTTGATGTTGATCATTTTAATACTACTTTAATCATCAAGGACATACTTGTGCACAATTATATGTTTGATTTAGGGGCTTCATGTAATGTGATGCCTCTTGAAGTGATGAATGAATTGAAAATAAAGGTAATAACATACTTTGGAAAGTGCACTGCTATGGATTCAAGAGAAGTGTCTGTGATTAGATATGTTAAAGGTCTAGTGGTGCAATTGGTAGCTTGCCTTGGTAAGTACCTAACCATGAATTTATTTATTGTGGACTCGCCTCGCTGAATGGGGTATCTTTGTTATCAAGAAAGTGGGTTGTCAAGTGTTGGTGGAAGTGTGCATATGGATATGTCATATGCCACCATACCAATAGAGGGGAACCTTGTCAATTTGTGTGGAGAGAAGAAGATGCTACATCTGATTGAAGATCCTAATAATCCTTCTTATGAAGTTCTCAGATACTGATACATGGATGTTAATAATTTTGTGGGATATGTTGATTTTGAGGAACATGGTATTAATAAGAGTGAGTGTCTTGAATAAGTTGGTATCCCATGGACTTTGATGTTTGATGGAGCTTGCTCCAACTTGGTAAATGGTGTTGGGGTTGTCCTTGTATCTCCAAAACAAGAAATCTTTAAATTTTCTTTCAAACTTAAATTTGAATACATAAATAATATTACCGAATATGAGGCACTACTTTTGGGTTTGAGGATTGCATGGAGATATGGTATCAATTACATATTTGTTAAAGGAGATTCAGGGGTTAGTGGTCAAACGAGTCATAAAATTATATGCTAAAAATTAGAAGATGAAACAATCTAAGTGTGTAATTTGGGATTTTATTGAAATTTTTGACTCCTTTAATATATTATATCATGATATAACTCAAAAATTTGTAGCAGATAGGTTGGTAGTGCTTGGATCCAGGTTTGAAAATTGCATTGTTTCTCCTTATTGTGATTATGATATTGAAGTGTTGTCAAGACCATCTATCCCTGATAATGTAAAACATTGGCAAGTTTTGAAGATGATTCCCAGGTTCAGAGTTTTTTGCAGAATGAAGGATAATTTACCAACCAATGTATGGAATTGGAACCAATGGTTTTTGTTTATGATGGTAAGGAAACCCTGTTTGGAAAGGATATTATTCAGTTAAAAACCAACACCATTCCAAGAGGGTTGGTTTCTTTAGAATCAAATTTTGATAATGCTAACAAGGTAGTTCATAGACATATCTCAGCCTCAAGAGATGTGGAAGAGCATAATCTAGGAACTAAAGAAAATCCCAGAAAATATGGTTAGGAAGTAATTTGAGTAAGGAGGAAAATCAATCCTATTTTGAATTATTGAGGAAATACCAAGACTGCTTAACATGGACTTACTCAGAACTTAAAGCATATAGGGAATATCTATTTCAGCATGAGATACCCTTGGAACCTAATGTTAAACCATTTTGGTAGAAATAGAGGCCTATCAATCCAATTCTCGCCTCGAAATTCAAGAATATTCAAACATGTTAAGAGATGGAGGGATAATACAACCAACAAGATACTCTTCATGGGTAACAAACTTAGTGTCTCATTAGGAAAAGAATGGAGACATAAGGCTTTATGTGGATTTTAGAAATTTGAACAAAGCCTTAATCAAGGATAATTATCCATTGCCTAATATGGATAATATGTTGCAATTGGTCACATGATCTAAACTTTTTCAACTCTATATGGATTCCTAGGGTACAACCAAGTGGAAGTAAAGCAATAAAAAATATTCAAAATCTGCTTTTACCACCCCGTGGGGAACTTATGTATATGTGAGAATGTCATTTGGGTTGATGAATGCTATAGACACATTTCAAAAGGCTATGGATGTTTCTTTCTCATTATACATCAATGAATTTATTTCAGTTTATCGGGATGATGTGACCGTATTTTCAAGGAATAGAAATGATCATTTAAGTCATGTTTGAAAGATGTTAATAAGATGTAGAGAGTATGGGATTTCATTAAATCCTAAGAAGTGTCATTTTGGTGTCCAGAAAGAAAAATTGTTGGGGCACATAGTATCTAGGGAAGGGTTCATGATAGATCCCGAAAGGGTAGAAGCTATCAACAAGATTCCCATTCCCATGTCAAGGAAAGGTATTCAATATTTTGTGGGAAAATCAATTTTATTAGGAGATTTATTTCAAAATTTTCTGAAATAATTATTCCTATCACTAAAATGTTAAATAAATATTAGATAATTTAGTGAGAATATGAAGTTGTACAATATTTTGATGGGATTAAAGAAGCACTCAAGAATTCCCCTATCCTAGCTAGTCCAGATTACAAAAAGGTTTTTCAAATTTTCTCTTTTGCTTCAGAGAGCACTATTTATTTTGTCCTATTACAAAAGGATGATGAATTTCATGAAAGACCAATTGCTTTCTTTAATAAGTCCATGTAAGGGTCTGAATTGAAATATAATATCATGGAGAAACAATATTTTGCACTTGTTAGAGCTACAAAAATATTTAGACCATATATTCTGAGCTCCAAGATTGTAGCATATGTTCCCCACACTATGGTGAAGTACATCCTATCATAAATGGAAATGTCAAGCAAAATATGTTGGTGGGTGAATAAATTACAAGAATATGATATGGGCATTTAGACCAAAAACCGGTAAGGGGTTTGGTCTTGCAATATTAATGGCAAAAAGTAATTTGCATGCCATGGAAATTAATGAAGTGGAAGGAGAAAGTGATAATACTCGGGATAAACCTCCTAAACCTAGGATAAGATTCCATGTGGTACAAAGATGTTATATTCTACCTCGAAACCTATAATTTCTAGGTCATTTGGATAAGAATCAAAGAAGGACACTCAGGATCGAACTCCTAAAAATATGTTATGATTGAGCATGGGTTAGCCTAGAAAAACCTAGAAGGAGTTTTATTGAGGTGTATAACAGAGGAAGAGGTGCCCAAGATTATTGATGAATTTCATGGGGGTATGTGGAGGTCACTTTGCAAGAAGAGTATCTGCTCATAAGATCCCGAGAGTATGTCATACAATTTTCAAAGATGTAGCATTGTTGGCTGGAAAGTGTGAAAGTTGTCAAATATTTTTTGAGAAAATTAAATCATCAAGTGATTTTCCTTTGCAACTAGTATCTCTGTTGAGGATCCATTAACAATGGGGTATGGATTTAATAGGATAAATTTCATATTCCTCAAGTGCGGGCACAAGTGGATTCTAGTAGCTATAGACTATTTTAATAAATGGGTGGAGGCCATACCTACTAAAAAGGCAACTCACCAATTAGTTATGGACTTCCTCCTAAATGATATTATCTATAGATTTGGAGTACCACAAGAATTGTGGTGACAATGTTATGAGATTTAGAGCTAAACCTTTAATAATTATGTGTCGTGAAGATGGTATCAACTTTACCTATGCTTCCAATTATAATCCACAAGGAAATGGTCAAGTTGAATCAAATAATAAAAAATTACTCAAGATACTCGGAAGAACTCGGAGGTTAACAAAAGAAAGTGGGGTGAGAAAATCAAGTTTGATTTATTAGCGAGACAAAGTTAAACTAAAAGAGTTACTTGGAAAGAGTCCTTTCGAGTTGGTATATGGGATTCAGGTTGTGTTGCCCTTACATCTCCAACTATCATCTTATCAATTTTTACAACAAATTTGGGAAGAGGGGTGATCCATAGAGATCCAAAAACACCACTTCATCGCTTACATCAGCACTAGGAAGAAGAAAGAATAAAAATGAGAAAAATTAGGTAAACAGAGGTTCTGGGAAAGAACCACCACTGTGCGATCAGGTCGGCGTTTCAGAGAACCACCTCTAGCCGGGCGGTGATCCTCAAACCGCCTGCCAGCCTGTGGTGGTGGTCATGTCACTTTCGATAGAAAAGAGAATTGAATACGAATGGACACGTTTCTGAAGCACCCATCTGTGTCTCTTCCCTTCCATGCCCCTTCACATCCTCCAGTGTGCAGGAGGACATGGGAAGGCCTATAAATGCATGAAAGGAGCAAGAGAATAGAATGGGGAAGATCAATAGAGATCGAGAAGCGAGTTAATGAGAGCAGTGAGCAACATCTTTAGTGCTTTGGAATGGAATTGTAGGAGCAAGGTGTAGAAATAGAGAAAACAAGTAATTGGAGAGAAGGTGGACACTATTGCTACTCTTCATACTTATTGTAATATGTAAATTGTCTATATTAGACCAATAAAAATGGGAAGAAAGAGCATTTTCCCTTCCCGACTGGTTTTCCTCCATTGGAGGTTTCAAGATAAAATTGTTGGTGTTGAAGTTTTGTATTCTTTCCCACTCTACAATTTCCTTTCTATAGCACTAGATAATCACTCATGAAGCTCTAATATTTCAAGAAAACTATCATTTTCCAAAGTTGAAAGTAGAACAATAATTTTATGTGATTCGTAGAGTTCCAAAGTAGAAGTTTACGATCATTTTGGTATCAGAGCTGATTATATATCTAGGACTGTGGTATTCGAATCTTTTATGAGTTTTGTATGATAGTGACAAGGTCAAAAGGTGAATAAGTTTTACCTTGTGAGCCAGACATTTCTACGAAGAAGTGGAACTGAAGCGAATTCAAACTCAAATGGAGGAAGAGAACTTGGTCCGTAGAGTTTAGATGCTAGATACCACGATGGATAGATCAGCATAGGAAATAATAAGAGATTTCAGATCTGCAAAAGATGGCTTTAGTTAAGCAAGATTCCATGGACTCAGTGGTTTGAGCACTGGCTGAAAAATTTGGTATCGGAGAGAGCCACGAAGAGGAAAAGTGGGAAGAGCATGAAGAGACACCAATTGTAAGCGAGAAGGTAAAATCTGCACATACACCTTTTAAAGTTGAAATGAAAGTGGAAATTAAGAATTTTGAAGGACAAGTAGATGCAAAATTACTGGATAAATGGCTAAAACAATTGGAAGTCTATTTTAGTGTGCATAATGTCACTGAGGCACAAAGGATCACCTTTGCACGTCTCAAAATGGAAGGTCATGCTCTGGTTTGGTGGGAAACCCATCTAGCCACTTGTGAGAAGAAGAAATGTCCTATTGTCAGTACTTGGAAGGTTTTCAAAGAATTGATTAGAGCTAATTTATATCCTATTGGCCATAAGACTGAAACAATGATTAAGTGGTAGTACTTTAGGCAAGGTAGTTGTTAAAACGTGCAAGACTACACTATGGAGTTTCGGAGACAAGTCATGTTGCTTAATATGGACTTGGAGGATGAGGACATTCTGACCAAGTATTTGGGAGGACTTCACACTCACCTTCGAAGGAAGGTAATTTCCACAAACTCCGAGGACCTCAATGAATCTTGTATACAAGCATATTACATTGATGATGAGAAGAAGCAAGGAGAAATAGAGCCAAAGGGAGACCAATCAATAGAATAGCAGACAAAGAATAAGGGAATACAAGTAACAAAAGTAAATGGAAAGGTAAACATATCGTTACTTCTTTGCATACTTGTAGAGATCCCAAGAAATTCTGTAAGAATTGTGATGTAAATGGACATACTGATGCCACATTTTGGAAATTACATCTGGAATTACACCCAAGGCACCAAACCAATGATTCCAAGAAATCCATGACCACTGTGAAGACAGAAAGGGAGGTGGAAATTGAGGATGATTCAGATGTAGACGAAAGGCTAGGATGCATGACCACTAACATGTACAGAACAATAGAAGAAGAAGAGATGAGTAAGCTATTTCAAATCAAAATCCAAATCAAGAAGACTAAGGTAAACACTTTAGTAGATTCTAGTTCTCAGTCAAATTTGATTTCTGATGCGGTTGTAGAACAGCTTGGCCTAGAGACTTACACACATCCACATCCATACCCATTGGGATGGGTGAAGAAGGGTGTAGAAATACAAGTTATAAGGAAGTGTAAGTTTTAGTTTGGGATAAATACCCAATATATAGATGTATTAGAGGCTAATATTATTCCACTTAATCCATTTAACATTGTATTTGGAATTCCTTACTTATATATCGTGGATTTTGTGTTCATGAGGAGGGAGAACTGATTCAGATGGGTTAAGGACGGGGTTAGTTTCAACATCCGGGCACACCAGAGAAAGTCAAAGAAGGCTATGGTAAGTGCCAACCAAGCACAAAGACTTACTCAAAAAATCACCAGTTTTGTTTACTTTCATTGAAAGAAAAGCAAGATGGACTAGAGAGCACAACTATTTTGGATAATACTTTTAGTTTTTGCAGAAGAAGCCACCATAGGAACCTGCTTCATTCAAACTTCCGCTATGCAGTCACCGTATCTACATACAAATTCACTAGACCTAACCATGGGACAGCAGGAAGAAGAGGAGATACAAGGAATGATGGTGAATATAGAAACAATGTACTTAGAGAGGATTCATCCAATCCATCTCAAGAGATAGAGACATACAAGGACTAAACCACTACAGTATGGGACCTTCGCCATACTTGAGTAGGTTGGAGAAGAAACCTTCATGCCATAATTCATGCAGATTCATGTGATAGCAGGTTGTAAGAGCTCACATCCACTAACACCATCTATGCATGGAAAAGAAGGAAAAATACAAAAGTTACCTTCCAAAGAGTATTGTACTCAAGGAAACTCGGAGGATGATGTAGCACTAGAGAAACAAAGTAGAGATCCACAAGAACCTTGGTAGGTTGGATGAGAGAAGACACCAAGGCAGACCCCGATGGTACTCGAAGGAGTATGAGAGGGAGTTGATTCCTCTACCACTCCACCACTAAGATTTTGTGGGACCAAAAGCCTCTCAAGTATGGGAGGTATGATCCATAGGGATCCAGAAAAACACACCACTTCATCAATTACATCAACACCAGGAAGAAGAAAGAATAAAAATGATAAAAATGAGGTAAACAGAGGTTATGGAAAGAACCATCGCTTTGTGCAGAGCGGCATTTAGAACCACCTCCTGCAGGGTGGTGATCTTGAAATCAAGCTGTTGCCCGGCGGCGGTCCTGTCACTTTCAGATTTAAAAGAGAATTGAATACAAATGGATGCATTTTTGAAGCACCCATCTGTGTCTCTTCCCTTCCATGCCCCTTCACATCCTCCAATGCACGCAGGAGGACATGGGAAGGCCTATAAATGCATGAAAGGAGCAAGAGAATAGAATGGGGAAGATCCAGAGAGATCGAGAAGCAGAGTTAATGAGAGAAGTGAGCAAGATCTTCAGTGCTGGAATGGAATTGTAGGAGCAAGGTGTAGAAATAGAGCAAGCAAGTAATTGGAGAGAAGGTTGACACTGTTTCTACTCTTCATACTTATTGTAATCTGAAATTTTTATATTAGACCAATAAAAATGGGAAGAAAGAGCATTTTCCCTTCCCGACTGGTTTTCCTCCATTGGAGGTTTCCAGGATAAAATTGTTGGTGTTGAAGTTTTGTATTCTTTCCCACTCTACAATTTCCTTTATATAGCACTAGATAATCACTCACGATGCTCTAATATTTCAAGCAAAATGTCATTTTCCAAAGTTGAAAGTAGAACAATAATTTAATGTGATTCGTGGAGTTCCAAAGTAGAAGGTTACGGATCGTGGGGTAGATAGAACCATTTGATACAAGGATGAATCAAATATTGGAATTAGATGAAGAAAGAAGGGAATCTCATCAAAGGCACCTTAAGTTCGAGAGAGACTCGAGAATTTTTTTGATAAAAAGGTGACCCTAGAGTCACAAAATCAGAAATATGGTATTATTGGAGGATAGTAGGCATGAAGAAAAAGGAAAACATGGAAGGTTTGATGCATTATGGATGGGGCCTTACTCGTAGATATAAGAATTGGTGAGCATACTTTCTTTCTAAAATATTTGGATGAATATTTACTCGGAATTGTTTGTCAATGGCGGGCATCTCAAACACTTTCTAGACTAACACGATCATGTATGAATTTTTGTACAAAGTGTACATTTTTGTAAATATGTGGTTTTTGTTTCCCATTTTGTTTTCCCCGGTCTACAAAGTGACCAGCTTTCCTCGATATTTTGGTATGGCCTTGTGATGTACATCAAGTATTTTTGACCTAGTGTGTGTTTTGAGTGAATCCATATCCCAATGGATTTTAGGCACTTGGTTTGTTAATTTTTGATTTGTATGGTTTTTATGGCACCTACAGGGGTGCCCATCCCCGATTCGGATTCAAAGTGTTAGTGCTCATTTGGATCTCACCCTATTATTTGGTTTCTTCCTTTACAAATTTTACTTTGAATGGTCTTCTCGTATAAAAATATGTATTTGAAGATATAGTAATGGTGAATACATGTGAAAATATTGTGCTTAGGATGTAAATCTTATTTTTTTGGTCGAGGAATGTAATAGTCATGTTGTCTCTATAAAATCCTGTCAAAAGATGACTACGAATTGGGAGTAATTTTGAAAGAAAATCTTGTATATCGCCGAGTTGGCCATTTGTTACCAATTCTATAATTTTCTCTCGCCACCCGAGGTTATGTGGCATATTCCCATTAGTTGCAACATCATGGGCATTATTTGCAAGATTAATACAAATTCATAATGGTTACAAGATGCAAAATTGGCCATGAGGCTCAACGAATATTCCTTGGAATATTTAAAGTCAAAGGATATAAAACATGAGTTGACCTCATCCCAAAGAGATACACGTGTCAAAAGGTAATTTGAGCAGGAAACAAGGATAACATTGTTTTCTTTAGCACTAAGTTAATGAAATGAAAAGTGGAAGGAAACACACGAGACCCACCAAAGGAAACGTGCCGCATTTTTAGGTGAAGGTCAAAGGAGAAGGGCCTCGTGTCAAGAATGTAGTTTTTATGCTCAATCGTAAAATAGACAAGTTTGCAAAAAAAAAAATCAGAGCTCCGTTGTCTCCAAGAATTGAACACATGTCAAGATATCAAATAAAAATTCAGACACGAGTGATCGGGAACAATGTGTTAACTTGTTTACAATTAAAAATTTGTGAAAAAATACATAATGGTTCCCCGAGCCTATAGAATTGTTCCACGTGGATGGCTCACAATCAAAAAGGGGGAGACAATATATATGTCCATGATTCAATGCATTTATGGATTCTGCCATTAATGCGCTTTTGCACAAATAAAGTAGAACTATTGAAGTTTTCAAAATAATTTGAGCCTTTTTATCATGTGTCAAAATTAAGGTGCCATTGTTATCAAGAATTTTAGAAGAACAAAGTGAAATTGATTACAAAGCATCGATTGGGAGCTAAAGGTTTGAGAATCTAAGAAGCATAGAGGTTTACATGGACGTCTACATAGGAAATTGGTAAGGATTGAATTAATTTCATAATTTCATCATTTTTACTATAAAATTTGTAAAAAGAATGAAAGTAAAAACTAGGGCACAAAAATGAAGACATTGTCATCGCTTTTTTGTTACATCCGAATTACCAATGATCTATAAAAGATTACGTAAATGATTTAATGAATGCGGATTTAAATGAGTTCAAAAAATATTGAATAACTTCGAACAAGACTGAAATCATGTAAGTAATCGATGCTATTAACATTTCCTTAGTTGGTGTTATACCCCCTTATGTTCACATCCCCAATTAGTGAGACTTTGTGCCATGAATTATAATCCGGAAAAGAGGGAAGTTCTAGATGGAAGTTGTGAAGTAGTACTAACTTTGACACCCAATGCCTTTAGAATAATGTTGAAATTTCCAATGATCAAAACTCCAATAACCTTAGGTATTGATTTTTCCCTTCAGGATTATGAAACCAAGAAGAAGGATTATAAAAATTTATAAACACCAAGTGGTTGTTGGCAGATAAAAAGGTCACCACTAGGATTCCCAAAAAGTTGGTTAGGGCACAATTTGTAGAAGAGGTAGAGGATGTGATCGTGTTGCTAAGTAGAATGGTTTGTTTAGAAACAAAAAATGAATTCAAATAATGGATGTGCCCCTACATGTGGATTGTTTTAGAAAGGAAGGGGAACATTTGTTGGGAAACCCTCATAGAAAATTCAATTCATGAGCACCTTCTAGCATTGAAATTCAAGATGGGTGGTCTTGGGGAATTGGAATTTTACATGATGACATACCTAATTTACAACATTTTAGGCCACAGATGCTTCCTTGGCCTCATACGACGTAATACCTTCAAACAGAGCTAGATGCATGATGTTTTCCCCAATTACAATTGAGTAATTGGACATGAAATGTAAGGTTGGTGAACGATGCATTTTTTGCACCTATTATATGTTTGTTTAAACTTGAATGGGAACAATATAGGATATCAAAAGAGGATAGAAACACAATAATGGAGTTTTGTTGTTTCTTTATTCAGTATAGAAAATTCACTTACATAAGAGCTAGTGGATTTGAAGGACAACCTTACAAATTGCCAAGGTATTTGGATGACAAGATGGCTTTATGTGAGTTAGCAAGACAATTGACTCTGTTCATAAGATGATTGTTGGAAAACATAAGACAAATATCAAATTCCCCATCAAAATTAGAAGATATTCCTGCCCTTCCATCATAAAAGCTAGGATGATGGAGGAAGAAATGAAGAGGTTTGAAATGGAAAAATTTGAGGCAAGGTCAAATTATGACATTAGGTGGGTGGTAAATACTTTGGAAAATTCCTTTGAGCATGAGCCTCATTTTGAGGACTACTAGATGAATTGCAGGGATGAGGAAGAAGTTAGACTTAGATACTTCTCAAGAATGACCCTTACACAAATTATTGATTTCAAAATTATTGTAGTACCATGGGGATTGTAGATGATCAACAAGTTGTGAGTCAATTTTATATTGACCAAGGAATAGAAGGTCACCAATGACACCCATGAAGTGGGATGAAGAGGAAGCAGATGACCAATATGGTAGGATTTTTGATGTAATGAGAAGGACTCTGACCTAGTTAAAAATAAAGAATATTGATTTGTCTATTCAAAATATAAGGGTGCTCAACAAGTTCAGAGAACTAGGAATTTTGAAGGATGATCTTCCTCCGTTGAAGGAGGGAGATGATAAAATCGATCCATTAGGAGGAAACGTTCCTCAACTACCTTCAAAAATACCCACAACATGAATTTTTTATGAGTGGAATTCAACTACCAATGGGACGGGAACCTCTATGTTTGCTTTAAAGAAGAAAACTAAAGAGATGCTTCTAAAATCTATGGAAAATGCTCCTATCACTTTTACAGTACCATTTCAAACAAAAGGAAATGGTGTAGCTACACAAAGGACTCCTCCAAAATTTTTACCAGAGCCCCAAAATACTGAAATTTTGATGAGAGGGGCAATGACAAGTGCCAACATCCAACCTAAGTCACAGAGTGTTAAAGAAAGGGCACACCAAGCATCAAGCAATTTGAAAGGAAAAAGAAGAAATACAAGATTGTATTTGAACAAACCTTAGTAAGAGAAGGTGATCATACACATAGGAGACACAAACATAAGAAGGATGAAGTGATTAATCCTCCCATGCCCATTAAGGAACAAGAAAGAGTAGTTGTCTCCATGACTCATCAAGAAATTCCATCACCAGACAATAGGTTGACCAAGATAGGCCAATTATAAAACCATTATCTCTTGCTTCACCAAAGTGAAAGGTATGAGTATCCCTTCTTTTTATCAATTACATGAATCCACAATAGGCCCAATTGAGATAGTAGATATAGATGCAAATGAGGAAGTTCCTACATCTAAGGCATCTGAAATAATAGTTGAAAAATAAGAAGTAAAAGGTACAAATGTTCCTCAATCAGGTGAGGAAGTCAAGGAATCTATCCATGTGCCAATTGTTGCTTCAGAAGCTCTAATGTCAGAGGTATTTCCTAAAATTCAAGCCATTTCATAGGTGAACAAGTCGAGATCCAATCAATTTTTGGTAGGGAGGCTACGGACACCAAAACATTAGTTGAAAGGATCACCGAAGAGAAAAAAGTTCAACCAAAGTAGTGAATCACCACAACAAGAAAAGTCTGTTGAAGAAAAGGTAATGGAAGTTGTAAAAGAAATTGGTATAAAGGAAAAGGTTGATGACAGTGAGAGTATGCAAAATATTGATAAATGTAAAGAATTGACTATTGAGAGCTAGCCTACCATGTCACCAAATGAGGAATCAAAAGAGAAAAAGGAGATCAATATGTCAGTTTATGACAATATCCCCATCAAGCAGCAACCTCTAAAGGAGGAAGAAATTGCAGAAGGAAAAGGATTTCCCAAGGAAACAACATCAACTCAGGAATCCCCCAAAGAAAATGTAGAATATGTGACTACACCAAGTGGGAGATGAACAAAGAAAATATTACAATTGTTTATGTAACTCCAAAATAAGTTGATCAGCCCCAAGAGCAAGACCAAGGAAAATAGAAATTGGGTGAAAATCCAACACAAAATGAACCTAAGGAACCCAACCCCAATTGATTCAACAAGGCTCTCATGAACAGGTTGTTAATCATATTCCTCCTTCTTTGTTTCTTTCATTTCCTTAGTGGTGTCTTCCATATCCTTCTTTTCACATGCAATTTCATGACCACCCTGCTCAATATCCATTGGTGTAGTCTCTTCCGTCTTTTAAACCTCCTCTACATCATTTTCTAGTGAGATAGTAACAATTCTCCTAGGCTTTGAAGTTTTACTATTTTTAGTGCGAAGCCTTTGAGATCTCCTAGATGTTTCAAGGGATTTTCTTGAGGACTTTATTTTTCCCTTAGAGGAAGAGGACTCAAGTGTAGATATATTTAGTAAAGTTTCAACAACAAGAATCCTGTTAGGAGAGATGGGCCTAGGGCCTTGCTCTAGAGATGGAGGTTTTTCATGAACATGTGTTTCTGCAGTGTGGAAGTTTTTGTAGGAATAGGGGTTTCTATAGGAATAGAGGTAGAAGCTATGGTTTCAGGCACAGGTGTGGAAGAACTAGTTGTGATTCTCCTCTTTTTATTCCTTTTTCCCAACAAATCATCAATGTGTTTTCCTAGAAAAATATTCCCATTTTATTGTAGGGTGCTCCTCTCTCTATGCATGTTTGAAAATCAAGGTAATAAGACAGTGATGAGATAATGCAGACCTCCCCCTCTAAGAATCCTTACTCATTTTCTTTAATCTTTCATGTAATAAATTAGGGACATTAACATGTCACCATTCTTTAAATGATTAAGAAATTTAAAATGCACAGTATTCAATCTTGAGCACCTACCCTCAGAGGTGAAGTATTTTATAATGTAATTGGAAACATCATCCCAAAAGGGTTTCAGGGAAGTGTGTAATGTACCTTGTCTATCACCTAAAATTTATCATTATCGTCACCAAATTCCATTTGAGCCTCATGTGGATTTACCTTTGCAAGAAATAGATCACCTTCTATCGGAAGTCCTGTTACTGAAGCTAGAATTTCATCATTCACCTTAGTTGTTAAACCTTTTACAATGGCCTTTCCATCCTTGAATGTGGCAGCAAATTCCATCACCATAGACTCCTTTAATCCCTAAAACGTATTAATATATTCCATTCATCCATTGTCATGGAAATAATAAAATATATGTGGTGGATGTGAAGCTATGAGTGGTCTATAGGCTCATTTTGAATTAGGTATCCTCCCATTTCAAATTTTGCAAACTTCTTGAGCCCTAAGAGGAAAAATCTTGCGCTTTCCGATGATTATGCAAAACATCAAATAAGTGTAAATATTTTGAGTTCTCTATGATTTAAATTTTACAACCAACTCACATGCAACATGAAAAGGCATGTATTAATTTCATTTGAGGGGTTCAAGCGTGTGAGGATAGGTCGTGTGATGAAGTCGGATGATGTGGGTGAAAAATCATATAGTGAAAGATGGTGGCATATTATGGCTTATAAATTCACTCATAACATGGCACAAATATTAATCACATATAATTATTTTATCGCTACTTTATTAAAGTGAATTAAGTGCACTTATCTCAAGATGTACGTTGGATGATAGTGACATGTGTTTTGTCATAATTTTCTCCTTTGGTTGTATGCAGAGTCATCATGACACTTCATGTTGAGGTGCTACACGATGGTGCAAGTTTTGTATAGATTTCTACAAGCTTAGGTAGAGCATGTTAAAGGATCCTTAGTAAAATCAGTTAATTCCTAGAAAGGGAAGGCTAAATTTTTCTCTCTAGTGCTAGTCATCTTCATAAGTACTCACAGAGTGCAATTTGTTCCTTATTTTCTTCATGTAATCACAAGTTATGCTAATAAGAAAACAAAGTGGGGCTTTGTTGCATGCTACTACAAGTGGACATTTAGTCTTTGCATCATCTCCTTCAGTCAGATACCATGTACTTATTGCAACAAATACACCAAATCCTACAAAAAAATTCTAAGAAAACAAAACATGTTATTTGAGTGGTGTTGATCACCAAGAGGGATGATCACATCAATTTTATTCACCCTTGGAGTATTGAACAAGTTGAATATACCAAGGCCATTAAAAATCTTATTCTTCAGCAATTTCAGAAGATGAACCAATAGGTTTAACTTCTCACCTTAACTCTGATGTTCTCATCTTCAGCATGCTTTTCCCTCCTCTGAATTGTTGCATAAAGGTGCTCATATCAGTTGGATTTTTACAACCTCAACCTATGACCATTTACCAAGAGTTTTAATCTCATAGGATCTATGGTAGTGAGTTTCAATGCTCCATTGGGAAATATTTTCTCAATCTCATATGGGCCTAGCCACTTTGTTCTAGTAATTGATATATAATGCCGCAACACTATTCCTTCGACATCATCATGTAGAATTTTTCATTGCTTAATGACATGTTATTCTCTTTGCACCTCTTAAGAAATTATTCTAGATTCTTCATTGCTTCATCAAAAGTATTGTCATATACTATAAAATCATCCATATATACCTCCATGCAGTCATTGGTTACATCTAAAAAAATGCTCAAAACTACTCAATGAAATGTAGTGGGTGCATTACATGAAACAAAAGGAATAACAGAATATGCAAACATTCCCCATGGGAATGTCAATGTGGTCTTATCCTGATCCTCTGGTGAAATATGAATTTGGTTGTAGCCACTATAGCCATCCAGAAAATAAAAATATTTCTTACCAGCAAGAGTGTCAAGTATTTGATCAATAAAAAGAAGAAGAAAATGATCCTTCTTTGTTGTTGTGTTCATCTCTATGTGGTCTTATCATAATCCTCTAGTGCAATATGAATTTGGTTTTAGCCACTATAGTCATCCGTAAAATAAAAAATATTTCTTACCAGAAAGAGTGTCAAGTATTTGATCAATAAAAGGAAGTGAAAAATGATCCTTCTTTGTTTTGCGTTTAGCTCTATACAGATCCACGCAGATTCTCCATTTAGCATTCTTCTTAGGTACAATAACAAGGGGTGACACTCATTGACTATCTGAAATTATATATATGAATCCACCATCCAATATTTTTTTAATTCTTATTTCACTATATCCCTCACTGTTGGATTCATTCTTATTTTTGGTTGTCTCATTGGCTTGCAATTGTCTTTGATGTATATCTTATGGGTATAGAGCTTAGGATGGATCCCATGCATGTCTCCATAGTCCCATGCAAATGTTGTCTTGTGATTTTTAAGAAAATTAATTAATAGCTTCTCTTGTTGCACGCTCAACGTTTTTTTCACATTAAGTGGCTTTCTTGGTGCAATTTCCACTTGCTTAGAGAGATCGGTAATGGAGCATACACTATTGCTCATATAATTCAATATACAATCACGTGGAAAAAGTTGGTGGATGATGGAATTCTTACCTAGAATGTTCATAGTTCTTTTTGTTGTAGGATTTGATTCTCAGGACAACTTATACACCGTAATTTACCATCTACTTCTTCATTATTCCCATAATTATTTTACAGAACGTTAGAAAGAACAACATCTTATTCTTTCCCTTTAATTGTGTATGACTTCTCCATCATCATGAGCTACTAAACTGAACTTTGGTTTTCTTCTGGATCTTCAACCCAAATGGTTTGGTCTTCTTCATTGAACGGTTGTGCAAGGGTGAAGCATGATATTTTTGGTGCGACTTCCATTAGAGATAATCATGTTACCATATCTGTATCTTATGAATGCATCAATAGTTTCCAACCATGGTATTCCTAGAATGATAGGATATCCTCCCAAGCTTGCTTTTGGTGAAGAATAATAAAATCAGCAAGGTACTCCCAAGAGTCTACCATTACTACTACGTCCTCCAGGACTCCTTCAAGTTTAACTATTGATCTATCGGTAAGGTGCAAGACTTTGGTTGTTGGTCTTAGTCCCTCTAACTTCAAGTAAACCTTTATTTGTTTTTTCATTACTTTTATTATTACCCCCAAGTCAATCAGTGTGTTCTTGATCACTATTCCATTGATTGTGACATTCACCAAAGGACTACTTGGATCTATGTATTTGGGCATAATTGAATTCCCAAGAATAATATCAACTAGTTGTCTAACGACCTACACAGTAGTTGGATCATTCCTTTTTATATTGGGTTTCTTTATGCATAGATCTTTAATTAATTTATTATAGATAGGCACATCCTTAATAAATTGGATCAATGGAATTTTGACACAAATGTATTTTAGCCGGTTGACAAAATCATTATCATATTCTGATGTGAGGTTAATATTATTTTCTTGTAACCTTTAAGGAAATGGTGGTTCATTACCCTGCATTTTACCCTTGCTAGAATTTCGCTCAAGTTGCTTCTGATTAGCATGCAAAGGTCTTTTGTTTTTATTTGGATCGGTCTGCAATGTTTTATTTATTTTCTATAGATCATCCTATAATGTATGTGATTCCTCAACAATCTTAGTAATGGTGGTTCCATCTGGTGGAGGAATTTATCTTCCTGAACAAAGATGGATGTTGTTGATATCAACATAATAGGTAGGGTATTGATTTGGTTCAGTGGAATAGGTTGGCTGAGTAGCTTTATTGTTTGGGTTAGGTGTTGGTTGAGTTGGTAGTTTGGTAGCCTTTAGGCGAGAACCCGCTTGGGGTTTTGACATCGAGAGATTATTGTTGCGGATAGGAGGTTGTTAATAGGATTGTTGGTAATTTGGAGGTGGGTTATTGCACTATTTTCCTCCTCTCCAAGGTTGTTTCCATGATTGAGGAGGTTGTTTCCATTGTTTTGTGGTTGGCCTTAGAATTGAGGTTGTCATTGTTGTTTATATTGGTTGGGATATGGGGCCCAACCTTAATGTTTAGCCCAAGGTGGGGGTTGCATATATGAATTATTAGACCAATTTTGAAATGAATGCATAGGGTCTTGTGTCATACCTCCATGCCTCGCCTCCAACATCTTAAAATCAGATGAAGCCTCCCTTTCTTGAGCAATGTTGGCCAATTCTCTACATCTACAATAAAATTTCTTCCTTCTGCATATATGGTAGTACTCTGTGAGTGTGTTTTTGCATCTTCATTTTTCTTTTTGGTATGTAGAGCATCTAATTTATTGACCATGTCATTTACAATCTCATGCTTCATAGTTTTAAACATGTTGACAATCTCTGACTTGGATATGTCCCCAATTGTTTTGGTAGCTAATCCACCTCTTAATCTTACATTTCTTACCCTCTTCATAGTAGCTCTTGAGTAATTTTTGCAGGATTCAAATATTTCTACAAAATTAGATTTTGAAATGTCTCATGCTCCTATCAGATCCAGAGCATCCATGTCCTCCTCACTGAGTCCCTTCAAAAAGAGAAATTTGAGAGATTCAGTGGTAGTTGGGTGTACCTTAAATTCTCGAACGTAAAAAAAGAACCTTTCCAAATAGTCTTCCAATGGTTCATCCTCTTTTTGTGCCATTATGTATATTTCATCACTCCCTCTAATACTTGGTCTCTGTAATAATCTTGGTACTTATCAAGGAATTTCTCCTTCATTTGTGCCCATGTGGTTACAAATTTCTTCCCAATCCCATGAACCATCTCAAGGTTGCATCCTTGAGTGTAGAAATAAATAGATTTAATTTATGTGCATTGGTAATATAATCATAACTCCTAGACAAAACATCAAACTCAAACAAAAGGTTTCTAGGTTTTCGACATGGATCCATGAAAGTTGGGAAACGTTGAGGGAGAAATATTCTTCATACCAACAATTACGTTGTTTATAGTGATGGGTAACTCAAAGGTGTTTTCCCCATTTCAAACATTTTTATTTACTTCTTGTTATCTCCGGTTTCTCAAAAGAAGCTTAAGATCTTTCACTTGGAGGATTGTCTTCGAACAACAAACCTAATATAGAGGTTTCTTCTTTAGAATCCTTAGAGGTATATGAAGAGATCTTTGTTACTTATGGATTAGGTAAAATTATACCATGGAAATTTGTACAAAATAAAATCGACACACGACCTTCTATCACACCCAAGGTCGTGGCTGGACAACCGATGTGGAAATTATGGATGGTTAGCTATAGGAGAATCAATGACTAAAAATTGGTAGTGTGATTTCCTAGTAGCTAAATCTGCAAAGGGTATATTTAGAGGCTACAGATGGGAAGTGTAAATTCCCTATGGATTGATTGCCTAATTGATTCTAAATGCTAAACTAGTTTAAAGCATCCATTTAAACAAAGATGAAATTAACAATCTAATCTAATATTAAAAGGGAAACTAATCCAAACAAATCACAAAACTGAAATATTATAATCACAGACAACAAATTACTTTTATTCTAGATAATCAACTAATTCTAAACTAAAAATAAACAAGCAAAGTAACCCGGTGTGGTTATTCATATGTGCTTGAGTGTATTGAAACTAAACTAACTTAAAATAATAACTTTTCCAAATGATCTATGACATGTAGACAACCTCCTATAGATATTCTCTCCTTCAAATCCACAAGGATAAGAAGAAGAAGATCCATCACTGGGAGCTACTATGGAATATTTAAAATCTCTTGGAAATTAATTAACTACTTGTAAATGAAAGAAGACTGGTTTTCTACTCTATTTGATATGATGTAACAGTAACAAATAACAAAAATGAAAGAATCAAAAATAACTCCAACCTGGAATTTACGAGAATAGAGGTAACTAGTCATGTGATGACTTGTCCCCTCGCCTTTATCCTTTTAGTTCCTCATGTCCACGTAAGCCCCGAGGTTGGGAATGCAGTGAAAACAATAAAAGGAAAGTGCTAGAGCAATGGGCAGCACTGAATTGGAAGTCTGGAACAATGCAAGTGGAAGAAAGATATCACAATAGAACTGTGATTGGCTATGTAGTTTCTAGCAAGAAAGAAGGCATCTTAGCAATTGCAAGGATGCATAAAATAATTCTCCAGCCATTTTCTTGAAAACAAGTGATCAATTTATAGAAATTTAGTTGTAGAGTGCACAAGCACACTTGGCAGTAATGGGATGCCAAATCATCACATGAAGAGGCAGTTAACTATGCAATCAACAATCATAAGTGAAATAACAGTTAAGAATGAACAAATAAAACCTAAATTTAGGAAATTTGACTAAGAAACGAGTCCAAAATTGAACTGGAGTTGAGTTACATGTGTTCAAAGGATGAGTGAAACATTCTCGGAAAAAGTGCACAGGACCACCGCTATGCGGCAGAGCGGTGATTATAGGACCGCAACCCCGCTTAGGGCGGTGGTTACAAAAGTGTCACCCTACTTGGGTGGTGGTTACAAAACCGCCGCCCAAGTAGGGTGGTGGTTTTGACACTAAAGGTAAAAATATCCTAAAACTAAGCGGGAAGATGGGAAACAACATGGAAAGGATAAATAAGGAAATATAGGCTAAAAATATATACTACAAGTAGGTTTAGAGGCTCAAACACCTTCTGAAAAGATATGAATCATCATTAGAGACCTTTTGTAACCATTTTCTAAAAATGTAGCACGTGCAATTTTGGGTGCGTACAACATCCCTTGGGAAATACATGCATCAACTAACTCAACTCATTCATTCAATGAAGATTAGTGGGGGTTGGTTAGAACCGAATTTCCTAAAACCTAAACTACTCTAAGAAATAAAAAAAAACCTTATAACTTGTTAGTATCTATGGAAACGGTGCCAAAAATGGTGGTGTAAATTAAATTATAGTAATTAATATGTTGTTCATTAATCTACAGTCATTTAATTATCGATTTAGGGATGTAAAATTTCAGTATTTCCAATGTTGTATACACAATTATAGATGTTTGAGGAGTATAAAGGTAAATTGTTGTCACTACAATTAGGAAATAATAATACTGAAATGAACTAAATTTTGACCGAAAGTAAATACTATGACTATGGAAAAGCATGTAAAAATAGAATACAGATAAAGGAATAAATCTGCTGCAATTCTAATCATGCAATGAATTAAAACAAAAAACAAAAGGGGAGGATTAGAAAACCGCAAGTGGGCCTTGCCTTGGGTGTTAATCCCTCCTAAGGCATGTGTCTACAACAAATTAACAAAACTCATATTCTTATTTCATCATCATGAAGATTACAAATGGAAGAATGTAGAAAAATATATATCTATGGCTCGATCTATCTTACTCTATTACTCTATATATCCTTTTACAACATTAATATTTCCTTTTTATATCCTTCATTATAGCATAGGCGTGAAGAGATAGATTCATACTAGGAGTTACAATTGGATTTAGTAAAATATCTTAACCAAGCAATCCAGAAATTTTCATGCAACATAAATTTTTATGAGATGTTCTAATACAATCACATAACTTAACTAACTGATCGATTGAACAACCAATTATTAAATTATAAATTCAATCAACTAGTTCCTTTTTTGAGTTGCAATACATAATCAGGTGATGGCATTGAATATTCTTCTTGTTCGCATAACTTCTTCTTTATTAACATGTGCGAGCTCAAGCAAAGTGTCTAGTTGTTCAAGCTCCTCAAAATCATGACTTTATATATGTGTGTGACCTCCTGTGGTTGCAGTGCTTGGCTGTGGACGGGTCCCTTTGGTTGCATTTTTCGATTCTTTGCAGGCAACCTCTATGTTGTGAATGAGTTTCTTTGGTTGCATGTTAGTGGATACACATAACAACTCTTTGGAAATCAAGGCTAACATTTATTCAAAGCACTATTTAACATCACATTACATCCAGAATAATAAATGCATACCCATAATCCACAAAATAAAGTAAACTTAGTAATAATTATATTAACTAATATATGTGCCATAAGTTCAAGATAGTGGAAATGTTCAACAGTATAACTGGGAAATACATGAAGAAAATTGTAGTGTTCTATATGTTTTTGTAATAATGGGTTATCCTTGAAATACATGTAATATTAAATGGATGTATATCAACACTATGTTTATAAACATGAATGTTATTTATGGATTATTTTGTGATGAGTGAGAAATTGTAGTATATTGGTATCTTGGGGAAAATGGACATTCTATTCTAGGGGTGATTTAATTATAGGTATATATCTTGCTAATGTTGTAGATGTACATTTTAACTGGAAATGAAATGATATTTCATAGCATTCTTTTGTGGGTTATTAATGAATGAACTCCTTTTTATTTTACTAATTACTTTGGAATTCATAGAAGAACCAAAGCAAAAATAATGACCTTAGAGTAAGATCATTTTTGGACACCCCTTTATGTGCGAGAAAAATATCTTAGAAAACTAAAAATTAAAGGGCGAGCCTAGTTTTCTTATCATTCTTTAGCACCTCCTAGCTTGAGGTAATAAGAGAAAAAAATAGGATTTTATAGAATCTTCTCTTCTTATCAACTTTGTCATGAAACCACCATATAGGAATGGTAATGGTTAAACATTGTTTAGATTAAAAGGGTTTCCTCCTAGGAATTATATTCATGCATGTTGAAGTTGTGTGAGATGTTTTATTTTAAGGCTTAGAGTTACTCTTGTGACATGTTGGATGTAAATTATGAGCAGAGTAATTATGTATTTATATCAAGGTTAAGCATGGAGAGCTGCCTTGAATGTACATGATTCATAGGGGCAATTAGGAAATGTAATTTCACAACTTTGAAATGTGATCATGCATACCTTGAAAACCATAAAGTGAGGTGGTACCTCACTTAGTACCTCTAATAGAATCCCGACTCATTTAAAATGTAAACAATATAAGACTAACACATAAGTGAAACTTGGAGTTATCTTATAACTTAGTTAGGCCTTCTTTTGTTGTTGAAAGTACTTATAAACTACTCTATGGGAGTTCAAGCATTCGAGAAACATAATCTCTTATCTAGAAAATGAAACTTATGACATATAACTATTAAAAATGACTCTAACCAAGAGGTACCATCAAGTATAAAAGAAATACCTTTGGATTTGTCAAGTTATTGCAAAATAAGGGTGTTTGGTTACTTTGATTTTTTATTTAGTAAGGTATAGTTTCCTTAAGAGAAGATGAAATGATTAATTGTGTCACCTCTCATAAGGTTATTGGTGAAAGAGACTTTGATGTATGTATTCCCCCACGAATGCCTCATTTGTATATGTCTTTAAAATTTGAGAGTCTAGGAATAATGAAATGAATTGTGTTGTGTGAGATCAAGCTCCTTGTAGTCTTGAATCCCTATGTGAAAAGCAAGTGTTACGAATCATATTTGTTCTAAAAAAAAATGTTAATATAAGATCTAAGTAACAACGTAAATATAATTAGAACAAGAGTAATCGAGATGAAACTATGGAATGATTGTTACAAAAAAATATATGCACCTTGAATTATGTCAAACCAACTTGAATGTGTAAGATGATATTAAAATAAATGAAAATAAAGGAGGGCATCATTATGATCCAAAATGTTTTATTAAAATGGGAAATATAAAACCTTGAGGTATGAGTGCATGTCTCATATACATAGTGTGGGTTAAACAATGACATTGAATGAAATAACAAATATGTAGCCTTGGGAACGAGAATATTTGCTTACATGATAAATGATTTTGAGACCTATAAGGTTATATAAGGGAGTTTTAAATGGCAATTAAGATGGAAACATCTCAAGTTAAGTGTTAAATGAAATGAAAGAAATGTAATTTAGGAAAAAGGAAAAAAGTGTGTTCCTATGTTAAGTTTTCTTCAAACCTTTTATGCCAATAATGAAAATGATTACAATAAAGATTTGACCATGAACATGTGTTATTGTGGAAGGTGCCTATTCGGATGTTCATGTTGTGGTTGGGTCGTGGTTTCATACTTGTTCATTCATATAAGTGTGGCATTGATTTGCATCTTGTGTCATCTTGATAATTACATGTTCTTCATGTTGGTGTAAACGTTACATGTGGTGTTGAGAAATCTCTTGTAAGAATTTATGGTGTTGCATAGTTGTTTCATAAAATGAAAGTAAAAAAATCTTGGTATTATTGATCTTGTGTTTGGGTCCCATATGAGTGGGCTCTACACTAACCGGGCCCATATTCAACCTAAAAAATTAAAAAATAGCATTATCCCAATCAAAACACCTCATTTAAATTTCCACTATATCCGAGTCGCATTTAGGAGTGTTTGTGTTCTTCACAACATTCATTCACACTATCATACCCATTTTTGACATTCATAATGAGTCTTGATTTTTCCCATTCTCAATCACACCTGTGAATGCCCTACGATTTTTCATCTCATGTTTTTCCCAAACCCAATCACAATCGCAATGCCCCATGATGTTCCATCAATCAAATTTCCAATAGTATGAAATTTTTTGAGGAGACAATCATAACTGCTTGTGAATGTCCTCTCATTTTTTGGTGATATCATCTTTCCATTTTTCTTTCATTTTTTTCATCCTGCTCATTCTTTTCACTCATGTTTCACAGTCCCAATTAGAGTTTCCACTATCATTCCTCATAGCTTCTAGTCACCTCCATGCTCATTCTCACCCTAACTTTATCCACCAACACCTCCTTATGTCTGCATCGCAAAGCTTGAGTCCCAACACTTGAGGGGACTTCCACCCACACCTACTTATCATACACTTTGTAATGAGCCTATTCACCCCATGGTACCATGCCACCCTATCTACCACATTTCAAATTGTTCACATATGAAAATTTAGTGGCACAAAATATCCTCAAAACCATTTTCATCTATTTTGTTATGCATGCCACCTCTTGACATGACTTTGCACTTCTCTTACACACCTTCTAATTTTCAATCACCGGCCAATCACTAGACTAGTATTCTCACCTCCCAAAACATAGCATTAATACATTCACATAACTTGTTGACACATTATTATCCCATCTATTCATCTAGAATTCACCCAAAGCAACACTCATTGACCTTCACATACTTCAGAAATCCCATAACGAGTCCATTCTTAAATTTATGGTGTGTAAACATGCACTTGTTCACTGCCTCTTGTCTCCACTCCCACAATATAAGCACATTGACCTCTTTTCAAAAAAATGTGTCCCTCACATCTCACATCACTTACAAATTCATCCATTATGCTTATTTTATGAGGCCATGCACATGGTATAGTATCTTGAGGATGTCTATCTTGGCATTCCTCCTTCCTTACCACACGTTTCAATTTATCCCCCTCCTACCACACTATCATACTCTCGTGTTCATAATGTCATCCAACCGCATCCTCATCACATCTCATCACCTTCTACACCCACATATTTTCATTCATTGTGTCCTATCGATCTTGTAACTTCATCCAACCCCTCAAAATTCACTCTTTGATGAGTCACTTTACGTAGACAAAAATCATGCACTTTGGGTAATTATCTATTCCTAATTACATACTACTATTCATATGATTCCTAAGTAAGAATGGTACTAATTAACCCATGTCTTTGGCCACTTTTCTTTGTCTTCTCTCGTTGATGTTTTATTCTACCCTTAATTTCTTAGTCTCGCCTTTTCATTCTTTGTAATTTTCCATCTTGGACACCAGCGTCCAAACCAAGATGACAACGTAAGGTGCCCTCATGCAATCTGGGAACCCCTATCCTCTTTGTACTTTGGCCACACTTTTTGGGTCCTTTATAGCCATTTGAGCATCTTATCTTTTTCATAGTCAACCTTTTCATGGTTAATTACGAAGTTCAAGCAAGGGAATCATATAAATATAAATTTATGTGATCATAATAAGGGACCAAGCACTAATAATCTAAAATCCCCACCTAATATTACATCCATCAAGCATCTAAGAGCTCCATTTGCATCCATCTAGCTCCATCTAGCTCCATCACAATGAGACATAAGGGTTTTTATTTCGTATCACACATCATAGGAGGGAAGTTAATATTATTCCAAGTACACATTTACTACATTCTACATCTAGTTACTTTATCGTTATCCAAGTGTAATTGGAAAAAAACAACCTAGGGAACAATTCCACACACATGCGCACAAAACTACATTGGAGTCCGAGATGTAGTGCAATGCTTAATTGTAAGTCCACCATTATGGCGGTTGAGGACAGTCACCCCTTATTTTTCATCTTTCATTTTTAGGATTTGATGTCTACTTGAGGTTTTTGTAGATGTATTCTTCATTGCATGTTTATTATGACCTCGATGATCATCGTGTGTGAATCCATAACAAAAAATGGAGAGAATCAACGAACATCTTATGACCCTGAGAATTCAGATTTTTTATCTTTTCTACAGACCCAAGCCTGTGGGCACCCCTATCCTCTACAGTGCCTTAGTCCAACCTCCTTCTCTAGATCTGCAATTTTCTAGGCTCTAGTGTGATGTTCGGTGCTTCACATTTCCTGTCTTCCAACTACGTGCACTTTCTAGAACTCAGTGAATCAACTAAGGCTTATCACCCTCTCTTTGTAATTAGGGTTTTATTATATATTGCTTAGTTCACTTTCGTATATATTTTTATTTCAATATTGAATTTATTTACTACTACTATAACATCAAATTAGGATCATGCATTTGCTTTTTAGCTTAATCATTTTGGTGAACCCCATGTTTAAATCCACCTTCTTTCTAGGGTTTTCTTCTTGGTTAATTTGGGTCTCTTGATCATATTGAGATTCATCGATCCTCCCGTAGGGTTTCTAAATCAATGACAGAGGTCTTTGTATCAATGGCTGAAACTAAAAATCCCTTTACTAACTCTCCAAATTGTCCCCTTTGTGAAATAGAAGCGTCTCGATGGTGAGAAGTCATATGATTAGGATACTAATGACGATCAAGACCAATTAAACACACTTGATGATTTTCAACATGCTTTGCATAATAATCCCACCCATCTTACGTATATTGTACATGCTTTGGTCACCTGCAAAAAATACTCATGATGTTTCCACGGCTCTACTTATTGCTCTCTTTGGCTCCCATGGCTTCCACTCCACCTCTTGCCCCAATATCCATTCCTACACTACCACTCCTATCACTCCACCTAATACTCTCAATGTAAAACCTAGTTCCTCTTTGAATACTCCTTATTTAACTTCTTTATATTAGGATCTGTAGATGCAAATTCACCAGCTACAGCTCACCACTTCTCGTGTATCTCCATCTCTTGACTCCACTTCACTTCTTCATACTCCTTTTGCACCCGCCATTTCCACATATTTACTACCACCAAACTTCAACTCTCCTAAGTTTCCCATCTTCAAAGGCCATGATGACCCACAAGAGCATCTTCGAGCCTTTCACGTAGCATGTCTTGATTATGCGGATGATCACACACTCCTAGCAAATCTCTTTCCTCGTAGTCTCCAAGATTATGCGATGTGTTGGTTCTATGACCTACATGTCCACTCAAGAACATATTTTATGCATCTTTCCGATGTTTTTATCACTTACTTATCTATCAACATCGGCTCCAAGATCTCTTATGCTTAACTTACACAACTTAAACAATGATCTATGGAAAACTTAGTGGACTATGTTTTGTGATACAAAATTAACTTAGCTAAGATGAAAAATGTGCTTGTGGATTCTGAGATTCAGACTTATTCATTTGGATTCTATTACCACCTCTTCAGGAGATTGTTATTTTTGAGACATCTCGCTCATTTGATCAACTATTTCATACTTTTAAGATTCACAAAAATAAGCTCTTATCTATATGAGAGATTAAATATCAAGATCAAGAATCATTTTCTAAATGTTTTCAAAATAAAAACACATTCAAACCATCAACAACCAAGACAACTAACACAAAAATCACTATCAACATAGTATCCACCACCAGAGAGCTTCAATCGCAACCACCTAGGCATACATTTACAAATTTAACCATTGCTCCACAAATTATATTACAACTTCTTGAGATCAATCTTATTATGCTTCCTCCTCTGCTTGAATTAGACCCATCTCATCCAAAAGGTCATAATTACAATGAGAAATTTCGATGTGACTATCATCAATGTGTGGGACATTCTACAAATAGGTGTTTCAAACTTCACACCATCATCCAAGATCTTATTGATGACAAAAAACTTGAGTTTCCAGAGCCTTCAGACTCTTACGCTAGTAAATGAAAATAATAAGCTCAAAATATTCAATAATCTACTTCCAAAACACGACAAGAAACCGGTTAATTCTTTAGCTAATCATGCATATTGCACAATGCCTCCTCCTACATCGGGGTTCTTGATTTATTATTTTCTAATATACATATGCATCCCTCCAATAATTTCTTTCTCTGACCATGATTATCATGCAAAATTTTCTTCTAATCACTTACACATTAGTGCCTCTATCGGATATATCCCTATCAATAACACCAAGGTTGATCTTTGTGGCCCATCAACATGTGTTCTATTCCACTTCTTGCTACTATTGGCTATCCACTTTCACAAATTTCATATCCAATGAAAAAATCACGTGGTGTTGTTAAGCTTCACATTACAATCAATCTTCTTACTATGATGGTATCCTTCCTTGTGGGATAAGCAGTCGATGGGTGTGACATGGTCTTGGGTCTCAATTGGATCCACAAGTCTCGATCTATCATTTCCATGAATCATTTGCATCTCAAATTCATTCACAACAATCAATTCATTTATATAAATGGTGTGCATCCATCCACCCCATGGTTGCACTCTCTTCTCTTACAATTACCAATGAATCAACTAGTATATCTAGTTCTCTGCGGTTTATAACTTTAAAGCACAATCTACCCCTAGCTCACCTCCTTTCCTACGACCCTGCGGTCTCATCACTCTACTAGTCCATTACATCAGTCTAGATCCTTTGCTAGGATATCTCCTTCATCTAGATGTAAGTCACTACTTTGTTTTATTCCATGATGATGTCCATCACCATCACATGCTACTTCATATAGGTCTTCATCACTTACAAATTTTGTTACAACACGGTTCCCATAATATACTCATCCATCACATACATGTAGACTTCACTCACCCGCATAACATTTATCACATATACCACTACTCTTAGAGCATGATCACACACCCTCATCTCCAAAAACACACGGTAGAGGGTCTCCACCCTTCACTTTTATCATATAGTGCACTCACCATCGCACACTTGCGTGGCATCACGTTTATTCTCTCCCGCCTCTAAAATCAACATGTGTCGTATCCTCTCACAACACCACACTTATATCATTACACACAACTCATACACCATAATCGACATTTTCTGATTATGTAATCTTGTGCTTTATTTCACACTTGACTGCTGAGGGCATCATATACACATGAGTCTCACACACGACACAATAGACAATATAAATTACACATCTTCACACATCATGCACTTTTCTACACTCTTGCATCTATTCTACTTCATCCAAACTTTGTGCATTAGACACCTATACATCATACACATTCTCCTCACTAAATTTTTATACACACTTATATAATCTACACACCTTGCATTACACATTAAACTTACACACTCTCCATTACACATTATACATTTCACACACACCATATTTTACTCATCCACTTATACACGCTACACTCACTACTTGATGACACACTCTATCCCGAGTCCATACTCGTATTTGAAGGTATACACATAAAATGGACCTCATCACACTCACGCGTTTAATCACTCACTCATTAACACACTCTACACACATTCAACCCATTTCTCAACAACGCACTCTAGTTTCATGGTTCATACTCAACTGCTAAGGGTATAAATCAAAATTGAACCTCACCTCATCACACTTACATCATTCTTCACACATATTCAATCATTCCTTCTCACACATTATGTAAAATTATTACCCACCACCATTTTTATACATTTCATGATATACACTTTGTCCTACATCATCACATTTTCTATCATATTATTCATACATTTCGTGATATACACTTTGTGCTACATCATCATGCCTTCTAGAATTTTATTCATACATTTCATGATATACACTTTAGGATACATCACCATGATTTTTGACATCTTTTTCACATGTCTAGTGACATACACTTTAGGATAATCCATCACAAATTTTACCACCTCATCAATTTTACTTTTTCACATTCAATCCTACACCTCCTAAAACAACTTACAATCACTATCTCTCTTCTGCACACATCATTCAAACCATTTCCCGATGACACACTCTCATTTACGGTTCATTCTTGACTATTGAGGGGTATAAATAAATAAACCTCACTGCATATATTTCCATCCACTCGGGGGCACACTTTTCCTATCATTCACATTGCATTCCTATCATTGCTTGGTTGAATTTACTCTTTCTTACATTTACTTGTTACATGTAAATATTATTACACATGCTAGATAGATATATTTTATGACATTATTTTACCATACACACATGCATGTTCACTTGTTATCTAGTTGTTATCGCAGATTATACAGATACATTACATGTAACATGGATGTTTGGCACAATACATGTTACTAATCCCATGGAAGCTCATGAGGGCATCAACTTTCCTACACTACAGGTGTTATTGTTTCATTTCCATTCATAACACATTACTTTATCTTCTTATACATGCTTTTACATACTTTTTATCATTCTAACTTGCTAACAAATGCTTCATCCGCATCATTTGTTATGTAGGACTAAATGCTTCCATGGTTGTGTCTGCATTACATTGCTTGTCATTGTGTATTCTTTGTATGCTCTTGTTTACGATTTTTTCCATTTATCTTGTGTATACACTTGTCTGCTTATGTCCATGATGGCCTTGATTGTCTTGTGACATCGTGAGTGGTTTCCATGTTTGGAACCCACTTTTCACATCTACGTTGTCTTCTTTCATATTTACACATTATCTTCTTAGCTTACATTTCATCTTATACATGAATGCATGTCTTTTATTTTACTAACACTTGTATTTCCTAGCCACTTTTTTACGTGTGCCTTGGTTTCTACCAAGCACATCCCCTTCCCCTTCAGGGTATAGATTCAAAGACACGGTGGTCACCCTATTTTGGGCCGCATACTCCTTTAGTGACATTGCATGCACATCTAATGAGGGACATCATATGGGTGAATCAGTCACCCCATACAGAGTTACACATAACACGATACCGACACAACATAGTTTTCAAGGATCAAAACATATTTGGGTCTTTAGTACAACAACCTTCCCGAGTGCCAGAATAGGGAAAATACATAGTATTTCCCAGAGTGATAATAACTAGGGGACAATTACACAATTCTTTGACATGTCATAGAGGCTTTTGACAGGGAAGAGAGTCCTTTAGCATTGGGAATTTACACAAAAACTTTTACAGGGAAGATATTCCTTAGCACAATACACACCATCTTCAGTGGTGTTTTACACAACAGGAAGTAGTTAAAGGTATGTTAACAACAAAAAATAGTATTTAAAGGAAGTATTTAAAGTTATAAAGTTAAGCCATGTATTGAATATGCATTGAAAAGTCAACAGGGAGAGGCAGGTCGTCAGAAAGCTTTGAGTTTTTGTGCTTTTTATTGAAAACGGATAAAAGTTTCAAAGTGAGCTACATTTCCACTAGAGACAAGATAAACTATGTTGAAAAGTCAAAGCGGGGAAGCAGATCGATGGAGAACTTTAAGTTTTTGAGCTTTTTGTTAGAAAATAATTAAAATTGTAAAAGTGAGCCGCAACTCCGTCAACACTCAAGAAGTGCCACGTAGTAAGGCCATACCAAAGGCGGGTGGGCCGACCCAAATGTTAAAAATGACAAATCTCTATAAAGTCACAAAATACAAATGGCACCCCCAGGCCCATTTTAATTTTGATCTTTTCCACGTGGATGGCTCATATTTGAAGTTGTAAATAAGATTAATAGCTCATATTTGGAGTTGCAAAAATAGATTTAACGGCCACATTGCAGAGCATCTTCTCTGCCGCCATTAACATTCTTCACAAATCAAGAATATGAAAGGACACGAATGCATCAAGAAATTGTAAACCGATGTAACTTGTTTCTTGAAGGTTATTTAATGGGCTCTTGACGCCATTGTAAAGGGTTGGAATTATGATACTCTGCAAATGTAATTTGAATTGAAAGAAATACATACAAAATATTTTCTCCTTCTCTCTATCTTCTTCCATTCTCCCTTCTTGCTCACCTAAATCTTCAAATCATTTAATCTTTGTGATAAGAAAATTTGTGTTCTTGTTGATATGATTTCTAGAACTTTGTGTCTATGGAATGGTGTTTTGTGTTGTGAATGTGAATGATTTTGTTTTGTATCATCCTTTCCCAGTATGTATAAGGTTATACTCTGCTATCTATATTTCCCAAAAGTATTGTTATATTCTGCGCTTTCCTTTCCTCAGTTCCTCTGTTCTTTTGTGTTGATAATCTTCCTGGTATAAAACACATTTCATGATATCAGAAATCCACATTATGATGAAAGTTTTACATTTGTACATAAGTTTTGTTGCTTGCTTTCAATAAGGGAACCTCTCCCATTAAAGAGGAGGGACTCATTGTCCCTTGACTGTGGTTTTTCTAAAAGTATCATTTTAAAACCCAACATTTTTGGTGACTCCAATGGGGATTCATTTCAATAGATTCCTTTCTAAAAGAACAACTTCAAAATATTTTCAAGTATGGTGACTCTACGGTATACACGAGGAAGAAATATCTTAGGGTAAAAGACTTCCATTTTCAACTTCTAAAGGAACAAAATGTTTCTCTTCTTCCAAAGAAGAAGGAACATAAGAACTCATTCTATAAGCACACCTCCTGTTAAAGACAAAATTCAAAGGATAACACTTCTCAAGAACAATTCAATCCTAATCTTCATGCTCTGATACTTTCTGGTGTTTCAATTCCCCTTCAGAAAATCTTCCCATAGATGGCAGCACCTTTGCCTTGGGGACAACAAGTTGGGCCTCTTTCTCTTCCTCATTGTTTGTATGAATTATCTAGGGGTAACAGAAATAATTTTCCTAAATTCAGAGGTGATGGAAAAGTACACCCAGATCAACACATTGCAGCCTTCATTGTTGCATGTGGGGTTCTTGGGGTTGAACATGAAGATGTCTATGTCAGGCTCTTTGTGGAAACATTACAGGAAAATGTTGTTGATTGGTTCTATCATCTTCCTGTTGGGTCAATCACTGATTGGACCTCCATGACAACTCATTTTGAGAAGCGTTTCAAACCTGCTGAAGATGTGCATGCTCTCTTGGCACAAATTTCCCATATCAAAAGGAACCACATGAACCCATGAGGGAGTTTGTGGCTAAATTCAACAAGATAATTCACAAAATTCCATAGAACACTCATCCTGTTGATCAAATCCAAAAGTTCTTCTTCCTCAATGCTTAGTTACCTGAAGTGAGCTATGCACTAAGGAGAGCTAATCTTGCAACTCTGGATGTTGATCAGAGATTGGATATCAGTGTTGAAGATGATCTTATCATGTCTAGGAAATTGAAAAGAGAATCTTCCACTTCTAAGGCATCTTCCTCTTCCTCTCCTAGGAGCCAATTCAGATCAATTAGTGTAGAAGTTGGAAAATGATCTCATTTCCATTAAAAAGCAATTGGCTCAACATGCTCCTTATCAAGACATTCCAAGGAAGAATTTAGCCTAGGAACCGATTTCTTCTTCTCAGACTAGATTGGCTATTGAAGGTCCACCCCTCAAGGTTCCAATCAATGCAACTTGTGAAGTTCAAGAACCTGATGATGAGGAGGTTAATGAATACTATGCAGAAGAAGAAGAAGAAGTTGATGAAGAACTGGAGGAGCCTGGTGGATCTAGAGTGCATTTCCTCACCACTGAAGGTATAGATGATGAAGCTGACTATGATGAAGTAGATATGAATAGTGAGTCATATGTTGTTATGACTCGGGAGAGAGACAAACAAAAAGAAAAAGTGGTACAACCTACTAAGAAATCCAAATAGTATCCTATAACTATTCTAGTAGTTGCAAGGAGAGGATCCCTTGTTCCTACTACCTCCACACAAAAGGTAAGTAATACTAATCCTTCTCCTTCTACTTCTGCTTCCAAAACTTCCAGTCCTTCAGTTCCTAAAAATGATAGGACCAAAGTTCCTCAAGTTCCTAGTAATGATGTCCCATCCACCTCTGGATCTTTTGATATCATTGACTATTTCAAAAAGACCAAGATCCAAATCTCAGAAGCAAATTTTACCAAACCCATCCAAAGAATTTTTCTAAGATAGCAAACTTTGTCAATTCCAAATCCAAAACTTCACCTCATACTTATAAAGGTCTTTTTCCCACTCCCCTTCCTCACCTCAACCAAGTATTGTAGCTTCAGTCACTTCCCTAATGAGAAAATAAAACCATTCTATGTTACTCTCCTCATAGCTAGCCATAAACTCAACAATTATGTTATAGACTCGGGAGCATCGACAATGTAATGCTTGAAAAATTAGCCCATGCTCTAGGCCTGACTCTAACACATACCTTTGGTTCCTGCTATTCCATGGAGAGTAGAGAAATTCCTTTGGTGGGAAGGATCAAAGATGCACAAGTAGCCTTTGCTGACCTTTCCAGAGAAAAGGGTTAAAGCCACCATTTTGGTTGTTGATATTCCTCCCTCATATGGTATGTTGCTGAGTAGGAATTTCTGTAAGGAGGTAGGAGGTGAGATTTAGATGGACTGGTCACATGCTTTTATCCCGCTAAATGGAAAAATAAAGAAGTTGCTACTAGAGAAACAGACTAAGTATATTGTGCAAAAGACTGATGATCCAAAAGCACAAATACTCTATGAGGATATAGGGCATGATAACTACATGATTATGTTAGAGGATGAGGAAAATATTCCTAAGGGAGTCATTCATGATCCTAATGGCATTTGGACTCTGGAGTTTGATGGTAGCTGCTCTTCAGCTGGTTCTGGAGCTGGTGTGGTGTTGATCTCTCCTGAGGGGAAGATTCATCCTTTTTCATTCAAGCTTCATTTTGAAAATACAAATAATACAGCTGAGTATGAGGCTCTCATCTTGGGTTTGAATGTGGAAAAATAAATGGGACTGAAGAATCTTTTTGCTCATGGTGATGTTGAGTTAATTGTGAAGCAGGTAAGGGATATTTACCAAGTCAAGAATATGAGATTGAAACATTATAGAAATCTTGTCTGGGATTCCATTGAGTTTCTTGATGCTTTATCCATTGAAGTTGTGCCAAGAGAAAGGAACACTAGAGCTGATTCTCTAGTTGTTTCTCGGGTCTTTGTTGATCCTCACCTAGATTTCTCTCAGGAGAAATTTACTATTGAAATGATTCATAGGCCCAGTGTACCAGATAATGCAAGCAATTGGCGGTTTTTAATGATGATCAACATTTTCTCTCTTTCTTGGAGCTTAGGGATAATTTTGATCAATTGTATTTTGAAGGAAGTGAAACTCTGCCTAGAGAGTATGTGCCCTCTCATGAAGATGATATCAAGGAAGAAATGGATCAAGATGGTTGTATCAAGTTGAAAGGTAACAAGATTCCTAAAGGGATGGTGAGTCTAGAAGATCTGTTTGACAAGCATGATAGGTTTATCAAATCTAAAGCTTCTCAAGGGGCTCAACAATCTGCTGAAACTGAAAAGGTGAATATTGGAAGTCTGATGAACCCAAGATGGTGAACATTGGAAAATGTTGCACTCAGGAAGAAAAGAAGAAAGCAGTGAACCTGTTAAAAAATTATGCTGATGTTCTTGCCTATTCATATGATGATCTCAAGGATTTTCAACTAAAGGAGATGCAACACTATATCCCTCTAAGACCTGGGATCAAACCTTTCAAGAAGAAGAAAAGGCAATACAATCCCAAGATTGCTGATACTATTTATTAGGAGATCCAGAAGTTTTGAAAGTAAAGATCATTTTCCCTATACACCATTCAACATGGATTTCCAACATTGTGCATGTGAGGAAGAAGAATGGTGAGATCCGCATCTGTGTGGATTTCAGGAATTTAAATCAGCCTCTCTAAAAGACAACTATCCTCTCCCCATGATGGATCAATTTTTGCAAGTTGTCTCGGATTTTAAATGTTTATGTATGCTAGATGGATTCTCTGGATACAATCAGGTGGAAGTTAGTACTCTAGATCAACACAAAATTGCTTTCACTACTCCTTGGGGCACCTTTTCCTACAAGAGAATGCCATTTGGTCTTATCAATGTTGGTGCCACTTTTCAGAGGGCAATGGACTTGGATTTTGGCATTCTAAAGGGAAAATGCATTGTTATGTATCTTGATGATTTGACTATGTTTTCCAAAACTAGGGCAGATCATTTTCAACATCTTGAAACAGTCCTCCAAAAATGTAGAGAACATGGAGTTTCTCTCAATCCTAAGAAGTTTGTCTTCTATGTTACTGAAGGTAAGTTATTTGGGGCATATTGTCTCCAAGGAAGGAATCAAGATAGATCTTGAAAGAGTTCAAGCAATCCAGCAGATTCCTCTTCCCACAAGCAAGAAAGGTGTTCACTCCTTCTTTGGAAAGATTAATTTCCTGAGGAGATTCATTCCAGACTTTGCAGAACTAACTATGAGAATTTCTCAGATGATGAAAGGAAAATAAGATTTGGTTGGACTTCTGAAGGTAAAGAAGCTTTTGAGGGTATCAAGAAAGCCATTTCTAAGACTCCCATCTTAGCATACCCTGATTTCAGCAAGGATTTCATTATCTATTTCTATTCTACGGAGAGTACCTTGGCTACTTGTGCTAACTCAGAAAAATTATGAGGACCATGAACTTCAATTACCTTCATGAGCTATGTTCTTAAAGCACATGAATTGAAATTTACTTTGATGGAGAAACATTCTTTTGCAGTGGTCAAATTTGTTAAGCAGTTTCGATTCTATATTCTTAACTCTCACTCTATTGTGTTTGTACTTGATACAACCATCAAGTCTATTCTTACAAAACATGACTTTGGAACTAAGAGGGGTAATTAGGTAGCTAAAGTTCAAGAATATGATCTTGATATCAAGCCAACTAATTTAATCTAGGGTAAAGGCTTGTGTGAGATTATTGCTGAAGGAGCTACTGAAGAATTGTCCACAGAAGCAGTTGATGTCCCTGTTGTCCTCTTTATCCGTTCAACAGATGAGTGGTATGCTGATATTGCACATTTTACTACCTATGGAGAATGTCCATCCCATTTGAATGCCAAGGATAATAGAGCTATAAAGCTAAGGTCTGCATAATATGTGTTATGGGAAAATGCTTTATTCGAAAGAGGCATAGATGGAAGATTCCTCAAGTGTGTGGACAAAGAGCAACAAAAGAATTTTTTCAACTTTTCATGATCAAGCCTGTGGAGGACATTTCTCTTTGTTGTCATTGCCCATAAGATCCTTCGTGCAGGGTACTATTGGCCCACTTCATTTAGAGATGCATCCAAATGGGTGGGTAAATGTGAAACCTATCAGACTTTTGTTGGGAGACCTAAATTGGCTGCTTTACCACTCAAACCAGTAGTGATTGATGAGCCTTTTCAACAATTTGGATTATATCTCATTAGAACTCTTAATCCACCTTCCAGTGTTAGGCATACTTAAGTGCTAACTGCTACATTACTTCATAAAGTGGGTAGAGGCTATTCCAGTCAAAAGCACTACTTTTGAGGTGGTGTGTGATTTCATCAAAGAGAACATCTTGATAAGGTTTTGGGTGCCAAAAAAGATTGTAACTGATAATGCTTCTAATTTTTCTTCTTCTGAGATGATGGATTTCTGCTATGGTTATGGAATCTCCCTTTCTCATTCTTCATACTATTACCCCCAAGGGAATGGAAAAGCATAATCAACAAATAAAAATGGTAACCATTGTTCAAAAGCTTGTTAATGACTCCCAAAGGAATTGGCATAAGAAGCTATATGATGCTCTCTAGGAAGATAGGGTTACACCCAAAAGAGCAATTGGAATGTCTCCATTCCAGGTGGTGTATGGTGTTGAAGCTCACTACCAAGAATAAGTGGAATTGCCATCCTTGCACTTAATGAAGGCCATTGAGGATGTTAGCTTCATCAGTTCCTTGGACAAGAGGATCATGTACCTCCAGAAGCTAGATGAAGACAAGATACAAGTTTTTGATAGATTTCAGCTCATCAACAAAAGTGAAATCCTTGTTTGATAAGAAGGCCAGACCAAGATATTTTCAAGTGGGAGACATTGTTTTGCTATGGGACAAAATTCATGAACCTCGAGGAAGCCATGGTAAGTTTGATTCTCTTTGGCTTGGTCCTTTCAAAATCAGACACTTTGCTAGAGAAAATTCTTTCTACTTGGATTACATGGATGGATCTTCTCTCCCACTTCCTTATAGTGGGCAATATTTGAAGTTGTTCAAGTCCTAGGTGATTAGGCATTCCTTTTGTATATTGTGTATAGTGTTTTGGTTTTGGCTTGTTTCCTTTCTTGCTCCTTGCTTGTGTGTGGTGTTTTGTTTTTGTTTTTCCTTTTTGGTTTATTTCCTTCCGTGTGTGTGTTTCTTCTATGTTAGTTTTGCCTTTGACTCTATTTTCCCAATGGATAAGGCACTAGTCTTCTTTCCTAGAGTTTTTTTGCAGTTCTTGATCTTTCCTTGTTTCTTTGTTCCAAGCCAAGTCATCCCCAGAAAGAGCCAGTTGTTGTTGCCCTCAAAATTCCCCTCATTTTCCAAATCAAATTTGAAAATTTTGAGTCGATGATCGTTGTAATTTCACCCTGTTGATTTAAAATCTTTCAATCTTCGTGGTTTGATATATTTTCCGTTTTCCCATATGGATGCGTGAAAATCTTTAACTTTCATTTGGGTGTTATTTTCAATCTTTTCTATGGTCGTGGATCATGTTTAGCCTTGTTTTGTTTGTCATTTCTCTGTCCATGGAGAAACAATTTGAAATTTGGGCGTAAATGGAGTTTTTCCCCTTCATTTTATCTATGACAGGAATTTCTTCCCTGTCAATTTTGTACCCAACATCCACTGGAACGTGGACATCTCTAATTGGATGTGGCAGGATGGGTTCTTTTGTGAACTTAGCACTTTTTATTAATTTTGCAAAAGTGTCAAATTGGCCCCATTGCCCGAAGGATTCTGATTAGGCTGCTTGGAAAAATGAAGTGGCGGGTCCTTTTTGTGAACATAGCACTTTTTGTTATTTTTTTCAAAAGTGTCAAGTTGGCCCCATGGCCCGAAAGATCCTGATTGGTTAGATTGAGCGGTGGTGGAAAGGCGACTCTTTTTGTTTTTTTATGCATTTTGGTCAAAAGCGGAAGGCGGGTTGTCGAGACACTTTGAAGATTTTGGCTTTGTTTTGGCAAAAGGAATTAAGTTGTAAAATTAAGCAAGCCCCGACTGTCCATTGAAAATTTATAAAGGTAAGCCATGTATTGAATATGCATTGAAAAGTCAACAGCGGGGAGGCGGGCCGTCGGAGAACTTTGAGTTTTGTGCTTTTTATTGAAAAAGGATAAAAGTTTTAAAGTGAGCCATAGTTCTCTTGAGACCAAATAAAATAAGTTGAAAAGTCAAAGTGGGGAAGCGGGTCGGCGGAGAACTTTAAGTTTTTGAGATTTTTGTTGAAAAGAATTAAAATTGTAAAAGTGAGTGCAACTCCATCGTCACTCAAGAAGTGCCACATGTTAAGCCCATACCAAAGGCGGATGGGTGGACCCAAATGTTAAAAAATGAAAAATCTCTATAAAGTTACAAAATACAAATGGAACCCCGTGCCCATTTCAATTTTGATCTTTTCCACGTGGATGGATCATATTTGAAGTTGTAAAGAAGATTAACGGCTCATATTTGAAGTTGCAAAAAAATAGGTTTAACGGCCACATTTCGAGCATCTTCTCTACCGCCATTAACGTTTCTTCACAAATCAATAATCTTAAAGGACACAAATACATCAAGAAATTGTAACCAATATAACTGCTTTCTTGAAGGTTATTTAATGGGATCTCGATGCCATTGTAAAGGGTTGGAATTCTGATACTCTGTAAATGTAATTTGAATTGAAATAAATCAATACAAAATATTTTCTCCTTCTCTCTATCTTCTTCCATTCTCCCTTCTTGCTCACCTAAATCTGCAAATCATTTAATCTTTGTGATAAGAAACTTTGTGTTCTTGTTGATACAATTTCTAGAACTTTGTGTCTATGGAATGGTGTTTTGTGTTGTGAATGTGAATGATTCTGTTCTGTATCATCCTTTCCCAGTACGTATAAGGTTATACTCTGCTATCTATATTTCCTGAAAGTATTGTTATATTCTACTCTTTCCTTTCCTCAGTTCCTCTGTTCTTTTGTGTTGATAATCTTCTTGGTATAAAACGCATTTCATGATATCATAAATCCACATTATGATGAAATTTGTACATTTTTACATAAGTTTTGTTGCTTTCTTTCAATAAGGGAACCTCTCCCATTAAAGAGGAGGGACTTATTGTCCCTTGATGTGGTTTTTCTAAAATTATCATTTTAAAACCCAACAGACTAAAGATGCGAAAAGTGAAAAAAGTGATGAGAGTGAACCTAGGAAAATACGTGTGTGTAGATGCCAATGTGTGTGGTGTACCTACATGGTTAGTATCATGTGTGTGATGTACCCATTATGTGTGTGTTTTTGACTACTTGCTTCCCATACGAATAGACCTGCAAAAGAGAAGACGATCAAGTAGTCAAATACACATGTATATGTGTAATGTGTAAAAACACATGTATATATGTAAAAATCATGTAAAGAAAGTATGAAAATGAAAAAGGAACATGTGCACCTAATCCATGATGAGAAAAAGGGTGTAGAAAGGATCCATTAAATTTTGTGTGAGATTTTTGGGTGATCTCACGCCACTAGCTGAAGAAGTGTAGGGAGGAAAGTTTTATTTATCCTCCAATCTGTAACTTCTTCCCAAGAGTGAAGAGATCTCTGTATTGTCTAGTTTTTCAGAAATCTAATGCCATGACAAAGGTGTAGAGAGGAAGATCTAATTTATCCTCTATCCTTTAACTGCTCCCGGATGTGTTAAGGACACACTGTCCTGTAAAATCCACTATGTATGGAGTTTGTAGACTGGTCTAAACCCACTTACTATGTAACCCACTGTGTCATGGAAAAAAATTGAAAACTAAATTGTATCGGTATTGTGTATAAACCCAAATGATTCCCCCTCTTTGGGGGTACATGTGGTATCATGGATAGGAGAATGCGGCCCCAAAAGAGGACCGACCACAGAGATTCAAATGGTGCCCTGTAGGGGGAGGGGATGTGTTTGGTAGAAATAAAGGCACAAACAAATAAGGTAGCTAGAAAACAAGTGTTAGTACGAACATGCATGTAGAAAAAAAGTGTATGCAAAATAGAGAATATGTAAGCTAGAACATAAGTAGATAATGTAAACACTCAAGAAGACAATGTAGGCTACAAAAGGTAGGTTGCAAACATGGGACACCATTCATGATGTCGCAAGACACTCAAATCTGCAGTGGCCGTAAACAAAAATGTATGCACACAAGACAAAGGGAAAATCCCGCAAACAAGAGAAAATAATGTGACAAACAAATATGGAAACAAATATCCCTACATAACAAATGGCGTATCGTACAAATGTGGATGACCCCAAGGGCCACTATGGGACTGGTAGTCAAACATCTATGTTACATGCAGTATCCCTGTATAGCCTGCGATCACAACTAGAAAGAAATTGAACATGCATGTGTGTATGATAATGATATATAAGATATCTATCTAGCGTGTGTAATAAAGAAAACATGTAAAAGTAAGTGCAAGAAAGAGTAAATGCAACCATAAAATGTAGTATGTTATGGATGGATGGAATGGAATTTAGAGTGAATGATAGGAGCCACATGCCCCACGATTGAATGAAATTATATGCAGTGATGTTCATTTAGTATGCCCCCTCAACAGTCAAGAATGAAACATAAATGAGAGTGTGTCACCTGGAAATGGTCGAACTATATAGTGTATGTAATGTGTTGTGGTGAAGGTGTATTGATGAAGTGCGACATAGAGATGTGAGTATGTGTGATCATTTAGCCTAAAGTATATATCACAACTAGATGATGTAGTCGGTGGTGAGGATGTAGCCTATGGTGTGCAATACTACTGCCAGATGATTGAAAGAGTGATGATGTAGCCTACGACGTATATTGATGCAACAAAAAGTGATTATGTAGGCTATCACGAGATGATGGTAGAAGAATTGACCTTGTATCTTAAAGCATATATCATTAAAAGGTATTTATCATGATGAAAATATTGAATGATGAACATGTAAGGGTGATGAGGTCCATTTGTGACATATACCCTTAGCAATTTAGTATGGACCGTAAGACTAGAGTGAATAATCGAGTAGTGAATGCAACGCGTGTAAGGAGGTGTGTAGAATGTGTAATATGTGTAGTAAATGCAATTTGATATGTAAAGTGTGTAATGTGCAATGTCTAATATGTGTATATGATATAGGTATAGAATGTGCATGATGTATGACATACAAAGTGTGAATGACACGTCATATATGTAAGATGTGAGATGTAGAATATATGTATGTATGATGTGTGAAGATGCGTGATGTGTAGTGTCTAGTGTGTAGTGTGTGAGGTTCATGTGTATAGATGTCCTCAATAGTCAAGTGTGAACCGAAGCACAAGAGTGCATCATAGGTGTAATAATCTAAAAATTCAAAATAAACTTACAAAAATACACTCAAACTTTTTCCTTTAACGATTTTTAATGACAATTCAACATTACCATATTTTTAATAAATAAATAAGTTTGCATGAAAGCACGTGCAAAATAAAGAGAAATACGAGAAAAATTCACCAAAGAATTTGACACGGCACGTGATAATGGAGTTTGACACTTGAGGCCAACGTCTTGAGTCTAGTTGAATGAGACCGATCTATTAAAATATTGAAAATAAACCTATACAATGGTTTCTACAAGAATATGATCTTCTAATAGTCTTCCCTTGCCAAAAATGACACTAGTTTCTTTTTAGATCATCTCAAAATTCCTCTCCTAGCTCAAGTTATAAGCCTTTCAAAATTTACACACACCCCTCAAACAAGGTTTCTTCTACAAATACAAAAGAGCCCCTTTTATACTACTTCCAACTCCTTGCGCAATGGTTGGGCACCTTATCATTTTACCTAGAGGTGATGAGTTTAAATCCCATCTAAGGCACCTTGACTTCTATATTGGGAGTTAATCCCACATTTGGCACACTAAAGGATAGGAGGGAATTTATATGTGGGGCATTATTTTATGTTGATTGGCTTATGAGCCATTTTGTTGGGCTATGTGAAATGCATGTGCCAAATTTGGGGGTGCTTAGGTAAATGCAAGTTGTGCATTATTTAAGGAGGATATGGATTAATGTATGGCAAATAGGGATATATGCGTGACAAATACAATGTGGCATGTTTAATAATAGTTGGCGAGTTTGAATAAAATGCGTGGGAGATATTGGTTAATGCGGCCAATGTGGAAATAATTAACATAATATACAATTACAATATACACAATATCCCACATTGATCAATAATTAGCAGAATGAGGTAAATATAAGAAAAATATTTGTAATGGCAATATGAGAAGGAGACCAAGACACCCCTCCATAATCGAGTGTGTCGAACCTGGCTGAGGGCCCCCTGCCAATAAATAGTGGGGCCCACCTATTCATCACCGAGTGTCCAAGACCGGCATTGAAACCAAACTTTTACTCTTTTTCCCATATTTCCCACATGTCGCAATTTTGTTGTTCCACTTGGCAAACATGCGCGTGTTTAACCTATGTGCGGTCCCAAATTTTCCAGATTTTGAAAATTTCAGTGAACCATAACTTTTGCATACGTGCTCCGATTTCTATAAATGATATATCACCTGGAAATCTCAAATGTTTCTCCACGTAGTGAAACTACCCATAATCGATTCTCGAAGATCTTAGATCGGCGTTTCTCAGCAAGGATCCTCTAGATCACTCCTCCCCATTGAGAAACTTTTGGACCTTCAAAAGTCAACTTAATTAGTAAATAGGTGAGGGTATTTCTCCCTCACCTTTCTATTTTCCATCCATTTTTCCTTGTTTGGATGCATTCCTTTTATACCAACATGAAGATATTCAACATCACCCCTTCACGAGGTTCTAACCTTTCTCTGTCCAAAATGATATCATCCTGTAACTCATCGAGATACTCAGGTGCAAAATCATCAACATAAGGTACAACATTAGCATTATCATCCATAATCATAGGCGGTTCATACATTTTTAGTTTTTGAACATTTACAACTAAATAAATTTTCATATATGGAGGTAAATCCAACCGAAAAGCATTGTTACCAATTTTCTCTAATATTCAAAATATGCACACGCTCATTTTCTAGGATGCAAATTTTACCAAAATGATATAAAACTCCTTCATGTACATGATAATCCTTTTCTCCTACTTTTTCTCATTCGTTAAATCCTCATACACTTATTTCAAATCAGCATCATATACATATTGTTCCTCATAACTATCATGAGCCATTGAACTATGTTGTAAAAGAATAGATGCAAGAACAACTGGAGGTCTAGATAACATGTCAGCAACCTTGTTTTGTATACCTTTTTTATACCTGATCACGAGATGAAACTACTGCAAGAATCCCATCCAATGAAAATGTCTAGACTGTTGTAACTTTGTTTGTGTTTGCAAGTACTAGAGGGGCTGATGATTGATATGTATAATTGTTTCCTTTCCCATCAAGTAATGCTTCCATTTCTTTACACTCTACACCAAAGCATACAACTCTTTATCATAAGTTGGATAATTTCTTACCACACTCGTGAAGGTTTCTGAATGGTAACACACAGGTCATTTGTTCTGCATCAAAACTTCCCCCATTGCGTAGTCACTAGCATTTGTCTCAATCTCAAATGAATGCTACAAATCTGAAGTGCCAAGACTGGAGCGGTACTAATTTTCTCTTTCAGTGCATCAAAATCCTTCTGCTATTTTCCTCCCCATTGAAAGACCTATTTAATACTTGTCAAAGCATGCAAAGGAGATGCAATAAATGAGAAGTTAGAAATGAATTTTCTCCAATACTATACTTGCACCAAGAAAACTCCTAACTTTCGTCACATTATTGGGTCTAGGCTATTTTACAATAACCTCTACTTTTGTAGGATCTATTTTCAATTCACCATTTCCCACAACATAACCCAAATAAATTAAATATGTTTTTCCAAACTCACATTTTGACATCTTCAAAAATAATTTTTCTCCCCTTAATGCATCTAAGACTTTCTAGATGTGAATAACATGATCATCCCAAGACTTACTAAAAATAAGAATATCATCTAAGTAGACAATAATGAAATCATCAATGAATGGTCTAAAAACATCATTCATAACTCTCATGAATGTTGTTGGTGCATTGCACAATCCAAAAGGCATCACTAACCATTCAAATAATCCCTATTTCATTTTAAAATTAGTTTTCCAAACATCACCTTCATCAATTCTTACTTGGTGATAACCACTTATTAAATCTAACTTAGTGAAGTAAATTACATTCTTTAATTGATCCAGTAAATCATCTATTATAGGAAGAGGGTAACAATTTTTCACCGTGATCTTGTTTAAGGCATGAAAATCAACACACATCTGCCATGTGCCATCTTTCTTTGGCACCAAAATAATTGGTGAACCACATGGAGATGTACTTGGGCAAATAATACCTTTGGCAAAAAGTTTCATCACTTGTTTCTTGATTTCCTCATTTTCAACCACAGACAATCTATACATACCAATATTGGGAATAGGTGCATCTTGTAGAAATTGTATCTCATGTTGAACCCCTCTTTTGGGAGGTAGACCCTATGGATCCTAAAAATATCATCATAGTTAGAAACAATTTTTACCAATTCATTACAATGTTTTGGATCACAATCTTCAAAATCCTTTTCGTGATCTTTCTCTTTGGCTTTGATCACCATGAGTACAAAAATCTTGCTTGAATTAACAAGTCTTTTCATCTATCCTGCAGTAACCAATGAAAGATTTTTTTACACGATGAGCTCTAACAATATACTCAATTCCATCTTTCACAAGAAAGTATTTATTTTCTTCCCTATAGAATATTTTTTACGATCATATAAATTCCCAAAACTACTCCACAAATATCCAAAGGAACAACATCCAAATCAACCTCATCAATAAACTTGTCTGTAATGGAAAACCTAAATCTACAAGTTTTAGTTACTGCGTAGCTTCACATCATCACAAACCCAACCCAAAGGATAAGGCTTAGGATGCAGATTAGTTTTGAGTCCCAATTTCTTAACAACCTCCTCTAAAATCATATTAGCTTGAGATCCACTATCAAAAAGAGTATCAATTTTTATATGTTTTGAAATCACTCTAAGGTGGAAAATCTCATTCTATTTCTTTTCATCATGCATAGATTGTTGATTAGAATAAGATGCAACATTTGAAGTACTAGTGTTGGAAGAAGAGAGATAATGATTACCTTGAAAACTCATGGCCGTGATCTTGGTTTCATCTCCTAAATCAGACCCAAGATCATGAACCACAGTATTCATTTTCTTCTCTTTTCCTTTCTTAACCATCCATTTAGGCTTAGTTTCCGGATGTAATTTCCAACACCTAGACTCATCATGGTTCTTTTTACAATGATTGCAAAATGGTTTTTCATCTTCCTTCTTAATGAGAATTTATTTTTTTCTTACCCTTTCCTTTTCCTTGTTCTTTTGAACCTTTTTCTTTTCCTTCGGATTGCTTGTTCTTTTGTTTAAAAGAAGAGGAGGAATCCTTAGTAATTTTCCCTCATGCTTCCAAATGGGTTGCTTGAACACACACTGCATCAAGATTAGTGGCACCTAAAACAAGAATCATATGCCTTAGGTAACTATGCAATCCACCAATATATTTAAGCAATGTTTCTTGTGTGTTTAGGGAAATTCCAAGAATTAGAGCCCTTTTCCTAAATTCTTGTGTGTAGTCTTGAACACTTTGTCCCTTAGTTTGCCTTAATGTTTGTCAATCCATCATAGCTTGTTGCTTGTAACCAAGAGGATAAAATTGTTGTCTAAGATTTGAAACAAAATCAAACCAAGAAGTGATTTCATTACCTTTGGTTTCATCTACTTCTTGAAGCTTACTCTCCCACCATATGAGTGTTGTGCCACCCATTTGAAGAGTTTCCAAATGAATCTTTGCTTCATCATCCACAATTTTCTGAACCCTACAATATACCTCTATCTACTTGATCCAATTATCCAACTTCTCTACATTTATCTCTCCAGTATACATTGGAAATTCAAACTTGATATCTAACTTTAATGAAGGAAAATCAGATTTTAGAGGTTCATCTTTAGGAATATTAGAACTAGATATTTCTTCTTTTTTACCTCTTTAGTTCCCTTTTGTCATTTTCTATCTTGGTAAAATTCTTCCACCATTTCCTTCATCTGTAGGAATGATTGACAAAATTATTCTTCCTCTCGATCTGCCATTATAGGACTTCGAGATCATCTTGTACCAATTTTGGGATTCCCTTCTACTAGCTCTCCTTCACCCTTCTTAGACCGGGACCTTTTTAACATCCAACACAACAACTTGTAATCCAAAACCGTTAATCCAACCAAAACCGGCTTTGATGCCGTAATCTAAAAATCCAAAGGAAACTTGCACAAACACACTCAAAATTTTGCCTTTAACATTTTTTAATGACAATTCGACATTATGATCATTTTTGTATTTTTAATAAATAAATAAAATCAGCGAGTATTGTGCAAAATACAAAAAAAGAGAAATTCACCAAGTAATTCGACACGAGACATGATAACATGAGTTCGACGCTCGAAGCCTACATCTCCGGGTCTAGTTAAATGTGACCGATCTATTAAAATATTGAAAATAAACCTACATAATGGTTTCTACAAGAATTTGATCTTCTCACAGTATTCCCCTACTAAAAATAGCACTAGTTGCTTTTTACATCACCTCAAAATTCCTCCCCTAGCTCAAGTTATAAGCCTTTCAAAATTTACACATAGTCCCCAAACAATGCCTCTACAAAAACAAGAGAGCCCCTTTTATACTACTTCCAACTCAGAATGCAATGGTTGGACACCTTATCATTTTACCCATAGGTGTTGGGTTCAAATCCCATCTAAGGTGCCAATTCTATATTAGTAGCCTTAATCCCACATTTAGTGCACTAAAGGATAGGAGGCATTTATATATGGGGCGTTGTTTTATGTTGATTGGCTTATGAGCCAATTTGTTGGGCTATGTGAAATGCATGTGCCAAATTTGGGGGCGCTTAGGTATATGTGAGTTGTGAATTATTTAAGGATGATAAGGATTAATGTATGGAAGCTAGGATATATGCGTGGCAAATACAACGTGGCATGTTTAATAATAGTTGCAATTTGAATAAAATGCATAGGAGATATTCATTAATGTGGCCAATGTGGAAATAATTAGCACAATATACAATTAAAATATACACAATTTATCCCACATTGATCAATAATTATTAGAATGAGGTAAATATAAGCAAAATTTCTATAATGGCAATATGAGAAGAAGGTCGAGACACCCCTCCATAATCGAGTGTGTCGAACTTGGCTGAGGGCCCCCAATTAGTAAATAGTGGGCCCACATATTCATCACTGAGTGTCCAAGACCGTTGTTCAAACCAAAATTTTACTCTTTTTGCCTATATTTTCCCACGTGTCACAATTGTGTTGGTCCACTTGGCGAGCGTGCATGCGTTCAACCCGTGTGTAGCCCGAATTTGTCGATTACTCGAAAATTTTAGTGAGACATAACTTTTGCATATGTGCTTTGATTTCTGCAAAGGATATATCACCAGAAAGCTCAAATTTTTCACCATGTAATGAATTTACCCGTAATGATTATGAGAAGATCTTAGATCAACATTTCTTAGCGAGGATCCTCTAGATCGGGTAAGGTGACAAAATTCACCTTCCAAAGAGAAGTTTATGTCAAATGGTAGAAGCATGTGTGGTAAAAGCAACAACAGATCATGCAATGGGGGCAAATTTTGAAATGTGTGTTGGCCATCGGTAGGAATAGTTACTTTAAAAAAAGTGATTGGTTGGATTTTATGTGGGATTGATGACAATATAGAAGACTTGGTACAAAAATTTGGATTTATTTTGAGAGGTGCTTGCGAAATTTTATTTGGTAATGTTGTGGATGACTTGAGAGGAAGAGGTGTTGAATTTTTTTTAAAGGAGGTTGTGTAGGTTGACTTGATAATTTTGTAGATGACTTGAATGTAGGAAGAGTTACATTGATTTCGAGAGGAAGTTGCTTAGGAGGTGTTTGAATTATTGTAGAAAGATCTTGAGTAATGATGGCATGATGCTCAAAGGTAGACATAGCAGGAGCAACTTTAAGAGCCCAGTGAGAGTTATCATTTGGAGATGGGCCCGTATGAGAATGTTGTGCTATGAATAAGAGAAAACCCCGACACTCAAGATTCTTGATTCTTCATTGCAAACACGTAATAATCATTGTCATTTTCCATTGATTTAATGATAATTTAAATATGGATGACCTTGATATTTTTCTAGATGATAAGGAGGATAGTAATAAGTAGGTGGTAGAGTGATCAATTGATGACTAAAGAGCTTAGTAAGAATGTCATGGTGCTTAATATTGCGATCAAAGGTGAGAGGATATGGTAATGGTATGACTTTAAGCTCACTGATATGAGTGTATTTAGTAGAATGAAGATGAGATGTAGAAGGTGAACAAACATGATCCTAAGAAGTGTCCTTAAGATGTTGGATTTCATATTTGAGATATGTAATCATGGATTCAATAGCCTAAAATTTGTCTTGAAATAAAGAATGTAAATCTTGAATTGGGTCCAACATGGATTGATTAGATGGAGTATTACGAGGACTAGAGTCATCAAATAGACGATCGAAGATAGGACTTACTTCATGTGGCGACGTATCTTTAGGAAGATACATGGTGTCTAGGGATTTTCACAAAACAACATGGCATTTGGGATGCATCTTAAGTAAATCAAATAAAGAAACTTGAGGAATTTTATAACCCATGATAGAGGAAGAATGAGGATCCTAACCATGAAATACGTCGGTTAAACAAAATGATTAAACAAAATAGATTTATTCTAGTGTAATCTATTACTATAGGAGCAATAAAATAACTGAATAAATGAAGCAATAAAATACTAAAATAACATGCAAGCAATCCAAGCAATGAAATGTGAAACCCTAATGAGAAAAGAGGGTTAAGAGGGACTTAACTGGATCGATGATGTCATAGGAGTGTGTTGTAGTGAAGACCAGGTGAACAAGAGGAGGAAACCTTCAAAAAAATCTTGAGAAAGTGCAGATTTGGACTATTTGGCTAGATTGGGGCGCCTAGAGAGAGATAGGGGTTCCTGTGGGCACTCTGGTTTGAGATTTAGGCGCCCTGGTCTATAGAAATGGCCAAGAAACCTCCTTTGGAGTGTCATTAGATGTTCGTCTATGTTCTCTTCTTATCGCGTGAATTTTGTTGTATGACCGCCAATGTCATTGTAGACCTGAAATGAAGAATCACCTAGAAACCCCTAGAAAAGCATCAAAACCCTAAAAATGAAGATGCATGAAGAAGGGGTCGACTTTCCTTAACAGCCCACAATGGTGGACTTAATAAGCTGATTGATGTAATACATCTCGAGAGCAAAGTAGTTCTAGGTGTGTGTGTGTGTGTGTGTGTGTGTGTGTGTGTGTGTGTGTGTAATTGTGCCCTAGGTGCTTTTGCATCACTCATACTTTGTGAAGTAACAAGAAAATAACTAGATGTAGAATGTAGTAAATGTGTTCATGGAAACAATAAAATCCCCTCCTATGAAGTGTGATGCAGATGAACCAGCCTTGTGTGCCTTGTGATGGAGTTAGATGGATGTAAATGTAGCTTTAGATGCCTTTGATGGATGCAACCTTAGGTGGTGATAGTAAGTGCTTAGTGTTTGGTCCCTCATTATGGTTACATAAATTTATATTTATATGGTTCTCTTGCTTTAATTTCGTAACTAACCCCGAAAAGGCCAACCACCAAAATATAAGAAGTTCAAATGGCTAGAAAGTGCCTAAAAAGTGAGAGGAAAGTACAAAGAGGATCAGGGCACCTAGAGGGGACCAGGGGCACTTAGAGCGCCCCAATCCTGGTTGGGCACCCCACCAAGGATAGGAAAAACATAGTATGAAAGTACATATTAGGAAAGTATGAGTGTAAGATCGAAAACAATGACAAAAAGAAATGCAAAATGGCCAAAGACATGGGTTAATTATTACTCTTTTCACTTGAGAACCATATGAATAGTAGTATGAGACCGGGACTAAATAATGACTCAAAGTGCATGATTTAGTGTCTACATATCCCTTTATAGACTCCATATGAAGTGACCCATCGATCATATTTTCAGGCTCATGTATATCCAAAACCATCTAACCTGTGATTGTGACACCTACGGTCATAGGGTTAAACGACCTCCATTTCGTCTTTAGTTTTTATGCCTCATCGTTCTCCTCGCTACAACATGCAATCTAAAAAAGAGGAAACATGTAGACACTAGAAAGTGCACCTTACACATAAGGTATCTTATTAGAAAATACCAAAAATAATATAAAACAAAATAATTTCAAAAAATCAAATAATCCCACAAAAGCAAATAAAAATATAAAACCCCACAAAATGGTGATAAAAGACACCTCATCACTCATTTACTAACCCTCACCCACTCACATTTAATTTTTTTTATCCCACCTACCCATTTACATGCCCAATGCACTATGGACCCTTATCATCTCACCCATCCATGCACATTACACCCATATGTGTCACATTCTTCTATGCACTAAAAAACTATAAAACACCACTCACCCCCATCATTTCACCCTCTTGACATCCTTGACTCTTTGTGCACTTGAGCCCATACTTGAGTTTTTGCTTCTTTGCTCACATATTTCAGTATTGCAGGTCTTGGAGAGGTAAAGGTGAATCACAACAAATAGGAACAAATTGTTGCATCACTATTTTAACAAAATTTCAATACAGGTGTTAGTCACAACTACAATTGGTTTGCGATTTTTGTGTAATTTTCAGTGATCACAACTACGACTGACTTTGTGAATGAGTTTGTTTTGTCATTTTACTTCAATAAAATTTCTTTTATATCCTTAAAAGGATAGGGATTTAATCGAGACAGGTCCCCTAACCTCCAAAAATAACTTACATTTTCCAAGTGTGCTTGTGTGCAAGTTATAGATTCAAATCAAGAAGATTTTACTTCCTTTATTCAATAAAGATCTTATGATTGTCCTTAAATTTTTCAATAGCAACGTAAGCACATTATTTTTAGTAGCATTGATTTGGTGATTTTATATCAACTAATATATCTTGTAGGTGAGTGCATAGGCTCAAAGATACCAAATGATCAAAATCCTCCAACTCGCTATGAATTTTTGTTATAGAATTACTTTTTATTTTATAATATGTTGATGTAACAATTAATTTTTTGACATGTGTGACTTCCTTAGATCTTTTTGTTATTGGTGAATATGTTAAATATTGTTGTTTTTATGTTTCTTAATCAAATCTTTTAAATTTTTCTAGGGTTTGAATGATATGTGATATTTTTGTTTTGAGTAATAAATCTCAATTTCATTTAAGAAAGAGAGATAAATGAAGACCAATATTTTTAATTCAAAAATGTAAGGAACAATAAAAATGGGTTCAAATGTGTGATTTAAGGTTGACCAATTTGGTGGGTGCCCAGTGGCTAAATCATTGTGTTTTTGCAAATTCATTCGTTGCAAATTCACAACCGGATGGGCAACCGGAGGAAATGGTTTGGCAAGTAACTAACATTTAAAAGCTTGAAAACTTGGCATGGAAAATTTCAAGACAACTTGGGACACCCCGAAAAAATTAGAGGGAGTGACACATATAATAGTGGCATACTAATCGAGTGTGTGACCACTTTCATAAATTCTCCAGCCGCTTTATATATAATGGTTCGACAAAGATAGAGGAAATGGGGATGAGGATGAGGATGAGGATGGAAGATTAAAGCAAGAGTAGTTGTTAAAGCATGGAAATTGTAGGTCACTCAAACGTGCACCCGTGTCTTAGATCCCAAGAGGATGAGTTGTTTGAGACCATAATGGAATCATCCCCAAGTTGTGGGACCTTGCGCATTTGGGACGGATCTCCGGAGAAGGTCGGTTCCTCTACCTACCTCTAACACCACTACTACTCCTAGTGCTGAAAGAAAATCCTAGACTAAACATGCCAAGGGACCAGGATAGAAGGATATATAGAAAAGGGGAAATCCTAAGCTAAGGAAGGAGATCGTGCCGAGGAAAAAGGGTCGATCACTATCCTTGTGCGGAGAAGGAAACAAATAGGGCACGGGAGAAGAGGGCGGGCACGAAACGTGCCACAGATCAACATGCGGGCTTGGCCTTCTAGCATGCACAACACATGAACATGAGGAATGCAAGCACATGAGTATACACAAACATACCGAGAACGCAGAGAGAGGTGAGATGCAATGAAAATGAGAAAGGGAAGACAAAAGTTCCAAAAACATGATTTTATTGCTTAAAGGATGCACATTCGTTTACATTCATAGAAGGAGGCGAGAATACATTACAGATACCATGCCAAGGTCTGAGACCCATGGGAAGTCGGCCACCATTTTGGCATGGTGTCATTACAATAGAGAGGGATCATTTTTAAAAATCAGAACTCATTATTTATAGAAAAAGAAGGAGATAAGAAAAGGAGAAAAGGAGGAAACTCGGATTCAAATATTCAACCACCAATGGCCAATGATAAAATCCTACAAATCCACCTAGAAGGCTATCAAATGTGCTTCCCCATGTGTATTTGGCATTTAGAAGAAGGAAGAGAGTAATATTTGATTGAAATATGGTGGTTGAGGTCGATTGGATGTGTGCATTGATGATCTGAGATATGTTTCCTATTTTCTACCTTCAAATCCCACCTATATTTGAATTTGAATATTCTAACGTGTAGCTTGTGTCGCCTTCTCTCGACAAGTCCAAGTGTGTGTTGATAGGAGCTCTATAGAAGAATATACGGCTGTCAAGATGTCGAGCACCGGCATGTAAGACACGTGGCACATGTGGATTGACTAAAGAAATCGCCAACTGTTCATTTGTTTTGTCTTTTCTGCCACATTTCATGTACCAGTTGGTTGTCCAGATTGGGCGCCTTGTTGGTGTGCTTTGATAGGTTACGTGTGGAACACTCAAGTCTGACAAATGACATGGCATAGTGAAGTGATTGGTGTAGGAGGCACAAGCCATGGAAGAAAAAGGCAAGAGCACGAAAGGGAAATAGAGGGAGGGCACACACGTAGGAAGAATCGAAAAATACTTGTAGAGGACAAGTATGGAGAAGAGGCATGAGCGTTCAACCGAGGAAGGGCGTGCAGGTAGAAATAAAAGAGGGTGCATAAAGGAGTGAAACAAATAGAGGAAGTGCGTAAGCGCAAAGGCATGCAAGAGAATTAGTTGATTTGAAGGAAATTTTGTAGAGGTGCACGCAAGGAGTGCACAACAGATAGGAATGAAGGTAGGCGCACGGGAGGAAGGGCACAAAGGGGAAATGGAAGGAGATAGAAAAACAAAAAGGGAGAAGTAGGAAGGTGCGCAATCACACGTGGAGGAACTACAGTTATGCCAAGGTGTCAAAAGAATAATCTTGAGTGTGTACAACCTGAAATGTGAAACATCAGAGTCATAATGAAAGTATAAGTTATCCAGATAACTAGGAGAGTTATTTGGATAATAGTTTTGGTGACTTTTGGGGCCATCTGCCTACTAGATGAAGAGACCAATAGCCTTAGAATTCCATTGGGCATGGAGTCAAGCGCTAATCTTGAAGATCTAATCTATAACTTGAAGAACATCCCTAAAGTCACTTGAATTACTTGTGTGAAATCTGAACTAAACTCAATTACTCTCATATGAAGATATTCTCGACTTGGATTGATGATATTGAAAGCTATGTGTTGAGCGTTGGAACTCTATTCCAAAATTCAACTTTTATCCCGGGAAGTAACAAAAGGGGTGCACAGCGCAACAGAAAGGAAAGGCACCAAGAGGAGCACGCCGAAGAAGAGGCACAATGTTGTATATAAGCTAAAAATCGTACATGTCCCAAAGGGAACATGCGAGATTAATACACAAGCACTTGTGTTACTTGAAAGTAAACCTAAACTAATCTACTCTAACCAGAGGTAAAGAGCACTTAAGAAAAACCTGCAACAGGTAGGGAGAAATAGCTTTCCTTCCTCACAAATTGCGACCATGTAATTGATTTGGCGCTAAACATGGTTAGAAATAGGAGTGAAAATCCAACTCGCAGATGATGTTTCACCTTCCTCAAAGTATCAACAAACAAAATATACATCTCTTGGATTTGTTTTGTGGTTAGATTTGAGGGGCGCCGCTACTCGTCCTTCGGCACACTGAAGCTCTACCTCATGCTCTGAAGTAAACATGACCAGTGGCAACTCTGTATGTGGCTCTACGCTAGCTAGATGTCTGATTGGGCATGGTCTGATCCTTGTAATTTTCCCATTACTTTGAAGCTCAATCCCACAAATGGATTGTCTTACGACTCTACTCCCGAAGGAGAGTGCTTATAGGATATGTCACACAAAGCCGAGGCGCGCATGGTTCTCCCCCTATAAACAACTCAATCTCCTTCGGGAACATGCCCTCGAGAACTAACAAATTTTCCACCGGGATAGGTGCTCGTATGATTTCCTCTTCGCAGTCGGAGTTGCATGAGTCACGTCATTATTCAATTGTTCTGCATTCATCAAATATGATGACGTTGGTTGGGAAAGGCGAGTTATTAGGGGGTTGTTCATTTATGGTGTAGTTAGACATAGGGGAATCAGAAGAAGGTGGAAGGATGGGCGTAAAAGGCATGGAAGGTGCACACGTGAGAGAAGTGAAAGCACATGCAAGAGGGGTGATGGAAGAGAAATGAAGGTGAGAGGATAGAGGGGGTAATTCTTGATGGGGGTGGCGTGTAAGAAGTTGGGCACACATGCAGTGAGTAGGCTAAGATGAAGGAAGTTGGTGTGGAGGAGTGGGAGAGCTATAAGATGGTAGTGTAGGGTTTCCCCATTGACAGGGTTGTTGCACGCTATATTTCAGCCTTTATTTCTTCTGCCCACTTTGTAATCTAGGGAAAAATATTATTGATAAATTGCAGTTTCTATTGGGTTCTCAACCAGCTGGTACAAGGCCGACCCATGGACAAGGGACCTTGTAGCCAACTTTAGCTTCCTTTATGGAGCACTTGACTCTAAGTTGCATCATGTCCATCTCCATCTTTTGAATTTGTCTCTCAAAATCAGCTTCGCCAAGGAGTTACCACCATCATCTGCATAAACTTGTTCTTCATAAACATTTTGGTTAGAAAAAGTGGGTTATATGCATTTTTAGGATAATGGGGCTTATAAAACTGATTTAGAGGAGGACTTTGAAACTGTGGTGATGGAGAAAAATAGTTCTGCTGCTGCAAATGAGAATTCCATGAAGGGAAAGAAGTCATGATTGCACAACTTCAAAAGAGGAAGGTGGAACGATGGAAGAAGGAAAATGAATGAAAGAAAGGGGAGACTAGTCTACGAATGAAATAATGGGTGCGTTTGGATCAGTGGAGTCACCAGATGTGTAAAAAAGCCTCCAAAGGATGGATCTCAAAGCAAAACACATCAAACTTGTTGAGATGAAGATGTAAAGCTCTTTAGTTTGCTCCCACCGGCGTTCCAAAACTGTTGGTCACTCAAATGTGCACCAATGTCTCGGATTCGGAAGGGTCCGAGCTGTTTGAGACCATAATGGAACTGTCCCCAAGTTATCGGATCTTGCGCACTAGGGATGGATCTCCAAAGAAGGTTGGTTCCTCTACCTACCTATAACACCATTGCTACTCCTAATGCTAAAAGAAAATCCTAGACTAAACATACCAAGGGACCAGGATAGAAGGATATGCTAGAAAGGGGAAATCCTAAGCTAAGGAAGGTGATCATGCAAGAAGGAAAGGTTTGATCACCCTCCATGTGCAGCAAGGAAGGAAAAAAGAGGGAAATGAAGAAGAGGGCGGATGACGCACACCACAGATCAACACATGGGATGGGCCTTCCATTGCACGTAACACATGAACATGAGGACTACAAGCATAGGAGTATGTACATCATACCAGAGAATGCAGAGAAAAGTAAGATGCAATGAAAAATGAGAAAGGGAAGACAAGAGTTCCAAAAACATGATTTTATTTCTTAAAGGATGCACAAATTTACATTCACGACATAAGGTGAGAATACATTGTAGAGACCATGCTAATGTCTTATACCCATGGGAATTCAGCCACCATTTTGGCATGGTGTCACATAACAGAGAGGGATCCTTTTTACAAATTAGAACTCAAAGGAGAGAAGAGAAGGATAAAAAGGAGGGAAAATCGGATTCAAATCTTAGACCACCAACAACCAACAAGAATGCCTACAAATCCACCCGAAAGGCTATCGATGTGCTTCCCATGTCTTTTGGTGTGTAGAAGAAGGAAGAGAGAAAGATCCGATTGAAATCTAGTGGTTGAGATCGATTGGATATGTGTATTGATGAGTTGAGAGACATTTCCATGTTTTCCTCCTTTAAATCATGCCTATATTTGAATTTGAATATCCCAACGTGTAGCTTGTGTCGGTAGCTCTCTGTGACAATTCTAGGCGCACGCCGATCGAGCTCTATGCGAGAAGATACGGCTATCGGAATATGTCAGATTCGGTAAGCCATGTAAGACATGTGGCACGCATGGATTGACTGAAGAAATCAGCCAACTATTCATTTGTTTTATCTTTTATGCCATGTGTCATGTACTGGTTGGTTTTCCAAATAGGGTGCCCTATTGGCACACTTTGATAGGTTGTGTGTGGCACACTCAAGTCCTGCAGATGATGTGGCACGGTGAAGTGATTAGCGCAGAGGCCCAAGGCATGGAAGCAAAAGGCAAGTGCGCAAAAGGGAAACAGAGGGAAGGCACATGCGGAGGCGTGCCTACGGGAAGAATAGGAAAATACTTGCAGAGGAAAAGTATGGATAAGGGGTGCGAGTGCTCAACGAGGAAGGGCACGCAGTAGAAATAAAAGAGGGTGAATGAAGGAGCCCAAGAAAGAGGGGAAGTGTGCAAGCATGAAGGGATGCGAGGGACTTAGCCGATTTGGAAGGTAAGTCAGCCAGAGGGGCACGCAAGGAGTGCGTGAGAGGATAGGAATGAAAGCGGGTGCATAGGAGTAAGGTGCAAATGGGAAATGGAAAGAGATAACATAATGAAAAGGGAGAAGGGTGAAGGCGCGCAAGGGTGCACGGAGTAATCAGTAATTGTGTCAAGGTGTCAAAAGAACCATCTTGAGTGTACGCAACCCGAAATGTGAAATATCGAGTTAGAATGAAAGTATAAGTTATCTAGATAACTAGGAGAGTTATGTGGATAACAACAAGATAAAAATTCTCTCTAAGAAGGTTATTTTTCACTTGTTTCAATTTATTTCTTGTGTTTTTTTAATTGTGTTCTGGTTTGGGGATTTGTCTGGGGTGTCTTGCATGGCCATGCCTGTTATTTTTCTATGTCCGAATTTCTATGTTTTCCTTTTGACTATTTTTTATTTGTTCTTCATTGTTTAATTTTTTCCACATAACAAGGAGAGGACATGCTCAAAAACAGAGCATAGAGTTTACAAGAGGACTTTTTTCTACCACAACTAGTTATGGTCGGTAAATGCTTTACATTCTTTGTATTTGTTAAATTTTCTACTAAAATTCCGAATATGCTAGCTTCTTTTTCACTCGGTGCTACACTTGTGTCTTACTTTTATGTTTATGGTTGGGACTTGCTTATCGGACATGAATTTGGATATTTCTTTTGAGATTTTCTATAAATCTTATTTGAATGATTTATTACTAAGCTTTTTGCTATTTGGATCTATAGTCATTGCTCAAGATTGGAATAGGGGATGTACCAGTAGATTAGCACAGGGTTTACTTTTCTAAGAAGGTTGAAAGTAAATTCATAAGGTATGTATGAGTCTAGACTGTTGTTTCGAGGATTTAATGATTATATTAGAAATTTAAATAGTTATTTTGTATATGTACAGTCCATTTTTTCTTTGATTTACATATTTATAGCTTTGAGTGGGTTATACTTCCAAGCTAAATTATTGAAACTACTCTATTTTGTGTTGATATAACACAACCCATGTCATCTAGTATAATGAAATTGAATTTAGGACTAAAAAAACAACAATACATTCTTATTAGATAGAAAACATGAACTAGTTTGTGTATGCATTACAAACCCGTGCCTCATGCTTTTCATGGACAATAAGTTTATATATCTATTCTAGGAAACATATTTTGTTAACAACAACCCTAGGAACCTTAAACACAATGGAAAATAAATACAAACAACAAATATGATATTGTAAACGGACAAGCATTAAGAACATAATTTGTAATGGGATAAAAGGCTAGAGGGTAAGCATAGAAAAATAAATAACATTGACATGCCCCAAGCCAAGAATAACCGTGTTATGTTTGTGGATCCTATTTTCATAGTAGAGTGTGGTACACCTTCTATGTGTTACACTCGGGTAGTTTTACGGCGGTCCCGCTTGCCGGTGAGCGGCCGAGGGGTTCGAGAGGGTAAAGCCCCCATTAATGGGGGTTCAAGGGCGAAGACTTGAAGCAAATTTTCATGGGTGGTTTATTAACCCATGGGTAATGGGTAACTGTTATGGGTTGTTTTTTGGGCCCATGGTTTTTTGATACCCATTGTTTTGATACCCACGGTTTTTTTTACCAATGGTTTTGATACCCACAGTTTTTGCAGATGGTTTTGATACCCACGGTTTTGTATCAAACTGCTTAAGCAATTGTCTATTTATATGATCTTATGCATATGATACATAGACAAGCAAATGTATTGCAGATGTGCTTTGAATTCGTGTGTGAATTCTGTAGAGTTTGTTGAGCATAGCTCCAAACGGATTTGGGTATTGTATTGAGAGAGTGGAGGCTTGTAATAAAATATGAGCAAGTGATTCTTGGTGGACATAGCCCAAATTGAGTGAACCACGTTAAATATTGTCTCTGTGTTGTGTTATTTATTCGCACTTTTATTTGAGATCTCAATATTTTATGCATATTAGTTTCTCTTGTTGCGATTTTGTAAGGGATTATTCCGCATATTTTATCACTTAGTTCCTAATAATTGGTATCGAGCTAATTTTGGTTTGCTAAAGTGTTGAATCACAGGGAAAGTTTTATCTTGAGTGAGAGCTATGGCAGATGATGGAAGATCTAGGTTGATGAATTCAATGGGCGAATTTCAGTATTTGGAAGATGCAGATGGAAGATTACCTTTATCAGAAGGATCTTTATACTCCGTTGTCTGAGAAGGTGAACAAACCCTCGAGTATGACAGATGCGGAATGGGATTTGTTGGATCGGAAGGCACTTGGAACAATCCAAATGTGTCTTGCATCTTCGGTATTATTTAATGTTTCAAAGGAAAATACTACAAAAGAACTGATGGATGCATTAGGGAAGTTGTATGAAAAACCCTCTGCCTCTAATAAGATATTTTTAATAAAAAAGTTGTTTAATATGAAGATGTCTAAGAATAGTTCATGCGAGATCATTTAAATGATTTCAATACGGTTGTGAATATGCTAACTTTGGTTACAATAGAATTTGATGAATAAGTTAGGGCTTTATTAATTTTGTGCTCTTTACCTGAAAGTTGGAATAGCCTGGTAATGGCGGTAAGCAACTCGGTCCAACTAACTCAAAGTTGAAGTTTGAGGATGTTGTAGGGGTGATTATAAGTGAGGAAATGTGAAGAAAAATCTCCGGAGAATCTTTTACTTCAGGGAATGCTTTGATAGTGGAAACTAGAGGGAGACGAGAATAATAGAGCAAACCGTGGAAAATTGAAAGATCGGGAAATGTCAAAATCCAAGAGCAAGATTGTATGTTGGAACTGTGGAAAGTCTGGGCATGCAAAGAAGGACTGTGGGAGCTTCGGGACAAGAAGAAACAACAGGAAGAAAACAAGGAGGTAAATGTGGCATCGGGTAATGTATGTCAGGATGCTTTGATTCTTTCTTTACATAATATTATTGAATCTTGGGTTTTAGATTCAGGGGCTTCTTTTCATGCTACTCCACATAGGTATTATTTTGTTGATTATGTTCAAGGGGATTTTGGGCATGTTTTTCTTGGTGATGACGATCCTTGAAGTATAGTTGGAAAAGGTTACATTCGGGTTAAGATGTAGAATCGAGAATACATGGTTATTGAAGGATGTCGGACATGTGCCTACATTAAGGAGAAATTTGATATCGGTGGGGCAATTGGGAAGTGATGGTTGTCTTGTGATATTTACAAACACTCTTGGAAGGCTACTAAGGGTGCTCTTGTGGTGGCAAGAGGTAAGAAGGTTGGAACCTTGTATTTATCCACTAATAGTACTAATGATTGTAATCTTGTGGCTTCAGATGCAGATACAACATTATGGCACTATAGGCTCGGTCATATGAGCCATAAGGGCATGGACATCATAAAGAAGAATTTTCCTGGATATACAGAAATAGGTTTGGAGTTCTGTGAGGACTGCATATATGGGAAACAAAAGTGAGTAAGGTTTCTCAAGGTTGGACCTATAAAGAAAGAGAGTAAGTTAGAGCTGGTGCATTCTGATGTGTGGGGCTAGCTCGGTATCATCATCTCTTGGGGTTCAAGTTATTATGTTACTTTTATTGATGATGCAACAAGGAAAGTTTGGGTTTATTGTATTAGAAACAAATTTGATGTATTTTACACTTTTGTTAAATGGAAAGCCTTGGTAGAGAATGAAACAAGTCTTAAGCTAAAATGTCTCAGGTCAGATAATGGAGGGGAGTATTGCAGCAATAAATTTAATGATTACTATTTTAAAAATGTAATCCGCAGGCAAAAGATGGTTCCAAGAACTCCGCAGCAGAATGGGGTATCAGAAAGGATGAACAGAACAATAATGAAATGTGCTAGGATCATGAGGTTACATGCAGGACTGCCTCTTTCTTTTTGGGCAGAAGCGGTGAGCACAACATGTACTTGATAAATAGAGGACCCTCAAGTGCCTTAGATGGAGGTATACCTAAGGAGGCTTGGTATGGTAAGAAATTTGATTATTCATTTCTTAGAGTCTTTGGATGTGAGGTGTTTGTTCATATAGACAAGGATGATATGACCAAGCTAGAGGCTAAATAAAAAAATGTACTTTCATTGGTTATGGTGGTGATGACTTTGGATTTAAATGTTGGAGTATTAAGGACAAGAAAATCATTCGGTCTAGGGATGTGGTCTTTAATGAGAAAGTCATGTATAAACAACAGTTGCAGGAAAACAGGGGAAGAATCCAAGAAAGAATATGTAGTGGTAGAGGATCTTCCGGATGGGATAAGTGACCCATGAATCAGTTCAGGAACCGACTCAATAGGAACCCCAAACTCCTACAGTGAGGAGGTCTTCTAGGGTAAGAAAAGAACTTGAACGTTTTTCTCCTTCTCTTTATTATTTATTACTCACTGATAGTGGAGATCCAGAGAGCTTTGATGAAGCAATGCAGGTAGATGCCAATAAGAAGTGGGAGCAAGCCATGGATGAGGAGCATAAGTCTCTCATGGAGAACCAGACTTGGGATTTGGTGAAGCTACCGGAAGGCAAAAGAGCATTGTAAAACAAGTGGGTGTACAAAGTTAAAGACGAAGGAGGAAAGAAAAGATATAAGGCCCGGTTGGTGGTCAAGGGGTTTGCACAGAAACAAGGTATAGATTTTGATGAGATCTTTTCTCCTGTAGTAAAAATGACTTCTATTAGAACTGTTCTTGGAATAGTGGTAGCAGAAGACTTGCACTTAGAATAGTTAGATGTAAAGACTGCATTTCTCCATGGTGATTTGGAGGAGGAACTATATATACAGCAACCAGAGGGCTATGAGGTCAAAGGTAAAGAGGAGATGGTGTGTAAATTGAAGAAGAGCTTGTATGGCTTAAAACAAGCTCCACGTCAATGGTATAAGAAGTTTGATAGCTTCATGATGGAGCAAGGTTATATTAGATATCATTCTGACCATTGCGTGTATACAAAGAAATTTGAGGATGGAAGTTATATTATCCTATGTGTTTGTATGTTGATGACATGTTGGTTGCAGGTAAAAACATGTAGGAAATAAAAGTACTCAAGAAATAGCTAAGTGAATCCTTTGATATGAAGGATTTGGGGGCAGCCAGACAAATCCTTGGTATGAGGATAACTCAAGATAGGAAGGAACGGAAGCTGACTTTATCTCAGGAAGAGTACATTAAGAAGGTATTGGATAGGTTTAACATGCAGGATGCTAAACCGGTTGGGACTCCTTTGGCAGGCCATTTTAAGTTATCAAAGGAGCAGTGTCCCAAGACAGAGCAGAAAGAAACCAGATGTCCAAGGTACCTTACTCATCAGCAGTTAGCAGTTTGATGTATGTTATGGTGTGCACTAGGCCTGATATTGCCCATGCAGTGGGAGTTGTGAGTAGATTTATGAGTGATCTAGGTAAAGAGCATTGACAAGCAGTAAAGTGGATCCTTCGGTATTTGAGAGGGACCATGGGGACAATTTTGTGCTATAGTGGATCAGACACCACTTTATGTGGTTATGTAGATTCAGACATGGCTGGAGATGTAGACAGTAGGAGGAGCACGATAGGTTATATTTACACTGTAGGTGGGACAACAGTGAGCTGGATTTCACGACTACAGAAGCTGGTGGCTTTTTCAACCACGGAGGCTAAGTATGTTGCTACCACCAGAGGCAAGCAAAGAGATGATTTGGTTACAACATTTTCTTGAGTTATCGCATAAAGCGGGGAGGAATGTAAGCTGCATAGTGATAATCGAGTGTTATACACCTAACTAAGAACTCGCATTCCACTCCGGGACGAAGCATATATAGTTGAGATATCACTTCATCAGACAACTTTGGAGGAAGATAAGTTGAAGTTGGAGGGTAAGTGCAGGAAGTTGATGGAAAAATATAGGGTCATCCGTGGACGTCATATTGCAAAAAACAGTGAAATCTCAACTTGTAGGGATTATTAGCTATACATGCACTCTAAATTAGAAAAAGTTATATAAATATGAATCGTAGCATTCTAAAATCTAGTTTCTAAAATACTATTTTTTCTAAAAAAGCAGAGACAAGTTTAGCTATATTAAACACTTAAAATTATATGACTTTTTTTTTTTTTTCAAAAACTTATAAGATTGTAGTTCGTTTGCCCGCATTTTGGATGACCAAATCTTGTTATTTTTTTTTCTTTTGTGAAACATTAGATGTAGTAGTTGTCTATCTTGGGATGGATTTTATTTTGTATTTTTTTTAGCAATATTTTTTTTTATGATTTTTTCCGTGAAAGTGGTCTGAAAATATTTAGAAAATGGAGCGCTTTCCGTTTGCCCGCCATAACTATATCAAAAAATATCGAAATCAATTTTTTTTTAAGGTGTATAGAATTTGTCCACGCTTGGGATGGTATAATTTTATCATATTTTGATAAGCAAAACAAAAGTTACAATCTTAAATGTAGACATCAACATTCACGGAAAAAATGTCTTAAAGACCTATTGTTAGTAAGAAATTATAAAATGATATTTATCTTATTCTATTCACTTTAAAAACAATATTTCTACAAAGCTAAGAATCTACCCTACGTGATGACACCATTTTTGTGAAATGTTTTCAATTTTTAACATGGTTCAAGTCTTTGGAAGAGCAGATTTGAGGTTTTTTGACCTTTTGCACTTCATAATGACCTTCCATAGCTTTGGTTGGGGAAAAACAAAGATTTTCCGAGGCTTAGGTTCGGCAGATAGATCCGCGATCGCGGTTTTTTTAACAATACCGCGAACGCGCTTTATAAAGCGTGCTCGCGGTTTATAAAGTGCGCTCGCGGTTTATAAAGCGCGCTCGCGGTTTATAAATCATATTTACACACATCCCAATGTCTGAATTACCATGTGATTTTTACTCTCTGACCTTACCGTATGAATTACTGTGAAATTTTGTCTTTTTCCATGCATGTTTTTCTTATCACCGAAAGCAAAACATCATGGGAGACAAAAACGAAGTCAAAAAAGGAAGTCATTAAGTAAAAAAACACCAAACGAATTAGAGGCCAACAAAATTGAAAATGTTGAGCGAATGCAGAAACTTCGTGAATCTAGAAGAGGTTCATCTTCAATCCCAACTATTGTAAGCAATGAAGAACTAGGTAATGTTTCTACTATCAATGTTGAAGTTGAATTAAATACTCGTGATGAAGAAGTTTTTACTGTCAATGTTGAAGAAGAATTAAATACTCATGATGTAGCAAATGTTGAAATTGAAGGAGACAATGAAAATGTGAATAAGGAAATTCATGTTGAAACTGTAGACAAGCAAAATTTGACAAAAACACCTCCTAGGATTTTACATAAGAAACCTAATTTTTTATTGAAATTGATGAAAACATTTTGAAACCAATGTCTGACAAACTTTTTGAACGACAAATCAAAAGAAAAGCCACTGAAATTTGGGATAATCATTTTGAAATTTTAAATGATTCCCAAAGATGTCAGTTGTTGGTTAGTTTGATGAAATTGATTAAAATGAGACCTACATTAAACACCTTAGGATTGACAACATCTAACATACGTGGTCAAACCTCTACAATTTTTGAAAACCTTCATGATGCATATCACATTGTTGGTGTCAAGAGACGCATTAGGGATAGTAATATTGTGCGTCATGTACTTGCTACTTGCTACTAGTGTTGTAAGTGAATCAATAAAAAAACAACATTTGATTACGCAAACAAGTCGAATGTTGCAAGTTAATCGAAAAACTCTAATGAAAGCAATTGAAAGACGTAATATCCTTCAATCACTCAATAATGTCAATTTTTGGGCATTTTCTGCTAGAGCACCGCATAAGGACAAAAATAATTCTGATGCTATAAGAGAAGTTGTTATTAAATTTTGGCATGATAACACTAGAGTTTCACCTAATACAAGAGATGTTATAAAATGGAGAGTTGGTTCTACTAATCGTGAACCACATCCAAAGCATTTCTTAGATATGACTCAAACTCAATTTTTTCGTAAGTTTGAACAAGAGAATCTGGAAATTAAAATTAGTCAACGTTTTTTTGAAATGTTGAAACCATTCTATGTGAAAATCAACCATGCTCGCACCACTTGTTGTTGTAGGCAACATGTTGAATTTGCAATGCATTATGCTAAATTTTTACGTATTCATTCTATTTTTCATTCTGAAACTATGTTATCTGAATGTGGTGTTCAAGTTCCACCAATATCTTCTAGGGATTTCATTCCTACTATATTTTGTGAAAAAGAAGTTGGACAATTTTTTTATAGTCAGGATTGTTTAGATGGAAGTTGTAGTACATGCGATGGATTACCTAAATTAGAAAGTTGCATCCATGAGAAAATTGAAGGTACAATAGGACATAATTTAGTTGAGTTTGATAAATATAAATTAGTTGCATACTAGTTGAAAGATGGAAAAGAGTCGAAACTGTGAGCTAGTTACAGAACAAATGCCCATTTTTCAATTTATGAGAAAATTTAAGGATGAAATTGTTTATGAGTATGCGAGGCATACACATAGAGCTCGATGGTTGGATGAACAATTCAAGCTATGAAAAGACACATTTCCTATTGGTACTATTGTTTCAGTGGTCGATTTTGCAGAGAATTACACATTACAACCACAAATGGAGGTTCAATCGCAATATTACAACTCAATACAAGTTGCCATTTTTGTGCATATAGCATTTCTACATTCTCCGACAATTACAGAGAATGATCAAATTTTTTTAAGAGAGTACCACTTTTATATCGTTGATGATCATACTCATTCTACTTGAATTTGTGCAAGGGTGTTTCAGCTATTTTATGGAAACTTGTCGATAGGCACATCCACTTCAAACAACATTATATATGGTCAGATAATTTCATGTCTCAGTTTAAGAATGCACGAATGTTTTATTGGATGAGAAGAATGCATGTCAAGATGGGTGTGCAACATATTTGGAGTTTCACTGAGGCTGGACATGGAAAAGGAGAGCATGACGGTGCAGGGGCATGTGTGAAAAGAGCTCTTCTCTCTTCTTGAAGTACAAAGATGGTGCTAAATTAAAAGATGCAAAGAGCATAGTGGAATGGTGTACACAACATGGACTCGCTAGTTCTTCTTCTTCTTCACCATATATATCAAGTCCGATTCATGAGGCCTTAATAACCTTCAAAATTATCTTTCTCTCGTTTCTTCCTTGTTTCCATCATCTTTTCTATTTTTCACATATGTTCTCAAGTTCTCTTATCCTTTCTTGTAATTGCTTTAGTCTAGCATCTTATCTCTCTGATACTAACTTCTCCATCCAATGTGGCATTTTGTAACCATGGTCAACTCTTTACTTCACCCATCATTTTCATCTATCTCTTTGTCTCTCTTCTTGTCACTATATCAACCTTATCTCAAATCTTTTTAGCTAATCTTCCTTGATCTTCAAGCTATGATACCACATGTTGCAGTTAAAAAAATTTATAACATACATAATGGCATGTTTCAGTAATGCACATCTAACAGTACAAGCTTATGATATGCAAATAAAAATAATATAAAGATACAACTCCACATATCATTAAGATTTAACAATATTTCAGGATTATTATGAGTTACAAAAGAACAGGATTGGAAAATCAATACAGTTACTTCAAGGATTAACTCATATGTACACACAAAAGTTACAAACAATGCAGACCCAATTTTGGGTATACCTGTAATATTATCAAGATACAGTCAAATACGTGCGAGTTTCAAGCACACTTTTCCAAATACAACAAGATGATATTGATGAATTCCATTAAATCCATAGGTTATGGAATTATTATTTTGGGAGTTGTTAAAAGATGGAGGGATGTGAACCATAACTCAAATAAGCTTTAGTTACTAATACTTAAGTTGGCAATAGAGCTAACAATATTGTTTTAGTTTGAAAAATAAAAATTCAAAATGCCCATGGTGAAATATACCACAAATAATAATCAGAAAGATACTAGAAAATATATAACTAGAAGTAATACACTAAATCCACCGAACAGAGATCAAAACCCACTTTCTCAGAGTTAGCAATAATACCAAAATAACCAAAATAAATATGATTTAACCAACACACATGGATATATATATAAGAATCAAACAAAGTGTGCTCCAGATGCACACGTCTCTGAAAATATATATGTACATAAGTTCATAATGTATGTATACATCTCGAACTAAGCACGTGTCATAATGTACATATGGGACCACATGCGGTCGCAAAAGGCTATATATATATATACAATGGACTGTGAATCTACTCATGACCACATATGTGTCATCCAAGTGGACTATAAATCTACTCATGAAACATCTTCCCTCTCTTCGCCCTGCTAGAAGTAGCACGTCCACGACCTGGGGATGTAGTGGAGGGAGATGCCACTACGGATTTCATCCGTGTGGTCCTAGGTGTCTCTAAGCATGCCTTGCAACCTAACTCCGCATTTCATAAACAACAAGTTTTTAACACCCAAAATTTTAAAATACATTCAAAATTTAGAAACTTGTACAATTTAGTTAAAATGCATGTGAAATCTTACCGCAATGTCATGATCCCTATCAATTTGTTGTTGACGCGTCGCAGGGACAACAATAGACTCACGAGGGGTAAGCTACATACAAATAATTAATTTTCAAATTAAATATTTCACATGTATATACCTACAAAATTTGATATTGTAGATTTAAGTTTAATAAGAAATAATGAACCTCCAAAATTTAACAAATTTAAAAAATTGTGTACCTTAATTAGTGGATCTGCAGATGCTATGGTAGTATCTACAGTAGCCTCCACAGTCTGCATATATGGAGGAGTCTCTCTAGCAGTCATAAGCTATACAAAAAACATGTACAAATCGAAATATTAAAATCTACTTAAGAGCTATACAAAAAACATGTACAAATCAATATTTAGTTACTCAAGAAAGAATAAAAATGTTATTATTTTATCTTCTATTTAGGCTAAATACATAGGATCTATAAATGTTAGCACGAAGGCCATCTATCTTCATAAGATTTTGACAAAGTTTTGTATTTAATCAAGGTAACCCATAGTCATCTTCTATGACAATTAGAGCATCATTCAAATTTGAAGGACTTTTAAATCTAACATCACCAGACCAAACACATATAGATTCACAGAATTTCATCAAGGAGTTGATCCATGGATAGGTCATTTATCTCATATATTGCTAGACATTGGATTATATTGCAAACATCTTGACCAAACCATTCACCGACAGAAATATTATTCACTTATGATCTATTTTAAGGGTGTGGTCTATATCAACATCATCTTCTGAGGGAGCATTTTATCCATCCTTTCTTCTTTTCTCTAAATTAAAGGAGTTTTTCCCATTGGTTTTTCTCATGTTCTCTACTTTTGGAGAGTTTCATTGTAATTTGGGTAGCTCATATGGTCTTATTTCAAGGACCCTCATTTTTACCAACCTAAGCTACACTTCAGGGTGTTTTCGTGTAGGTATAGATTTTCCTTGTAATTATTTATTTCTTAGAATATTTCGTGTAGATATATGGTGACTCATCTTGCTTATATGTTCTTTGTTTCATAGGAGTTACTTGACTTTTTAGGAGTTATTTGTGTGGTGGTACTCCGAGACATGTAAAACCAATATATGATTACATACATGGCTAGTTATATCAAATGAATTGGCATTTCCTAAATTAGAAATAATTTATCCATGTAAATTATGATTTTGTTATTATATTTTTTGCATATTCATTGTTGCATAATCTTTGGCTTGCTAACAAGCGATATTAAAGTGTTGTTTTCCATATTAGAAGTAATTATTCTATATTTGGTGTTGCTAATACATCAAATGGTTAAATTGTCAAGTGTAAAGTTTGAGGTGGAGAAGTTTAATGATAAGAAAAACTTTGATATGTGGAAACTCAAAGCACGTGTTGCACTGGTGCAATAGGGGCTTCACAAATACATGGATTGAAAGGTAAAGAAACCTGTAGGGATGGATGAAAATGAATGGGAAGATCTGGATATGAAATCACTCAGTGCAATATGATTACATGTTTAGCATATGAGGTTCTCTTCAATATAGTTGGAGAAAAGACATCAACATGTTCATGGACCAGATCAGAAAGTCTTTACATGACGAAATCTATAAGAAATTATATTTTCCTGAAAAGGAATTTGCATGAATTGCAGATGAAAGAAGGTATGAAAATTGTTTTTCATTTAAATATTTTTAATATTTTATTATGTCAGTTGACTAGTATTTATATGAAAGTGGAGAATGAAAACAAGGTAGTCACCTTTTTATGTACTTTACAAGATTAATGGGATAATATAGTAACTTCTTTTAGTTTTCATATTGTTGATGACCTTGACTATGCTTATGTTGTTGGAGCATTTTTGGCTCGGAAATGAAAGAAATTTTGTTGGAAATATCTCTACACTTGAAGCCATGTGTGCTAGAGCCAGATCTAAAGAAAGAGGTCAAATTTAAAGCGGTACATCTAGATCTAAGTCACAAAGGAGGAAGATTAATGCAAGGTGTCAGGACTACGAAAAATCAGAGCATCTTAAAAAGCATTATTGGATGACGAAAGAATTAGAAAAGAAGTAAGATGTCACAAAGGAAGGAAATCAAGTATAAACAAGTGAAGGTATGACTGATGAAGTTTTATCGGTTTGTAACGTTTCCTATTATCAACATGAATGGTTGTTAAATTCTGGTGTTACAAAAATTACATTTTTCCGCATAGAGGTTAGTTTTCTTCTTACTAACCCCTTGATGGTAGTTACATTCTATTGGTAAGTTCAATGTTTCATATAAAACAGAAGGGATTGGTAGCATCAAGATAAATATCTTTGATGGTATAGTAAGGACGTAAAAGAAGTAAAACATGTACCATAACTACAAAGAAATTTAATTTCCTTGAGTGAATTAGACACTAGTGGTTATAAGTTCACAAGTCAAGGTAGAGTTGTAAAGGTGTCTAAATGTTCCTTAGTTATAATGAAGGATCTAAAAGTAGGAAATGTTTACATATTACAGGGAAGAACAAATATCAATCAAATAGTGTTGTATGTATTTTATATAGGTTGAGTATAAGAAAGTGAAACTCATGTACAGAGGTCCAAGAATTAGAAACAAAGTGTAAAGAGATTTGTAACTAACCTGCGTAAAACTCATGTGAGGCGTGCCAGTAGCCTCAGTTCCCTGAGCAGATGATGACCCGCCAGGCTCCTGTGTATAAAAGAGAAAAATATTAATACATGTACAACATACACGTGAAACAAATTATAATAATAATCTAGTGCATTTAATGATTTATTAAAAATGTAAGTTTGTACAACTTGAAACTTACGTTTGAAACACGCCAACCGCAAAGAAGCTAGCATGTCGATACTGGATGTTTCCTTCACTAGCTCTTGCTATTTAAAATAAAATAAAAAATTAGTTTTTACATGTATGTACATGTCGTATAATCATATATATATATATATATATATATATATATATATATATATATATATATATATATATATATATATATATATATATATATATATATATATATATATATATATATATATATATATATATATATATATATATATATATATATTAATATCTCAAACATGTGAATTAAACTATTGTACATATATATATTATTTAAATTTATTTAAAATTTACCTGTGAAAGACCAATATCAGTGGCTCCAGTTCCAAAAACATTCCCCAGCATCTCATCTATAGAAAAGAAATCCTGTGAACCAGCAAATGATGTCTCGCCTGCAGTGCATACGGCACCACATGATCCACAGTGGTGTGGTGCACTAGAACTGGCGCCTCCACCAACATCACCGGATGCAATCTGGGTGCTATGCTGGGTGAGAGTGTCAGTGAGCTCCCTCAATGCATGCAATGTATCAATCTCCACAACCTCCTTCACTGTAGGAGGGATAACTAAGGCAAGTGGGGGTTTTGGGGCATGGGGATCCTAGGCCGACCTACGCGTGCACCAGGTCTGCTCTGTGCAGAGCCACCTCCTCGACCAAAAAAGTCTGAAAATTCAAAATAATTCGGGACCTCATTGAGCACGAACTCACAATATAATTTCTTCAAAAAATAAAGAGGAACCTCATTGTTGTTGCATGGTGGATAATCAAAAACCATCCACCATCGGTCCCAAAAATTGTTTTTGATTCTATCATCATGGCACCAATGGATTGGGAACCGTTTGCAAGTAACTGTAGGGGGGGCATTGGTTCTAGGGTCGGTAAATAATGCATAAATGAGGTCTTTTCCAATTTTTTTGTCTTTGACGGCCGCATGGGATAGTTTATCCGCATACCACCGCCTACAGTCACTTCTAAAGGTGTTCCATCTATATATTTGGTTGGTTGCAGATTCGACTTCGCTAATCAATGTTTGTAATGTATTGGCTAAAGTCATGCGGGATGGATTTGTAGCATGATTTTGTCTTATAGTTTGAATTAGGTTCTCAATGACAATTTTATTTTCTTGGATTCTTCCAATGATATTATCTTGCGTTCCTGTTGGCTCAGTGGGGACAAAAGGAGCCACAGGGGGCGGATCTATGTTTGGAGGAGGGTTTTGAGGAATGTTCGGAGGGTTTTGAGGAATGTTCAATGGGTTTTGAGGAATGTTTTGATGGTTTACATGATTTCAAGCTTGCCAACCAACTGATAAAACAAGAAAATTGTATACATAAACAAACATTTCACAAAACCCATGAAAATGCCAAAAAAAAAACCTAAAATGCAAAAAAAACCTAAAATGCAAAAAAATGATTACAATCGGGGACTTACCTCCTCGTCTTGGCGGCATGGTTGAATCTATCGCTATCTAGAAGTCCGATGAGCAATTTTGAGATAGTATTGAAAGCGTGAGTGAAAAACGTTTAGGAAAATTCGCGGTTCGAAATGAAAAATGAGGAAAATAACGAGTCGCGGGACTGTTAAATTTTGTCTCAGAGTTCCGTGATCGCGGTTTATAACCGCGCTCGCGGTTCTAAACCACGATCGTGGTTTTAGGTTCGGTAATTACCGAACCTAGAATTCAAGAACCGCAATCGCGGTTTTACATCATGGTTTTAAAACCGCAATCGCGGTACCTTTATTTTGGGTTTTTATGTCCACGGAATTGTCCACCAACTTCGTGCACTTACCCCGGAGAAGATTCATACCAGTCAAAATCTTGCAAACATGATGACCAAGGTGGTCACAAGGGATAAACTAAAGCTATGTTCAACTTTGGTTGGCCTTCGCGGATGACAGTGAAGGGTTGAGAAGCTTGCTCAAAGTGGAAATCAATCTCCAAGTGGGAATTGTTATGTTTTTGAGCCTATTTTCATGTTAGAGTGTGGTACACCTTCTATGTGTTACACTTGGGTATTTTTACGGTGGTCCCGCTCGCCGGTGAGCGGGTCAGAGGAGGTTTGGGGGCGAAGCCCCCGAAGCAAATTTTCATGGGTGGTTTATTAACCCATGGGTAATGGGTAACCGTTATGGGCTATTTTTGGGCCCATGGGTTTTCAATACCCATTGTTTTGATACCGTTTTTTTTTGTCCATGGTTTTGATACCCACGGTTTTTGCCCATGGTTTTGATACCCACGGTTTTGTATCAAACTGCTTAAGCAATTGTCTATTTATATGGTCTTATGCATATGATACATAGACAAGCAAATGTATTGCAGATGTGCTTTGAATTCGGGTGTGAATTCTGTAGAGTTTGTTAAGCATAGCTCCAAACGGATTTGGGTATTGTATTGAGAGAGTGGAGGCTTGTAATAAAATCTGAGCAAGTGATTCTTGGTGGACGTAGCCCAAATTGGGTGAACCACGTTAAATCTTGTCTCTCTGTGTTGTGTTATTTATTCTACACTTTTATTTGAGATCTGTAATATTTTCTACATATTAGTTTCTACTGTTGCGATTCTGTAAGGGATTATTCCGCATATTTTATCACTTATTTCCTAACAAACTACTTGAGTTGCACCTAGTAAATAAGGTTGACATGCCCCAAGTTAGTGCTCTTGCTATTGTTTTTTCTCACATTTCCCAAAATTTTATGTGGATAATTAAAAGCCATGTCTCATATGATAGGGCCCTAACCTTGACTACCTAGTAATATTGTGTCCTTTAGTTTCAATTTTACACCCAATTAATGTTAACCTTTTATTGTTGTTGGCTTTCTCCTTTGCTTTAGAATCTCTCACATGTGTGTCAAAATATAGAGCAGACACCTTGTATTACAGTGCATATCTATATTATTTTCAATTATTTGTCTAATATTGCATGTCTTAATGTCTATACTATTTTCAACTATTTTTCTTGTTTTTGTTTGGTACATTTCCTACAAGAAAAAAATATTTATTGTATTTATGATCTATATTAAGTTCTCTCACTCCCTACATAATAAAAATATATGTTGAATGAAGAATTATATATATTGAATATGTTTTACAAGATTCTTATAAAATCATACCATCATTGTATTAACTATGTTTTTTAGAAGTTTCTTCTAAACTCAAACCATAATCATAGTGTATGTAATTATGACATGGTCTCTATGACCATAACATGTATAATTATGCACATAATGATGTTAATTGGGGAAAGTCATGATGAGTCTAACCCATTGCTTTTGGCTTTTCACCCTCAAGATCTTACCTTATTGGCAAAGCTTTTGGTACCGCTAATATAAAGCACCTATCGATCATAATTCTTATACACGTGGGATTATTATTAACACACACACCCAATTTCATATTGATATTATTATAGTAAAACAAAATTTTCAACTTACGTGGGATGTTCCACTTGTTTGTAAACAACAAGAACCAAAGACTTACAACGCAAGATTGCACTGATGTTTTGCTCATGCCTTTCTATCACTCCCAAATTTTTGTATTTCTTGACAACTATGATAATGTTTTTCTCTTAATCTTCAACCTAGTCTACCTCCCTACCATTTTGAATTAATACCGAGCTAGGATTTTCCTTTACGCATTTCTTTTCTTCCATTTTTGATGATTCTACAATAGTTTTTCCCTTAATTTTGTTTCTTCATTTTTTTAGGATGATTTTTCCCTATGATGATGTTGTGGCCAATTAATAGAATGAAATATTTGTTTTTCACTTTGGCTTCCAACAATGGCCCTTTATTTATAATTTGTAGCGGTATGTTGATGGGTTTTGGTTCCCAATAACGACTGTTAATTTCTAATTTGTTGAGTATGGAGCATGGTTCTGTTTGAGTGCCATTGATTTTGGTTGTAGTGGCCTAATCGTTTTTGAGTGAGTCTGATTTTTTTGTGTCTTGTTATCTCTGTTGAGATATTTCATCTTAAGTAAGGACGTATATCAATAGGTATTCTCGCTAGAAGTTAAATACAACTTAAAAGGTAAGGTTAACTAAATTAACATGTAAAACTAGAATAGAGAAGCACCAATTTCCCTCTCCTGTATTTTACCCAAACACTTAAAATATAGGAGCCACCAATATATAAAAGAATAGCGTCATTATATGGTAAAGACAATAAACATAGCTGGGATAGACATGGCTATTGTTATGCAATACCTTATGTTTAACTAAAATCAAATTTGGAATGAGAGAAGAGTATGGAGTGTAAATGAAAAAAGCCAATTGAGCGAGCTAATACAAGAACTGAAATAAAATTGAGAAAATTATTCTAGCCCTTGTACATTATAGCATAAAATGACATAATCCATAGTAGTCTAGAGTATGAGATTCAAAAGTTAGTCCTATTATGTGGGGGTTTAACAATGGCTACTAGATCGAAGATGGAGGCAATAAAATTTCGCAACCACCTGTATTATGCTAGGATGATCCCCTATATTATTGTGACATCCTGAATGTATTGAACATTTCAAGGACTTGAGGAGTTGGAGGAGACGTTCTTCATTCTTTTATTTATTTTTTTAAAACACTTTACTAGAAAAAACTTGTCATTTTCACCACAAACATTGAACCCTAATCTTGCACATACCCTAAAAAGATAAATACAATTCAAAATACTAAATTTTGTAATAAAGTTCAAATATTTAAATATTAATTTTTATATAATATTATATTAGCTTTCCCCATGCCATCCACAAAATATTGGATTTTTTCCCATCCTGCAAATCTCGCTCCCTATCCCCAAGACATGGGTAACTATTGGAACAATTGTTCTCGCATGACCCTCAAGATGCATATGGTTATACCAAGGAATTAGGAAAATAGTTATACCAACAGATTTGATAGATTACTTCTTGTATATTATTTTTACTCAAACAAGGTTCTAGGTTGGACCTTGACCGATTTTTAGCATGCTTAAAGTTCTTGTCAAGGACATCATGTTTTTAACAATCTTGATTTTATCTCTACACAAAGTTGTGCATCATGCTTGATTGATGGCTTCATCCTCTCATTAATTCGCTAATAGATGTTCCCAATCTTCAAGTAGAGAAGATGCTTTAACACTATTGTATTATGCTTGAGATTATTCTTGTCTAACAGCTTATCATCAAACTATGGGTTGAATGACATGGACGTCACTAAGTCATATGAGTGTCATCAATTATATGGATTTTGTATCAAGGTTGCATGGCTAGTGTTATAAAACTCCTATGGTGTGCCTAGTCTAGTTGTATTTTGGGGTTGTATCGGAACTCCCATGGTTTTCTTATGTGCATCAATGATAAATGGCATTATGTCATTCATTGGTATGTGTCATTGATTCACATGGTGATGGTGCACACATATGGCTAATGATATGTAAACTCCTATTGTATGGAATGTGTAACATTATTCTATGTATAAGGGGTTCAATGGCATGTGTGGCATCGAGGTCATGTGTGTGTGTCATCATCTTGCATCCAACATGAGGATAGGGTGACATGTTTTACATTAGAGTTGAGGTGCGTATGTTTTTGGGATGGTCATAAGTGAATGTGTGCATGTCATATTTGAATGCACATCATCGTGGTTACATGGTGTGGATATCAATGTTACGTGGCTTGCAAATTGGGTTTGCATGGCACGTAAGTGCATAATGGTGTGAGAAGATTGCATATGTGCATTGAAGTTATGCACAATTGGTCCATTCTCATTGTGGTTTTGTTTAATGATTGCATGGAAATTATGCATTAAATTGCATCGTGTGCCTAATGTAATTATGCACATTAGGATTGAATGAAATGTATGCCATTGAGCCGTTGCACATTGTGGATGCGTTGCTAATGTGTATGTTAGTCCTATGGTGTGCCTAGCATGCTTGTGCACATTAGGAGGTTAATGACATGTATGTCATTGAGTCGAATGTGTGTAACAAATCTGCACGATATGTATGTTAGGGTGACTAATAAGGATTTCTTAGAAGTGAGTCCCAAATTCATAAGAAAACAAGGGATCTAAACTCGTGTTAAAAGCAATCCACACACGAATGTATAAAATCGAGGATTTACCTTCACATTACAAACATCAAAAAGTATACTCCATTATTGTTTTTCCACAAATTAGCTTTAGATAAATGTAAAATGACTCTCACGAAAATTATATGTAATGAGATGAGAAATTAGGCTCCAGGTTGTGAGATAAAATATCGGTCTTTAAGACACACCAACCTACATCTAAATGCAATAGTTATCACACACACAGTATTAAAATTTCTGACCTTGTCGGGGCCATTTTTTACTTGTGATTAAGGAAAAGTTTCGTGCGACCCAAGGTTACACTCAAATTGCAGCCTATACCCCATCGAGATTTGAAGCAAAAAAATGACTAGTGAGGCTCCAATGCTAGCTCGCTTTGATTTAAATACGACCAATTTCTTAAAACAGAATTTGAGGGAATAAATACAATGAAAGATGTGCATATTGGGTCAAGAAACAATGGACGATGCACTAAAATAAGACCTGTTATCCTATGACAAAAAATGTTGTGTTCATGATAGAACTCAATTGGAATATTTGATCCTATGATATAACTTTCCCTAGCCTTTTTGGCCCTATTCCAACTCTCTATTTAGGGGTTGTACAAATGTTCATTAGCTTTCTGGCTAACCTAGTTACCATAATTTTTTTCCTTTTTTCATATAATTACCTTTTGGAATCCCCTATCAAACATGTTTCTCTTGTTCTTGTATCGACAAACTTACAACTGTATAATATTGAACACATCAAGGCCTACTTTTACCCTACCAAATTAAATTCGTCTTCTTTATCTTTTGTTTTATTAACTCCGTACTTTGGGTGTAGTATCAAGATGGCGCCGCAACTCTTCATCATGTTTTTATAAAAGTTCTGTTGTTCACACCATTGTTGAATAGATGCCTACATGAATATTGTCCAATTTATGAGAAAAGTGGTCTAAAAAATTACTCAGCAACTATATAAAACAAGAAAAAGTATCTGCTTCTGCATTGACCAGTGCTGTAGCCCACATGATAGTAATTATAATATGAATCAGAATTACTATTGAGATCTATATTTTCAGTGACTTCAATTTTTGAATGAAAGAAAACCTGGTATTGTATGGTTTTTCTGAAAGTTGCAACTAGAAAGTTACACTGTTAGCCAAGTTTATATCAATAAATTTTAAAAAAATAGTTGTCGTGGACAAAAGTCCTATTAAGACATAAAAAAACAAGTAAATATGTTATTGTCATGATTCGAAGATGATAGTCTAAATTGACCTGTCGAAGAGTAGTACTGTAAAAAAATTCTTCTACTTTAGAAAAATCCTAATTTCTTCAATATCCTGTTCAATATGACTTCAAGATGGTCTTTTGATTATTTGAGGAGTTTTTGATATCTTGAACGGACATGGGGATGATGAGTCATAGGTCACTTAAAATCATAGGTACCAAGTACGGAAATCCGAATCTGTTCAGGAGGGCAAAAATTCAAAAAAACCAGAATTCACACCCTCACACACACATATTTGATTCAAAATTTGTAAGTATGAAAAATAGTAAAAAATATAAAATGTTAATAAATTTAATCTTCAATAATATACAAGGTTTTTGGGTGTATTTTTTTGCAAAAAAACTGAAAAAACTAATTTAAAAAAAAAAACAGGGCTGACTTGGACACAACTCATCTTAGCCAGCCTGAAAATTTCAATCTGGCTGGATTTTGTGCAAATAGAGTCAGATTTGGTAACTATGCTTAAAAATGAAGAACCTTTGGCCTTATGTTCCAGCATTTGCAAATGAGTCTTTCAAGTGAACAGGCGTTTGTATTCTATAGTCACAAAGAAAACATGGTAATCATATTTATCGTACCCAGTACAGTTGCATTTGCAAATGAGCACATGTTAAATTGCATATATAATACTCCATTTGATACATTCACACGGACTGAACTTGTCTAAATTTTGCATGCTGGGAAGAGCTAAGCTCTTAACAGATCTCATGGTAGTTTCATAGAGACATTTCCTTATGATGACCTTGCATATAAGTCGTAGCTTTGGTGTTCTATGTCATTTGTTGTTCTTTTGGATTCCCCCCATCCTTGTGGCCCTGTGGGTGGTTTCCTATAAATGAAACTATCCCTCTTAAATGTTGTTTTTCTTTCTGCAGCTTTTGAGAAATGTGTTAGAAATAAAACAGAGCAGGATAATAAAAATAAAACAACAAATGAACACCAACATATCTATCCAACAAAATAAGAGCTGCGACTCTATTATAATTTATAATACAAATTGGGTAGAGCTTCGCTACTCAAAAAAAAACTAAAACATGCTTATGTATATAGATCTTCATTGAGATGAGGAAACTTGCACACACAGCTAACAATAATAAAATTGCACCTACAACATTTACTAAAAACTTGACTTCAAAATCTGCTTAAATCTAGAAAGTGCGCGCAAAGTGGTATATAGATTTTATATTGGAAACCTTTGCTACCACCACCTTGGGAGTGTTTTCTTGGAATATTATATATTCATTCAAAATCTCTCTTGTGGTTGAAGATATTGAAGTCTCTATTGTTCTCTTCATTGTGTTGAGTGTGTTCTTGCATGGTTTATCCATTCTAAGTGTTGGTGACTTGGATTGGGGATTGTTTAAGCATATTTTTGGTATCTCAAAATATATTTATGTTGCAGATCTGATTTAGCATAATTTTGTGAGTGTGTGTGACCAGATTTGAGGGTTTTAAGAGTAATACAAGTGCTGGAATTAATTTATGTGCAAACAACAATTTATTTTTCCCTAGGCGACTTGCTATTTTGGCTATTTTGGGAGTTTAGCTACTACTGTTCTAATTTGGTTTGGTTCATCTTGTTCCTTGTATTTTTCCGAGTCCGGGCATATCTCATTTGCCCAAATCGGAGTAGTTTTGAGGAAGATATGAATTTTTAAAGATTGCAGCAGACTGGGGTTTGATTAGCAATTGTTTTCAGCTGTGTATAATCAGATTTAAAAATCTGATTTGTCTAAAAATTATTTCTGAGCAAGGGGAGTGATTTTGGAGTGTTTGGAAGCTTGGGAAAGACTGGAAATAATTTATGCAAATATTCCTAACCCTAGCGACTTGTATTCAGATTTTGGGGGTCTGTTTGAGGTGGTTTCAGTCATCATAAAATTCAGATCTTTAGTTCTTTGGAAAGGTCTTGATTTATAGAATAATCTGCATTTTATTTGGTGGGAAAATATTGAGTTTGGAGCAAGTTATCAATTTTTTAAGTTTTCATTGTTACTGGTATTTATTTAATTAATTATTTACCGTTAAAAATTAGATCTCGAAATATTAGCATTCTAATTAGTTTTCCCATCTAACCCACCACTTTGGCATACTCCAACCCCATTTTGGGTTGTATTATTTCCAACATTGGGTTATTTGAGGTCAAACTAAGAAGATCTAATCTTCCTATGATTGATTTGGATAATTAATTTTTAAGATTTAAATAATATCCTAACAGGGGGATATTACATGCAAATACTTGGACCGTGTTTGTTCCTCTTTTGGTGGATAACCTAGGTCGGAGCCTTATTCTTAATGGCCACCACATGATTTTTTTGTCTTTTTGGGTGGCTTCACCTTCCATATTTTTCCCATCGCTAACACTTTTCTCGGTTCACACCCCCATCAAAACATGGTAACCAAACTTGAAGGTATCCATTCACCATACTTAAGTATCAAGTTCCTCAATGATCCTAATATGTCGTCTCCTTAATTCACCAAAAGTCATCCCACCTATCAAAATATTCATTTGTAAGACCTAGAGTTGCAGCAGGACCTCCATCCTTGATGCCATAAGTCTATGCTAGTACCATCGAGATCTGATATAAAGTGAAGTATCCATGGTCTTGAAGTTGTTGAATCATTTCGGAAGAAGAAATATATGTTTCCCATGACCCATGATGGAATTGGCTCCCAAATGGATCTCAGAACCATTGCCAAACCGTCCAAGCAACAAATAGGTCGATGACGGAAAGGCCAACACAAAAGTCATCCACTTTGATTGGAGGAATTCTTAAAACTCTTAGATGTACTTCTTATCCAACCGAGGAGAGTAGAGGGAGAATTATATTTCTCGAATGATAATTATTTTCCACAGGCTTTATTTTTTTTATCAAATTCCAAAGGTTTTTGGTCGCAAAGTTTTTCCAAAAGTATGAATGTGTTTGATTCCCCATCCACCCACACTTTCGGTTTTGCTAAAGAATGTTAGTTCCAAATGTAGACCGATCTGGTCACTTTTTCCCTTCCAAAGAAAATCAAAGCAGATTCTTCTACTCTTCTCTAGTACTCCCTTTGGAATGCGTGCCCGATAAACCAGAATTTCTTCAAGTACCGACTTCACCAAAGTAAGTCTCCCACCCCCAGAGAGCCACCTATTGCACCAAAAATGTATTCTAAGTTCAATCTTACCTATCAACCAGCCCCAATCCCGCTTTACCATAACCATTGCGTTTTAAGTTTGAATATAATTCATTCCATCTTTGAAGTCGATGTATCTATAAGGAAAGAGCTCCTTTAGGATCTGCAACTCCTCATCCTTCAAAATGATGAAATAAACAACAAACTTAATAAGGTTGATCTCCATTCCCGGGTTTTTCAAAAAAGTTGTAGGATCTCCCGGAGTTTGCTTCCCTCCCTTACACTTTGTCATTAGAGAAAAGGAGGACATCATCTATTAAGAGAAGATGACTTAGGCGTTCATTTCCTCCACCATTAATCCCACGAAGAAGTCTTAATCTTTTAGCCTCCATGATGGATCTTTACCACCATTGCAGGAAATCTCTTAAGCAATGATCGAATGTAATTATTTCGGAGCTCTCCTATGGATTTGTGTATTAGTCTTTCTTCCAGAAACCAAATTTCTCGGAAGAGATAACCACAAAAAGCACTTTCTTCCGTCTCATTTCCAAAACCTTAGAGATGATCTTGTAGAAATAGTTACAAAGGGCAATAGGTCTATATTTCATGCAAAGTTGCGGTCTGCTCCACTTTGGGAATGAGTGCTAAAAAGGTAGTGTTGAAAAAACCTAGAACATTTCCGCTAAGTCTCACCTCTTCCACCACCCACAGCAGATCATTACACAACAACTCGAAGAAAAATAAGAAAAATTCTATAGTTCACTGTATGGGCCAGGGACATCTATCTTTTTGGAAGGATGTTATCACAGTTTGCAATTCATCCAAAGAAACTTCTTCAAATAATATCGGGGTATCTTCGGATGTAACAAATTGTGGGAAAAAAGAGGCCACCTTGTCAATTTCATCAATATTAACACTCTCGGTTCTTTATACTGATGACTCGAAATGGTTGACTCCCAAATCGAAAGCCCTTTGAAACTAATCACAACCTCTTCATCCTCCTTTCGCATATCCCATATGGTGTTGATCTTCTTTCTATGCGAACCGATGCAAATATTTGGTGTTTTCATCACCTAATTCCAACCAAGTAGCACGTCTTTTCATTCTCCAAAATATTTGGTGTTTTCATCACCTAATTCCAACCAAGTAGCACGTCTTTTCATTCTCCAATTTGCCTCCCGGTCGATCAACAACTTTATCTTTCTCGGCCTCCAAATTCCTCATCCAAATAGTTTCAATTTCACCGAAATTGCCCTCAATGTTTTCATTGAACAAACCCTCTAATTCCTTCTCAACACTCTTTTATAAGCGTGTCTCTATTTCGATATCATTTACCAGCCCATGCGATGACCTTTCTTTAGATAATTGAGTGTCTCTGTACCTTGTTTTTGGCATATTCATCAAGTTCTATGTCATAGTGCTTCCAAGAGTTTTTGACAATTGATTGAATTCTTTCTCCAAAACCATCCGTAATTAAATTTGAAGGACCGGAAGGCTTGTAATCAGAAATTTATAATTGAAGAAAAATAGGGTTTTGATCGATGTCCCTCCTACTGCCCACTCTTGTCCGCACTCTATCCACACCTTGTAGGAGATCGTCAGAAATAAGAAATCTATTAAGGTTTTTGAAATGAATTCTTTCCCACTTCGATTATTTCTCCAAGTGGGTCTGATGGAAAAAATCAGCCAATTTTTCTACCCTAGAAGCATACCCCCAAACTACACTTCTATTCATAGTAAAGTTTAGGTCGCCACCGAGAATCAAACAACCGCTCCTAGTTACTGCATAGTGAATATTTTTTCCCGAAAGTCTGCTTCCCTTCATAAGGTCCGTACACATTCATCACAAAAATAGATTGCCCCAAGCCTTTCTGGTGAATTCGATGCACAATCCAGAAAGACAAAAAAAGAATTTGTCAAGGTCAAACTCGAACGCCACCCAAGAATAATACCTCCAGATCGGCCAAACCGAGTCCAAAGCAATAAAGTCTCAATCCTTCGAGTATTCTCAAGACAACCAATTAACAAATCACCACATCCCATGGTTTTCTCAAGTAGTTTAATCTTCTCGCCTTCGTATCTCTATCGTTTGGCTAGGGGTAACCTTTTAACTTGAATTCGAGTCCCCTCATATTGAAAGAGAGGACAATCATTAAGGAATATCTAAGGAGGGTTGAGATGTTTGAAGGAACCTCGTGAGTAGATGTTGTTTGCCACTGTTGAACTTCTATTACTACCATCTCTTTGGCCTTCTCAAAATGTTACTTTCTATTAACATTAGTAGTGAACCCACCTTTAGGAGTATCCAATCCCAATCCCAATTCCTCGGGGTTGAGATGTTTGAAGGAACCTCGTGAGTAGATGTTGTTTGCCTGTTGAACTTCTATTACTACCATCTCTTTGGCCTTCTCAAAATGTTACTTTCTATTAACATTAGTAGTGAACCCACCTTTAGGAGTATCCAATCCCAATCCCATTCCTCGGGTTGAGATGTTTGAAGGAACCTCGTGAGTAGATGTTGTTTGCCTGTTGAACTTCTATTACTACCATCTCTTTGGCCTTCTCAAAATGTTACTTTCTATTAACATTAGTAGTGAACCCACCTTTAGGAGTATCCAATCCCAATCCCAATTCCTCGGATTGTAATCCCTCAGGCATGGATCCAATTTGCTTTGGACCGCATGAGGATATCTACTTTTCCTTACTTTCATAAATATCAACAATGAATCCAAATCTTTTGACCCGTTTTCAATTCTAAAACCCCGAATCGAAGTTCGGATCAGAATTTGAAGAGGATAGTAATTTCCCCTTCTTAGATGGTGTAAAAATGAACAAGGAAAAGTCTTTTTACCACCTTCCATGCCCTTATGGCGTTGTTATCCAAAATTCACCCCCCAGGGTAATTTTGATAACATGCATCAGAATATTCAAGTCCCAGGAAAATTGATTGATTCGGGGCCAAAAATCATGTTGCTAGAGTCCCCTCAAATATTTTCTAAGTCCCCTGTCTGAGAGGAAAAGAGCAAGCTCTGAGAAAATGCAAAAAAGGTTGCAGAAAGGCAAGTAGGTTGATCCAGGAAAAAGTGTGAAAATTGGCTAAGTCCTGCTCAAGGTAGCATTTGGGACAAATGGGACAAAAAGGCCCGAACCGCCGGATCGGTCGAAATGAGCACGAGACAAAAGAAAACGGACAAATGGGCCGAGAAGTGCGCGCGGGCGCGAAATGCCGTTCGGCTTGAGAGAAAATCGACTAACTGCTTGGGTTAAGAGGGCCGAAAAGGCGCGAACCGGCCGAACCAGGCGAAAAAGGTCCAGAGGGTCCAAAATCAAATGGGACGTCTGGGACAAATGGACGCGAAATGCCCGAACCGGCCGAAATGAGCACAAAGGGCCCAAAATCAAATGGGACATCCGGGACAAATGGAGGCGAAGTACGCGAAGGAGCCGAATCAGCCGAGGACCAATCAGAAGCCGCCACGTGTCTCAGGAAAAAAGGTCAAATAAGTCAAAGGGCAAGTTTTAAAAGGGTCAGCCCGGGCCAACGAGAAGCTGCCACGTGTCCAAAGGCAAGAACATGTCGGAGGGGTCGGAAAGCCCGACAACAAAGGAAAATTTGGATAATCTGGCGGAAGCGGGTTTCGGGAAAACACGAGCATCAAACATATGTCGAGCCACCTCCCAAACCCGATGCAAATGCATAGGAGAATCCCGAACCCGACAGGCTGAAGACCTTGCTCATCCAATCAACACCTGACACGTGTCATCAAGGTGGCGAAGCGCGGGAAAAGCTTTTCAAATCCATTTTTGCCTGTTTTCTTCAAATCGTCGTATCTTTTGATCCAGAGCTCGGATTTGCATGTTCCTTATATCAACGGAAAGCTAGTGAAATCCTCTACATGATTCTGGATCAATCTCGAGTTTTGGTGCAATAAGAGAGAAAATCAAGAAACGACTCTGACGTGTGGTAATGGCCAGAAGCGACCTTTCAACAACCCGTTTTAATGCTAATGGGTCGCATTCTTCTTCTGCACGGCCAGAAGTGACATTTTAGCAGCCAAATTAATACAAATGGGTCGCTTTCTCCTCCAAAATCGCTAAAAATGACAGGGGGTATGGGTTGGTAAGATCCTCCATGCTTTGATTTAATGCATCTGCATGCCAATGAGGAATGGGCTTGCACGTTTTCCCACGTTTTACGTCCCCCGGCTCGACCCATGCAATGTAAAAGCCGATTTGGCTCATAACAAAGAGGTTGTTCATTCTTTCGCTCTTCTGCCCTCCCTTCTTTTCTTCTCTAGGGTTGAAAATGGAGTTCGAGCCTCCTCCCGCTCTCCGTAATGGCGTTTTTGCCTTTACTAATGGAATGATGTTCTCAGTGCAACTTACAAAGCAACAAAACGTGTTTTGTGATGCATCTGTCCATCCTTTCTCGTTTTTGCTTGTTTTCTTCTTGCCTCTCTTCATTGCAGGTATCTGTGCATGTTTGAATGTTCATTGCAGGTTTGGAGCTGTGTTCATGGAGTTTTGGGACATTTTCTGTGTGAAATCTATCCTTGGGCCTGTGATGCATGTGTCCATCCTTCCCATTGCTCACCTCTCTTTGTCCCATGGCAGTTTTGATAGATGTTCAACATTCTCCTTCTCTGGTGTATCACCGTTTTAGTGTAGGCTTTTGCTGTTTTTCCCTTCTCTCTCTCTCTCTGTCTCCTTGGCATGGTTAGATTAGGATTAGATTAGCTTGCCTGCACTGGAATAGCTTGTGGCAGGTAGTTTAGGAGCAGGAACCAGCCTTCTCTGGAGATTCCTCTCTCGGTTTCACAAGTCCCACGCTTGGAGAGAGGTTTCCATGTTGTGCAATCACACTGGATGCCTGAACATCAACCTAGAAGCCTGATGTGCGTCCAGGGGTGCTGTGATTTTGCACTAACAGTTTTGGCACGCCCGGTGGGACCTTAGAGGTCTTTCACTTCATCTTTTGCAGGTTGGTGTGTTCCTGTGAAGTTTTCAGCCTTTGGAGGCACTTGCAAACACATCTGGCGACTCCATCTGGTCAACAACCCATCTGTCAAGCTGCAGACCTTCCTTTCCATCCATTTTCATCCATTCTTCCTTCCATCTCTTCCATCATTCTGTCATTCTATGAAGTTGTGCAATCATGACTTCATTTCCATCATGGATTTCACATCAACAACAGCAGTATATTCCACCTCCAACACGTTTTACAAATCCTCCAGATCAGCATGCATACTCATATGAACAGCAGTGCCAAAGTCAGTTTGGCTATGGAGCTTTCCAAGAGCAAGGGTGTGCATACAATGAAGACCATCAGATCCAAGATGCTGGTCTGTTGGAGAAAATCCAAAAGATGGAGGAGGGGATGGTGCGATCCAGAGGCTCGAGGCACGATGAGAGCATTTGGAATCGGTTGTGGAGCACCACCCATGGGTGGGACCTTTTCCAAGTCATTACTGACCCTCGGGAGAAGCTTGACTTCATGATTGCGCAACGTTGCCTTTGCTTGCAAAGTGGATTGAAGAAATAGAAGTGTATGAGAGAAGTATTCAAAACCTCCTTGTCAACAGGTAAACACACCATCTCATGCCTTTTCTTTTCCTCTTTCCCAATCTGTTTCAGTTCAGCAGTGTCAAGTTTCAAACTCTCCATCTGCTGTCCCAAATGTTGAATCCATTTCTCCATCCCCTAGTCTTCCACCCCATCTCGATTCTTCTTTCCTTTTCCCTTCCAAACAGTCATCCCCTCCACAAGAGCTAACAGAAATACCCCCTCCTCCAAAGAAACAAGAGTTTCTACCTCCTCCACCACCACAAAAAAATGTAAAATCAATCGAGTTTCAACCCATTCCTCCTTTTGCATTCCCAATTCCATGTGGGAAAGAAGAAATTGTAAAAATCAGTCATCAAGGACAACAAGAGGAAGAGCCTGTAAAAGAAATGACAGAAACTTGAAGGTTTGGGCTGCCAAATTTGGGATGACAAAGATCCCCTTGATGGTTAAGCCTACAGAAGAGGCTGAGGTTGAACAAATGGTGGTGAGGACTGATTTTGTTGGAGAAGAAGATCTTGCAGTCCCAACTTGTCCTCTAGAGCAACAAATTGAAGAGTTCGACTTGACAAACTTCATGCTGGAGGAGGAGTTCAATCAAGAGCGATATTCTCTTCAAACATTGGAGGAAGGAGAAGTTGCTCCAAATCCAAAAGAAGAGGAGCACATTCTAGCTGTGGAGGAGAAAAGTGCAGATCCAAGGGCTTTGAGCACAAAGCAGGCTACAGAAGAACCTTCAGTTCTTCTTTCCACTTCATCTCTCTCAAGTTCTATTACTGAAAAGGAGTTTGATCTCTCAAACTCAATATTGGAGAGTGAAGGAAACCATGGTGGTCAAGTTGCAGATCAAGAGGACACCATGGAGGAAGTTGAACACGAACAACGGGACAACAATGAGGCAGTTTACCTGTCAGATTTGGAGGACTGTTTTGATGGAGAGGAGCCGGTTGAGCTTTCACCTTTCTCTCTTTCATCATCCACATTCCAAACACCAGAGTCTGCTGTCATGAAGGAGAGCTTTCATTTGCAGCAGCCTGCATCTTACAACAGCCCTTTGGAATCAAGATTGGAAGATTCTAATCTTCCCTGTTCTTCATTGGAGGAAGAGAAAGGACAGAAGGATTCCACCATTTCTTCCACACCATCCATTCAAGGTCTACAAGAAGACTCCATTCTTGGAGTTGAAAATCACAGCAATGGGCATATCAAACGGATCAGACCTTGCCCAATCAGGTATTTGGCTTCATTGGAGCCAAAGGAGAAGCCACAACCAGTCATGCTTGCTTCTGAGCATGAGGATGAGCTACAAAGTACCAAGGATCAGCTGCCATACCTCTCCAATCCAAATGCAGAGCAACTAAAAGAGGTATTGGATTTTTCAGTTGATACCTTGATGATTTGGATAGAAGACCAGCTTCTTGTTGATTTTCCATCCATCCAAACAGCCATGATCAGTGCCAAATCAATTGCATGGCTGCCCATTTTGAAGAAAGGAAGCTATTTTGCACAACCAGTTGCAGGGTTTGTTTAGCTTGCCTTTGTTTCCAGTTAGAGTAGAGTAGGTAGGTTTGCTTTCAGCAGAAGAAGTGCTTGTGCACACTCTGCATGTTCCATTTGGGGCATGTATGATTTTCAGTTTTGTACATAGTTTTGGTGTTGCTGGTTCTGCTCTTGCACAGTTCATTTCAGTGGCATCTTGGTGAAGACACTCCAGGTTCAATGGGTTTCCAAGTGGCTCAGAGGGAGATTTTCAAGGTTCAGATCAGTTTTCAGGCTTGCTTATGACTCCATGCCCAATGGATTGCTTCAGGCTACTGGTCTTTTCATCTAGCAGGCAGATGACCCCACTGAGTCACCAAACTTTTATCCAAAATTCACCCCCCCAGGGTAATTTTGATAACATGCATCAGAATATTCAAGTCCTAGGAAAATTGATTGATTCGGGGCCAAAAATCATGTTGCTAGAGTCCCCTCAAATATTTTCTAAGTCCCCTGTCTGAGAGGAAAAGAGCAAGCTCTGAGAAAATGCAAAAAAAGGTTGCAGAAAGGCAAGTAGGTTGATCCAGGAAAAAGTGTGAAAATTGGCTAAGTCCTGCTCAAGGTAGCATTTGGGACAAATGGGACAAAAAGGCCCGAACCGGCCGGATCGGTCGAAATGAGCACAGACAGTCCAAAAGAAAACGGGACAAATGGGCCAGAAGTACGCGGCGGGCGCGAAATGCCGGTTCGACCGAGAGAAAATCGACTAACTGCTTGGGTTAAGAGGGCCGAAAAGGCGCGAACCGGCCGAACCGGGTGAAAAAGGTCCAGAGGGTCCAAAATCAAATGGGACGTCTGGGACAAATGGACGCGAAATGCCCGAACCGGCCGAAATGAGCACAAAGGGCCCAAAATCAAATGGGACATCCGGGACAAATGGAGGCGAAGTACGCGAAGGAGCCGAATCAGTCGAGGACCAATCAGAAGCCGCCACGTGTCTCAGGAAAAAAGGTCAAATAAGTCAAAGGGCAAGTTTTAAAAGGGTCAGCCCGGGCCAACGAGAAGCTGCCACGTGTCCAAAGGCAAGAACATGTCGGAGGGGTCGGAAAGCCCGACAACAAAGGAAAATTTGGATAATCTGGCGGAAGCGGGTTTCGGGAAAACACGAGCATCAAACATATGTCGAGCCACCTCCCAAACCCGATGCAAATGCATAGGAGAATCCCGAACCCGACAGGCTGAAGACCTTGCTCATCCAATCAACACCTGACACGTGTCATCAAGGTGGCGAAGCGGAAAAGCTTTTCAAATCCATTTTTGCCTGTTTTCTTCAAATCGTCGTATCTTTTGATCCAGAGCTCGGATTTGCATGTTCCTTATATCAACGGAAAGCTAGTGAAATCCTCTACATGATTCTGGGATCAATCTCGAGTTTTGGTGCAGTCTGAAGAGAGAAAATCAAGAAACGACTCTGACGTGTGGTAATGGCCAGAAGCGACCTTTCAACAACCCGTTTTAATGCTAATGGGTCGCATTCTTCTTCTGCACGGCCAGAAGTGACATTTTAGCGGCCAAATTAATACAAATGGGTCGCTTTCTCCTCCAAAATCGCTAAAAATGACAGGGTATGGGTTGGTAAGATCCTCCATGCTGATTTAATGCATCTGCAGTCAATGAGGAATGGGCTTGCACGTTTTCCCACGTTTTCTGTCCCCTGGGCTCGACCCATGCAATGTAAAAGCCAGATTTGGCTCATAACAAAGAGGTTGTTCATTCTTTCTGCTCTGCCCTCCCTTCTTTTCTTCTCTAGGGTTGAAAATGGAGTTCGAACCTCCTCCACTCTGTAATGGCGTTTTTGCCTTTTACTAATGGAATGATGTTCTGTGCAAACTTCTGAAGCAACAAAACGTGTTTTGTGATGCATCTGTCCATCCTTTCTCGTTTTTGCTTGTTTTCTTCTTGCCTCTCTTCATTGCAGGTATCTGTGCATGTTTGAATGTTCATTGCAGGTTTGGAGCTGTGTTCATGGAGTTTTGGGACATTTTCTGTGTGAAATCTATCCTTGGGCCTGTGATGCATGTGTCCATCCTTCCCATTGCTCACCTCTCTTTGTCCCATGGCAGTTTTGATAGATGTTCAACATTCTCCTTCTCTGGTGTATCACCGTTTTAGTGTAGGCTTTTGCTGTTTTTCCCTTCTCTCTCTCGTGTGTCTCCTTGGCATGGTTAGATTAGGATTAGATTAGCTTGCCTGCACTGGAATAGCTTGTGGCAGGTAGTTTAGGAGCAGGAACCAGCCTTCTCTGGAGATTCCTCTCTCGGTTTCACAAGTCCCACGCTTGGAGAGAGGTTTCCATGTTGTGCAATCACACTGGATGCCTGAACATCAACCTAGAAGCCTGATGTGCATCCAGGGGTGCTGTGATTTTGCACTAACAGGCGGCATGTAACGAAGTGGCAGCCTCGGCAGGGGTTGGTCAGGACTCTCACAGATTTTGTCCTTCATCTTTTGTATCATAAGCAAAGTAGGAAAGAAAATTTTCTAGATCATCTCGACCAATTACAGAAATTCGTGCCTGTGAAATGGGTACATTTGAAGCCTTCTCCTTTTCAGCTAGGATGTCTTGTAATGGAGACAATTCCTCTTCCACCTCCAAAGCTATATTCAACGAACGAATGTGCTTAGTAATTGCTTCTTCAAAAGTAATAGTGGGGCCTTGATTCAAAACATTTTTACCACCCAAAGGTCAACCCCGCACAATCAGAGCCAACCTCACCCTCCATAATCAGTATCCATTTGAATTGGGGCCACAAGATACTTGTACCCAAGTCCCGTCTCCAAAGAATGGGTCTTAGTGTGATAATCTGATTTATTGCGCCACCATTGGCAACAGCATGACCATAGAGATGGCAACGAGTGCATATGAATGGGACATTTGAATAATTAAACGATTGGGAGTAAGTCCGACTCTCAATCTCAAACTCCAAAATATCTATAATACCATCTCTAGTATCAATCTCAACAAGAACTTTGGCTACATAAGAGTTATAGATGGTCAAGAAAGAGGTGTCAACTCTTAACGTCCTTCCAAGTGTGTTTCCCACCTCCAAAAACTTCTCATACCATAACTCCCAAGGAGATCCCGGTGATTTAACCCAAATGGGGAAACAAGTGGCTGGCTCCAAGAGTGGATCAAAGATAGGATGCCAAGGTTTTAGGGAAAAAATGGCAGAACCCCAGAACTGGTGGCCTCCAAGTATCTTCTCAGCATCTCGCTCTGTTTGGAAGCTGAAACTGATCCAACCTCTAGTTAAAATATGGTAAAAGGGACCCTACCCTATCAAAAGATGATAATTCCTTTGTAGACAATCATTTAAGGTTGTCGAAGCAATCTGCCGTCTAAAAATCTTCCCGGTTAATGTCTTCCCTAGCAACTGAGAAATATGGTCCACATGGATGTCCTCACCAACAACAAGTTTTAACTTTGATTCCTTCCTCTTAATCATCTTGTAGCTTTTCCTACATGGATTTTTACCTCTAGCAGGTGAAATTGCAGCCGACTCTTGGTACTCCCCAGTTAAAGCATCTAAATCCAGATAAAAACCAATAAGCCCAAGGCCTTTTTCAGAAGCTCCTAGTCCATAATCTCTAGCAGAAAAAACAGGCAGAAATTTGGCGTCATAATCCAACTCCTTCATTGGAGAAGTAGGCTTATTCTTGTCTTTAGACGAGGAAAAATTGGGGGCGTTGTAGAGTGGTGTGGGTTATCTATTTCAAAATTATTGGGTTCCAAGCATCCAAATCCCACCTCAGAAAGCATTGGATCAAAACAACCATCTGGAGTGTTGCATTTAGATCTGAAATTAACCATTTTCTTCGCATTTCGCCTATACATAGTCTCCACAGGCCCTTTAATTTCTGACAATTTCGGAAATCCACTGCTATGAATAATATACAAGGTATCACTCAATGAATATTGTTGAGGAGTCTCGTTTAGTTGTAAACCCTCAGAGACGAAAAATCTTAAATTAGTTGAGGGGTCCTCTGAATAATCAACCAGTTGAATTTCCTCACATGACATACTAAAGGAGATTAAATTGTTTATCATCTATCCATCCATCATCCTCACATCTCAGAAGGTACTCACACGTGTGCCATAACTAAAGCTGCTTACATTCACATTCAGAAAACGGCACATGAGAGCTTCCACAGACATCCACCCTTGGATGGCAACCTCCAGACAGATTTGAGTCTTCAAAATTGTTAATAAGTGCATTTGTAACTGTGGCATCTAACAAATTTCCACATTTCATGAGCGATGAAGAACTTCATACCCAAATGCAAATCTCCTAAGATGGTGTTGTCTGTGAGATGCAGCAAGTTTGCAGAGTTGGGTTTGATTGCATATTTTCAGTTTACAGTTTTGTGCAGATTTCTGGTTCTGTAGTGAACGAGGAACATAGCAAAAAGTACTGAGTTTTGTTGAGCTTTTCATTTACATTGGAGAAGTTGTAGAGTTGTAGTGGATATTGAAAGGTAAGTTTTAGATCTAAGAACACCTAACCCCATCTCACCTCACCGAGTTGCACACATTGGCTGGATCTACACATAACCGAAATTGAGTTCTTAGCACTTATCCTTCTCAGCTCAGGTTGCACTCCCAAGACTCACTGCATGGATCTCACACTGAGCTCCTCGCACCATATGAATGGATCAACTCAGATCGGATAGTGGCATCTCAATGTTGGACCAACACATCTGCTGACCCTGTCACTGTAAGCAAGTCAAGACATGGAACCTCTCCAACCAGCTCATCTCCAACATCAAGGATGAATGTACTCTACTCGGTCAAATTCTCTGGATCACAAATACTTGGGACATTCAAATTGATGCATCAAAGCTGAACTCCGATCAGAACTACAGACCCCGACTCAAAATTTCCCAACTCCAGGAAATGGATCAAAAGGCATGGAAAAGTGTTCTTCTCGATCCTGAAAAACTTCGGCATAGAACCCCCTTCGGTGACTGTAATACTATCCCATCTCAACCTGCTACAATGGTGAGTTCCATCGATCTATTATCCATGAGGTCCCATCTGGATGACAATGAAATTAAACCTTAAATCAACTAGTTTTCTCGACCAAAACCACCCTTCATTCCTAACTCGAAGAGCTCCTTGAGAGATGCAGTAGATTGAGAACCTCCCAAACTATTTGCTGGACTTCCCCCAATTGTAGACCCTATGGAAAGAATTTAGTTCATTTATGGTTGTAAACTAGGTAGCCGGTATGCACCCTAGGGAATGGGTACGGGTACAATATGTACCCGGTACCTGGTATGGGTATGGTACGCTCAGGTACGTCTAGTAGTACTTGGGAATGTTTGGGTATTTCTCAAAGTACCCAGGACGTATCCAGAGTACTACTTTGGATGCACCCTATCCGTATACTCCACTGTACCCACAACATACCCACTAGTAAAAACAACAATTTGTTAATTTTTTAATAACTTTTTTTGGGGGGGTCAATAAAGATCAATAGATGGGATTATGTAAATGATTCAACTATGGTAAAACTTCACAGAAGTACCTAAAATAATCGCTGAAACTGCAACAATTGAGATGTGTTTGGGTAATGTAGGATAAAAAACACAGTGGCAGATCTCCACTAGAAAGTAAGACTAATGCAAGAATAATAAGAGAAACCCCAAAGGAATCGAACTTCCATATTTGAAGGGAGTGGTAATAGCCGAATTCCAGTCCGAGTTATATAATTTGTTATTATTTATGTTAATAATTGGGCATTGTAACAATTGGAGTTTGAACAATGTACTTGTTCAAGTTCAATCAATGAATATCATGACAAAATGCATTGAATTATTAATGTGTTATTTGGATATTTCACAAAATTAATAATTTTTTTACTCCATTCATGTTATATATAATATATTGTATGGCCATACCCAAGTGTCGTACCCGGCCCCCAAAAATTGTCATACCAACATCCCTGGATCCCGTACACTGCACTCGTACCCCCGTATCGGCTACCTAGGTTGTAAATATCCCGATCTCACTTTGGCCCACTAACTCGGTTGGGAGTCCTTTCAATACGATCTCGTGTTGTTACTAGGGCTTGACCAGATCTTTAACTTGGGGAAGACAAGAACTTGTCGAATCTACGGCAGGTTGCAATGTGGATCTATGGAGGACAAATTTATCCCTCAATCATTTTAGTCCAGAAAACCACATTCTTTCAGGAATTTTGTCAAATAGTTCACACGTTTCCACATATGCATATAATTCTATCAGGGAAGATGCAGCAAAAACATCTGACAGGAGGCTCTTCTCCATAGTGCTTTAGCAGAAATCCTCACCTTGTTTCAAAGCTCTTATTTAGGCACAAGCCGGGAGTATGCTAACAACAGTTGATCATTCAGATTCGTTCTTATCCATAACCCTATTCAACAAAATTGAAATATTATGTTGTTACCTTGACGATTTATTCATGTAAGAGTTCTTCTTTGATAAACCTTATACACCCCAGATCTTGTATCTTTGCATACACATGAATGTCAAGAAAGTTCTCACCTGGACAGAAGGGTTTTGATATGTCTTCTTTGCATCACAAATCCCAAGTATGCCATCTTTCTCTTCATGCAAGTAAAGTTCTTCCGAATGATAACTCCATACAGCTAAAATCTATATTGGCAAGAAGGTTTTAATTATCCATTGTAAAAAAATAAAACAATTCAGGAAAAAGTGTAAAAGAGAAAAAGAATATAGATTTCAATAACCAAGGTGTGGGGATTGAAAGAATATATATCAATCACAACTACCTATATATACATGATACCCAAGCTGTTATTTTAACTTTTCCTTTTCCTTTTTTTTTTCTTATTTCTCCATATTTCCTTGCATATTGCGCCTCTGTTAAAATTTTCACTTCTATAGCTATAGTCGTAGTGACTACTAGAAATTTTGCTTCATTTCAGGAATTTGCTTGATTTCCTGCTTCTAGAGGTGTTGCTGTTGCGGCTACTCGGAAAAGAGCAACATGAAATTTTTTGAAAATTAATTCTGCTTTGTAATTTCTCGCTTGGGAGAGATTTTGGTTGGAGATACTTTGCACATTTATAAAAAAAAATATGTTTCCTCAATGACATGTAGATTTGACTGGGTGGCATCGTTATATGCTATGCATGCCTTTTTACATAATGGTTGTGCAAATGTCGCTTGGGTGAAAATTTCAAATAGGATTTTGTTTACTTGTGGTGGCTCATACTATGTTTGACTGAGGCAAAACCCACGCTGCCTAGAGGATATTGTGCCAGCAAGAGCTAGCTGCACACCACACATGAGATGCGCTCTTTGTATATTTTCCACACCATTTTGAAAAGGCTTCTGACCTCCACTTCCTATTATGTTTCTTAGCAACTTTCTCATCTGGTGACAACTTTTTCATAGCCTGATCTGTTAGTTCAGGAAAGCCATACTCAACATTTTCCCAAAGCTCTTCTAAGCATAGAAAATGTCTCATAATAATAGACCAAAAATAAATTTTTTTACCAACAGTTAGACATTGCGGAGACAACAAACAAATGTCTTCCATTGCTTGAAACCACACAATAAAAAGCTAAATAATACCCAGATAACAACTTAAAAACACTTGCAAATATCTCATCTACTACTGTTCACAAAATGCTTACATGTGATATAGAAGAATCGTTATTCATAAGGATTTGCACAAACACAAAAGAATAGTACATACTAAAAAGAACTATGATATATATCAATAGATCACTAATACATAGCTTTCTTACTATTTTATTCAATGGAGTTTCCTCTTATTCTTCTCTTGAATTCCTAAACAACTGGACAACCTAGCAGAAAACCCAAGCATTGGAAAGATAAACAAACAATTTGCTAGTGACTCTAGCATTGATACCATTTGCTGGAAAGAAAAAAGAGCAAGACACTAGTAAACAAAACAAGAAATAAACACCAACATATATACTAAACAAAATGAAAGTTGCAACTCTATTATCGTACAAATTGGGTAGAGCTTCGTTACTTAACTTCCTTAGATGAAAACAACCAAAACATGCTTATATGTATAGATCCTTAGTGAGATGAGGCCACTTGCATACACATAAAAGTAATGAATTCACACATACAACATTTACTGAAAACTTGACTTCAAATTTTGCCTAAATCTAGAAAGTGTGTGCCCATACACATTGGGATCCGCAGTGACATGTTAGAGATCCATATCAAGTGTATTTGTCAAAATTTAAGACGGGTAGCTGGTAGTTAGGATTACAATTTCCAACAAATGTAAGGCACACAAAAAAGGACTAGGAATTTGCGTGGATGAAAAAACTAAAACATGCTCCTATGTATAGATCCTCACTGAGATGAGGCCACTTGCACACACACCTAACGATAATGAATTTGCACCTACAACATTTACTAAAAAATTGACTTAAAATTTTGCCTAAATCTAGAAAGTGCGCTCCCATACACATTGGGATCCGCAATGACATGTTAGAGATCCATAACATGTGTATTTGTCAAAATTTAAGATAGGTCGCTGGTAGTTAGGATTACAATTTCCAACAAATGTAAGGCACACAAATAAGGATTAGGAATTTGTGTGGAAGGTGGTCAATGATGTATTTCTTATGTTACAAAAAACTGAGCAACGAGATTCACAAGGGTTAAATTTGACGGCCATTTAGACGTTTTTGTGATTTTGGATGTAAAATACTTGTAAATATCTGATCTAACCATCACACGCAACTTGCATATTTAAAACGTGACCGTCATTTTTTATATAGATTTGTATAAATATTATAAAAAAATATGTAAATTTATATTATAAAAGATATAATAAATATAGAATAATTAGTAAAAATAACATTATTTTGTGTTTTTGAAGGGTGGTATTGAAAAATTACCGTCACCCGAAAATTGTTTGATAGGCATAGGTGGGCATCAAATAACCCCGAACGAGAATCATGACAGAAATGGTAACTTGCCTAAAAAGGGGGTTAGTTTAGGTTTCCATAGAAACAAGTTAGAAACATATTCCATACACATCCATATCTACTTATTTTTGAACAAGTCACAACACATGAAAAAATGAAGGAACATTATATCAAGAGATGTGTAAGAATCATATATTGCAAAAGTAAGAAGTGCATATCTATTATTAAAAATAGTTATAGTCACTTCATTGATCATCTCAATATAAAATTTAAAAAGGGCTTATAAAAATATATCAATTGGTATAATCATTAGATACATAAATAAAATAAATTGTCTAATAACAATATAGAAAAACTAATATGATCTTAGCTGAACCGTGTTATGTTTGAAGTGGAAGGCATCCTAGTGCTTGTACTTCCTGTCCTTTATTCCTAAGAACATTGCATTCAACATTTGGAGCCAAAATATCTTCGCATTTTCTCGAGCACCTCAATTGATAATCCCACATCTTATGAGGCCCACTCTTGTACTCAATTGAAGCTCGAGATAAAAGATGGAGGTTTGAGTGAAGATAAACAAGATCTTCAGCCTTTTTACTTCCTAAATTATTGCACTTCATTGAATGTATGAATGAATAATCGTTCCAATTTATTTCACAAGCCGAAGCACTAGCGACATATGAAACAAAATAAATTTTAATTAATCATAAATTGATTTCAATTTTAAATATTGTAATAATTGCATGGTTAGAGAACATTTAAAAACCAATGTATAAATTTCACTGAGAGAGGACACATATGGATATGTTTTTAAGGGTTTTCCCCTCTCATATGACTCAAAATGTTATGATCTTCAAATGATTGCATACATAAGTAACATTAGGATGATAAAATTTTCCCTCCATCCTAATATATTGTTCATGCTCTTCTTTTATTTTTGCACGATCATCTCTATCTTGATAACACCGATCAATATAGGTTTGTCATCCTTATTCCATCATGGTTTCTTATCAAACCAACTCGATTAAGCAAAAAATCAACAACGTGAAGAGGTCTATTAAGCATCCTCCATCTACGGTCATTGCAACAATCCTTTGTCTCTAGATGAAAAAAGGTACCCCAAATGTAAAAATATTTTGAAGAGTCTCTCTCATCTGGTCAAGATTCTCAAAAACATCAGTCCATCTATCAGAGAGAATTGATATACTGATGTAAGACCAAATTTCCTTGATGTATTTTGGTCTAGCCTCAACTCGATCTTTCTCATCATTCAAAAAAAGTTTGAAGCTATAAATGCTAATGGGAAGAAAGAACAAATTAAGGTTTGTAAACATATACCAAAGTAAAAAGAGAGGACTTAAATAGAGAGTGAGAAATGGTTGAGTACATGAAACCTGACTTCATTTCAATACCCTAACAAATACATGAACCACGAGTTGGAGGTGATATGGATATGCCCCATCAACTGTGACATAAGAACCTTCTTCCACCCCCATGATAGAATCTCAAATTACAAAAATGTATGATGTTACCAATAGAAAAACGTTGGAAATATGCATGCCATTCAATTAAGAGTTTATTTTTTAGTTGCATGTCATTCAATATTGCTCTGTATCCTATATGAAAAGATGTTATGTGCATGGTAAACAATGCTCTAAGAGATGTGGCTCCTAGTTAGGAAAATATTTGGACTGTTATTTTGAATGATGAGAAAGCACATGTTGAGGCTAGAACGAAAGACATTAAGGAAAGTTGGTTCTACACTATCTTATCAATTCTCTTAGAGAGATGGATTGATGCTACTCATAAACCCCTAATAAACGTTGTTGTCTCATCCTCAATGGGTGCTAGGTTTTTTTAACTATATGACACTTCTGGTCGTGTGAATGATGCAACATATTTTATGGGTTTGTTTCTAGATGGAATTGAGATTTTAGGAAGATAAAATGTTGTGTATATCATTACAAACACCACTTCAAGCAATGTACTAGTAGGGGACATTATTGAAGATGAGTACCCTGAAATATTTTAGACACCGCGTGTCGTTCATTACATAAATATATTACTCAAAGAATTGCATAATGGCCTTCCTTAGATCATTTGAGTGGTATAAGACACAAAGAAAATTCAACATTAATCATTTCATGTCTCAGGCAATTTATAGGAAGCATGCTTCATTGCAACTGCCCAAATGTGTGGAGACTATATTTTCTTCTTTTTTACTATGATTGATAGCATTGTAAGAGTGAAACAATCACTTACGGAAATGGTGGTGTCCATTGAATGGGAGAGGTGGAAAAATAGATTACCCCCAACACCACCTTATGTAATGAGATTCCACAATATATTATTGGGATTTGTTCTTTTTTTTTTCACATTGATGTGAGGGTCTTTGTCTTCTTTGAAAACAATAATGGGGGTTCTTCGTACTTTTGATAGTGATGAGCCACGTATGGGGAATATTTTTGAGAATCATGACCAAATGAGAGAGACTCTTCAAATTTTATTGACAATTGAGGAACTTTTCTTTATATCAAGAGACAAAGGATTTGATTTGGAGTTACAGTGACCATAGATGGAGGATTTTTGATAGCCCTCTTCATGCTATTACTTTTTGTTTAATATGAGGTGGTTTGATAAGAAACTATGGATGGGTGAGGAGGTAGAATCGGGAAACTTTTATCAAAGAATGGGTGAGGAGGTAGAAATAAAAGAAGACTGGAAATTATATTAGGATGGAGGGAAAATTTTATCATCCCGATGTTTCTTATGTATGCAATCATTTGAAGATCATAACATTTTGGTAGTCATATGGGAATGACACATGCTTTCTTAAAAACACAACCATACACGTCTTGTCTCGTGAAATTTATGAGTTGATTTTTAAATGTTTACTAACTATAAAAATTATTACAATATTTAAATTTAAAGAAATTTACAATTGAATAAAAATGAATTTGTTTCACAAGTTTCTAGTGTGTTGGCTTGTGAAATAAATTGGAGTGATTATGCATTCATTCATTCAATGAAACATAATAAGTTAGGAAGTAAAAAGGCTAGGGGATCTTGTTTATGTTCACTCAAACCTTCGTATTTTATCTTGAGCTTCAATTGAGTACAAGAATGGGCCTCATAAGATGTGGGATTATGGTGGCTCATTGGATGATGGAAATGATGATTTACCAATTTAGGTGCTTGAAGACAATGTCGAAGGGTTTTGGCTTTAGATATTGATTGCAATGTTCCTAGGAATGAAAGAAAAGGAGGTAGAAGCACTTGGATGCCTTCTACTTCGAACATAGCAAGGTGTAACTAGGATCATATTAGTTTTTCTATATTGTTATTAGATATTTAATTTTATATATGTATCTAGTGATCATACCAATCGATATCATTTTTCTAAGCCCCTTTTAAATTTCAAATTGTGATTATCAATGAAGTGATTATAACTATTTTTAGTAATAGACATGCAATTCTTACTTTTGCAAATATAATTCTTACATGTCTCTTAATTTTATGTTCTTTTGTTTTTTTATGTGCTATGACTTGTTCCAAAACTAAGTACATATGGATGTGTATGGAATCCGTTTCCAACTCATTTCTATTACAACCTAAACTAACCCATGTTTTTCGTCTCGATTCTCATTTCTCGTTTCTTGTAACATAGGTATTGGTATCTCCAAATAATTTACAATGGTATAAGCCAAAAACATCTCATTTTGTGATCACCTTATATGATGTGTAGCAAGTTGAGAAGATTTGTAGAAGTTGTTGAGGATCTCGAGGATTGTTAGCCAAAATGCCATTGAAGGTGTACAAAAGGCTTGCAAGAGATGTAGGATGCCGAAAGGCCTTATTCTTGTGTTAGTAACATGAGTGGACAACACTCAAGGTATGTTATTTGATCTGATTGTAATTGGATTTTGTATAATTCAATTTCAACCTTGCACTTTGTGCTTTAAGATTCAAATCCAAAACTATCCATATTGAACAATAAATATCGGTATCTTATGGGTTGAGATGTAACCCTAATAGGGAAATGTTGAGGGTAGAAGGATTAGTTTTTGTGGCTAAAGACCAAGCCCCAGAGGATAAGCTCAAGGAACAACTTATCATCCCTTCCAATGTGAGACAAAACCCTAGGAGGGTAAACTCGAGGAAAAAGGGTAGTACCATGTGTGTTTGTAGGTTACGAGAAGGGAGTTTGTAAAATTTATTAGTCTCTCTGGAAACAAAATTCTATGAGCCTCCTAGGTTATTTTCGGTAAGACACAATAATTAGAATTGTTTTGAGCTGAAATTTTATTTGTAGGGTCTATGATTCCACTTATATTTAGTTTGAGGACTAAATCTGAATCTTCAACCAACAAGTTTAATTCATTGATTTTTCAAATAGCAAGTGCTCATTCTACCATTGTCTTGATAAAAAAAAAATTGTTTTATCGGTAGTTAAATACAATGAGTTACCTTGGGATTCTTCAACTCAAGGTACTCCAGGTTCATTGGGGCTTCTTCATTATACCTCCGCAATTGGAAAGTTTGATTAAAGCAAGCGGGTGCACAATACTTACTTTGCAAATCCCATTGGTTCAAATTGTTAGGATCAATTCCATAGAGGGTAGTAGTATAATGAATCCCCATATTGCTCCCCTAGTGGTGAAGAATTCGGAAGGGAGGTGCAAGTGGGAGAGGAACAATGACACAGGAGCATCTAATGTGGTTAGTAATCTTTCATCAACCAAAACATGTAAAGTGTGGGTTGTAGTGAATTGTTTGTGTGTATTTAACGTAGCAAAGGTGCGAAACTCGATCTCGAAAGGATCTAGGGAGAATAGAAAGACCTCAAAAAACTCTAAGGACCAACAAAAATCCGGTTTTAGTTAGTAGACAAGTAAAATTGAGGGTCCCATGTTTGGTGATGAATCCACTAGACAACATTAAGTGGCGAGTTTTCCATAACAATGCACAGATTAGAGTAATACTAAAACCCTTTTAAATCGACCTCAACATTATTACAGAGATGATTACATCATATATCTCTGGGGTCATAAAGATGACAAGCCTTTGAATCTTCACTTTAGCTTGCAAATATGTAACTTCTTAGGCTTTAGCTTCTTAAGATTTCCTCATCTTAAGTGTTTCCAAGAATATTGGGATTTTGAAGAGGAACTTGAAAAAGCGAGTAAATAGAATAGAGATGAGACTCATTGGAGTGGATCTATAAAGAGAGAGATCGAGAGAAGATAGAAGAGTTGAATCAAGTTCATCGAGCCATTGTCATTGAAATGTTTTCCCGATTCATCCTTGTAGTATAGTATAGGAAAAGTATGTTTGTTTAGCTTCCGTAATTTTTTATCGAATTAAAGTTGTTGTTCATGGCCTCTAATCTTGATTGCATCTGCATGTGTGTGTGTGTGTCTAATTGAGTGAGTTGGTCTAGGATTCAAGGACAAGGTAGTTAGTAACTTTCTTGACCATCGTTGAATGCATCAAACAACCAAGTAGAAGCCCTATGATCTCAATGATTCCTATAAAAATAAGTAACTCCTCCAACACCACCATTATCTACTAGATACATTAGGTTGGAATGAAGAGATGCATGTGGATTCCTCATCTAAAAAAACTCATGAAATTGTGTCATAGAATTTAGCTTTTCATAGACCATTTTAGAAATAGTATGCTTAGGAAAGTTTTGAAAACTGCATTTGGTGTTTATATCTTCTATGTTCAAGAGGTAAACATTTTCAGGTTCAACGTACAAGGTTTGTTGAATAACATTTGGCTGTTGAGAAACCTTCTAAGAAATATTGTATCTTGAGGATGCAACTAATGGAGCTAAACAATATAGATCTAGAATTCCATCTAACTCGTATCTTGATTTTTTCTATAAAGAAAAACAAAAATGATCATGGATCCATATTATGGAGTGACTAGGATGTGATACTAAATTGTGTGGCGATCTACAAGATGGGAAGACCTGAAGAGAAGCCTCCACAAGAAAAATATAGGAACTGGACTTGCACATGAATACAAAGGATTATATTCCAAAACTTGGAATGTGTATTAAATTGAAAGAGATGGAGTTTTCGGACAAATGCTCCCTCTCAAACAATTGATACCTTATCTAACTTAAGGGATTTCACATTTAATGGAAAAATTACTTAATAAATACTACTTACAATGAGCACATCTCGGTGTTAATACTATAACTAAGTGCTCATCACTCTACCTTATATCAATCCTTGGGGAAATTGAGAACCAATGCATTGTTAGAGATCAAAAGCACTTGAGAGGGGGTGAATCAATCAGTGTGGATTAGAACCTTTATATTTTAATTCCAATTTCAAGCCCTTTAGTGATGTGCGGCTTTAAACTATGAGAAGTTAATCAAACATATGCTATGTAGAATAACATAGTTCACAAAGAATAATGTGGGAAACCCTTTCTGGAGAAAAACCCACCTAAACAAAGCAAGGACTTTCAAGAATATTACCCATCCTACAAAATTTTCAGTTGAGCACCCACTCAACAACCTTTAGCAAGCACTCACTTGCAAGGAGCACCTACCCCTGATTTAATCAGCTACAACTGATATTTTGTAGGCACCAACACACAATGAGGATACAACCCCTTGAAAATGCTAAGATACAACTTAGACTTGATTCACATGTAAATTTTGATCATCTAGTTACAAAAATTTCTTTTACAATGAATTATGATCAACTTTCGATTTGTCATGCTGCTCTTATTTTCACTCTCTTCTTCTCTTATGATTTGATCACTTTTGCTCAATCAACCTTCCGCGTTAGTGCTCTTCTCATCTGATAAATTTGTCTCATCAGTCTGCCTCCCTCTCTCTCTTTTCTTTTTGTTGCTCTTTCTCAGCTTGATTTCATCTCCTTCTTCATTGTTCTTCTCTAACTTAGATCAAATCCTTATTTTCTTTCTTGAGAAAAAACCACAAAAATGGATACAAGTTCAAAACTATATGCACAATCGACCCATTCCTTTTCTTCGATTTGTGTGTCTTTCACCTTCCTACTCTATCACCTGAGAATTCAGACTATTAAATGCATGCAACTAAATCCATATTTTGTTCCTTATATATTTGGCTTGATTACACCATTTTCCATGCATGTGTAAGAGCAATTTAATATTTGTGCCTAAAATAGATTTTCCATCCTTTTAAATTTTACAATGTGACCCAGATCAGCGAGCCATTTTCCTTCTCCAATATTTTATTTCGCTTTGAAATTAGGAATCTCATAGTGAATTGAAATGCTATTTTCCCAAAGTCAATAAGCATTAAAAGATGGCAGTTGGAACAATGAATTTCTTCGTTCTTCGTGGAGCTCAAGTCGATGCACCTAGTTGCAATCATTTGACAATCGAATCACCATCGATTTTAGAGACTAATATCTTATTTGACCATGTTTAAATCATTTACATTGTCCTCGAACCATTTTCATTCCATATATTTCAATTTATGGCTTCCCTTAGATTCTTTGACCTTTTCCCTTGTATCGCAACTATTTTCCTTGTCCAACGACATTTCTTCTTTCTTGGTGGCTTTTTAGTTGTTCCCAAATTTTATATGTATCTCGTGGCTTTCCTAGTGCTTCTCATCTTTCCTCTTTGTTTGTTTCCTTTCCTCAAATTTGGTCTATGTCCGCAACTCTATCCTTTTCCTTGTGGCTTCTTATAGTTCTACGTGGTTTTTTCCTTTATGCACGACATCATTAAGATTTCCTTTCTCCACGACTTTGCCTTCAAACTATTCTTACTTCCGTGTCCTTCTACGGCCTTACCATTCTTCACTCACGGCTTGTCCTTTGGCTCCATTTTATTTGACGACTTCATTCCTTTATCTATGGTATTCATATATTTTCCACGACTTCTTCTAAAGTACTGCGGATTTCCACAGACTTCAATGGTTACTTCAAGACTTTTGCAGATATTTCCTCATCTACGCGGTTTGCACACAAACTGACTAAGTCCCTTAGAATTTATCTTTGATCATGCCAAGCCTTTGTAAGTTTACACTACCAATCAACCTTCATATTTCTTCACATGATAACTTTACCAACTAACTTCTTTTCCATCCATGCCTCTTGACATCAAATATTTTTTTCCATCAATGTAACTTGACATCAATGACAACACATATGACAATGAAAAATATGCAACAATCTCCCCCTTTGTCATTGATTGCAACACCTCAATGCTTTTATATCACAGAAACCAATTAACTCCTTTTGATGGAAAAATGCTTACATACCTTATTTTTGTTTTCAGTTTTTCTCCTCTGTGGATATGACTTGGTTGGTTCCATCATTTCTCCCCTTATATATCATAACATTTCTCCCCCTTTGAATGTACACTCCACAAACTGATTTTGATATCTGTTATTTTGTTTTTAGCTATATGTCTACAACACCTTAATTTCTCTCACCCTTTTGACTTTATTCAGTTGGTTTTTGTCTTTCATCAGCTTCTCTCCCCCTTTGGCAACAATGACAAAGGGAGAATTGGGATTCCTATAGCTGAATATGATGGTAAGCTAGATAAATCATGTTCTTACCTTAAGAATCTCCCCGTGGGATTATGCTTCTGATCCATCTGTCCTGGTGTGTCCGTGTCAATGTTCCCCCTGAGCTGATGTATACTGTAATAAATTTGAGCTAGAGGAAAAGTTCCCCTCACATTGGCACTCGATTAGGAGCTAATAAAATTTGAGAATTTGCCTTGTCTTTCTACACACCTTCTAGTTGTTGGTAGGAACAGGAATGACCCCTAATCCATTTCTTAGGTGTTAAAATGTTGCTCTTGGTAGCAGCTTGGTCATTATATCTGAAATTTCCTTTTAGTGCTCACATATTCTAGAATTATCTTCCTTTCTTTCACTTGTTCCCTCAAAAATCATATCTTATAGGTGTATTCTTAGTATTTGAGTAGAACATTGAGTTCTTGGAGAAACTTATTGCACTTGAACTTTGTCACACAACAAAGGAATTAGATTTTAGGACTTTTCCTTGTAGTCTTCCAATGTCTTATTCATCCATTAAATGGAGTGCAACACATCGTGGCCACTATATAATTTGCCTCACATGTTGAGAGTGCCACCGATGACTCCTTTTTTTAGCCAGATACTAGACAATTTCCAACAAATAATGATCCTCCACTTGTGCTCTTCCTGTCATCAATGTTGCATGCCCAATTTGTATCTTTATATGCTTTTATATTGAAGTCATTTCTCTTGGAGTACCATAATCCATATTCAATTGTTCCCATTAGATATCTCAAGATTCTCTTGACCGCCTTGAGGCATGTTTCTCTTGGATCTTCTTGAAATATTCCCACAATGCCTACTACCTGCATGATGTCTAGTATTGATGTGGTGGAGTAGAGTAGACCGCCTATTATGGATCTGTATAGTGTTTGTCTAATTTTGGTGATTCATCTTATTTATTCAGCTTGCATCTTACTTCAATTGGTGTTCCTATAGGTTTGTAATCTTCCATCCTGAACCTTTTTACCATTTCTTTGATATACTTGGTTTGTGATATGAAGATACCTTGATCCGATTGATTGATTTGCAATCCTAGAAAGAATGATAGATCTCCCAACATGGACATTTCAAACTCTTCTTTCATTATATCAGTAAACTCATAATTCATTTTTTCATGATCTCCTCCAAAGATGATATCATCCACGTACACAATGACAATGAGCAAGTTATCTCCTTCTTCCTTAACATATAGTTTGTTGTCAGCAACACCTTTTCTAAAGCATTTCTCTATGAGGTATGAATCCAGTCTACTGTACCAAGATCTAGGAGTTTGTTTGAGTCCATATAATGCCTTTTTAAACCTACACACATAATATTTGTCTTAAATTAGTGAATAACCATCAGGTTGTTTAATGTATACCTCTTCATTAAGGAAATATGATTTAACATCCATCTAGAACACTCTGATTTTCTTGTAAGTCGTGTAAGCAAAGAACAGTCTTATTGCTTCCTTTCTTGCTACAGTGTAAATGTTTCATCAAATTCAATTCCTTCCATTTGTGTGTATCCTTTGCACATAAGTTTGGCCTTATTTCTTGATACTTCTCCTTTCTCATTCAACTTATTTCTAAAAACCCATTTGGTTCCAATTACATTCTTGTCTTGTGGTCTGGTACAAGCTCCCATGTCTCATTCTTCTCAATTTGATCAAGTTATTCATTCATTGCGTCTACCCAATGCTGATCCTTGTTTGCTTCTATAACATTCTTGGGTTCTATCATTGATAGGAGTGTTATATCTTCATGGTTTTTGTGCTCTCTTAACTTTCTTCTTGTGAGAATGTTGTCATATTTGTTTCCAATTATCTAATTAGCAAGATGGTCCTTTTTGATGTTCCCGGAGGGTGCTTTAGTGTCACATTCTTTCTTCTTCATCATCTACTTCTTCACGCAGGCTGTCCATGTCATCATATCCTTGTTCTTCATGATTGATATTATGTTGAGTGTTGGACTTGGGAGTTTCGTCTACTCAAGTTTGTGCTTTCTATAATCTTCTGAAATCTCTTATTGTAGCATCCGTAAGCTACGCCGACTTCAATATCCAAGGAATATACCTTCATCACATCTAGAGTCGAATTTTCCCAAGTTATCTTCATCTCTTTTGATATAACACTTACTTCCAAACACTCTTATGTGTTTCACATTTGCAGTCTATTCTTCCACAGCTTCATAAGGCATCTTGCCATTGTTTACTCTTAGTGGGATCATCTGCTCGAATGTAGACCGCGATGTAAACTGCTTTACTCCAATATATGTAAGGTAATTTTGATTCATTCAACATTGTTCTTGCCATTTCTGCACAGTTCTATTCTTTCTCTCAACAACTCTATTTTGCTGAGGTGTTCTGGCGGCTGAGAATTGTCTTTTGATTCCATGTTCTTCACAAAAATCACCAAATTCATTAGACCAGAATTATCTTCCTCTGTCTAATCTTAGGAATTTTATCTTTTTGTTTTTCTCATTCTCCACTAGTGCCTTGAATTTCTTGAATCGCTAATGCTTTTGAATTTTTCTTTAAACATGCTACCTATGTCATTCTGGTGTAATCATATATTAATAACATGAAATACACTTCTCCTTGTATACTTCTAGTTCGGGAGGACCACAGAGGTATGTATGAATCAATTCTAGAGGTCTGGTTGTAGAGTATTCCTTCGACTTGAATGATCTTCTTGTTTTTTTACCATGCAGGTAAGATTTTCAAAGAGTATCTACTGGTTTTATGATTTTTGGCATATTTTTTACTAGATTCTCAAAGCTTATGTGTCCTAGCCTTCTATGCCATAGCCAATTGTAATTAACCTTACTTGTGAGGAATTTTTCATTATTTATTTCATTTAGCACATACATGTTGTTCTTGGTCCGCTTATCCTTTGCAACTTTCTTTCTTGTTTTTCCATTTATAATGTCACAACCTTTGTCATGGAATATTACATTATATCCCCTTTTGAACATTTGACTCACACTCAGCAGATTATGTTTGAGACCTTCAACATATAGGACATTCTTTGTGATGATTTTCCATTATATAGACTTAGAGTTCCTTTCCCAACTATGTTTGTTGAGTTGTTATCACCAAATCTCACAACACTTGATGCATTGTTAGACAAAGTAATGAACTTAATTTTGTCACCTGTCATATGGCTTGAGCATCCACTATCTAGATACCATATTTTATCTTCATTTTGTACATGAAATGTGGTTTGTACATTTGAGCATGATTTTTTTAATTTTATTCTCATCTGTTTTTGCAACATATACCCACTTCTTTTGTTTAGGTAGATCTTGTTTTTTTGTTGAAACCACATGACTCTTCTTTTGATAATGGTGATGTATATCATTGTAGCTTAATCTGGTGTAAGATGGGCCAAATTTTATTCTATAGCCTCTAGAGAATTTTCTACACTTAGTAACCTTATGTCCAAACTGAGTACATGAATAACAATAACCATAAAAGGAGTGTGTGTACCTCATAACATAGGTGATTATGGGATCATAATTCCTTTTCATGGCATTGATAATTTCCCTATTTGTGGTGGATGAGGTGTTAGCAATTGATTGATGCATCTTTTTTTCATTCTTTATAGGCTTCTTTTCTTTACTTTCTTCTTTGAAACCAATTCCAGATTTTCGATTTCCATCATGTTGGCTACTTAGTATATCTATCAAAACACTCGAGCTCTTATCTAACTTTTCATATGCTTCTCATTTGTTCCAACTTAGATTTTAGTTGCTCTAGTTCTGAGTTCAGTTTAATGCATTCATCCTCCTTTGATTTGTAGGAGTTTGAAATATTTTCCAGCTATGTTTCCAATTCCTTGAGCTCATTATCCTCTTCTTCTTCTCTTTGAGATTGTCTTCCTTCAAAGATGTGGATTTTTTCTTCATAATCCTTTAATGTGCATCTTAGCTTTTGATTCTTTTTCCTGCACAGTCTCAACTCTTTAAGAGCACACACTAGTTCAAATTCAAGATTCACTTCAACTTCTTCTTCATCAGAGTCTGCATAGTCAGCTACATTATTCCCTTTGGAGCTACACTCTTCAAATGCATCCATGGCCATAAATAGACATTCAAACTGATCTTCATCATGTTCATTCTCAGAGCTTCCTGGGTTGCTAGAATTAGAATCACTTGATTCTTCTTTTGAATAGAAGTTTCTTTTATTTTTAAAGAACTTCTTCTTGATATTTTTCTTCTTATACCCAGTTTCTTTTCTGTTGTCCTCTTCATGTTCAGCTGAGATTCTTTATTTTTATTTGGACATTTTACAACAAAATGACCTACTTTTCCGCATGAAAAGCATTTGAAAGGAATTTTTCATTTATACTTACCTGAACCTCTTTTCAGTCTTCTTACAAACATTGCTTCAATATTTTCATCATCCAACTCATCTCTGAAGCTAATTCTTATTCTTCTTCTTCTTTCTTGACTAGGTTTATTTCTTGACCTTGAATGATACTTCTTTCTTGGTAGTCTTGGATCCAACAATATTCATCTCGTATGTTGACAGAGTGCTTTGCAGTTCATCCATCGTGAGGGTCTTCATGTCTTTGGCTTCCTCTATGGATGAAACCTTTGCATCATACTTGTTGGTCAGGGATCTCAGGATCTTCTGAACAATAAAAAAATTCTTCTAACTTATCTCATAGGCCTCTAATCATATTTATAACTTCATATGTTCTTTGCATGTAGGTAGTTATGCTATCATCATCCTTCATCTTTATATTCTCGAACTGAGATCTATAATTCTACAATTTTGCTATCTTGAATTTCTCATCACCTTCAAAGATACTCTGCAGTTTGGTCCATATTTCCTTTGTGGTTGTGCAGTGCATAACTTTGACAAATTAATTTTTAGTCAGGCTGCCTAGAATGGCGTTCATAGCTCTTGAGTTGAATTCATATTCAACCTTATCCACGAAAGAAGTAATTGGAGTGGCTAGAGGATTGTATCCTTTCTCAACGCATTCCCAGATATCAAAACATATTGACATCAAATATGTATTCATCCTTATTCTCTAGAATGCATAATTTATACTAGTGAAGAGAGGTGATCTTGATAGTGACAAACCACCTTGTGCTTGATTTGATGCCATGCTTGTGATAGGAGGATCTCCTTGAAGATGTTAAGCTTATGTTATAAGGATGTCACTCTAATACCAATTATTAGAGATCACAATCACTAAGAGGAGGGGGTGAATCAGTGTGGATTAGAACCTTTATATTTTAATGCTAATTTTAATCCCTTTAGTGATGTGTGCATTTAAACTATGAGCAGTTAATCAAACATATGCTATGTAGAATAACACAATACATAGAGAATAACATGGGAAACCCTTTCGGGAGAAAAAATCACCTAAACCACTTCTTATATTACACAAAGAAAGGACTTACAAGAATATTATCCATCCTAAAAGAGTTTCATTTGAGCACCCACTCAAAACCTTTAGAAAGCAACCACTTGCAAGGAGCACCTACCCCGATTTAATCAGCTACAACCGATCTTTTGCAGACACCAACCCACAAGGAGGCTACAACCCCCTAAAATGCTAAGCTACAACTTAGAATTGATTAACATGTAAATTTTGATAATCTAGTTACAACAATTTCTTATACAATGAATTATGATCACCTTTAGGTATCTTGTTCGTGTTCTTATTTTCACTCTCTTCTACTCATCTAATTTGATCCCTCTTGCTCAATCAACCTTCCACCTTGGTGCTCTTCTCATTTGATAAATCTATGTCTCATCGCTTTTCCTCCCTCTCTCTCTCTTTTCTTTCTTGTTGCTCTTTCTCGACTTGATTTCATCTCCTTCTTCCTTGTTCCACTCTTCCTTAGATTGAATCCTTCTTTTCTTACTTGAGAAACAACCACAAAAATGCCTCTAAGTTCAAAACTATATCCACAATCAAACCATTCCTTTTCTTCAATTTTTGTGTCGTGCACTTGTGTTCGATGAAAATGCAAAAGCCATGGATATGGGGTAAGAATCTCTATAGAAACCCCAAAGGATTTGAACAAACTGATTAATGGACCATCAGATAAGAAATAAACAAGGATTCATACTTTGCATGCATTAATCTTGAAGTAAACAAGAAAACTTAGCAAATGAAATTACCCTCTATTCTTCAAAGCTAAAACTAAATGAACATAAGAGGATCTAAGCAATCGGTTTGTGCTTAAGAGAAGGGGATCTCACCATTAATGGCTTCAAGGCCAATGGTTCTTCCCATTTACTCCATGTTTTTCTTATAAAATGCAAAAGCAAAGCAAATAGCTACATAAAATAAATGAAGTAAGCTCTAAACCCTAAGCAAAATGCTATAGTTTATGTTAGGAAGAAGGAGAGTTCTTAGAAATGGTCTAGGGGTAGTGGGCTATTTATAGTTTTCCATTTGGGAAAGTGGGGCAACTTTGGTGCATGTGGGACTAAAAAGGGAGTCAAAAAGTTGATTAGCAAGTCAAAGTAAGATTTGACTAGGTTTAGAAGAGGTTGATCATGGTTTAGGGTAATTAACCTAGGTTAGGCTAGTTAATCACGTTTAGAGAGAAATTAGGGTTTTCAGAGAGTTCTGAGAGGTCTAATCAATCCAATGAAATGGATTGATAGTCTAGGAAGCTAGTAGAAGTAGTCTAGAAGGGAATGAGAAGATGATTTAGTCAAAATGAGGCTATAATAGCTTGTTTAATTGGTTTATAAGAGGAATACGACTAAAAGAGTGTCATAAGAGGGGAGTTAGATAGGTCTAACTGACGATGTGTCGTCAATTTGCGAGGAGGAGAATAATTAGTGCAATATTAGGAGTAATAATGCTTTGATCAAACTACAAGTGTCTACATTTTCCCCTCTTTGGGGTGATGTAAGCTACGCCACTTCAAAGAAAGTAGACAAGTATAACGAGTAGAAAATTTTTGAAGGGGTAGAAGAAAAATTAGTAGGATGAAAGATGCCCCCTCGAGTGTCGATGGGGTGATAGAAGAACTCAATCGATGATCAAAATGAGAAAAAAGAAAGAAAAGTGTGAAGAGAAGATGAAAAAAAATAGCAAGAAAAGGGGATATTGAGTTATCCACAAACCAGTGCCAATAATATTTATCATCATTTTGCTTAGAATCCTCATCATCGGTTCTTATTAAAATGTAAGCATATGACGGAAGCGTAAAATGACATGAAAATCCAAGATACAAACAACTTTCCATTGCTAAAATAACAACTCCATACAACATATAAACATGTAATGCAATACGAAAAGTAAACAAACTCAATTAATAGGGAAATAAGTATAATCACACACACTTAAACCAACAATGTTTAAGACGGTTGAACAAATATTTTGTTATTCACCTTTAGTCCCAAATTTTTTGATAAACGAAAAGGGTTTAAAATGAGGCCCCAAGCAATTTGTACATGTAAGGGAAATGATGGAGGACACTTGGGTCCAATGAAAAAGTAATGTGCACGATGAAAATAGTACCAGGCAACTGATAGTGCCCCAGAGTACAGACGAAGTAAGCATCTTAGCTTTTGTAAATGGTTGAAGATTCAGGTGATCCGTGAGTCATTTCAAAACATGTGAAAACGTCAACAAGATACGAGATGAGTGCCATGTGAGAGACACATATTTCAGCCGTGAATGAGTTGATTACCAATTTTGGTCCATTTTTAAAGTTTTTACAATGTTTTTGGTTTTTTGGATGATTTTATAATTTTTAAATTTTTGATCGGTCAGAAGAATTTAAGAAATGGAATATTACCTAAAAGTACGTGAAAATGCCCCAAGGTGAAGAGAATGGGCATCGGGTGATAATAAAATGCCCCGGTGAGAAGACAAATAGGTCAACAATAATTATTTGAAAATAACCATGGCGATAGATAGAAAATAGAAGGCAAGAAGCACCTGGAAATATTTAAAAATGCCCCAAGGTTAAGAGATAAGATTATTTTGGGAAAAATGCGCAAAAGGTAAATTTTCCTTTCGGAGGAAAAATTTTCTAAGTTAGAAAATTTATTTTGGCTAAAATTCCTCCACGGCCCCGCAGCCCCACCCTTCGTTTTTGGAAAAACACTTCCATGGGCACGCAGACCTGCATTCTCAAACTTTACTTTTTGAAATTTTGGTAAAACTTCCTAAGTTCCTCCATCTTCCTTCCTCCCCACATGTCATTTTTGGTTTGACACGTGGCTTCCTTAGGTGTCGGCGGAGGCGCGGAGTGTTTTAAACCTTTAAACCTTTACTTCTAAAATAACAAAATTCCTAAGTCTCCCCAGATGGCCTCGCCTTCTCGCATGTCACTATTGGTCCGACACTTCTTTAGGCGTCAGCAGAGGCATGGGTTGTTTTTAACCCTTAACGCTCTTCCTTCAAAATTCAAATTTTTCTAAGTTCCTCCAATGGTCTTCTTCCCGCTTGAATCTTTGGGCTTGACACATGGGTTTTCCGGGCATCAAGAGAGGTGTGGATAATTTTAAAACTTTTTCCTTTTTAAAAAAAAAAGCTAAAAATCCTAAATTCCTCTAAAGACCCACCTTTCCATTTTGGTTAAAAATTTGGACACATGTCATGTGGGACATTAGGTTTAATTTTCTCCTTTTGGCGTGAAGCCCCACCGTGGGCATGCGGGGGTAAATTGTGCTTTTTCCCCAAAAGGGAAAAGCGCTAAGTTTCTCCCCCACTCCACCGGTCCATGATCTCCTCCAGGTGAAAATCATTCTCTACACCCGCAGGCCCACTTTTGGGAAAAATTTCTTCCCAAGCCCGTAGACCCACTTTCGGGAAAAATTTCTTCCCAGTCCCCACAAGCCCACTTTTGGGAAAATTTTCATCCCAAGGCCCATCAGCCCGTAACTTGAAAAATATGAGGAGTTAGGAGGACTTATTTATATCATTGGAAAGGGGAAGAAATTTCCTATCTAATGGGAATGTTTTCAAGAACTTTTAAGTACATTAATTATGGGAAAATTAGGTTGAAGTTCAAAGATGAGTTTGAGAGTGGGTAAGTGAGAGATTACCCTTTTTAATTTAAATTTTTATTCTACCCCATGTAATTAGACCTTGTTAATTGTTTAGACATTGTGGAATTAAATACCTTGGGTATTTAATTGTTTTGGCCCTTTGACCCTCTAAAATTTAATTAAGTAATATTTAACTGATGTTAATTAATTTTTTTATTAAATTAACACCTAAGGGAAATTTAACTATGCTTGGATTAATTTTACTTAGTAATTTGTAATGTGGATTTAATATTTATATTAATGGAAAAATTGAATTATTGATTATGTTTTCCTTTGAAACCTTACTGTGACAACTGTAGTTTGAATCCTGTTTGTGGACACTTTGCAAAAAAAATTATTCCATAATTTTCCTAAACTAAACCTAGGTTGTTCTTGGGTCTCGAGTGGGAGTTTTTAGTGGGTGTTACACTCTATGCTGGAAAATAATTCCCCATGATGGTGTACACGATATCAAATGTCTTATACATATAAGATATTCTCGTAGATGCTATATCATTTAGGATGATACTAGATGATATTGGTGTGGGGGGATAGATTTGTGATCTTGCAAACCCCTCTTTCCCCCATTGATGATACAATAGGTGATGATTAGCTAAGTATACACACATGATGTAAAAACTTAGCATTTCTGTATATATGATGTAGTAAATGATGTTATATGTGATGAATGATAGATGATAGATGTGATAACAAACATATGCGCGATAAACAAACACATAAGTGAAAGTTAAAAAAACTAAAAAAATGTACAACCAACACTATACATACTAACAACCAAAAGCAATTTAACCACTACTTTGTTTTTGTAGGACAACATTGATATATTTTTTGATGTTTTTGGGTTATCTCGAAGGATAAGTTTTCAAGGCTCACTGTTCACATTGTTTTCAGGGTTTCCCTAAGACAACATTGTGCAGTCGGTGTAGCTTCGTCCCCATAAGGAAGATTTCGAATGTTTAGATTCTAGCGTATCATTTTCTAAATGTTTTTGTATTTTCTAAGGTCATGTTTTGAAAGCAATGTACATGGCCGAAGAAACGTGGATGTCCCCAGCGTGATGTGGGAATATGCAAAAGGTAGAATGCCACGCGTGTATGTACGAGGAAGTGGAATGTGAAGGTTCCCCCAACGTGATATGGGAATATACAAAGGCATGCCCTTCACATAGATATAAGAGAAAACAAACCAGATCACGGCTTTGTAAGATAGATTTGGTAGGGTTCCTAGACTTAGCAAGGGAAACTAACCTATAGAGAGTGGTGAGAATGACCCATCCTGGTGCAAGAGTAACTTGTGAATTAGGGATACTCTTTGAGTGCCGAAAACTGGTTTTCATTCAAAGACCTACCAACTACGCCACAATTGTGTGGTTTTCACATGTGAACGACCTGTTTTATCTTTACTATTTTCTCAATTTTCCATTTTTTGCTTGTTTTTTCTTTGTTTTTATATTTTTTAGTTCTTATCTGATATTCTTGCCATGCTTAAGTGTAGAACCTCTTGAGATGCATTGCGTTCATAGGTTCTAGAATTTCTTCACCATTTGAGTATGCCAGTTTATAAGCTCCTGATCCATATTTAGCAACCACCACATAAGGGCCTAGCCAGTAAGCTTCAAACTTACCTTTCTTTTCTCTATCTTTGATAGTGTTCTTCGAGTTTTCCTTTAGAACTAGATCACCTACATCAAATTCATGATAAATTATCTGTTTGTTGTATCCCCTGATACTCTGTTTTGATATACTTTCAAGTGATTGAGTGCTTTGATGTGCTTTTCATCTAATAGTTCCAGTTTTTCTAGGAGAGCAACTCTATAGTCCTCGTATTTATCAAGATAGTCCCTGAGAGATATTCTCATGGGGGAAGCTCCACTTCCAAAGGTATGATGGATTCAGTTCCATAGACTAGTGAATATGGGGTCACACTAGTAGGAGTGCAGATGAAGGTTTGATAGGCCCAGAGGGCGGGATGTATTTACAAGTGCCAATTACGGCCAGTCTTACTTACCATTTTCTCCATGATCCATACAAGGGTTTTATTAGTAGCCTCTGCATGTTCATTACCTTGGGGGTAATAGGGGTAGACCACTTGAGTTGAATATGGAAGCGTTGACACAATGTCTTAACCATTTTATTTTTAAAGGATTTACCATTATCAGTGACAATGGTGAAGGGATACCATAATGACATATGAGATGGTTCATGATGAACTTGGAAATTTGAGCACCAGTGGCATAAGTAAGAGGGACAACCTCTACCCATTTAGTAAAGTACTCGGTGGTGGTGATAATGTGGGTGTGGCCATCTAAAGAAGAAGGATGGAGCTTCCCTATGAGATCTAGACCCCATTTAGAAAAAGGTTAAGGAGTTGCGATAGGATCAAAGCCAATGCCTATTAAGTTCTATTTTTGCATGTATTAAGTTCCCATATTTTTGGCATAGTTCACATTTCTTTACAAAGTTGCAGCAATCTGATTCCATGGTAGGCCAATAATAGCCTACTCTTAATAGTTTCTTAGCTAAGACCATGCCGCTAGTGTGCGCCCCATAAATACCTCTATGTACTTCCTTAATGGCATGGATCGAGTTTCAAGAATTTTGATCCAAAATGAAAATAAGATTCCCTTCCTTTCCATAACGATAAAGGGTTCCTCCTAGTCCTCGGAGGGTATAACGGGCTATACGGTAGATAAGGGCTTTCTTTTCGCCGAATCGGCCGGTTTTGGCGCAAGTCAATCCATTTCGGGTAATGTCCCGGTGGAAAGTGCCATCTTGTAGGTATCTCAATATAGGGTCATACCAAGGGGAGAATGGACCAAAAATTTCACATGCCAAACACGACTTCACTGGCATGTCATATGTTGGCATTTGTAAATGCTCTACGAAGAAAGGAATTTTACTCTCCTCAAGTGGAATGCATACCAGAGACCCAATTATAGCCATAATATCTGTGGATCTATAATACGATCTTGGATTTTGATCAAATATCGACAGTTTTCAGAAGGAAGAGTTTTTCATCCGGGTTGGTACACTGGGATGAGGCATATGTGAAAAGTATTCCTTCAAGGTTTCAACCATTTTCTTATATGGAATGAGTTTCTAATCTTTAACCTTATCCTCAAAAATTGCTTTATTTAATGATGAGTTGGGAGTCACTAATAACTCGTAATTTTTTTGAAAACGTGGCCGGTTCATCTGATATTCCAAGTGAGAGCATGAGTTTGAGGCCAATGATGAGTTCCTCATACTGCACTAATGTTATTAGTGCAAGGGAATCCCAACTGGAATGCTCATGGAATAACTTCCCCTATGGGATTGATGAGCACCACTCCTGCTCTGGATCCGTGGAAAGTGAATGATCCATCAAAATGGACTTGCCATTCCATAGAATCTTCAATATACAACATAGAAGCATCTGGTAGATCCAGACACAAAGATTCCATTCGTGGAAGAGGAACTTCTGCCAACTGATCAGCTAACACCTGTCCTTCAAAGACTTCTGATTCACAAACTCAATGTCAAATTCTCTTAGGATAATGATCCAATTAGCCATTCGGCCTGTGAGGGAAGGTTTGGATAAAAGTTATTTGAGAGGGTCAACTTTAGATATGAGTTTGGTTTATTTGTTTAGGATATAATGGAAAAGATTTTGGAAGGTAAAGATAACTTCCAAGCAGGCCTTTTCAATTTGTGGATAATTTAACTCATAGGCAATTAAGGTGCGACTGAGATAATAAATTTCCCTTTCTTTATGGCCTAGATCATATTGGGCAAGCAGTGCACCAATAACAAACTGAGTGGAGATGTATAAGAGGAGAGGTTCGCTTGGGGTAGGTGGCATGAGTACATACGGATTGAAAAGGTATTGCTTTAGTAGTGCAAATTCTTTCGGAACTTTGGCCCCAGTTGAATGCAATGTCTTTCTTCAATAAAATGTGTAAATGGATGACACTTATCCGCAAGTTGTGAAATGAAGCGACGGATTTCTTGAATATTTCCTTGTAAACTCCTTAGTTGTTTGAGAGTTGTGGGTGGAGGCATTTCTGTAATAGTTGTGACCTTAGCAGGTCCACTTCTATCCCTCTCTGTGAAACTATGAAACCCAAGATATTTCCTGATAGAACACCAAAGACACATTTCTTGGGGTTTAAGCACACCTTATAATCCCTAAGACACTTGAAAGATATGCCCTAAGAACTTCGGATGCTCTTCTCTTCTCTTAGATTTGGCTAGAATGTCATCAACATAATATTCCATGATGTCATTCATCATATCATGGAAGATGACAGTCATTACTCGTTTATAGGTGGCCCCGACATTCTTAAGTCTGAAAGGCATGACTTTGTAGGAAAAGGTCCCCCAAGGGGTGATGAAGGTTGTTTTATGCTGATATTCTTCTACAATCTGAATCTAGTTATAACTTGAAAAACCATCCATTAAGGACAACATTTCATAACCAACAGTGGAATCTACGATCATATAAATGTTGGGCAAGGGAAGTCATCCTTAGGACATGCCTTATTGATGTCGCAAAAATCAGTACAGATCTTTATGCCCACAGGTTTCTTCTATACAGGGACTATGTTAGATATCCAATCTGAATAGTCGATGGGCTTAATGAAATCAGCAGCTAATAGTTTTTCTAATTCTTCTTTGACAAGAAGTGCAACCTTAGGGTGCATCTTTCTCAGCTTCTACTTGATAGGTTTGGCGTTAGGGTGCACAACGAGGTTGTGCACAACTAATGATGGGTCCAAACTGGGAATATCTATGTATGTCCATGCAAATATATCCACATATTCTCTTAGTAGCTCTATAAAGACCTTATGTTCTTGAGCTAAGAGTGAAGCTCCCAACTTTATCATTCTAGGTTGTTCATCTAAGCCAATGTTGACACTGATTGTTTCCTCAACAAGCATCTTAGAAGCATCCTCCATCTACGTAGGATCAAGGGGAAGAGTAAGATCAACCTCCTGCAGTAGCTCATCATCATCTTTAAACGGATAAAATATTTCATCCACGGGTTCTTTATTCTACGTTTATCTACAAGTGCTTCAAAGAGTTTGTCTCTATAACTTGCGTTTATCTTTTCTACATGGTTTCTCTAAAGTTCTTGTATTCTTGTTTCCAAAATTCTTACTCAAACATCCACACACATCTCTTCTTCTTCTCTAAAGTATGCACAGTGTCTAGTTGAATTGTAAATCCTTTCTTGTGGTCCCCAACTAGAATAGAATCTCGAGTCCCATCAAATCTGCAAATGCCTCATCATTTTCAAAGAATTCAAGCGATACGTGAAGTTGTTGATCCCAATCTATAAGTTTAGGATATACAAGGGTTACTTGATAGTTGGTAAAAGGGATGGATTCGGAGATAAGGTGAGGACAATCGATTGTGGGAATAGGTTATTGGAAGCATGATCCTTATGGAGGCTACACTAGGAATTCTACGTCGTTATCAGAATGAGATGAAATGTCCTCACATTCAGAAAAGGTGGCATCAACCTCAAGGGGTTGAGTATCATGAGCTCTTATCCCTAGAACATGTTTATCAAACTTGAAACGGGGAGTGGGAATGGGATCTAACCGACCTTGTACATTGATTCATATTTGAACCCACTCAGTAACCCATGATGAACATCATGTGGTGACCTTTGATATACTGGGGTGCTTGATGGCATGAAGCCATGGTTCCTTCAGGAACTATGCTAATGGGATCTTAACATCTTATCTTCGAGATAGGATACCTCTAGGGACAAATTTTTCCAATGGTTTAGGGCACAACTCCCATGTACTCTTGAATTGAAAATAAGGCTTACCCTATGTTCTAGGTGACACTAATAAATATGATATTAACAAAGATTGTTCAAGAGTGAATGGCTCACTTGGGCCATACTTTTCTAACGTTTTCTCCCATGATGCAAAGGGGTTAAATAATGAAGGAAAATCCTGATTGTAAGGTGTGAGTGACTCTGAATCTACACGTTTCTTAATAGCTTCCGTTTGTAGGGGAATGACAACATCCACCGAAGGACACTCATAAGCCACACGAGAAAAATTGTGCAACTCCCTACAATGTGTGAATGGTTTAGGTCACCCGAATGGTAATCACGCGACCTTTGTGACATAATTTGATACCTTGATGGAAGGCTAATGGAATGGCATGCATGGCATGGATCCATGGGCGCCCCAAGAGCATGTTATATGGAAGGTCCAAGTCAAGAACATGAAATGTCCTATCATGAAAAATTGGGCCTACTTCCATGGGCACTACTATAATACTTGTTGATTATCATTCTTCATTGTCATATGTTGTGATTGTGATAGTATTGATCCTAGATATGCTTCTGAATGGCCTAGCTGCTTAACCAGCTTCAAGGTACAAATGTTTAGACCAGATCCACTGTCCACAAGCACTCTCTTGATTTTACGATGAGTAACCACCACTTCTAAATACAAATTCAAGTTATGCTTTGGGTCGTTACACGAGATTATGGTGTGATAAAAATTAATATGATCCTTAGGGTCGAGGTGAGAAACCATAGCTTGAAGGTGCATGGTATCTATATCTGTAGAGAGTCCTGAACTTTGTAATGTTTTATACAATATGTTCTTGTGGGGAGTAGATATTTTGAGAAGATCTAAAATGGATATCCTAGCAGGTGTTTTCTCTAACTGGTCTATCAAATTATACTGACTTTATTGGGGAATAGGTAGGGGATCGGGTATGATTAAGCGAGCACATCGCGTCCCTACTGCAAAACTCTTTTCTAAGATCCTAATAGTGTTGACATGTTCATCAGTTGAAGGGATACAACCTATAAGGGAATCGAAGGGACTATCATTACTGGGATCAACATAAGTGACATTCGTATAGTCATTGGAAGTTTGCATGTGATATGGTTTTCTTTTCTTTTTATCTGTATGATTAGGGAAATGATCTTTATATATACCCATTTTCTCATTTGGACCTTGTCCTGAATCAGGGGGAGACTATACGGTGATCTGTTCCTCTTCAATAAGGTCTTGTATGTAATGTCATAGTCTTAAACACCTATCTTTCTGTGTCCTTTAACATGGTGGAAGTTGTAGTACTCGTGGTCTTTGAACCAACTAGGTTTTGGAGCATTTTCTAGGTATGGTACTATTGCAGTTGGATATTGCACCATTTTTACATCATCTAATTTCTTTAATACATCATATATGGATTCATTTAATGGTGTAAATGTACACTTAGTGGGAGCCTTAGGATGAGGTCCTTGTGATAGATTTAAATGTGGGCCTATCTGCATGGCTTTGGACTATTTTGGAGTCTGTAATGCCATCACCAACAACATGCTTGTTCTTATTGAAGAATTTCGGTTTGTCCACTAATTTTGCTTCATGTTTGTCTTTAACAACTGGCTTAAGCGCACCCTTTGCAATGAGGGATTTATCAATCTGACCACCTTTCTCTATGACTTCCTCAAAGTTTGAGCCACAGTGCATCTTTAAATGGAAGGCTATCTTTGAGTTTAAGTTAGGAACAAAAATGCTCACTAGATGTTTTTTGGTAAGGCACAATGGAAGCAACTTGCCAACCCTCTCCATCATTGTAGAAAACCTACAAAGGTGTGATTGGGTTTTTTCTTGGCATTGCAGAGGTCATTTATCGTGATGTCATTTTCCATGTTAAAGAAATAATGACATACAAATTTCTCAGTTAACGCAGGCCATGTTGTAATAGATCCTTTAGGTATTATAAAGAACCATTCTAATGCCAAAGCTCCTAGGCTACGAATGAAGATCCATATCAATAAATTATCTCTATATATGACCTCTTCGTAGGCCATATAAAAGTATTTTATGTGATCATGAGGATCACCTTTTCCTTTATATTTGTCAAACTTTGGAATAATAAAGTGCTTTGGGAAGGGTTGTCGTAGCATGTCCTTGTTGAATGGATAAGGGCACAATTCCTCATATAAGTATTTCCTATTATGGCCTACATTTCCCTCCTGTAGGGTAGTAAGTGTTTCTTTCATCGATTGTAACTCCTTTTGAATGAGTTGTTCTTTTGTGGGTGACATTGGCCTTTGTGGCCTAGCCACCTTAAAGGTAGTATCAATGTATGGGTCAAAGTGAAACTCACTAGGTTTTGTTTTGTCTTTGTCTTTATACATGTTTCTTCTTGAAGAGCCTAGGTTTTCTAATTTATGGCTCAATTTCAAGATTTTTTTTGGAGGATCTCTTCTTTGCTTAAAGGATCCTCTTCCTCATCGAACTTGGGAGGTGGTGAGGATTTGCACTCAATCTTCACTTTATGTGAAGCTTTATAATAAGGCCTTCGTGATGGGTCTCCTTCAATAGTGGTATGATGTTTCCTGGAAGTAGAGGCATACCCTATATCAAAGGGGTTATCCATGTCCAATAGGGATATTCGTTCTTCTGTTTTGTGATTGATGACCTTGGTCTCTATTTCTTGTTCGTGCGGAAGTTTGGCTCCTAATTCCAAGACTCTTGTGAGTACTTGGTCTCTGTTATAATATAGGAGTTCATCAAATCTAGCTAGGTCCAATTTATGCTGCTCTCCAGAAGAGTCTGACTCTTCTCCACTATGGTCAACTAATGGCTCTATGTCCTTGACTTGTGAAAATAGAGGTGCTAGATTGTTTCTGCTAAATGGGAAGGTCTCGAAAGGGTTTTCTCCTAAGTCATGTTCATTTGATTTGGTTTCCATCTTCGTGATTTTAGGCATTACTAGCCAACGTTTGTACTAAGCTAGCGTGGATCCTAAATGTATGATTTTGCAAGTCATTCGAGATGATGTTTAAAATGTCACGGTGTGTCCTAGATGTAATGATATGCAGTCATTTTTGTCAAAGAAACACTCATATGAACACTTATATGTAATGATCACTCGAATTTGTCGTTATGCCAAGTCTATACCCTAAATGCGGATAGTGAAAATATCGTATCAATACGTAGGTCAAGTTAGAAGTCTAACAAGGCCTAAATATCAAAGTGACACTGACGTAGTCTCTTGATGAGGTATACTAAAACTAGTTTGAGTGTTGATGAGAGCTAAGTCCTCCGAAAAGTGGACGTCATGACTAGATATAGCGTAACAACATTATCCTGATACATTAACCGAGCAAGAAAGATGTTATTATCAAGACAACATTATTACGATATATATTGGTGATATCAACACTCTTTTAAAATAATTAGATGATGTCGAAACTGAAAAAAGTAATGAGTGTAACAATTTTTTTTATGCGATTAATTAGTGTAACTGCAATAAAGGGACTTATATCCAGTTTTCAAGAAATTGAAAACATGATGTAAGTACCAATATTATGTGACTATAATGCATGCAAAACTATCAACTCAAGGAGAGACAAATGATGAACCAAACTCACAGTAGTAAAGATGATCTTGACATCAAGGCCAAAGGGCTATCAAAGATATGAAAATGTACCTGCGCACTTTATACGTTTAACAAGCCAGCCGCAAACATGGATGGGTGTAAACGGATAAAAAATTGGCAAGTACTGTCTTTGATAAGATGCACGAAGTATGCCTCCTCACCCCAAAAGTGGGCAGCAATAATGCAAGGGTATAGATCAAAAGATGAAAAATAAACTAAGTGCCACTTGGGCAGAGCTTCGCCTCGTCCGAAGGTGAGAAAGAAGCTAAGATAAGTGAGACGTCATCTAATTCTCTTGATGAAAGGTACTTAGATCCAAATTATGTGGACTCTTTTCCTTGTTCGGAAAACAAGGTTCAAAATCCAAGTAAGTCATCACTTCGTGATGGCTTGACGCGATAAAGGACTAGAAAAGTGGGCTCCAAGATAGAATGGATTCCCTAATAAGATCTCTCAACTAGGTGCCACAAGTTTATCTAAGAGTGGGGCATGATTTACCAAGAAAAGTCACACTGAATAATCTTTGGAGTATCTCGGCTTTCCCCCTTCAAGTACAGTGGAAATAAATGTGTCCATCGTGTACTCTTACCAGGGTCACGATACATATAACTTGTGACTCTAAACTCACAATGAAAAACTAGTCAGGTGGGTAAGCGGAGCGCTTCCTGTTTCATCCACGAGGCTACTCAATGGTGGATTACTTTAGGGTTCCTAAAACCACCCCCATTGTTGTAGATTAAGGTGTTTTTCCAAATGGTTTATGTTCCAGTTGAGCGGATAGGGATGTACCCTTTTCTGAAACCTGCAATACAGTGTGATGAAAGTGGTGTGTTTTTTAATCTTTTTTTAACTTAATGTGGTTTAAGTAGCACACTATTTTGTAACCTATATGAAAACACGTGTATTTAGAGGGTTTTTATTTTGGTTTCTTGGCTCCTCCTTTCTTTAACACGTAATTTTGGTCCTACATACGAAGATTAGTAATTTTCCAAAATGTCATATGAAGGAGATAAGATGTTTTTTATTTCCCATATCATCCTAAGACGCAAGGAAAGAGCATATGCAACAATGCATCTCACTCAAATTTTGCAAGAAATGGAAAATTCCTAAGTAAAATGCAAAAATAAGTTCCTTTTAACCAAATTTGAATGCTAATTAAATTTTTTGCAAGTATGAAGAAGGTAGTGAAATGTTTTGATTCCCAAGATCACCTAAAAGGCACGAGGGAAGAGCATACATGTTTCAAACTTTCACAAATAATGATGCAAAATTTCAAATAAGTTAGTACAAAGAAACTTAATGGAGAGGAAACTTGTAAACTACTATTAGAACTCTATAAAAATCTAGAGAACCAAGAAAAAATAGAAAAGTTCGAAAATTAATTTTTAGCAGTTTTTCAATAGTTTTTAGTATTTTGCATTTTTTAAGGTCTCCGGGGCACTTTGGGAGTTTTTGATAGAAATGATGATACTAAAGGTATATTATTTTTGGAATTTCCCTCATAAATTATGCTTCATTCTCTTTCTGATGCCTATTCAAACTCTAAAAATGGGTCAACGGGTCAAAAGATATGACCCAAACAAGGAGCACAAAATTAATATGACTAAACTCAGATCAAACAAGGACTCCTGCGCACCCCTCTAGGTGTGTGCGCACTTAGTAAATAGGTGGCACATGGGTGCGTATGCTAGAAAATTAGGTGTGCATGGATTCATGCACTTAGAAGATAGGGCGTGTGGGGTGTGTGCACATTTAGAAGATAGGCGCATGAGGTGTGCACATTTGGAAAACAAGCGGCACACACGGGGAGCGCGGGTTATCGGACATAGGCTCACGAGGTGCGCATGTTGGAAAACAAGAGGTGTACACGAGGATCGCGGGTTAACATATAGGTGCGTGAGGCATGCGCGTTGGAAAACAGGCGACACGTGGGGTGCACGCGGGTTAGTAGACAGGCGTGTGAGGTGCGTGCGTTGGAAAATAGGTGGTGCACAGGGTGCGTGAGGTTTTGCAGATAGAGCAGCGCATGAGGCATGTGCTTTGGAAAATAGGAGGCACATAAGGTGTGCTTGGTTTAGAAGATAGGTACGTGAGGTGTGCGTGGGTTCTTGAAAAAACTAAAAAAAACATAGAAACAGGAAACTAAAATCATGAACATGTTAGATTTCTACCTTTTAAATCAATTTCTATCTTAAACCCAATTAATCCATATGTAAAAAGGAAGGTTTACCCCACTTTTAAAATTAGAAAACCATTTAAAAGCAAACTATCCAACCCAAAAATCATTAAAAAAAGTTAGAAATTGAAAATAAACTGCTTTCAAAAGACTCCATTAATGGAGGATGGACTAAGAGTCCCACCGAGCATGCCAAATGTGTTCAATGAAAAGTTGCAAAAGCCATGGATATGGGGTAAGAATCTCTAAAGAAACCCCAAAATTCTTTGAACAAACTTAATCAATGGACCATCAGATAAGAAATAAACAAGGATTCATACTTTGCATGCATTAATCTTGAAGTAAACAAGCAAACTTAGCAAATGAAATTACCCTCTATTCTTGAAAGCTTAAAATAAATGAACCTAAGAGGATCTAAGCAATCAGTTTGTGCTTAAGAGAAGGGGATCTCACCATTAATGGCTTCAAGGCCAATGGTTCTTCCCATTTACTCCATGTTTGTGTTATAAAATGCAAAAACAAAAAAATAGCTAAATAAAAGAAATTAAGTAAGCTCTAAACCCTAAGAAAGATGCTATAGTTTATGTTAGGAAGAAGGAGAGTTCTTAGAAATGGTCTAGGGGTAGTGGGCTATTTATAGTTTTCCATTTGGGAAAGTGGGGGAACTTTGGTGCATGTGGGACTAAAAAGGAGTCAACAAGTTGATTAGCAAGTCAAAGTAAGATTTGACTAGGTTTAGAAGAGGTTGATCATGGTTTAGGGTAATTAACCTAGGTTAGGCTAGTTAATCACGTTTAGAGAGGAATTAGGGTTTTGAGAGAGTTCTGAGAGGTCTAATCAATCCAATGAAATGGATTGATAGTCTAGGAAGCTAGTAGAAGTAGTCTAGAAGGGAATGAGAAGATGATTTAGTCAAAATGAGGCTATAATAGTTTGTTTAATTGGTTTATAAGAGGAATATGACCAAAAGAGTGTCGTAAGAGGGGAGTTAGATAGGTCTAATTGACGATGTGTCATCAATTTGTGAGGAGTAGAATAGTTAGTGAAATATTAGGAGTAATAGTGCTTTGATCAAACTATAGGTGTCTACAACACCTTCTTGTTACATCGCTTTGAGAATATGGACTATTAAATGCATGCAACTAACTCCAACTTTTGTTCCTTCTATATTAAACTTGATTACACCATTTTCTATGCATGTGCAAGAGAAATTTAATAGATGTGCCTAAAAATAAATTGTCCATCCTTTTAAATTTTGTAACGTGGCCCAGATCAACAAGTCGTTTTCCTTCTCCAATATTTATTTCACCTTAAAATTAGGAATTTCAGAGAGAATTGCAACTGTAGTTTCCCAAATTCAATAAGTATTAAATGTTGGCATCTGTAAACAATGAATTTCTTTATTCTTCATGGAGCTCAAGTCATGCACCTAACCATAGTCATCCGACAATCGAATCACCATTGATTTTGGAGAAAATATCTGACTTGACCATGTTTAAATCATTTACATTTTCCTCGAACCATGTCCAATCCATATTGTTCAATTCATGACTTCCCTTATCTTCTTTGAACTTTTCCATCAGTATCGCGGATATTTTCCTTGTCCAAAGATTTTCTTATTTCTCGTAGAGGATTTTTTAGTTGTTCGCATCTTGTATATGTATCTCGTAGCTTTCGTAGCGCTTTGTGGCTTTCCTCCTTGTTTGTTGTCTTTCCATGGCTTTGTTACATGACCGCAACTTTATCCTTTTCCCTGTAGTTTCTATAGTTCTACACAAATTTTTCCTTTATGCGCGACATCCTTACAATTTCCTTTCTCCATGGCTTAACCTTCAAACTATTCTAACTTTTGTGGCATTAACATTCTTCACTCACGGCTTGTCCTTTGGCTCCATTTTATTTGATGAATTCATTCCTTTATCAACGGTCTTCATATACCTTTTGCAGCTTCTTCTAAAGTACCGTGGCTTTCCACGGACTTCGGTGACTACTTCAATACTTCTATAGCTATCTCCTCATCTACGCAGCTTACACACAAAATGACTAAGTCCCTTAGAATTTATCTTTGATCATGTTTGTTGGTTATATTTTATGCACAACATAAAACCTAGGAAGTTATGAGATAAATCTCTCTCATTTAACAGTGAGGCTCCCGTGTAAGATGTTTATCAATTCTTTAAGGGTGAATCGTAATAACTATTTTTAGGGGTTTTACTTTAATTCCCATAGCTTGTGAACCACAACTGGGTAATTTTGCAACAAGTAAGCAGATGTGATAAAACTAATTACAGAAAAGGGGAGAAAATATAAATTTAGGAAAGAAAAATGAAGGGTTTGCCAATTTGACCAATAGCTATCAGATTTGGTCTCATCCACACAAACTAAATAAATAGATAAAACACAATTTTTAGCAGGATGGGAAAGAAATAACTTCTAACCTAGATTTGAGATAACACAAAGTTTATCTAAAAACCTTTGAAAGAAGAATTCAAAAAACACCGTAGACACAAAGTTCTCCAGAAATCCACCTTTATTCAATCCCAAGCCTCTGCAACAATCACACCAAGGGTTCCAACACAAAGCTTGACAACTCAAGAATGCTCCAGTTACAAAGCTCTTGCTAAAACAAGTTCTAATAAACAAGATTATGATTCTTTAACCCGTAGGATCTTCCTCTATTTATAGTGCATAGAGGGAAATTACAAATAGGAAGCTTTCAATGAATTTCTGCATGTGGAAGCTATGAAAAAGGGAAGCAACTGACAATATTTTCCCTAGACTTTCTCATTGCATGACATGCATGCTTTACAACTGAAAATAGAACCTTCTATTTTGCATGTCTGCCACCTATTTCCAAGTAATTGACTTCTTCCAGTAACTTGAAGTAATGAATTTTAAAGCCAATTACCTAAGTTTTACAATTTTAATTGATTACTCAATTGCTTTGTCGGAGAAAATAAGAGAAAAAAAGAAAGAAAATAAGTTATTCCAGCTGCAACACTCTCCATTTTATTCTTCTTCCATACTCTGCATGTTGATTCAACCTTTTTTGCACCTCTGCCTCATTCACTTTGGCAATGAATGATATATCTATCTAGAACTTGAGAAGATCTTTCTCCCATATTTTGTTGACTCTTTACCTTTGTTTCTCACCAAACTAGATCTGGGAGTAACTGACCATGATTTCTTTGTGGGTGTTGCCTCTGACCTATCTTCTCCTTTTATCCTTGAAGCTTTTATAGTTCTTCTCAAGTATGTGCACCAGTGAAATATTTTCTGTAAAAATTTAGACAAAAATCATCACCTTTTATTTTAATTACATATGAGAAATTTTGAATTCTAGAAATCACTCCGAGTGAAGGTAAATATAAATAGGCTCAAATATGGGCTCAACTGGAGACTGGAATCAACATACATAAGATTTTAGAGGGATCAATTGGATATTTATCATGCATTTTCATGGGCTTCATTTGGAATATAAGAAGCAAGCTTTTGAAATTCTTGACAAAACTTGGTGAATTTTCACTTATTACAAAAGTGTTGCATTAAAATTTGAAGGAAAAGAGTAATTTGTACTTCAACAACTTACATGGGAGATTTGTGTGAAAAATAGCAAGGGAAGTCATCGTTAAAAACAGAGATGGAAGGAAGCTCTCAAATTCATGATTTGCATTTTAAACTTTTAGCCTTGACTCTTTAAAATTGTGTGAAACTTCAGGTAGGAAGGCAGCGTGGAAAAGATGAAGGAAAGGAAGCTAATATTCACGCTTCAACTTTGCAAAATCCTTTAAAATTGCGTTAAAATACATAAGTCACAAAATGTGAAAATCAAACATTGATGCAGCCTAGAATTCACAAATAACACCCTCTACGCGCTAGCACATCACTTAGCATAGACCGAGCACTCACCCAAAGTGCATAAAGGTATCGTCCTCTTTAGGGATGTTGTAGTAGGATGATAAAATGATGAAGCATCACACACACACAGATATATATATATATATATATATATATATATCATTACATAGGTGCATACAGAACCGGATCTAAGAAGAATAAGCTTTAAACAATAACCATGGTTAAATCAAGACATGTGATACTCAATTATTTATAAGAATGACACTCAAATTCAGCCAATATCTTCCATCTATTAATCAAAACAACATTACAGAAGCTCTTACAATACTGGAAGTCTATGCCATAGCGCGCATGGATCTAATACAATAATCCACATGCACATCTCTATATACTAAGAATCTCTATCAATTCATGATTATATTTCTATGCAGTTCATCACATATATATAGGGTGGGGACTTTCCCTTCACCACTTATCTACTCCAAAAATAGGCCACATGCTAATAATAGCCATGCACCATTTACAAATATAGCCACACATGCAAGTGTGCTATCTATAGACCTCTTACAATTAACTGAAGTGATGAATCTATCTTTAGCTCTTCTCCATGTAAAAACCACTTTGATCTACTCCTCTAAATATAGACAATGCATGGTGCCACATCTCTGCATCGTTTGTGTGATCTACACGCCATCTCCTAAAAATATACTTTACACACAAAATCAGCTAAGTCCGAATGTTGATTCTGTAACTCCACGCGCGGTTCCTTTCTATCCCCCCACACCCATGAATCTGGCTACTCTCTGCGTGGACTTCATGTGTGAGTTTTGCTAAGTGTTTCCTCTTATCAACATTACCCCACACTAATCTCATTGTCACCCCGACAATGGGTATGTCCAAAACTAAATAAAAGAATGTGAATAAAGAATACTCAGAAAGAATACGAATGAATAAAATAATAACTCATATTTCAGGCTCCTCTATCTCATCCTGAAGTATCAGTTCGGGATACTCTTCCTTTATTTCATCCTGTAAGGCCTACCAATCAGTTAGTGCCTTTTCTACTTGCTCTGGTATGTCCACAATGATGGACTCTAGCTCATCTTGTGTTACTTCTCCTTTTTCATTATGTAATACCAACATAATGTTGGACATTGAGGTATGCGTTCCTTCCAGCACATCCATTTTCTGAGCGATGAGTTTCCCAAGCTCATCTAGCCTCTCCTTATGCAGCTCTTTGTTGCTGCAGCCAGTGCCTCACACTTTTGCTTTACCATTGTCAACCTCTCTCGCATGGCCCAATGTTTCATCTTTCATGGCCTTCTAGACTTCATTGTCCTCTATCAAATTTTTCACCTTTATGAGCACTTTTGGGGCTGTGCATATGTTTAAGGCATAGTCGGCCTTCTTTAATTCTTCTTGAGCGCTTGCAGTAGGCCTTCATATGATGCAATTTTTCTCACTACTGCAGCCTTAGCCCTTTCCACCTCTTCCTCAAGATTCTTTGGCTTTGGCATCCGGATGGTGTCATCCTCTCAGCACCAAGTCTACCAAAGTTCTCACATAGTGCATCACTGAGGGGAACTTTGTTGGTACCTTGGACTCCAGATGCGGGCGCGCTTTGAGCACATGATCTCCAATTTCCTCCGCCATGCTCACAAAAGTGTTGTACTTTCTCTTCTCTAAGTCCTTCTCCTGATCCAAGCATGTTATTTTTGCATCCTTCATCTTTATCTCCTCACGCAACACTCTTATTGTGGCAGCCTTGTCCATATTTCTTCTGGCCACTTCTGTTGATACTTTCACCAGCGCATTACTTACTTGTTCATCAGACATAACAGTAGGCTTTACTGTTATGTGCCTGGCTAGAGGTCTTTCTTCAACCACCTGGACACACATGATTCTCACATACATCGAAGTCGGGCTCATCCATATGGGTGTGCATAGACCATGACAATTGCTTTCTGGTTCACACCATGGCCATGTCCTCATCCATCAACTCCCAGCCAAATAAATCTTTTTATGCAATGGTGCTCTGGAAGAGGCACGGACAATCTTCCCTATGTCCTCCGCATACCCCATGATGGGTGCATTGTGCTCTCCTCCCATCCTTCCTATCCTTGGCCCTCTTGGAACTATGGCATCAAGGTTAGGAATCTGTCGCATCCTTAGCAGTGTCATGTGTCACCTCCACTTCTCCTTCTCTCCTTCCTCTCCATCCTTCATCTCTTCATCTCTTGTCTCTTCTTCCTTCTATTCTTCCTAGTTCTGGGCTCCTTTTCTTCTTGCCATGTGGGGTAGGTGATGCATGCGCGCTCTCCCTAGATCCTTCCTCTTCCTCATCCAACTTCAGCTTTCTTCTCCTCTTTGTCTCGAGTAGGCTCCTTGTGAGGTGAGAGATGCGGTGACTTTCTTACTGTCTGCATGGTTCCACCTTGTGTCCTCATGCATTTGAACACCTTCTTAAATCTTTTCTCCCCCTGCACTACCCATGTATCTTCTTCTTCTTCACCCTGCCCTTGCGGTGGAGTAGTTGCACGCTCTTCTTCCTTCTAATCTGATGGTTTCCCCCTTTTGCATTTTAAACCACCACTGTATTCATGCTCCTCTTCTTCATCTTCCACTTTAATGGTTTCTAGTGGGCCTTCGTGATGATATTTTCTCCATTGTATGCTTTCCCTTCGGTGGCCCCGGGAGTGCGAAATAGTTCTCCACATACTTATTACTCTCCATTTTGGGCTTTACTAGATATACACCAATGCCCCCCAATATCTCCAACAGCCAGGCTTATTGGCTTTATGCTCAACACTTCTAAATAAGCCTTTCATCGTACGTGCTCCACCCTGGATACACATAATTCTTTCTCAAGGTGTGGTAGTCACAATCTACCTTATCTGCATTGAATACCAATCTTCTTGTGTCTTTGAATCGGTGGACGGATGCTTGAAAATACCTCGCTGTGAAGGCATAGGGTAGTTTACACCAAGGGCTCCATGACCCATCCCTCATCAGGAAGCGCATGTGATAAAGAAATGTTGGTAAATAAAAAATTGAACTTGCTTACCTACTACCAAGGCAAGTCCTTTGGTATACACCACTCTTCCTCAAGGCCACACGGAGCCTGTCATACCACATCTCCGCTCTTTGCTTCACATCATCAGTCATGGACCCTCTGCACAAATATTTTCTGAACCTCTCAGCTGGAGATTTATTCTCCATGGGGTATTCCCATATTTTCTCCTTAGGCCGTCTGGTACCCCGATCTCCATGAATACCAGTGATAGTAGAATAGTGCCAAAGCTGATCTTTCCTCTAGTGTGCACTTCCTCCACTATATGTTCTGTCAATATAACCTGTAATGTTGTAGATCACTCCCTCCGACATGTGCTTAGCTACATGTAGCCACATAGTATTCACTTGTGACCACCACTCTTGGTCATTTAACTTGGTGAGAGGTGCACTGCTACTTTGACAACCATACAGTTCTTCAGTTTCTCTATGTCCATCCCACACGGACCCTTCATGTATCCCAATGTTTTGTGGGTCTCCAAGATAGCATCTTTATCTACTAAGTCATTCTTTATGTCTTCTCCCATGTGCCTTCGAGACTATTATTGAGGAGATCAGCGAATGAGATTCGACCCTTCATCTCAAATAAAATAAATCCTCATGGACTCTGCTCATGAGCCATCGGTATAAGGGCTCATACTTCCCAAATATGGAAGCTCATATAGTTGGTAGACTCCAGTCCTCTTCAGTAACTTCTCTCCTACATCATCATACACTGGCATGTCATCTGTCTGTGTGCTTATTTTCCTTGAAGTGAGAAAGGCATCAAGATCCTTCTTGTTGTCTGAGGTTCTATGATTATATTCACTCACCTTACTCTTCCTAATGTGTGAGTCCCATTCTTGTCCGACAATGACTCCATCTGATACTACATTTCCGAAAAATTACTTTCGGGGTCATTTCTTCTTCCTCCTCGACAACTACCTTCTTCTTTCCCTTTGTTCCTGCTACTACTTCCTTCTTGGGAGCCATTTCCACCTTGCAATCATCTGTAAAATACCTTCTCTCGTAACTCTTTAATGGCTCGATTCAAACCCTAACCCGATTCAACCATGCCCTAGGTGAAATCACGAAATCACGTGCCCTAGCTCTTCTCTGTCATCCTGCTTCCTTCAAACCCTTCTTCACCAGGGATACAAGCTTCTCAATGCACAGATCTTCTTCCCCATGCCTGGTTTCACTCTCTTCACACCTTGAATCGATCACTTCGGCTCTTCACACTTAGCTCTTTTTCAAATTCTCTTAGTCGCAATGGTAAAAATGAATTCATCCCATCCTTATATAGATTTTCAAATTTTTAGTGCATTTATTTCTCCTCCACCTACCAAATATCCTCTCATTCATTGACCAATTTTTTTATTTCCACGTGGTACATCTTCGCGCCCCAGCTATAACCTTCTAGCACGCCTTCCTACCTTTTGGTCACAAATTCTCTTCAGCATGCACCCTTGCACCGAGTACCTCATCATTGTACCTTCTCATGGTAGTTATCACGACCTTTTCTTACCTTGTGTTATATTGTCCCTTCACTCATCTCCATCCTTGGTCATTTTTGAGAAGCAATCTTTCTATTTGAAAAGCACCTTTAACATATTATTCCTTTCATCTTCCAATTTCCACAACATTGTACATGGATATCAACATCTACCCCACACTAAAAGTATGTGTAGTCCTCTGTGCACATCAACATGCTTCATATTGTAGTTAGCTTCATGCACACAAGCATGCTTATTACACAAAAACAAAAACTAAATTGAAAAATCATAACGAAAATGAAGAAAATACATTAAGGAAATATATAAATGGAAACCTAATCTAGATGGTAATATTACCTTATTACAAACACCAAGAAGACTTATTTATAGTAGGGCTTCAACCTACTCCCGTTAAAGTAACCGAAATTGTGTTCCATCAAGTGCTTCTAACTGGAAAGCGCCTGATTCAAGTATGTAATTGATGACATACGGCCCCAACCAATGTACCTTAAGCTTCCCTGGATGGCACAAGAACTTAGAGTCATAAAGCAGTACCATTTGTCCAACCTCAAGCTTCTTATCCCTTATATGTCTATCATGCCATGCTTTCTACCTTGCCTTTTCTTGCTTCTAGCTCCAACGTGCTATGGCTCATCACTCATCCAACTGAATCATCTTCTCAATCCGTTCTTCCAAAGCTTTCTCATCAGCTAGACCTCCAACATGCGCTATACGCAATGAAGGTAACATGAATTCTATAGGAAGAACAACTTCTGCTCCAAACACCAACTGAAATGGTGTGGCCTTGTTCAATCTCTTATAAGTTGTTCTGTATGCCCAAAGAATAGTCGATACCTTATCATCCCAATATTTTCTTCCAACATCACAAATCTTTGTCAATGTCTGGCTCAAAATCTTGTTGAAAGCCTCAGTAGTTCCATTTTCCTGAGGGTGATAGGGTGTAGTCTTATGGTGTGCAACCATAAAATCATCTAACAAAATCCTGATTGTCTCATTCAAAAATGTGTTCCCCTATCACTTGTCAAACTTAAAGGACATCCATACCTTGTAAGAACATTCTCCCATAGAAACCTAGTTGTTGTAGTTGTTGTATAGTCCTTCGTAGGTGCTACTTTTTCCCACCTTGTAAGATAATCTGTGCAAGTAATGATATAACATGCGCGATCTTGTCCTACACGGGGCTGACAAAATAGGTCCTACAAAGTTCAATATCCCATTTCTCAAATGGTTCTGCACTTGTAATCGGTCTCAAAGGCATCTCATCTCTCTGTCTTGGTCTACCTAGACGCTGACAATGGTCACACACCTTGCAATACTCTTTACAATCCTTATACAATGTTTCCCACCATAAACCAGCAAGTAAGATCTTTCACACAGTAGCATCACCTGCATAGTGGCCACCTGCAATACCACCATGTGCTTCCTCCATTATATCCTTGCACTCATGCTCTAATACACAAAGGGCGTAATACCTCATCTCTTCCTAACTTGTATAGGTCACCACTAATCAACATGAATGGTGTCACGCATATAGCAAGTTGTTTCTTTTCCAAAGCCTTCATCCCTTTGCTGGTGCAATACCAGTCCTTAGAAAGACAACAATGTCCTCTAATTCTATTTGGTGCATATTGTAACCTATACAACTATGCATCCGACATGGTTTCTTCAATTGTCTTGTGCTTCTTCACCTGATTGAATTCTAGATAAGTGGTCTGGTCCAGAATTAATTTTCCCTAGTTTCACCACAACTGTAAAGTCAAACTCTTGAAATAAGAGTACCCATCTACATATGCACCCCTATAAGATGGGCTTGTTTACCAGGTACTTCAAAGCCATGTGGTCTGTATAGAATACAAATGATGTTGCTAATAAGTACTTGTCAAAACTTGTGCAACGCATAGATCATTGACAAAGCTTCACTCTTTGTTGTTGTATAATTTTGTTAAGTAGGGGTCAGCTTCCTACTAGCAAAACAAATCGATGATCTATGATACCCTCTCTAGGTTGAGCCAACACCGCACCAATGGCCATGCCAGAGGCATCCACATGTACATGAAAAGGTTTATCCCATGAAGGAAAATGTGGAATGGGTGTGGTATTAAGTCTCTCTTTCAATATCTCAAACACACGTGCTATTGTGGTTCTCCCCAATAGAATGTACCTTTCCCCTTTAGTAACTCTTCCATAGGTGCAGCAACTTTGGCATACCCTTTGATGAATTTTCTATAATAACCTGTATGACCCAAAAATCCACGCACCCCACTTTGACTGGTAGGCGCTTCCAGGCCTAGAATAACTGTAACTTTAGTTGGATCAACTAGCAAGCCTTCCTTACAGATTATATGTCCTAACAGTATTCCAAAAGGTGTAGCAAATATACACTTCTTGATATTCAAAGAAATACTCAACTATCGACATCATTCAAACATTAAGCACATATTATCACAATGATCTTTTATAAGCCCATATACAGTCCAATCATCTAGATAAACTGTAAGAAGTTGTGAATGAAATCCTTGAATGCCTGAACAACTATCCGTGAGAACACAACGTAGGTGCATTTTTCAATCCAAAAGGCATCATAGTATAAGCAAAGTTTCCCCATTCAGTAGTAAAAGTTTTCTTTTCTTGATCTTCTTTAGCAATCTTGACCTAATGATACCCGAAAACCCATCTGTGAATGAATATATTTCACACCCTACCACTCCTTCCAGTATTTCCTCTGTGAATGGTGTAGGAAAGGGATCTATGACACATGCAACATTCAACTCCCTATAATCCACATAGATTTGAATCCAACCATCCTTCTTGATACTGATCACCATTGGACTAACCCATTCTGACTCATCCAAGGGCCGAATGATTCCATATTCCAACATTTTATTAATTTCTTCCTTCACCTTTTCACGCAAATTGGGATTCATTCTATAAGGTCACTTTCTAATTGGGCGTGCACCTTCTTTAAGCTTTATCTTCATCTCCCCAAGTGATTTGTGCCTTTAAGTTCGTGATACCCTCGAGGGAACAAGTCCTGATAATCCTTGAGTAACTCAATGATCTTTACTACCTTTGATTCTGACCAATAGTCTCCAATAATGACTTCCTTAGGCTCAGCCTCCATTCCAATATTTACCTTATTTTTTTCATGGGTTCATGATATGCGCGTGTATCCTTGTCTGCCCTGTCCAAGACCTCGCATGCTCCTTGTGAATGTTCAATATCTAGGTTCTCAACTTCCTCTTCATCCACTATGTAGACCATCTTCCCTTTCTCTTTCTCAAGACAAGTGCGCCCAAAGAGTATAGAGTCTAATTCTCCTTCTTCTTCCAAGCACTCCCCTGATTCGGCCTCACCAAATAGTTCCTGAATGAGCTCTTCGGCCTTTGCACTATCTCCCATAGTGAAGTGCTTGATAGATCTTAATGCTTCTTCTACTAGGTTTAGTTGAGAAGTAATCAAAGGTCTAGATCATTCTTGTAGTCAAATTCTACCAATTTCCAGTCTCTCTATGTAGTTCTGCATATACATACCAAGCACGTGCACATCCCTTGTAGAGTGGAATATATTTTATGTACCTAGAGTGAAGGTGGTAATGCTTCTTGTCCTCTATCCAGAGTCTCTCACACTACTGAATATGATGTTGAACATAGGTTGATCACCATGATAAGTGCAAACTTGCGTAGGTGCATTACTTCTGAAAAACCTAGTAGATAGTGCGATTCGACCTCATTCCATTCTATAAGGTTTTCTCTTGTGAACTACCCACCATGCGTTGTTGTCCCACAAGGTATACGCTAACATATCTCTTCTCTTAATCTGGTCTATCCATTGAGTTTCCATGGCTTGCAAGAATACAATAAGATCTTTGTTCTAGTATATCAGGGTACCAACCTGCCTATACACCTAATAGAGTGAAATCCCTTCTTCCGCGCAACCTTTCACCTCACGTCTTACTAGTTCATACGTACCGTGAGCCCAATTATCACAAGCAATACTCATAGTATCACTAATAGATTGAGAATCTTCCCATTGCAAGATTCCTTCCTTTGATGGCTCATTGACCTCTAGGTCCTAATAGTGTACATATATTCGGTTTAAGTCCTCCTCACTCAGCGGATCAACATACGGTATAGAATTTCCATCTGTTAAAGGGATTATAACTCTTTCCTCCTTATTCTCAAAGCTGATATACCCCTTATTGAACCTTAAGTCAACATTATTTGCATAACACCAAGGGCGTCCAAGAAAAGCTAGAAAATTGTCTCTTCTTCCATGAGTGCCAGTACCTCAAAATCTCCTGTGAACTTGGCCCCTTGTATTGTTATAGATGCATCTTTCAAAACTCCTATGGGAGTAGCCTTAGTCCGTTTTCCATAAACAACACATTAGATGATGGTTGCAATGGAGGTCTCCCCATTTGTACCCATGCATCTAATGTAAGCACATTTACTTCTGCACCTGTATCAATTAAGATGTTGCTCAAAAGCCATCCATCCACAACAACATTCAAGGTAATTTCCTTATCATAGTCAATGCTATCAGGGGGAATATTTGCATGAAGTATCTATCATTCATTCTCAGTTGCTTGCGCATGGAGTATTCCCCTTCAACCAATTTAAGTAATGGAATAATGTTCTCCTGGCGCATCATTCTACATACCTCTCTGATGTCATCAATATTAGAGGGGACCTTTCTGTCTCTTTCTTCTACTCCATCTTCCTTGACTACTCTTTTAAACATTGTATCTCACCTTGAAGATTCCTGAGGACCTCCATGGTCTCTTGATAGACTTCCTTCTGATGAGCTAGATCTAGATACCTGGCATGCAAAACCTTCTCCCTAGTGATTGTCATCTTCTGTTGCAATGCCTCTTTCATGCGTGTGTGCTTCAGCTCATGTGGTAATCTTCACTATTACTACCTCAGGTTCTGGTGTTAACTTGGGCATCCACTGATTTTCTACCACGCATTGGATCCTAACCATCCCTACACCTTTGTTCTCTTTCTTATGTTGCTTACTTAGATGCTCATATAAGTCCGGAACTCCTCATAGCTATGACTCTTTCCGCAAAATGAACAGGAGATATTCTGAGGACATTCACGCCTATAGTGATCAGTGATCTGCACGTATAACATGTTCCATGAGGGAACTCACCTCTTCCTCCACCTCAGCCTCATCCTCCATATCCACCTCGATATCCATCATCTTCTTTCACAACCTCCTTCAAAATGCCCCTCATTCCTGTCATAGCGCATGTTTGATTATGATCCCGATCCTGGTGCTCATTCTTACCCTTAGAATTATCAGCCACACTTTTCTGTCATACCCCAATATCTATAGCATCCTGGATCTGACCAATCAACCTACAATCTTTAGTATCATGGGTCGTGGACCAAAAAATTTTGTAAAGTAACAAGACACATTCTTCCTGATCGCGCACTACAACAAAGGACAATGACTAGCATCATGATTCAAATGACATATCTCACAGTCTAACAACAATGAACGTATAGATCTGCGAGGAAACTATCCTTGGTGTGACCTTCCACTTCACAATATGTGCACCAAATCCCTGAGCACATTTCATGAGCTGAATTTGTTGATAGTTTCTCTAACTACTTTGCCATAGCTACTATCTATGCCTCTAAGAATGGACTAACACCAGTGTCAATGCTCCCAACTACCTCAACCCACAAAGTTGCTTCCAATGCTTCACGCGGTCAGTGTACATCTTATGTGACAATGCCCTTCTAAATGGGGTAATCAACCCTCCAACAAACCATTGTGCATGCTGACTTGCATGTGTATATCATAAGAAAGCTTCGATAGGAGTGTCTTAAAGTGGGCATCATACTCACGTACACTCTCAGTAGTGCCTTGCTTGATATCCTTGAGTGCGCTTATACTCTTCTACTCAAATTCTAGGATATGGAATTCTTTCAGGAAAGCATCTTTTAATGTTGCATAATCAACACAGGTTTGATTAGGATCAAACTTCCTATACCAACTCTGTGTGTGCATGCCTGTAATGTAGTAGCAAATTGACTTGCCTTGCACTCAGAAGCCGTGATACCTTTCACACGCCACAAGATTTCACACATATGCACATGTTCAGTAGCATCTTCTATACCTCTATACTTCGAGAGGTGAAGGGACATCTCCATATAAATATTTTGTCATTGTTGTGGGCCTTTCCACCCAATCGAGAACCTCTTGTGTTTCCTCTTCCTCTTGAACCACTAGATCCACCAGAACTAGAACCACCTATACCTCCTGATCCCCCACCTAAAGTTGGAATAGAACTGTAGATGTAATCCCCTATGTCCCAATAGTAGTACTATATTGAACCCCTACATTCTGTGAAGTAGTTCCACTTCCAGAGGTGAATCCAACATTCTGCGCACTCATATTATGTGCAGATGATGCACCTAAAAGTGTACCCCCAAAAAATAATGAAGTTATCTACCCTGCCATCGATGTACTCACTTTTTGACTTACTCCCATTCTCTTACCTCCTAAGTTAGATTGTTGACCACATGTTGTACTAGATACTAGAAAACCAAGCGCAAGGGCTAGGTTATCAGGTAGGTTTAGATGCGCACCCCATGGCCTATGTCATCTCAGTTGGAGCACTTCCTTGTGAGGCCGAGGAGGGTTCTTTGTCATACTTTCCTAGATGGGGGAGTTCCTGATGCTCTAGTTCCATGTATTCTTTGCAAGCTTTAAATCCTTCATGAGCCATCTCTCTCCTCAACGCCATCTATTTTGCAATCTCACAATACTTCTGTAAATACCTCTCACGTGCCTCATCATAATTCATCAGCCTCTCTTCTCTCTGCCTTGGCTTGCCACTAGGTCTGCCATCTTTCACCAGTCCTGTTCTTGCCCCTGCGCATGGAGGGTTTTAGCTAGCCATAGGTTTGTCTTCTAAGTTCAAGGTTACATTAAGATCTTAATTGCTAGTGGAATACCTTGGAAATATGTTCCTCTAGGATATCGTAAAAACTAGAATTCAGAAATCTCCAGACAAGAATACGTCGATATTGAATACTCCAAAATATAGTTGTTTAGAACACCACAAAACCACTTATCCACAACACGAGTCCAGATCAGATCAACATCATAAAGAGTTTAAAATTCCTCCTGCATCCAAACAAGTGTGTGATATCTTCAATTCTGTTTAGATGCATATGTGGTTAGCCATTCGTATAATTCTACTGGAAAGATAACAAAGAAGCTCTCATACAAACTATCATACATATTTTGTTCCACCCAAAGTACATGCATTAAATTCAGATACAATGTTAAACCTTGTGTGTATTCTTCCTCTAGATCATGTATCCACTCTTCAACGCTTGCTAAAGTTAACCGATACGTCTTCATCGCGAACCATCCTGGAAACAACTAAAAAGAGGTCCTAGAATGGAACCAATGATGTAGCCTAGAATTCACAGATAACACCCTAGACGCACTGGCACATCACTCAACATAGACTGAGCACTCACCCGAAGCGCGCAAAGGTACCAGGTCCCTCTTCAGGGTTGCATTAGTAGGATGATAGCATGATGAAGCATCACACACACACACACACACACACACACATATTCATAACTAGTCCATCATTACACAATGCATACAGATCCGGATCTAAGAAGAATAAGCTTTAAACAATAACCATGGTTAAATCAAGACATGTGCTACTCAATTACATATAAGAATGACACTTAGATTCAGCCAATATCTTCCATCTATTAATCAAAACAACATTACAGAAGCTCTTACAATACTAGTAGTCTATGTCATAGCGCGCATGGATCTGATACAGTAATCCACATGCACATCTCTGTATACTAAGAATATCTATCAATTCATGATTATCTTTCTATGCAGTTCATCACATATATATAGGGTGGGGACTTTCCCTTCACCACTTATCTACTCCAAAAATAGGCCACATGCTAATAATAGCCATGCATGTGCATTTACAAATATAGCCACACATGCAAGTGTGTTATCTATAGACCTCTTACAGTTAACTGAAGTGATGAATCTATATTTAGCTCTTCTCCATGCAAAAACCACTTTGATACAGCTCCTCTAAATATATACAATGCGTGGTGTGCATGTCTCTGCATCATTTGTGTGATCTACACGCCATCTCCTAAAAATAGACTTTACACACAAAATCGGCTAAGTCCCAAATGTTGATTCTGTAACTCCACGTGCGGTTCCTTTATGTCCCTCCGCCATGCCCATGAATCTAGCCTAGTCTCCCACATGGACTTCATGTATGAGTTCTACTAAGTGTTTCCTCTGATCAAAAAATATGGAGGGCACCTTCAATTTCCATGCTTTGCACTTGGAATGACTTCCCAAAAACCATGACTTGTATGGGCTTTTTTTAAAAACTTTTGTGTGAAACTTCATAAGTCACGGAAGCATGAAAAATAGGCCTGGAGGGAAGCTTCTATTTCCATGATTTGCACTTAAACTCTTTCTTTAAAATTTGCATGGAAACCCAAATGGAAGGGCAATGATAAATTAGAAAGTTGTCGGCACTTTCTAATTTCTCTCTACCCTTCCATTTGGGTTTCCATGCAAAATTTAAAGAAATATTTTAAGTGTAAATCATGGAAAGAGAAGTTGCCCTCCAGGTATTTATTTTCACGCTGCCATGACTTATGAAGCTTCAAGAAGAAGTTAAAAAAATCCCATGCAAGTTGTGGTTTTTGGGAAGTCATTCCAAGTGCAAAGTGTGGAAATTGAAGGTACCCTCCATGTTTTATTTTCACACTGCCATGACTTATGTATTTTCATGCAATTTTAAAGGAGTTTGCAAAGTTGAAGCGTGAATATTAGCTTCCTTTCCTTCATGTTTTCCACATTGCCTTCCTACCCAAATTTTCACACAGCTAACCCATCTCATCCACATCTCAAGCCAAATGAGATGGGTTGGTTGTGTCTAGCCCTACCCAAGTTCAGTCCTTGCCTGAGGTGCTTGAGGCCAATTTGTGGCCATTTTTGTTTGAGGCCAGTTGTGATTTGTTGGGAATCGAGCCCCGATTTCATCCTAGATATGGTTCATAGCTCTAGAAAAACAATTGATGGTCCAAGATGAATCAATTGATTGTATGTAAGAATTGGGGTGAAATTTAACCATTGCTTCACAAGGTTAACATCATATCTCACTTCTTCATGATCTTACAAGGTACCTTACTATTTAAACATGTTTTATCTATAATCCACTTGTTGAGTTATGGATGAGCTAGGATGGTTGTGTTCTGTCCTAGCCAAGTCCATTCCTTTCTTGAGGTGCTTGAGGCTAGTTTGTGGTTGTTTGTGTTGAGACCGGTTGTGGTTTCTTGGGAACCGAGCCCCGATTGCATCCTAGATCTAGTTCATAGCTCTAGGAAAAAAATTGATAGTCCAAGCCAAATCACTTGATTGTATGTAAAAATTGAGGTAGAATTTAACCATTGCCTCACAAGGTTAATATCATAGCTCACTTCTTCATGATCTTGCAAATTACCTTACAATTTCAACATGTTTTAGCTATAATCCTCTTATTGGAAAAATTATAGAATTCATTTTTGTTTTTTTCCAAAGGATTGGTTCTTTGGACTCAAAACGACTTAAAAGATATATATTGATAATTTTTCCATGAATTATTACTCGCTTCAATACTACAATCAATTTATGCACAAAGGAGGTTCTCATTCTACTTCCTCATTTTATGATTTTCCACCAAAACTAGTAGTGCATTACGTAAAACCTTGAGTTTCATGCACCTCAACTTGGCTTGTGCAGGCCTCACCTTGCCTTTCTGTTGAGATGGTATCTTCAACTCCATATATTCTTGTGTTGCACTTGCATGTATTACTGTAGTGATGGATATTTGAGTCCTTGGATGAATTTCCTTGTTCAAGAATTGTATCAACGACTCTCCTATTTATTGCACACCAAAACCTTATCACTGACAATTCCTCTATCCTAAATTCAAGCTACTCTATGGGCTCCTTCCCTTTCCTTTGCGCAACAACTTCTTGTCTCAACTAAACTACCCGTTCTTCGGCCCTTTGTTGGGTAGCACCTTCATCAATTCCATATTCTACACGTGTTGCTATAGTCACCATAGTTATTCCAGTCAATGATCTAGAGTTTCCTTTCTGGGGTTCAAGCTCAAAATTTACTGTTATAGGGCTCCCATCCACCATAATACTCAACCGCTATTTCAACTTTAATTCATCATCATTTGACTCTTCATTGCAGAAATTTAATGCATCTTGCCCTTGAATTCTCAAAAACTATGGCAATGTGATGTCCACTTGTGCCCTTTCAATTTTTCTTATCCTGTCTAGTGATCTTTACAAATAGTCCATGCTTTGAAGCATAAGGGACTAACATGAATGGTTTTCTTCCCATTATTTCCTAATACCTTCCCCAACATAAATGATTCATGAATTTGAACTCGCAAGAACAAAGTAGATCTTTGGCGGTCCCTTGGGATTCTATCTTTGTTTTCCACCTAGGCCCTAACTCTATAGAACCATTGTTCCCACATTTCTACGTGCACAACTTGAGTCATATTCCTCTAAATGATATACCCCAAAACTTATCTATAGGAGTCATCGTTTCTATGATTCGCTTCTTCTCAAATTTTGTGGCATTTGGAAGACCATTGCATCGAACAATAACAACATGAATTTGTCCCATTTGAAATTTGTCCATGTTTCATGTATTGGATCGATTGCCTCATTCATTTCAAACTCTACATGTTCTACAAAATTGAAAATATCCTTTCATAGCCCCATTCTCATTATTGTGTACAAGGTGGCTTGGGATATCGAATTTATATCATCTCCTCTAAAAATATGCATATGGAAAGTAGACATGTAGCCACCCTTATTGTGGTATTCTCAATAGATCTTTCCTTACTCCTATGACCTCACTTACTCAAAAGCTTCATGATCCTCTTACTCATATCCTTGTTTTGTAGTGCGTTCACAAGATTCTCCCCTTCATTAAAAAATCATGCGAATTGAGATAGTCTTTTTTGGTGAGGGGAATTTCCCTTCTTGCGATGAACATTTTCCTTTTTAGACATAACATGATCACTTTTTATGGGTTCTCAAGTATGAGAAGTTAAAAACTCAATACTCCCATTTTTGCAAGGTCTAACTTATGCATTTATTGTCCTCTCTCTCTTTCCTTGTGTGGTGTAGTTGGGTACACATCCAACCCTTTAGGTTTGACGAAAATGTGCTCTACATGTTGGTTCCCTTCCTTACTCGACACAAAACTAGCTTTCGTGGGATGCTAGATATAGTTTTTCTAGGGTTTGACAAAACTCATTTATGTGTAATCTCTCCCTTATTAACCAAGCTATAAATTTTACTCAAAATCCCTGAAATTGGATTTGCGGTGTAACACTTCTAAACTCTCATGCACTTTTAACTTGAAAAATCATATGAGTCTTGAAGGAACCATACACACAAGATTGGAAAACTCCACCTCTTCAAGTTCCAGTTGATCTCCTCTTCTTGACATTTGTGAAGATCAATATTCATTTTTGTGATGTTCTCTATATATTCAGGTCTCAGAATGGTATCCAGGAGAATTATAACCATCATCTGCTCCCCATGTTCAAAGCTCATGTTCCTCTATTTGTAACACATATCTTCCCGGCTATCATAACATCATGTGGTTTCCCAAGGATGGTATGGTATCTATCCTTAGTATCCATCATAATCACCTTAAAATTGAAATAAAATGAGACTCTATGATGTTAATTTCAATATCTTGCAAAATGCAAGTGGGTATGGTGGTAGGCCATGAAAAACATGTTTTTGGTTCACATGTTTGATAGAGGGGACAAGAAAATGTACCCCACCTCATTTTTACTTGATGGATCTTCGTATGACCTCAAACTAGCCCCCAGAGTGCTAAAATGCCTTTTTCTAGCTCTTTCCTCACTTCCCCTCATCAAATCATGTTGCACCACTGTCACAATCAGGTGAGGGCAATTTTTATGTCCCTTCTGTCCTTATCCCTTGGGTACAAGAAAAAGTGCACCATCTCTAGCCCACAATGTGGTCTTCCATGTGACCCTATCTCATCCTCGGGTGCTTAATGTATTGTTTTACCTCATTCCCCTCTCATCCAATCGAAAAGTGACACTTTTCAAGCCTAGGTGAGGGTGATTTTTATGTCCCTCCTATCCCTATTCCTTGGGGACAGAGGGGAAAAGAAAATTCACCCCATGCTATCAATATTCAAAACCAAAAATTTGGCTATGTTTTACCTTGGTGCTTCTCTCTTCTACCTCTCCCATGAACCAGAAGTACTTTCAAAAGTTATAAAAACACAAAATAACTCCTACCCACCTCATATTTTCATGATAATTCCATTATTTTTATGAAAAAACATCCAAAAAGTTGCAAATTCATTAGGTACTCTATTAAAATTATTCCAAAGCATCCTCCATTGCAAGAACAAAGCCTTTCTCACTACCAGTGAACAATGCAGATGATCATACCAAGGGTTTGAGTTGAATTTTATTTTCCTGATAATATTTGTGATAAAGGGAGCTCAACAAATCCATTAAAGGCTACCATGGAGGCTTCATGCCCATATACCCTACCTTCAAAATTAATTTGATTTCCTAAGCATTTTGGTGAGTGAAACATGGTGAAATTTGGAGCACGAGATTGAGATGAAGATAAGATAAAGATAAAGATAAATAAACCAATGTCTAACTAATGACCAAAAAAGTAGGTCAATGGGATTGCAACCAAAACAACATACAAAGTGTGAGAAGGTAAAACTCAAAATGAGTTTCCAAAAAGAATAAAGGAAAATAACCAGAACAAACAATAACTCTTAAGCCAAACCCCACAAGAAGGGGAATGAAAAAAATGGGGAGAAAGAAGGGAGAAGCATGGAAGGGAATGAAGGAAGGGGAAAACAAGGACTAGTAGTCTATTTAGAAATAGTAGCCACATCCCTCCTAACATTTGAGCCCAACGAAAAGAATCTCTATATGGAATGATAACAAGTAGAGGGTGAGGGCCCCCTCCCTACAAAGATCTGAGACTAAAATGACGTCCAGGGAGATGGGTGGAATTGAACTGCCCTCTGGTACAAGTGTGTGGTTAAGCTCTAGTGGTAATCGAGGGAGACGTGAAGGTCTAAATGGGGAGGAATTGATTTATCCATTGTAACCGGGTCAAAATGGCTCTTCCTTTTAGTTCCTCCAACTACATGTGGAGCCAAAAATAAGACTATAATCTATCTCATGGGAATGATTCTTGGAGGGGGATGAAGAATATGGTCCTCGAGAAATAAAGACTCATGAATGTAAATGGAAAGGCACATCGGTTAATATATCTAAAGAAAACCATGATGCTCGAATCCCTCTTAAGATGTAATTAAATCATCCTTTGATCTCATAGTAAATGGGGCAACAAAAGTTGAAATGAGTCTCGGTCTCCACCTCCTGAAGGTTGCAGAGCATATAAATTTTTTCATCTCGATCAATTTGGTGATCAGTTTTGCACTAAAGTCTATGGGATCCAACCCAAAACTATCCAAGAGGTATGCGGAGGGCATGCATCTAGTGACAAAAGTGTGTTGAGGGTAGATGATGAGTCCATCTCTGATCTCAAGAAAATTCTTTACATAAAAGGACATCTTAGGGCGCAAACCCCCATGAGGATTCACCCAAGTAGTCTGAATAAAGCACCTATAGATATCCTCCCAGATGGACCTGTTCAACACTTGCTTGGTGGGCAAGAGATGACTGGGAGCATTCAGGGAATATTGAAAAGGGGGAGATGATCAATTTGGATACCAACCGAATCCAATAAATAAGAAGTCCCAAAAAACAAGAAGTGTCCCATAACATGGGAAATAATCATAGAGGAACAATAAGTGGGATAAGGATACCTATCACGCCCATCGAGAAAAATCACCAAACTTCCCGAAATGGTGAAGAAATGAGGATATGTCAAATATGGTCTCCTGGACGGAAAGGTCGGGCCCCAACTCTAAAAATAATGTTTCCATTGAAAAAAGTTCATTTTTGTATTTACTAAAAATAACATATGTCATGCCCCTTCACATGATAAAAATAGTAATTCCCTCAAATTGCAAGCTCTGATCATCTAGAAAACTCACAAATATTATAGAATGGTAAGCAGGGTAAAATTGTCATTTTTCTTAAAATAACAGGTCTAGAAAAGCACTTTCTAAAAATAGAAAGTGGCTAAAAATAGCAATGCATCATCAATAGAGGAGAATTGGAATGTTCCGAATGTTCAGGAGGTCATATTTGAGCAAAATAGAGATATGTCCCAAAATAGCAGGTCCTAGACTTACCTGCTAAAAATAGAAAGTCTCCATTTTGAGATGCAGAAATTTATAGTTGGCTCTATTTTTAATCATCTTTCCACTTTTTGAACTCTTAATAGGGTTATATGATGATATCATAACTAAAATAGAGAATTGAAACCTCCATAAGATTCCTGGAAGCATCTTTTCTATCACAATTATACCTGGGAGCATGACGAATAATAATAAAGGAAAGTCCATATCACTAAGTAAACTCAAAAATATTCAAAGGGTGGAAAGGACTCCATTGACTCATCAGAATAGGTCATGATAGCTCATTGGTAAATTTGGATATATCATCATCTCTTAGTGTGATGGTTGAAGTAAGCTCAGTGAGCCGAGTGAGTTGAGTTGGGTGAGTTAGGTGAGCCGGTGAGTTGAGTGGGTTAAAGTGAGTTGGTTGAGTTGAGCTCGATGAGTGAGTTGAGTTGATCTCGGTGAGCTAGGAGAGCTGGGTGATTTGGTTAAGTCAAGTGAGCTAGGAAGATCTCATCCTTCTTCCTTTAGGATCTCAACATTATTTTGATGGTCCAAGGTGTCCGTGCATCTTGCAGAAGGAGAAGATCATGATCATCATGCTTTAAATCAACAAAAGGAGCTTCTTCAACGAATCAGTCAATCTCTTTCCCCTATCCTATTCTCTCCCTTTCTTATAATTCTTCATTGTACACAATCATTATATTTTGTCTTATTTACTCAAGTGACAATATTTGTAATTTTGAAAATTATTCTCTCAAAATTAAAAGAAAGATACTTGATTTTCCTCTTTTAGGGGCAATTGAAAGATCACAAATAGAATAGAAACATGAAGATTCATGTGGGTTCAATTCATAAGGCTATAAATTTGGATGTCTTCTCCATTCCAAAGGATCCTAGATTTTTAAGATTTCTACTTTATAGAAATTGTGAATTGTTTGGATGTTGAACTTTGTATCACCAACAAAAGGAATAAAAGCTACATTCTTCCATTTATTTTCTCATGTTCCTCTACTCTTTATTTTCTACAACTTTGTAAGTATGGTGATCAAGAAGGAACTTGGTGTCATTGATGAATGAATCTAAAGAATTGTGTGTCTGATTTGTTAGTCTCACTAGGTGCTTCATTGTTTCTTTCATCCAATTAAATATTGAACTACTCCGGTTATTAGGTGTGAAATTTGCACTTGTCTACTCACACAACGATAACCACCCCTCTCCTTTATCCCTCATCATCCTCCTTTAACCCGTCCCTCATCATTGTCATCCTGTGTGATACCCGAGCTTCCACCCCACAATAGCTAGATAGAATTAGGATAGTTACATTAAATAATGGGAGCCTCCCCATGCACAAGAAGGAGAGGCTTGAGAGTTAGTGGAAACCCATAATTTTCCACACGATAAATTATTTCACCAACTCCTTAGCTCTTATCTATTAACATTTCATTCATATTGTGCATACTTTCCTTATCTATCATCGATCTACACCTCCCCACACCCATTTACTAGTATCCCAGCTCTCATCTATCTTGATTGTGGAACTTAGAAACCCTGATAGTTGACCTAGTTTAAATTACTACCCTTTGGATATGTGAGCCTCCCCATGCTCACTATATTCCCTTTAAATCTATTAGGTTGTATGTTGGTTCATGTGTTTCTCTTACTCATTTCCTCGATACCCTTGTGAGGAAGAATTAGTGCAAGTTATTGAGATACATTCTTGGCCCGCTATACATCTTTGAACCACATGAAATTATAGACTTTTTCGATCACAACTTGTTAGAATCATCCATCGTCAACTCCGATATTGAAATTTGTTTACCAATGTTGTCACCAAAGATTCTAACGTGACTATGGAATTAAGAGGTATACATCCAAATCATTTCATTCTTATATAAGTTTGGTTATAGCATATGAATTGGTTCTGATCATTCCTTACTTCCTTGATATGATCATCGATCTACACCTCTCCTCACCCATTTACTAGTATCCCGGAGGGTAATCTCATCTATCTTGATTGTGGATGGGCACTTAAGATCATTTGAAACGTGGTGCCCAGAGCCCGTTGACCCATATTTTATGGAATTAGTCTGGTAGCCCTCATCATATCAATGAGTTGGAGAATGAGATGATAGAAAATTAGAGGCGTTCTCAAATGAGTCTACTTCGGGAGATTTCACTTTTCTCCCTTTAAATTATTCATAGAAAAATTGAGAAGACGTTTGCTAAACATTTCTTCGTTCATTCTTATATTAAGTAAATTGAGTAAGGAAATTTTGGTCTCATGATCAAAAGTATTTTCATTTTCATTTTCTTCTTCTTCATCCTCAAGTGGGCCATTGCGGTGGGTAGAAGGCTTCTTTCTAGGTGCTCCTACGAGACAAAATTCCATGCAAAATGGGAATTTAGCTTCATGATGATAGGTCTCAGGGAATGTTTGCATGACATAATAATAAGACCCTAGACCCAGATACTCCATGATGAAGTGAATTTAGTTGAGAATATGTATTGAGAACAACCTTCATACACTATTGGAAAACACAAATAAAACCTTGATCTTGAATAAAAAATCCTAAATGGAGAATCCTTTCAAAAGAAAGAAGAGTTTTCATTCCTCTCTCTAATCCTCAAGAGGGTTTTTCATCCTCAAGAGCTAACTTCAAAGGTTTTTGTCCTTTGGAGTTTTTATTAAAGCATGCAATCTTAGACCAAATTTTGAATTGATAAGATGTCAAAAGATATCCTCTCCTATGCATGGCAATCTCCTTTTATAAGTTATCTTGGCCTTTTTTCCACCCTAAGCAACCAATCAACTCCTTTTATCTCATTTAATGTTTTTCTCTTTTTTATTTCATCCCCCTATGTGTCGTATTTTTCCTCTAGGGACAAATAAAACATAAAGTTACTTTTTCTTTTTCTTTTTCTATTTTTTCATTATTAAATTAACTTAAATGCTTATAATAATATTTTATGATGCACTTTATAATTAATTTATTATGACTTAATTTCCCTTTTTCTCATCCCTTATATGTTTGGAAACAATGAATGGGCTAAGGGTCTTTGATCGAGATGGTGATATCACATGGCTACGGATACATACAATCGGTTGTGAAAAAAAGTTTACATAGGGCCGATGACATCTCGGGAACAGGTTTTGAAAAATAGAAGGGATTTACTGTGTAAGCAGGTCTTCATATGGGCTGATGATGTTCAAAAAAAATTAGCTAGAACATATAGGATTGCCCCTGGGTGATAGCATATGTAGAAAAATGGATTTTAAGATTTTTGATGATTTGGAATGAAATCAAAGTTGATGATGGATGCTTTTAACGAGTTATGCTTGATTAGAAAGTTCGTAAGTTCACGTTGGGTTGACCGAGATGTATGGCCAGCCAAGGGTGTATCTCAATAACTTGCACTCTTAAGTCTTCCATTCTACAAGGGTGTCGAGGAAACGAGTAAGAGACACATGAACCGACATACACCATATATATTTAAAGGGGCTACATTGTGTGCTAAGGTCACATATCCAAAGGGTAGTAATCCCTACACTAGGTCAACCTAGGGTTTCCAAGTCCCATAGTCAAGATAAAGGAGAGTACTCTCTTAGGATATTGGTAAATAGATGAGAGAGGATGTATATATCGATGATAGATAAGGAAATCATGGAAAATATGAATAAAATGTAAATAAGGAAAAGCTAAGGAGTTGATAAAAATAAGAGCACTATGTTAACTAGTGTCAATGCACATATAACACTAAGCTAACATAGAGCAATGAGGGAAGGATATGAACTAATCTATGTAAAATACAAAGAAGTTTAGAGCACTTACTTATACCCGTAGGGTGGTTGTTGATGCATCTATCTCTCCAAAGAAGTAGCACACCAAGAGAGAATTGCTATTGGGTCGATAAGGGGAAAACCGTTCCTATCCTAGAGTCACTATAGGTGAACCAATAGTGCAAGAAATCCAACCAATAAGATGAGTGTCCAATCCAATCCAAGTAAAATGCAAGATGAACCAAAGGATGAGTGAGAAAATGTGAAGTTGGTGTAAGAGAAGAATAGATGGAAATTCATGTGTTTCTCGGATTCCTTTCTCTAAATGTATTTGGATGTGAGTTGTATATATATGACGTAATTTACCACGGGCGATGGCGTTAGCTAGGAAAAACTCCGACACCGACACAATTTCCCAATGGTGATGACATTATCCAGGGATGCTAAGTGTCATGTGAAGTGAAAAAGAGGTGTCATGGATAGAGCAAAGTACCAAATGGTGAAATGCAAGTAGGGTTTCAGGTGTGCAATGTGTATGAGACATAAAGGGACAAGGATGACTAATACAAGGACAACTAAGGATGGGACCACATAGCAATACTCTCTTTGTGTATTGTCTCTAACCCATAATTATTATGGGAATAATCATATCAGCATGCCACTTACTACACCCACTCAAGAAATAGATGCATCAATGACCCTTATTTGTAAAAGGGAAATTGTTAATAACATGTGTGAAAGATGAAAAATGAAAAATTAGGTGTATACAAAGTGCAACACAAGTCTCCCCATTCTCACCCAGGTATATTTTGAAATTAGGTTGACTTTAGACTCCATGTAAATTAGAATCTTGTAGAATTTATACCCATTGAATCTTGCATCCAACAATGAGCTCTTGGTCAAAAGTTACACTCAAATCTATCCTATTTCCGATCCTCACAGGAACTAATTTTGGTCCCACAAGTTCATGACTAGTTTCTTTGGGGTTCATGTACTTTATTTGAGCAATGCCTTCAAAACATCAATGACACCTTCCATCTTGAGTAAACTCTTTAATTTTTTCATACCTCACCTCCCCATTATTCTTTAGCTTTTGCTACTCTTGCAACTCCCGGGAAATTTTTAACTTCTTTCTGCTACAACTATTGCAACACTTTCTTTACCTCATTTGCAATATATTTATGTGATAAAGCCTCTAGATAAGTTTACAACCCTTTCCACAAATGCTTGATAAATTTGATTTTTCCCCTTTTACTTGTACTTTAATCCTGCACATCCATGGCTTGACCCTTTATCAGGGATCCATCTGTTTACATCCTAGTTAATTTCTAAGTGGTGTTAAATTACAAAATAAGAAGAATATAAGGGTTAGTAATATGTAGATTATTCTTATCTAATTAACTTTAAACATCAATTATACATGACCGGAATAATGTATTCAAACTAGAAATGAGTCTAACAAAAGAAACTAGTTCAAATACACAAGAGGAGGGATAAAACCAGTTGTTCATGATGATTAAGGGATGATCTGGATGTGTAGGGTAGTGGAATGGGAGGATTTGAGATTATGGATACTTTGCATTGATATTTTTGGAGTTAGAAACCAAGTAGGTGCAAGACCGCATACAAATTCTATATGGTTAAGGTGGAGATGTACAAGCTAGGACAAGATATGTTTAGTTTTGGACCCTTTGACAATATAGATCTACAACTTCCTATAAGTTTTTCTTGATTGGAAATGGTGCTCCTTGTATGTTTCTCTTGCTTGCACAAACTTTAGGATGACCTGTGATAACATGTAACAAAGTAGAAATCCTAATATATAGAAACCTTCATAGAGCATTAGCAAACTAAAGGAGAAAATATGTGTGTGCGTTTAAGGCTAGACCACCCTTGGCTATTACAATCAAGCCTCATGTAGTTATCCTAAGTTCTTGTGTAAGTGTGTATAGCTAACCACCCCCCCTCCCCCCCCCCCCCCCAAGGTTCCCTTGTCTCTTTGACACCAAGGTAGTGGGTTAATTGTGTAGCATAGAATGTACCCAATAAGGTAACAATGAGATGTGGTGTGCCTCAACTATTTGACCTAACCATTTGCTAATTCAATTTTGCAATGCTTGGGATGGATTTACTCTTGTTAATACATGGCTCTATGATATTTGCATGCTTGTAGATGGATGAAGCTAGATTTTTTGACCGAGTTGAGTTCTTTCATAATTGTAGTAGGGATTGTTTAGATGATGTGCAAGTGATTTGAGAGGATTTAGGAACCCTTTGAATGCTTTTGGAATGATGTTTGCAATAATATCTTGTAAGAATTCTAGGTTAGTTATAAAGTGATAATGACTTGCTTATATAGCCTTTTGTAGGTGCGATATTAATAAGGCTGATCTTAGGAAGATGAAACAACCCAAAGAATAATTTGAAATTAAAAACAGAGAGGTGTTTATTGTGAAGGGGTAGAACTGTATAAGTCCCCTAAGACTTAGCCCTACATCCGACCCTTTTGTACAATTTTGGATAGGAGAGAAATATTGAATTTGAAATTTCTCATAAATATTATATGTTTTATGTTGCTTTGATGAAATAATATTCCTAGAATTGACAACAGAGCATAGGGTAAAGATAAAAAAGTTGTAGAATGTCTAGAGAGATAAGGAGATTAGATTACAAATGTGAGAATTTGTCTTAGCAAGGATACAAGGTCTAACTTGACATTGCACATGGACAAGTAACCAAATTTTAGTGTCTAGAGCAGAAATACATTTGTGCGCATCCTGTGTCCTTTACCCTAACATTTCCCATGTCCACGTGGTCTATGAAACTACTCCTGATCAATAGTCACCATCCCAACCATTTTCTGCGAGGGATCATTTTGTAAGACCCACCTTAACATCATACAATCTTCTACCCTATACTACCCTCCACAACTCACTCAAGTGGGGAATTTCATGTATTGTCTAGGGTAATGGTCAATAGCCCCACACTTGTAGTAAGTTATCTATGTTTGGCCTCCTTTTCATGTTCTTGATTTTCCTTTTCCACAAATCTCCCGGATCTAAACCCTTTATCGTGATTTTTGGCGACGAGACCGACACAAGTCCTCTAGCCCTCATCTCCTTCACTTCTCCAATTAATCTACAATGTGTAATGTCGTGAGTTTTTTCTTCATAAATCTTACACCAACACAAGACCTCAACCTTTTTTTCTTTCCGCATCTTTGGACAAGTCTTGGTCTCATGGGAAACTAGACAAATCTCACATTTGATGCTCAAAGAACACACCCTTTTCCTTGAGTAGTCCTTCCTTTTGTGTTCCTCAGCATCAAACTCTATACATCCCCTTTTATGCCTCTTGAGTATTTCTGACACAATAAATTTTTGGAGTTATAATGCCATAGTAGGTAATTGAGCTTCCAAAAATGGAATAATGTTTGTATCAAAGTTTCTACGAACTCCACACGCAAGGCTACATCTAAAGCTTCTCGCTGATCCTTGAAGTTCTTAATTGCAAGTTGATTACTTCAAGGAGTTGAGAACCATTCAAAACCACTATGCATGTTGTAACGAGTGGATATCATAGGAATTTTTTGATAGTAATGTCTAAAAATGTGCATCATACGCTTGCACTTTCTCTCAATTTTTAGTTGATTTCCTTTAATGTAAATTTACTTTATTATTTGAAATTATGATTATAAAATATCTTCAAGAAATCTTCCTTCAACACATCAACATTGACCACTACTTGATTTAAATTAATTTTCATGTACCAAGTATTCATTTGTCCTTGTTAAGTTGTTGCAAAAAGGATTGCTTTTACCCTAGAGGTTGTGTTGCATTAGGCCCTCCATGTAAGCTCACGCTTGGGTATGTGTTACACATATTCTTCCATTCCTATGTACTCGGTAACTTCAAGTTCATATGATGGATGAGCTAAAGTTACCTTAGGCTAATGAACATTTGTAGCTCGATTACGCTTTCGACTTGGTAGATTTTATTGGTCCTCAATGGAATAGTCAAAGTACTATACGAGAAATTGTGTTGTCCATCCCAATGGTATCAACACGACATGTTTTACTAGCGCTAAAATTGAGAAAACCAACAAACCATGTCTCTTGGGCTTGAAAACCCGTACCCCAGTACTCCACTAGTCATCGAAAATGCTTTATTTGTCCATTCTAAGCTTTTTTGGTGCATAAACTATAGACACTAACGTATGCACTTATTACTATTACATCACAATTTTAACATGCTATTATATAAGTGATTTCCGAACAAGAAGATTAGACATTGGTGACACAAGTCCTTGTTTTCTATTGCTTTTGATTTATTTGATTATGACTCATGGTTTTATGGATTTTTGTCTTTGTTTTTGGTAGTGTCATAAGGATCCCTGCCATTATGCTTTGAATATTTGATTTACCAAGATTTTTGGACTGAATCTTATAGAATGGGCCATAGTGCCCATATGCTATGGACCATTTCCTACACTTTGGTCCCCACTTGTTTTCTACCAAGTATTTTTCATTAGGATTCTTCGTCAATATTTTCTTATTTGTATTTTCTACTTGGGGTCGGCCTTTTGTGTCACTAGTGTCAAAATTTGAGAAAAGAAACTCATATATATATATATATATATATATATATATATATATATATATATATATATATATATATATACTTAGCTCACTAAGAGAATTGGAGGAGGAAAGCATTACTATCCACCATCATCTTTTGAGTACAAAAGCAAAAGCTAAGGACTGCATTTAGACCACATTATCATGACATAAGAAGGGCATATTTTTTTAATTCCATACCACACATACATTGGGGAAAAATTAGTGTAGCCTGCTATTTGGTGTGATGTGCACAAGGGAAAAACTAGCTTCATAGGACACCATTGCATTAACATACACATCAAAACTAGGATAAGTTTGAAATGTAGTGCAATGCTCAGGTGCAATCACATCGGGGTGAATACCGAGGTTAATTTTAATCAAGCATATGCATTATTTTTATAGAATAATGTGTGCTTGAGTATTGTGCAAAGTAGTTAGGGTTTTGTTTTGCAAGAAAAAGTGATAAGATCAGGGTTTGAAGTAAATTTAGAGTGACAAAAGTGTGAATCAGGGAACAAAGAACCAAACTGCATAGGAATAAGATCCACACAGTTTAAAGGGACAAAAGCATACAAAAGGACCATAACACCTCTACGTCTTGGTCCCTAGCATATACCTTTTTCTTGACATAGTTTTTGAGCACACAACTTCATCTCATTTCCAAACCCTTTCTACCATCAGATGAATCCAAATAAGCACACAACCAAAACTATTGATTGTCTTCTTCTCCCTCTGTTGATCAGAGAAAACACTTAACAGAACTCACACATAGAGTCCACGTGGGAAAAATAAGATAGGATCAGAGGCACGGAGGAATAGGAAGGCGTCGCGCACGAAGGTGCAGAGTTAGACTTTCGGGACTTAGCTGATTTTGTAGATCAAGTCTATTTTTAGAGGTTGGCGTGCGGAGTACACAAAGAGATGTCGAGACTTGCCCGCCACTCTTCATCTATATTTCAAAGAGCATGTCAAAGCACTCTTGCATGGAAATAATCCAAGAATAGATTCATCATTGTAGTTAACTGTAAGTGATCTATAGATAGCATACTTGCATGTATGGCTATAATTGTAGAAAGGCACGTGGCTATTATTAGCATGCGACCTATTTTTGGTATAGTTAAGTGGTGAAGGGTAAGTTTCCCACCCTATAAATATGTAATGAATCACTTAGTGATATATACCATGTTGAAGGATTAGAGATTCATGAGTGCATGAGACTAGATAATTGTATCAAATCCATGCGTGCACATGACTAGTATTGTATCAAGCTTTTGTATTGTTGTTATGTTAAATATATAAAGAATATTGGCCAAACCAAAGTGTCTTATATGTTTTTCATTGCATACTAATTTCTTAATGATTTATACTTAAGCGCTTGCCTTTATAGATCTGGTCTTGTATAACTGTGTAAAGATGGATTAGCTTCTAAATATATGCTTGTTGTATTACTTCATCATGCTACCATTCTGCTACAGAAACCCTAAAGAGGGACCTGGTACCTTTGCACAATTTGGGTGAGCGCTCAGCCTATGTTGAGTGATGTGCTAGCGCGACTAGGTGTTATCTAAGAATTCTAGGCTGCATCATTGGTTCTCGTTGTTGGGACCTCTTTTTCAGTTGTTTCTAGGATGGTTCATGATGAAGACATACCGGTTAACTTTGGCAAGCATTGAAGAGTGGATTCACGATCTGGAGGAAGAATACGCACGAGGTTTAGCACTGGATCTGGATTTAGCAAACGCACTTGGGTAGAGTAGAACTTGTATGATAGTTTGTACGAGAGATTCTTTGTTATCTTTCTAGTAGAATTATATGAGTGGTTGACTGCATATGCATCTAAGTAGAATTGGAGGTATCATACACTTGTTTGGACACATGAGGAATTTCAAACACTATATGATGCTGAATTTGATCTGGACTCACGTAGTAGATACCTGGTTTCACGGTGTTCTACTACATGCTACATTATGGAGTATTCAATTTTGACCTATTCATGCCTGAGGTAGCTAAGTTCCAGTTCTTACGGTATCCCAGAGGAACGTATTTGCAAGGTATTCCACTGGTGATCAAGATATTGATGGTAACTTTGAACTTGGAAGATAAACCTATGGCAAGCTAAAAACCTCCATGCGTGGGGGTAGGAACAGATTGGTGAGAGATGGCAGACCTAGCGGTAACATGACAGAGGGAAGAGAGGTGGCTGAAATATGATGAGGCATACGAGAGGGAATTATCAAAGAAGCAAGAAGTTATGCAATGAAGTGGCATATCGATGGGTGGAGAGATGGCTCGTGAAGGATTTGAAGCTCATGAAGATGACGAAGAGCTAGAGCATCAGGAACTCCCCCATCTAGGAAAGCATGACAGAGAACCCTCTTCGGCCTCACATGGAAGTGCGCTAGCAGATATGACTTGGGCCATGGGTGTGCATCTAAGCCAACCTGTTGACCTAGCCCTTGCGCTTGGTTTTCTAGTATCTAGTACAACAGGAAAGCAGAGTTTTCATTTAGGAAGTGAAAGAGCAGAAACAAGTTAGACAACAAGTACATCAATGGTAGCATAGACAACTTTGTTATTCTTTGGGGGTACATTTTCAAGCTCATCATCTGCACAAAATATGAGCGCGCCGAATGTGGGATTCACCTCTGGAACTGGGACTACTTCACAGACTGTAGGGGTCTAGTATAGTACCACTGTCGAGACACAGGGGAGTGCATCTACGGGCCCTATTCCAACTTCAGGAGGAGGATCGAGAGGTATGGGTAGTTCTAGTTCCGGTGGTTCTGGTGGTTTTGGAGGTAGAGGAAACCAAGGAGGTTCTGGGTCAGGTGGTCAAGGCCCGCAACAACCCTAGAACATTTATATGGAGATGTCTCTTCATCTCCCAGAGTATAGAGGTATCGAGGATGCTGTTGAACATGTTCATATGTGTGAAATATTGTGGCACGTGAAAGGTATCATGGCTTCTAAGTGCAAGGCAAGTCAATTTGCTACTACATTACAGGCACGTGCACAAATGGTATAGGAAGTTTGATCCCAATCAAACTTGTATTGATTATGCAACATTGAAAGATGCTTTCTTAAAAGAGTTCCATATCCCAGAGTTTGAGCAGAAGAGTATAAGCACACTTAAGGATATAAAGCAAGGCACTACTGAAAGTGTACATGAGTTTGATGCCCATTTTAAAATGCTTCTATCCAAACTCTCTTATGATATACATGCAAGTCAGCATGCACAATGGATTGTTGAGGGATTGATTACTCCATTTCAAGAGCACTATCACATAAGACTTATACTTGAACACATGCGTGAAGCATTGGAAGTAGCTCTACATGCACTAGGCGGTTGGGAGTATTGACACTGGAGTTAGTCCATTCTCGGAGGCTCAGATAGTAGCTATGGTGAAACAGCTTGGAGAAATTATCAACAAATGTTACACATGTGGATCAACTCATGAGAGGTGCTCAGAATCATGTGTATAGATTGTGAACTGGAAGGCCACACTAAGGATAGTTTCCCTCGCAGATCTGTACATGCGTTCACTGTTGTTAGACTATGAGATTTTCCATTTGAATCATGATGTTAGTCACTGTCCCTTACTACAACGCATGATCAGGAAGAATGTATCCTCTTTTTGTAAAATTTGTAGGTCCATGACCCATGATACTAGAGATTGTAGATTGATTGGCCAGATCCATGATGCCATTGATATTGGGGTGCGACATGCAAGTGTGGCTGATAATTCTAAAGGAAAGAATGAGCATCAAGATAGGGATTATAACCACACATGCTACGATAGGAATGATGGAAGATTTGATGGAGGTCATGGAAGAGGATGGGGATATCGAGGTGGGGGTTGAGGCGGGGGAAGAGGTGAGTTCCCTTGTGGAACATGTTACACATGTGGTTCACCTAACCACTATAGGCGATGAATGTTCGCGAGAATATTTCCTGCTTCATTTAGTGGAAAGGGGCATAGTTATGAAGAGTTTCCATGGACTTGTATGAGCATCTCAAGAAAACAACACAAGCAAGAGAACAAAGGCGTAGAAGGATGGTTTGAATCTAGAATGCACTGGTAGAAAATCATCGGGATGCCCAAGTTAACACTTAGACAGACCCGAGGAAGTAAAAGTAAAGATATAACCACATGCAGTTGAAGTGGCACACGTGAAAGAGGTATTGCAATAGAAACAAACAATCACTAGGGAGGAGGTTTTACATGCTAAGTATCTAGATCCAACTCATCAGAAGGAGGTTTATCAAGAGACCATGGAGGTTCTCAGGAATCTTCAGGGAGAGATACAATGTTTAAAAGAGCAGTCTCGGAAATTGGAGCATAAGGATACAGAAAAGGCCCCGTCTAATATTGATGACATCAGAGAGGTATGTAGAATGTTGCGCTAGGAGAATATTATTCCTTTATTGGGAAATTGGTTGAAGGGGAATACTCCGTACGTGGGAACTAAGACTGGAAGACAAATACTCCATGTAAATCTCCCCCCGAGATGATAGCTTTGACTACAACAAGGAGATCACTTTGAATGTTGTTGTGGATGGTTGGTTATTGAGCAATATTTTGATTGATACAGGAATGGAAGTGAATGTACTTACATTGGATGCATGGGTACAAATGGGGAGACCTCCATTATAGCCATCATCTAATGTATTGTTCATGGTAAATAGGAATCAAAATATACTCCCATAGGAGTTTTGAAGGATGCATCTATCAACTATACAAGGGGCCAAGTTCACGGGAGACTTTGAAGTGTTAGCACTTGCAGAAGTAGATAGCTTCCCAGCTTTACTTGGGCACCCTTGGTGTTATGCAAACAATGTTGATTTGAGGTTTAACAAGGGGTATATCAACTTTGAGAACAAGGAAAAGGGTCATAATACCATTGATGATGGGAAATCCATAGCCCATATGTGGAACCTTTGAGTGAAGAGGACTTGAAACTTGAAATTTTATATACGTGTTATACGGGACCCAAGTCAATGAGCCATCTAAGGAAGGAATCCTTCATTGGGAATATTCCACGTGAAACAGCCAATCATGATACTACAAGTATTGCTTGTGATAATTGGGCTCATGGTACTTATGAAGGCCGAAAGACCCTGGGATGTGAAGTTAAAGGTTCTCCCCGTGACGGGACGCGGTTACTGCAAGAAGGGTTTTCACTTTGTCATATGTATAGGTCACTCAAGACTCCGATATACTTGGATCCAAAGATTTGCGACTAAATTCTTGTAAGCCATGGAGGCAAAACTCATGGTTGACTAGAGTAAGACAAGAGATATGCTATCATATACTTTACGTGGGATAGTAGTGTACCGGTGGGTGGTTCACAAGGATAATCTGGCATGGGCATGGGGAGAGATTGGGACCACTTTATCAACCAGTTTTCAAGAAGTAATGCACCTACAAAGATTTTCCTTATCATGGTGATCAACCTGTGCTCAAACGTTGAGCAAAATCACTTCGTCATATCCAGAGTGTGAGAGACTCTGAAAGTAGGGTTTTCCTATGCAGAAGCATTACCACCTTCACTTTTAGTGCATCGGTTTTATTCTACTCTACCCAAGGTTACGCTCATGCTTGGTATGTATATGTTGAATTACATCGAGACACTGGCAATTGGAAGAATTTGAACCATAAGGATGATCCAAACTTTTGAACTTCTTCTCATCTACACCACCAAGTGAACAAGGCTTTAAGCTTTATCAAATGCACTTAACCATGGGAGATAGTGGGAAAGTGGAAGAAATTATTCAGAATTATTTGGTGATATAGAGATAGGGATCCGGGCATTTTTGAAGGAAGACGCAGATGATACCATACTACTTGAGCAATATCACCTCTCTTGAAAAAGACAAGGGGAAGCTGGTTTACACAATTGATGATGGAAGTTGAGCACTTGGAGGTTAATCATTCACATCAAATGACACGTGAGGTGTTGAGACATTACATTCCCGATGTAGATAACTGCATATATCATGAGCCTATGAAGACAACCCCTAAATGTAAATATTGGAACATCTCACCTAAATGTTGAACCTCAAGGTGGAAAATGATAATTGAGATTACTGGTCGAGTCGAAGTAGCAAAATCATAGAGTTATTTAGAGACTATGTGGACTTATTTCAAGAGGTTAACATGAACTTAAAGGCGTGCATAAATCACTTTGAGAAATGAAGATAAAGCTCAAGGAAGGTGCGCGCCTTTTAGGAAGAGACCTTATCGAATGAATCCTAATTTGCGTGAGAAAGTAAAGGAGGAAATTGACAAGATGTTGAAATCTAGGATCATTCGACCATTGGATGAGTCAGAATGGGTCAGTCCTATGGTGATAAGTATCAAAAAGGATGGTAGGATTCAAATTTGTGTTGATTATAGAGAGTTGAATGCAGCATGTGTTACTAATCCTTTTCCTACGCCATTCACAGAAGAGATATTAGGAGTGGTTGGGCATGAGATATATTCATTTACAGATGGGTTCTCAGGGTATCATCAGGTTAGGATTGCCCCAAAGATCAAGAAAAGACCACATTCACTACTGAATGGGGAAGTTTTGCCTATACTTGTAATGCCCTTTGGTTTGAAGAATGCACCTGTTGTATTCTCAAGGATAGTTGTGCAAGCATTCAAGGATTTTATTCACAACTTCTTGCAGGTTTATCTTGATGATTGGACCATTTATGGGCTGATTAAAGATCATTGTGACAATCTACGCTTAATGTTTGAAAGATGTAGATAGTTGAGTATCTCGTTGAATATCAAGAAGTGCATCTTTGCTACTCCCTTTGGCATACTTTTAGGACACATAATATGCAAGGAAGGATTGTTGGTTGATCCAACTAAAGTTGTAGTCATTTTAGGCTTGAAAGCACCTGCTAATCAAAGTGAGGTGTGTGGATTTTTAGGTCACACAGGGTATTACAAAAAATTTATACAGGGGTATGCCAAAATTGCCACACCTTTGGAAGAATTACTCAAGGGGAAAGGTACATTCTATTGGAGGAATCACAACAACGCACATTCGAGATACTAAGGGAGGCTTACTACCACACCTATCTTGCGCTTTCCTTCATGGGATAAACCTTTTCATGTTCATGTGGATGCCTCTGGCATGGCCATTGGTGTTGTCTTAGCTCAACCTGGAGAAGGTATAGTTGATCATCCCATTTGTTTTGCTAGTAGAAAGTTGACCCCTGCAGAACAAAATTATACCACTACAGAGTGCGAAGCTTTGTCCATGATATATGCCTTGCACAAATTTCATCAGTATTTGTTGGCCACACCATTTGTGTTTTATACAGATCACATGGCATTGAAGTATTTGGTGAACAAGCCCATCTTACAGGGCACATATGCCGATGGATACTCTTATTTCAAGAGTTTGACTTTATAGTTGTGGTAAAACCAGGAAAAAGTAATTATGGACCGGATCACTTGTCTAGAATTCAATCAGTGAAGAGGCACAAATGATAGAAGAGACCATGCCTGATGCACAGTTGTATAGGTTACAACGCGCACCATCAGAATTAGAGGACATTGTTGTCTTTCTAAGGACTGGTATGGCACCAGAAGGCATGAAATCTTTGAGAAGAAGTAACTTGCTATACACGCGGCACCATTCATGTTAATCAATGGTGATTTGTACAAGTTAGGTAGAGATGAGGTGTTACATTGTTGTGTATTAGAGCATGAACGAAAGGATATAATGGAAGAAGCACATGGTGGTATTACAGGTGGCCACTATGCAGGTGATGCCACAGCATGAAAGATCCTACTTGTTGGTTTGTGGTGGGAAACATTGTATAAGGATTGTAAAGAGTATTGTAAGGCATGTGACCATTGTCAACGTCTAGGTTAACCAGGACAGAGGGATGAGATGCCTTTACGACCAATTACAAGTGCAGAACCCTTTGAGAAATGGGTGATTGACTTTGTAGGGCCTATTTCACCAGCCGCGCGTAGGACTGGATCACGCTATATCATTACTTGTATAGATTATCTTACCAGATGGACAGAAGCAGTACCTACGAAGGACTATACAATGGCTACAGTAGAGGTTCTTATGGGAGAATGTTCTTACAAGTTATGGTTGTCCTTTAAGTTTAACCAGTGATAGGGGCACTCATTTCTTAAATGAGACAATTAGAATTATGTTAGATGAGTTTATGGTTGCCCACCATAAGACTACACCCTATCACCCTCAGGAAAATGGAACTACTGAGGCTTTTAACAAGATTTTGAGCCACACATTGACCAAGATTTGTGATGTTGGAAGGAAAGATTGGGATGATAAGGTATATGTTGTTCTTTGGGCTTATAGAACAACATATAAGAGATTGAACAAAGCCACACCTTTTCAATTGGTGTTTGGCATGGAATTTGTTCTTCCTATAGAATTTATGTTACCTTCTTTATGCATTACACACGTCTGGAGGTCTAGGCGATGAGCAAGCCTTGGAAGAACAGATTGAGAAAATGGCTCAACTAGATGAGTACGAGCCATAGCCATAGCACGTTGGAGTCAGAAATAGGAGAAAGTGCGCCAGAAGGCATGGCATGATAGAAATATTAGGGATAAGAAACTTGTGGTTGGGAAAATGGTACTTCATATGACTCTAAGTTTTTGCCATCCAGGAAGCTCAAGGTGCATTGGTTGGGGTTGTATGTTATAACTCACATACTTGAGTCAGGTGCTTACCAGTTAGAAGCAATTGATGGAATGAGGCTGCCTAGTTATTTTAACGGGAGTAGGTTGAAGCCCTACTATAAATAAGTCTTCTTGGTGTTTGTAATAAGGTAGTATTGCCAGATAGATTAGGTTTCCCTTTCTGCATTCCCTTAATGTGTTTCTTTCATCGTCACTATGCTTTGTCAATTTAGTTCTTGTTTTTGTGTAATAAGTGCACTTGTGTGCATGAAGCTAACTACAATATGAAGCATGTTGATGCATAGAGGACTGCACATACTTTTAGTGTGGGGTGGATTGTTGGTGACTCTCAGGTATAATGTTGTGAAGATTGGAAGGTATAATGTTGGATGCTGTGAAGTAAGTTGCTAAGAGGGATTTACAAAAGATTGCTTCTCAAAAATTACCAAGGATGGAGATGAATGAAGGAAAAGTATAACGCAAGGTAAGCGGCAGCCATGATAACTACCAGAAGATGGTTCAGTGACAGGTATGAGGTACTCGGGCTAGAGCGCGCATTGAAGAGAAGTCTATGACAAAGGGTAGGAAGGTGCACTAGAAGGTTATAGCTTTTGGTGCGAAGATGTACCAGAAATGACAAAATTGGGTAATAAATGAGAAATATTTGGTAGGTGGAGGAGTAATTAATGCATCAAAAATTGAAAATCTATATAAGGATGGATGCAAATTTATTTTTACCCTTGCAACTATAATAATTCGAAGAAGAGCCAAGTGTGAAGAGTTGAGTAAGCGATTCAAGGTGTGAAGAGGGTGGAACCAGGGGTGAAAAGTAGATCTATGTATTGGAGAAGCTTATATCCCCATAGGAGAAGGGTTTGAACGAAGCAGATTGACAAAAAAGAGCTAGGGAAAATGATTTCACGATTGCAATTTAGGGCACGATTGAATCGGGTCAGGGTTTGAAGTAAACCATTAAAAAGTTACAGAAGAATAGCTCCAAAGAAGAAAGCAGCACCAACAAAGGAAAAGAAGAAGGTAGCAGTAGAAGAAGAGGAAGAGATGACTCCTGAGAGCAATTTCTTAGAGATGCAGTACCCTGAAGAAGTAATTGTGGGCCAAGAATGGGATTCCCACATACAAAAAGCAAAATCAAGTGAGTACAACCACCGAACTAAGGACAATCAGAAGAAGTTGGATTATTTACTCACCTCCCAAATGGACAGGTGAACTAATGATGGAATGCCAATATATGATGATGCAGGGGAGAGGTTATTAAAAAGGATTGGTGTCTACCAATTATATGAGCTCCCATACTTCGGAAATATGTGCCATTATATAGGTGGTTGATGAGCCGAGTCCATGAGGACTTCTTCTACTTTGCAGGGTGGAGGGTAAGACTAACACCCATTTTAATTGCCACAGTAACAGTTTAAAGGTAATGGGTGAGGACATCAAAATTGACCTAACTGACAAGGGTGCCATATTGGAAACACATAAAGCATTGGGATACCAGAAAGGACCATGCGCGGAATGGACATAGACAAACTACATAATTGTCTAGTGGTATAAGCAGTAGCGCACCTAGTCACGAAATTGAATGACCAAGATCATTGGTCACAAGTAAAATCAATGCGGCTACACATGGCGAAGCGCATGTCATAAGGGGTTACTTATAACATTGCCAACTTCATTGCAGATCAGATAGTAGAGGAAGCATGCACAAGAAATAAGATAAGCTTTGGTTGTGTCTTACTTTCTTTAGTGTTCATGGAGATTGGAGTACTGGATGGCCCAAAAGAGAATATATGGGAATACCCCATGAATAACAAGTCTCTAGCTGAAAGATTTAGTAAGTATCTATGCAAGGGGTCTATGAAAGATGGGGTAAAGGAGAGAGTGGAGATGTGGTGTATGATAGGCTCTACATGGCTTTTGAAGAGGAATGGCGCATACCAAAGGATTTTCCTTGATGCTAGGGGAAGCAGGCTCAGTTTGTTGTTTACCAACATTTTTGTATTTCATGTTTTTCGATGGTGGATGGGTCATGGAGCCCCTGGTGCAAACTACCTTACGCATTCTCAGCACGGTATTTTCAAGCTTCAGTTCATCGATTCACTGATACAAGAAGGTTAGTGTTTAATGCAGACAAGGTGGATTGTGAATACCACACCTTGCGAAAGACGTATGGATATTTGGGGAAAAATACTTACAACGAGAGTATTATCTCAGAAATTTTGAGCATCAAGGCCGAAACACTTGCTATTGGGGATATCGGGGCCGTGCTCATATATCTCCAACTTAAGTCAAAGATGGAAAACAATAAGTATGTGGAGAACGAGTTCGTGCTCCCAGGGCCACCGAAGGAAAGCATACTATGGAAAACATTCCAGCACCTAGGCCTTTTAAACCCATGTAGGATGAAAAGGAGAGGACAAAGAGCATGAGGATAGAAGTGGTTTGGTGCGCAGGAGGAAGCAACCATCTGGAAAAAGGAGAAGGAAAGTGTGACGGCCTCACAAGGAGAAGGAAATACTGAGGAAGAGCATAGGGTGACCAAAGGTTTAGAAAGGTGTTCAAGCACATAAGGGTGCAAGGAGAGGCCCAACAGGAAACAAGGGGGTCACCACGGCTCTCACTAGTAAAGGAACCTGAGGAGAAGAGAAGAAGAAAACTCAGGCTAGGTGAAGAAGCAAAAGAGTCTGAGGAGAGAGTGCCTCCATCTCCAATCCATCATAGGGTAGAAGAGGAGCCTCAGAAGGAGGAGGAGAAATTGAAAGGAGAAGAAGAAAGGGAGTGATCAGAGGCTACATAAGGCAAGGATGAGGATACAACTAGTATTCCTAACCTTGATGCAACCATTCCAAGAGGGCAAGGTCCCATCAAACAAGTGAGGACATAATGGTACAAAACAATGGGGTATGCGAGAGGACCAGGAGATGATTGTTCATGCTCGGTTCTAGAGCACCATTGCATAAAAATATTTATTCGTATGGGCACTTATGGACGAGAACAAGGTGACATTACGTACATGAAAGCAACTTTCATGGTCGATGCATACGCATATGGATGAACCAGATTTTGATGTCGGTGAAGAATCATGTGCATCTAGATGGTTGAAGAAGGCACCTGAAATCCAGCACATGACAATTAAACCAACGGTTATGATGGATGAGCAGGTAAGCAATGCCCTAGTGAAGGTATCTCATTGAGGTAGCTAGAAGAAACATTGACAAATCTACTACAATTAAAGTGCTGACAGAGGAGTTGAAAGCAAAGGAAGTGGAAATAGCATGCTTAGTGCAGGAGAAGGATCTGAGTAAAAGGAAATATGAGACTTTTGTCGATATGGCGGAGGAAATTGGAGATGATATAATAAAGGCATGCCCACATTTGGAAGTATAGGTACCAAAGGAATTTCCTTCTGTAATGCACTATGTATGAGCAATGATAGATTTAGTGTTGAATGATGAGAAGGTGCATATGATAGAGCAGCCCAAGGACCCAGCAAGAAGAGGCAAAAAGAGCACAGGCTACAGTAGTAAGGAAGATTGCTACATATGAGGGCCTTCTACAAGCCATCTAAGATGAGGTGAAGAAATCCAATCATGCATTAATGATATGCACAGCTCCAGATGCGCTAATCAAGGTAAAAACACTGGTGGAAGACAATGAGGTACAAAAGGCCATGAAGGATGCAACACTAGGCACGCTGAACAACTAACTCTGGTAAAGCAGAAGTGCGAGACACTAGCCGCGGCATAGGCACCGCATAAAGAGAGGTTAGATGAGCTTGGAAAGCTCATTTCTCAAAAGATGGATGTACTGGAAGGGATGTATAAACATCTATGTCAAGCATAATGCTTGTAATACAAAATGAGCAAGGAAAACTAACTCAAGATGAGCTAGAGTCTATCATTGTGGATATTCCAGAGAAGGCAGAAAGGCATTAATAGAATGGGAGAATTTAGAAGCGGATATAAAAGAGGAGTATCCAGAATTAATACTTCAAAAGAAACGGAGGAGCCTGAAGCTTGAACAGTTCTTTTGTGTATAACTTATTCAATATTTTTTATTCAACCATTCTTTATTCATCCATTCTTTATGTAAGTTGTGGACATCACCATTTTTAGGATGACAATGAGATTAGTGTGGGGTAATGTTGATCAGAGAAAACACTTAGCAGAACTCACACATAGAGTCCGTGCGGGAAAAACAGGATAGGATCAAAGGCGCGAAGGAATAGGAAGGCATCGCACGTGGAGGTGCAGAGTCAGACTTTCAAGACTTAGCCAATTTTGTAGATCAAGTCTATTTTTAGAGGTTGGCGTGTGGAGTACACAAAGTGATGCCGAGACTTGCGTGCCACTCTTCGTCTATATTTCAAAGAGCATGTCGAAGCACTCTTGCATGGAAATAATCCAAGAATAGATTCATCACTATAGTTAACTATAAGTGATCTATAGATAGCATACTTGCATGTATGGCTATAATTGTAAAAGGCGCACGTGGCTATTATTAGTGTGCGACCTATTTTTGGTATAGTTAAGTGGTGAAGGGTAAGTTCCCCACCCTATAAATATGTAATGAATCACTTAGTGATATATATCGTGTTGAAGGATTAGAGATTCATGAGTGCATGAGACTGGATAATTATAGTAGATCCATGCACGCATGACTGGTATTGTATCAACCTTCTGTATTGTTGTTATGTTAAATATATGAAGAATATTGGCCAACCAAAGTGTCTTATATATTTTGTCATTTCATACTAATTTCTTAATGATGTATACTTAAGTGCTTGCCTTTATAGATCTGGTTCTGTATAAATGTGTAAAGATGGTTTAGCTTCGAATATATGCGTGTTGTATTACTTCATCATGCTACCATTCTCGCTACAACAACCCTAAATAGGACATGGTACCTTTGTGCACTTCGGTGAGCACTCAGCCTATGTTGAGTGATGTGCTAGCGCGACTAGGTGTTATCTGAGAATTCTAGGCTGCATCACCCTCCCTCTTATTATTATTATTGTATATTCACGATCTATCTTATCTATGAACTGTATTATCCCAATATTGCTACAATTGGATTTGGAAACTAATTTCTTAGGATAATATACCATCGATTACTACCCCCTATAAATTTAACCATTTAGATTAAATCAAAAACCTCCCTACTCCTTTCTAGTGAAAAAGTTTTTCTAACTACATTTCTTGTGACTTGTTCCATAACAAACAATTAACTACTTCCCAGAAACTTTCCTCTTTTGAATACAATAACTCCACTTAGATCTTGCAACATTCTTCTCCAAGAAGATAACTATTCGATGGCTCCGTTTGAGATCTTCCTTTGAGTCTACATACACTTCACCCTTATCTTTAAATTATCCTTCCCATGTTCTAATGAACTCTTTTTTTACGCTCTCTTGTACTCTCTGTGGCGGTCATTAAAAATCAAGTCAACCCCATACCCTCCTTTTCTTTCGCAAGTCTTATTAGAAGTTACTTATTGAATTCCCCGCACTTCTAGGGTTCCTTCGCTTGAATTCTCATTGTCAATTTTTTGTTAGCCATCTTAACCTCAATACTCCTTTCAGATCCTTCATCTCCCTAAAACTTTAATCTAAGCCCTAAATTTTTCCTTGATTTTTTTTCAGCCGCATACACAACACAAATTTACCCCTCCATGTTAACCCATCCAAACCCTAGATCAAGAAAGAGGATCTTGATTTAGAAATAAATTTCTGTGAGGAATGATTCTTTCGATTCTTTTAAAAAGAAAAATTATGCTTGGTCGGGAAAGAAAATGTTGTAATTGAAAATTCAAACACATAACTTCCACCAAACATCCACAACTCCAATCCACTCTTCATTAACCTCCTTAGTATTGCAAGATTAATATATATCTAACTCATAGGCTTCACAGACTTTTATCTTCTTTCAATGGTCAATATTGCAATCCATATGTATAAATGTAGGGAAACTCCACAAATAAAATCTTGTATAGTTTGATGTAAATTTTTCATCCAACAATACCTTAGATCTATAATCATCATGGTCTTTTTCCTCACCTCAAGTTACAAGGTTTTGTTACGGAAAAACATCTAATTCCATTCCTAATTGATTATATCCACTAATCCAAGCCATATGATTATTTGTTCCTCACATAAAAATTAATTGAGGTCCCGGAAATCAAACCAAAATGTAAAAATAAATCATGATCTAGAGCTGAAGAAAGTTGATTGGGGGAAAAAGGGAAGAAAGAAAAACTAGAGCCGAGAGAAGATTGGTGGTGTGAATTTTTAGATCGAGGGGATGGCTCCAAAGAGAAAACTTTTGGTACAATCACTTAGATGGATGGGGGTGGCCAAGAAGAAAAATAAGTAGAGGAACACCTAGTATATTCCATGGGGTACCCCAAATTGTTGACATCTATAACTTTAGACTAAAACCTAGGCGGTAATTGTGCCCTTAAAAACTAGAGAGCTACGGTGGGGACCTACTCTTATGATTAGAATGACATACAAGATGCATTTGTGATCTTTGCTGCATGACTTATAACCAAAAATCTTACCCCTAAAATTTCATCGCACAAGGTTTAAAAGTATTCCACCTTGTGTGTAGGGTTACGAGGAGAATATTCAAGTGAAGTTTTTAGAGTATGTGGCAAGGGATTTGACCGTGAAGTGGATAAGGGGGTGTTTGGTCCCTATATACATACTTGGTTACCTTGAGTTATCAAGTTGAGTCATGTTACATATATAGTATGAACCTCAAATCATACATACCTTTCTCATATATATATATATATATATATATATTTTGAAATCAACTCATTTAGATGGATTAAGTATATAATGCATCGGAAGGCCCCATAGAATAGATATAATATATATTTGGTTGGTTAACAAATTACTATAGTGTGGGTCATCGGGGCCCCATAGATATAGATATAGATAAGATATATGTGACATTTGGCATGGGCATATAGAATATAGCGATATAAATGATACGATATATTCATTTGGTCATTTGTATCACATATATAATAGACATAGAACTATATTATCCAGAACCCACCCAAAGATAGTTTAGAGATGCCCCCCACCCCTAAATATATTATCTTATAGTTATAGATAGGGCTTCAATAGAAGAAATGTAGGAAGGGATGGCCATCTCTCTATATATAATATCCATCTCTTTGTAATAAATATATATCGGGCTAACTCTGTATCTATATAGAAATGTCAAGGGCCCCCATAGATGGATAAAGGGGCCATTGGGGCCGAGATATACAATTTTAGTGGAGAAGAGAAAATGCCCTGTCGAGAATGGGTCCCATTCTTTGGGTTGACATCATTTTATGCATGATCATATAGGAGTGAATAGGGAATCGGAAACGTACATTGCTATTCTAGCGGAAATACCCGGAATGATCATACCACTTCTACTAGGAGTAGCCTTCTCAGTGTTAGCCGAACGTAAAGTAATGGCTCTCGTGCAACGTCGAAAGGGTCCCAATGTAGTTGGATCGTTCGGATTGTTGCAACCTCTAGCAGATGGTTCGAAATCAGCTATAAAAGAACCTATTCCACCAAGTAGTGCCAATTTCTCTCTCTCTAGAATGGCTCCAGTGGTGACATCTATGCTCAGTTTGGTTGCCCGGGCCGTTGTACCCTCTGATCATGGTATGGTATCGTCAGATTCGGACATAGGTATACTTCATCTGTCTGCAATATCCTCGCTAGGTGTTTATGGAATTATCATAGCAGGTTGGTCCAGTAATTAGGGTGCAATCATTTAGTCACCTATGATACTAGGGCTGATGGGTCAAAAATATGTTTTGTCATAGGTGTTGAATGATTTACTCTACACAGTGTGGGCCACAAAATAAAGCGAGAATATGAATTATGGATTCACTCATCCAACGATGAGATTATATCATGTGAGTTTGCTACAAATCCAAGAAGATGAAGAGTTGTGTAAATATGGAGATCATAAGGTGCAAAGAGTTAGGCATATGGAGCCAACTCTCGACACACAATCAGAATGATGTACCCTAGTATAGAGAGATGGCCCCATCACTCCTATATATGTAGATTATAAATGCCCACCCGAGATCCGAGGTCTTTATAGATTGGAGATTTGATGGGGCCATCTATCTATACTAGTGAGGGGTGTCTCTCTATATGGTGCACTAGTTAGCACCTCCCTCCAAGTTCATATTAGAGATATGGCGATGACTATTTATATTCAACACCCCGTATAAAGATATGGTACACCCCTCCCCTCTCCTTGAACTATCCTATCTTATATATTCGGAGGGCCCCCTCTCTTTATATGGAGTAGGTGGTGTTGGTTCTCATATGACTTCTATTGATATAGATGGAAGGAGGAGGGGGATGAGCCACACACACACACACACACACACACACACACACACACACACACACACACACACACACACACACATACGGCCTCGTAACATCCACCGCCACCTCCAACCCTCTATACCATATATTCATTCCTATATAGAACTAGATAGGAGAGGTACTCACCATAGAAATTAATAGAGAGCCACCCCACCCCCTATATAGATTCTCTATGGGGGATAGAGGGAAGTCGAGGAGGCCCGCCTATATCTTATCTATATAGGGCTCCCCGTCCACAGAGGAGGGGTTGGGTGCACGAATTCCCTAGGCGCTGTCTCCGTTCCTTACCCAGAAACATCATGGTGAACCTCTCCTTGGAATTGAGATGAGGTAGGTGCCTCTCATTAGATGGATTGAATCAGATTTTCCTCGGGTGGCCCTTGACCTACAAAGATCTCCAAACTCCTATGCTTGGTGGGGAAGTGAAAAATTTCTACCTCCTTCCTCTTCTGAAAGCGGACTGCGATTTCTTGCCAACTGGGTTAGATGAGAGCAATATAATAAACATATTTCCCATCTTCTTCCTATTAGGGACAAGGGACGGAACGACCTCTCGATCCGATCTATTCACTATAGTCATGTTCCCGTCATGTTCTTGTCTTGTTGCGTATGATATGTATGGATATGGATGATTAGGGGTGAACAAACAAGAACCATAGTGAGTTGTTCCCATTTTCGTAGGATAGATCCAGTTGTTGATACTAGTAAGACCCAACCAAATGATGTTTATTGGTTCATAGTGGGAGGACTCATAGTACTTAGAGTGTTTCCCTACTAATCTATATGGGTCCAATCATTTTGTTCCTTGCTCTATTTCAACAATGAGAAAGGATTCTATCGATCTACCTATATCAGGTGGAATTTCCCTGAAGCAATCCATAGTTGGACTTCGTGGAGGATTCCGATGACTTAGCAAAAGTGTAAAATTAATATCTCATTCGATGGATTTTTGGAATCTAGATTTCCAAAGGAAGGGGTGATACATACCAAAATCCTCTCCTCCCCCCCTCACCCTCCAAATAGAGATAGGGGCGGTGAGTGTGGATATAGTTGATTGGGGCCCTATATATATATCTTATTTTAATTTATCTTATTGGGATGTCGAATATAAGTCGATTCTCGAGAGATTCGATTGTTGGAATGGAGTGAATATCTATCTGTGGTTGACTAGGGAGGAGAGACAACCCTACCCTATCAAAAATATATGTAATATGTCCTATTGTTATATATATATATATATAACTCTAGAGGAGGAGAGGTGGAACCTAAGTTTTAATATGTTGTTTGGTTGATCGCCTCCAATCGAAGAGGCCCATATACAAGAGAGGGAGGGTCCTTTGGTTTTCCCTATCCTATTATTCCATCGATCAAATAAGAGGGGAAAAATTAGTTTCTACAATTGGTATACATTGACAAAGCCTCGATGAGAGTAGAGCATGTCTTAGATAGTTCATGGCTTTCCATCTTCTCATATCATAGCATATAACATAGGGTAGTTCTATAGTTCCCCCACCCACCCTCCAAATAGAGATAGGGGAAATTCAGTGTGGATATAGTTGATTAGGGGCCCTCTATATAGATTTTATTTTATTTTCTCTTATCGGTGGTCAAAGATAAGCCGGCTTCTCGATATTTTTTGTTGGAATGGAGTGAATATCTATCTATGGCTGATTGGGGTAGGAGGTGGCCCTACCCTATTGAGAACGGTAATATGTCATATTCCTATTGATGTAAATATATAGAACTCTAGAGGGAGGAGAGGCGGTACCGAAGTTGTTTAATATGTTCTTTAGTCGAAGAGAATTCGATCGCCTCCAATCGAAGAGACCCATATACAAGAGAGGGAGGGTCCTTTGTCCACCCTATCCTTTTATTCCATTTGATCAAAGCATAGGGAGAAACTAGTTTCTACAATTGGTATACATTAGAAAAAGCATCGATGAGAGAAGAACATGTCATAGATAGTTCATGGCTCTTCCATCTTCTCATATCATAGCATATAGTAGAGGGTAGTTCTATATCTAGGTCTATCTAGGTCTACCCCTATCTATAGATCTTTATCCCTATCTATATCTCATTGCGGATTCTAGATTTCTTTGGGATAGGTGGTCTATTCAGAGAAGAGAGGAGAGAAAATTAGAGAGTGAATCATAGGGGGAGCATAGAGCAAAGATAAGATAAGATAAATATATTAATGTCTGAAAAATGACCACAAGAGTAGGTCAAAGGGACTGCAGAGTACACATGTGCCAATACAAAATGGGAAAACCAAAAGGTTTATAAGAGAAGTAAAAAGAAAAAAGTAAAAGAAGTCCATAGAAATGTAGAAGAGAGGGAGAGGGTAAATATGGAAATAAAACACCATGAACACAAACTAGGGGAAGGAAATGCCCAAGAAGAGAAGAAAGAAGGCCTAGGAGAGGCAATGAGTAATTCCTATCAGAGAATGGTAGATGCAACTCTCCTAACATTTGAGGTTGAGTGAAATAAACTCTAGATAGAATGACGATCAGAAGAGGAGGCAATGAGATATCGAATCCACCCACCGTATTGTTGTGTATACAATATGGTACATTACGAGGACTTGTGGATCTAGTTTATTTATCTATCTTCCTAGATCGTGTGGAATTTACCTAAAGTAATCTATATTTGGAATTCGGATGGAGTTCGATGACTCAAAAATAGTACAAGACATGAATTTCTCGATATTTGGAATCTAGAGTTCAAGAGGAAGGGGTGATACATACCAAAATCCCCCTCCCCCACCCTCCATATAGAGATAGGGGCATGTGAGTGTGAATATATTTGATTGGGGACCTCTATATAGATCTTATCTTATCATATGGTCAAAGATAAGTGGGCTTCCCAGAGAGTCGATTGCTATAATGGAGTGAATATCTATCTACGGTTGACTATGGAGGAGAGGCGGCTCTACCCTATAGAGTGGGAATATGTCATATTCCTATTGAACTATATATATATATATATATATATATATATATATATATATATATATATATACACACAATCTTTAGGAGGATACGTTGTATTGGATTTGTTGAATATGTCCTTCGGTTGAAGAGAAGTTAGTTACCCATAACCGTAGAGGCCGAGAAGGGTCCTTTGGTCCACCCTACCCTATTATTCCACCCGATTAAAGCAAAGTGGAGCAGAGCAGTTTCTAAAACTAGCATACATTGGAAATAACATCTAATGAGAGTATAACATGTCATAGAAAGTTAAGATATCTTCCATTTTTTCATATCATAGTGTATAGTAGAGGGTAGTTCTATAGCTAGGTCTAACTTTATCTATAAATCTATATCCGTATCTATATCTCATCATGGATTCTATTTTTCTCTGGTTTGGGTAGTTTTCTCATAGCATAGAGGAGAGTGATCATAGGGGAGAATAGAGAAGAGAACATATCATCCATCTATTTAATGATAGTGGATCCAATATAGATACAAAGGGGAGCATAGAGGAGAGTAGAGCGTCCATTTGTTTAATGAGAGTAGAGCTAGTATATAGGGGATCTTATATAAAGGTAGGGGATCGAGGATAAAAGAGCTTAACTACCTATAGTTAGTCATTATGTTATTTTATTTGATAGATATTAGAGTAAAACATAGTCGATTATCTATTCTATAATATAAAATATCTCAGTTTCCTTGTTGAGAAGGCTAGGCCAAGGTAGTTCTTGTCTCTTACATTATCTCCTGGTCTTAGGGCCACCATGTCTATTATCATAGATTTGGGCCACCTCAAATAATATGGCTCATCCTCTCATTATCATCACCCCCTACTAAATATATGGGGCAATATCAAGACTAGATAGATCAAGATTGAATATCTAGGAGGGGTGTGGGACTCCCATATAGAGATCTATAGGGGAAATACTACCTAATAAGAATCATGACTCAACAATACTATATATAGTAGGGAGTTCGGGAATACTAGATATCTTTGGGAGGTGTGAAAATTCAATACCGAGGAATAGTTACAAGGGTAGGGCCGATCGTGAATTGAATAATAAGTAGGGATGACCCTCTAGTCGTCTCAATCCAATGTTACCAACCGGTCACAATAAAAGATAGGTTCCGGTTACACAATGACAAGACCGACAGGGCTCCTATCTCTATATTACGATGGTGACCACACCTCTTTATAGAGTCTATACATAGCGGGAGTGGTATATCTAGATATATAAATGAGTAACGGTGACAAAAGTCCTTATATCCATTCTCTAAGGTTCTCCCTCACCCCTAACCCCTCTATATATCTATGGTAAAAGTAGGCCCCCAATAGATAAGCCCCCTCATGAATTATAAATAGAGATACGGTGAACTAGATGGGGACTGACCTAAACTATAATCTATGTCCTATGTGGATAGTTACTTTTGCTTGAGCGAGATTGGACAACCCTCATACTAGACTAGGGAGAGGGGCAACCCCTCCCCCTATATATGTGATGGGTGATGGATGATGTAGTTTTAATTGGTACCATCAGGATATAAAACCATAGGTACTTTCTTAGAGATATAGCTATAGGGCTCGTGTCAAGGGCACACTCCAAAGTATCCTCCTAGTCCATATAAGAACACTCCTATAATATAGACATGGTAGTTAGGGATCCAACCTAACCTAACCTAATAAATATAGGGTCGATAGATATTATATACTTCCCCACATATATATAAAACTCCTTCCCCATGAAGCCCATGAGACAGGAAAATAATTTAAGTTTTGCTTATTTTTATATTGTTCATCGTGGAAAATGTGAATTCCTAGAGTAGTTACCTTTTTAGTGGTGCCATAGGAATAATGCAATAGATATATTTTACCTACGAGTGTCTTGGATATATGGGGGAGAATTATAAGGCCCATATGCTCCTTTGCTACGAGAACCTACCAAAGGTGTTTGGCAACAAAGAACATATCATAGAGGAGTTGATCATTGCATATAAAGGTTGTGGAGTTTTGCATCACTTCACATCGATTCTTGTAAGATTATGAACCATGTAGGATGGGTGGATGCACTAGAAGGTTATGTCTTTTTGTTTTGACAACAAGGTTCTTAGAGCATTCATTAGAAAGACTTACGGGCATTAAATGTGCAATTGTTGATTTCATCATTTTGGATGTTGAACGAGAATTATTATGGTACATATTTTTAGTTGTATACGAGATAAAGGTATTCAATGATGAATATTCGAATATGAGTCCCTTGACCTTCTTAAGGATGATAAATTGTGGACCAAGATCTATAATGAATGGGTTGATATCACCTATTTTCTTAAACCCAAGTTTTAGGTAGGCAAGGTGAAGTTTTCTATTAGGAATGTTGAGGAAGTTGTGGTGAAAAATTTTGGATTTACAACACAAAGAAAGTTTCCACAAGGATCTGTTAAGCCACCACCACGATAACCCTCGAGGAGTAAAGGAAAGCATATAAGCACTTCACTATTTGAATCACAAAAATCTAGTCTAATGTTGGTGAAGGAGATGGACGTTTGTGAATTGGAGGAATTTATAGATGGGTCTTGAACATTTGATACTTTTGAAGAAGAGAAAATCCAAAAGCAATGAGACCATGTGTGGGGTCATTGAACATCATTAGTAAAGGGAGGAACATACTCCTGTGAAGGTAATTGTTCAAGAAGAGGCCTTGTAAGGACCTTAGTCTGAGAGAGAAGCATAAAAGTAGGGAGAAGGTTCTCAAGGAGCAAGACAGGGGCAACTAAGTACACAAGAAACCATGATTATTGGGAGTCAATATGCGGATGCATAATTATTGATGTTGATGAAGTTAATATCTCCTCCCTTGTTTTTTGAAGTCCCCAAGGTTTCATTTGTTGGGCCTTGGTCCATGGCCTCACGTAGGAACTTGAGAGGGAATAACTTTGCAACTTGCATACCTTTTCCATCGTCCAAAAGGATGCACTCTTTTGAGCTTAATGTTAGATCAAATACAAATAGATTTTCAGTTGGAGAAAGAGAAAGTTCATTCATCCCAATAATTGAACATATTACAAGGAAAGATGAGCTAAAAGGACATAGAAATATTAGAGAAGTGATTTGCGATGGTTAAAGAGATTACCACTACCCACCCTTTGGTAGGGAATGTTATTTCTACGGATGGCATGACCTCCTTGGATGAATTGTAAATGATTATTGTGAACTTGTTGATGGTTATAGAGTCATGGAAGCCCCAATGGAAGATACCACATTAGAAAATAAAGAACTATTGGACTTGGTTAATGTCTTGGTGCATTTACATGATGTATTGAGGAAAGTAGATGCATAGATTGATGAGTTGCTTGAAATTTTTGATTATTTTTCTATCCTAGAGAGGTGAAAATGGGCTTAATTGAGGCAAACAAGGCCTTCCAAAATCAAACCAATGTAAAATTAGATAAAATTTTTGGCATAAGGATAAGAACTCAAGAAAGGAAGGAAGATAAGTAGAGGGATGAACATGACACAATAGTGGACAAGCTCATGGAATATAAGTTCCAAGCTACAATTGTTTGCAAAATGATAAAGAACACATTTGAGATGTTCCAAAAGCAAAAAATGCTCTTCGAAGATTTTCTCATAGAACTTGTTGCAAAGGCGGAGGATTTGCATGGAATATAATACTTGAAGGTTGTCGCTCTTTGAATATTTTCTTGTATAACTTGTTACAAAACAAAGTATTTGTAGAATATAATACTTGAAGGCATCTATAATGTCCCATTTTCTAAATTAAAGATGACTAATAATATTTTAAGTTAGGCACAGTCAATTCTTAATTTTGGGACAACTTAATAATAATATTGGGGGTTTTATTTGTAAGGCTAGTTAAATGTTTTCTTAGGGTTTGGTGTGCCATTATTACGTACAATATTTGTAATCGTATGAAGATCGTGTATATAATGGAAGCTTCTTACATTTTGTGAATTATTATTGTAGCATTACTACGAACTATGTTTTAATTCACTGTAGTTAGATTCCCGACTAACATCTAACCCTCACATGTCTCTCTAACATGAGGTCCTTGAGGAAACTTTGACTTGAGAGTGATACCTTCAAGTGAAAGCTTGATTGAATATGTTAGCGAAGATCTCTACAATGACGAGCTAACTAAAAAAACTATTTTCTTACAACATACAACCATTGCAATAGCAATACAATATTGTATTGATTTTAATGTTAATGGGAACACAAGAGGAGAGAATATTCACTGTATAATTCATGCCACAAAAATGATCTATGAAGTATGTGAGGAAGATATTGAGACATGATATTGCCAAGTGTTCCATCATGTGAAACAAGTAAAAATGAATTGGTGTAAAGTCCATGAACAAGATACACATGATACCGCATATTGTAAAGTAGTTGAAGAAATGTGCTAGATTAGGAATGGAAAATCAAGGTAAGGTATTTATCCCTCGTAAGGACACTAAACTAGGGTCTGGAGGTTGGTTTGCAGGATGGATAGGTAGAAGGAGTGGTGTCATAACCTAGGGCACATTCTTTAAGTGTGACATCCTTATTACTATCAAAGGAATTATCTGAAGATTCCAAATTGTGCATTATGGAAAAAATTCACAATTTTGAAGTGTCTGGATTTGGTGAAGAAATCTAGGGAGAGTAAGAATGTTAGGGCCATAGGAGTTGTGAAGTTGTTCTAACAAGGGAAGTGTTGGAGGCAAAATATGGTGGCTTCGCAAGATGTTCGAGAAGAGGAAATGTACAAATTACTACACTAAGTGGGGTGACCACACAAGACATGTAATGTCCCCTTTTTTAAGACCCTTAGCCTATCTTTCCCCATGGGCTTTTGGGATGTTGCAAGGGGAAAACTATGTTAGTAATTGAATGATATTGCCTAGAGAGTGATTTTTATCATTTGACATTATAAAGCAATATTCATTTAATTATTAGTTCTCATTTAATTATGGATGCTAAGTGGTTTTTCTACCACCTTGTAGTATTGCTCACAAAAGAATATTTATTGAGCAATTAAATGTAATTCATTATTTAATTTAATTCTCCAAAATACAAATAAAAAGGGAATTAATTAAATAATAATAAAGTGGATTTGAATGTAATAAAGACCCTTAAAATGGATATGCCACATGTAAAAGGGAAAATAAAATAAAAGGGAAATTATAAGGCATCCCTTATAATTTCAAATTATGGTTTTCCCTCCAAAAGGGAGTCGCTCCACCTTGGGAGAAAATTGTAAATATATGTTTTTCCATTGAGGGAAGGGTTATGTTGATGAATATATTGATTTCACTCCATGCTTAGAGAAATGGGATGTATGCCCTAGCTCTCTATCTCTCTCTCTCGTTGTAAGCTTCATTGGAATCCATTGTTGAAGATATTGAAGACTCTCTTGTTCTATTCATTGAGCTCTTTAGTGTTGATGTGTGTGTTATGCATTATTACTCCATTAGAAGATTGACGCATTTATTTAGAGTGAAACATGCATGTTGTTGATGAATGTTGAAGAGTTTTAGAGTGTTCTATGATTCTATTTGTAATGTTGCAATTGTTCCAGATCATAGCGACTTTTTGGGTGCTTGATTTGGGCACATTGGGAATCTTTTGAAGTAATTAATAAATCTGTCCATGTATGTAATTAATTCCAGCTATGGTGACTTGTGTTGGGTCATGTTTTGGCATGTTTTGAGGGTGAAAAAGTTAAATATATAATATGATCTGTGTTGGCCTAATTTTCCAAGTGTAGGACTGATATTTTGAGGGTTTTTGAAGCAAAGAAATAGCTGATAATAATTTATTCCATGTACTCTAACCCTAACGTCTGGTTTTTGGATTTTGGGGTTGTTTTGAAGGGGTATCAGTAAGTAAAAATTAAGTTCGATGGTTCATTGGAAAGCTCTTTATTTCTACTTTATTATGCACTTTATTTCATGGTAAAAGACGAAGTATTGAGCAAGTTATGAATTTTCCAATTTTTAGTTATCTGTGAGGAATATTTAATTATTATGTGCCAGGGTTTCATCTACACAATTTCAAATTTTGTGAGTTGATTTACATGCCTTCTACTTATAAAACAAATGTTCTATAGCTTGTTGGAAAGCTAAAAATATGGAGAATCCTTTGGCATTGATTTGATAGAAAAATATTGAGTTGTGAAGAAGTTATTAATTTTTGAAGTTAAGTTGTTATGGTGCATTTTTAATTAATTCATTGCTGCAATTAATTTCAGTTTGGATAATATTGATTTTCCTAACTAGTTCTCTCATCTAAACCCACTACATTGGCCTACTCTAACCCCATTTGGGTTGTATTAGTGCTAACATTGGGTTATTTGAGGTCAAGCTAGGAGGGTTTAATCCTTCTAGAGTCGATTTAATAAATTAAATTACAGATTTGAATAATATCCCAAAAGGGGATATTACAGTGGTACTAGAGCATGTTCTTCTGCACCTGTGAGGTTTGAAATTGCCTATGAATCATGGATTTATCTAGTGCAGGTAACATGAAAGCAAAATTCCAGAAACTAGGGAGAGCACTCAAGCACCTACCTCAATCAAAGGATGGGTTGCTCAAAATTTTGGAAGAAGCGACAAGTTGCTTAGCAATAATGGAACAAGATGATTATGGATCCATGCTTCTTGCAAAGGATTCCTTAGTGATGTAGTTGGTTAGGCAAGAACTTTTGGATCATGAAGATGGGGGAGTGAGAATTATGGTCATCACTTGCATTAGTGAGGTTATGTGGATTACAACCCCAAAATTGCCATATAGTGATGCCATCATGGAAGATATATTCAAGTCATGGTGGGAAGTTTCCAAGGGATTTGGGACCTCATAAGCCCTTATTTTGGTAAGAGGGTTATCATTTTGAACACTATGGAAAAAGTAAGATCTTACGTGTTAATGATGGATCTAGAATGTAATTATCTTATTTCTCACATGTTTGAAGTGTTCTCTGATGTTCTACATAATGATCATACTCAAGAGATAGTGGTTGTCATGCAAACCATTATGTCTTTGGTGTTAAATGAATATGAGAGTCCCCCACCACAATTGCTATCCATGCTTGAGGAAGGATTGGGTCAAGAGACATCATGTATTGCTCATACACTAGCCAAAGGTGTTCTAGAGCAATGTTCAAGCAAGGTGAAGGAACATATGGCAGCCAAGACCCCGGTTCTTCAAGGTACGAGCCCTTTGGTGTTTGATGATAAAATTTTGATAACTAATGCTTGCATGGGACTTGGTACTTGCACAGAAAATTCAGATTTAATTCAAGTGGAAGTGAAGGAAGAAGATCCACCGGATGAAAATAAGCAAGGTAAAAATTCATTGTTGATTGAAGAGGTTTCTTTGCCTTTTTATGATTGCATGTATGATGATAAAATGGACATGGGAGATGAGCCCAAGAGGAAAGAGAAATCTGATTTGCAAGTTTGCATGGACAAGAAAAATGAGGGCAGCCAAGAGGTAATCAATGGTCATTGTTTGGTTGTTACTAATGCTACTTGGGTTGGTAATGAATGCAAGAATGTAGGGATGTGTGCTAGGAAAGAAGAAGAGGAATTTCCGGGTACTTTAGACCATTCTCATCTCGCTGGTCTACACATAACAAAAATCATTAGAGAGCAAATAAATGACTTCATCCACTCAAAAATGAAGTTTAAGGAAGCCTCACACCAATTACAAATAAGGGTGCATGATTCCAAGGTAGAAGGAGATGTTTGGTTGGAAATTTCAAAGGAGTATGAAGGTATTTCATGGCACAAAGGTATGATGGGAAGCCCCAAGCATTTTGTTTCAGATATATTGCTTCCTTTCATAAGGGAAATACATTGGCACAATGAATGGTATGAGATTCCTTGCATTTTTGATTTTCCTTCTTCTTATGTGAATGATGGAGTAGAAATAAGGGGGTATAATCATGCACATGCTACCTCGTGGTATGACAGAATGAGCAACAATTTCAAGTTATTTGTATGTGCTTATGAAATGATCAAGTTGGATATTTTATTGTTCTTATATCATGGTGAAATTCAACTTTGGGTTGTTGGAATCATAAAATGGAAGTATGATCATTGTTTATTCATGTGTGAATTTGCAATTAAGAAGAATGTGTGTGTGTGTCTAATATTTCCAATGATATTCACACTATTGTCACACACATTTCCTGCTTGTTTGGGGACATGTTAACATGCCCACAAAGGGATTTAGTCACTTGGTATTGCTAAATTTCAGTTTGGGGCATCATTGGTGCATGTTACAAGATCATTTCTGGGCCATTTCGCACTACTATTACATTGGGAGAAAAAAGAGGAAGGTATGGTGTTGAATTTTCATACTATGTTTTTGGGAAATGAAGGAAAATATGATGAATATTCAATTAGGAAAGGAAGAGGTAAAAAATTTTTCATGAAATTCACTTTGGATCAGCCCTACATCATGTGTGTGAATGTGTTTCAGCATTTGTTTCATGGGAACAATGCATTGGGGTTGGGAGAGTGAAGTGTTGGCCTTACCTAAGGTAAGATGGGATACCTTGAGGACAAATGTTTTTATTTACACTGTTGTAATTTATTTCAGCAGTCTTCTTATGGCCTTTAGAGCCATAAAGCATGGGGATAAGGGACATTTCTCCATTGGTACTCTCACACATGGATCAAAGGATGAAGTATGGATCACATGGGGACAAATTTGGAAGTGTCAAGTTGCTGATTTATCAGATTTTTATGGTAGGACAACAGTTGTTTTTGGGAATTCAAGGAAGTATGGGGCAGCATTGTGACATTTGAGGGTGGCCCATACATGGAGGAGACTTGTGGGGTAGTCACACCATGGAGACACATTGAAAAAGTGTTTTTCAACACTTGTTTTTCTAACTTGTTTGCTTCATGTGCAGATTTGACAAAGAAATTGCAGCTGAAGACACTCCTAACTTTCAGGAGAAAGAAGCAACACAAGTTGTTGCAAATGCTCCATCACTTGGTTAGCATAGGAACAAGACTTTGGGGGTGTTACATCATTTCTCTTGGATGCACGAGTTTGACATTTCTTGAGGGAAAATAATCTTGGGAAGGGAGGACTGTAATTTCCCCTTTTTGAATACCCTTAGCTTATCTTTCCCGTGGGCTCTTGGGATGTTGCAAGGGAAAACTATGCTAATAATTGAATGATATTTCCTGGATAATGATTTTTATCATTTGACATTATAAAACAATATTCATTTAATTATTAGTTCTCATTTAATTATGGATGTTAAGTGGTTTTTCCACCACCTTGTAGTATTGCTCACAAAAGAATATTTATTGAGAAATTAATGTAATTTATTATTTAATTTAATTCCAAAAATACAAAAATAAAGGGAATTAATTAAATAATAATAAAGTGGCTTTTAATGTCAAAAGACCCTTAGAAAGGGGATGCCACACATAGAGGGGGAAAATAAAATAAAAAGGGAAATTATAAGGCATCCCTTATAATTTCAAATTATGGTTTTCCCTCCAAAAGGGAGTCGCTCCACCTTGGGAGAAAACTATAAATATACATTTTGCCATTGAGGGAAGGGTTATGTTGATGAATCTATTGATTTCACTCCATGCTTGGAGAAATGGGATGTATGCCCATGGGATGTATGCCCTAGCTCTCTCTCTCTCTCTCTTGTAAGCTTCATTGGAAGCCATTGTTGAAGATATTGAAGACTCTCTTATTCTATTCATTGAGCTCTTTAATGTTGATGTGTGTGTTATGCATTATTACTCCATTAGAAGATTGGTGCATTTATTTAGAGTGAAACATGCATGTTGTTGATGAATGTTGAAGAGTTTTAGAGTGTTCTATGATCTGATTTTTAATGTTGCAATTGTTCCAGTCATAGTGACTTGCTTGGGTGCTTGATTTGGGCACATTGGGCATCTTTTGAAGTAATTAATAAATATGGTCTGTGTATGCAATTAATTCCAGCTATGACGACTTGTGTTGGGTCATGTTTTGGCATGTTTTGAGGGTGAATAAGTTAAATATATAATCTGATCTATGTTGGCCTAATTTTCCAAGTGTAGGACTGATATTTGGAGGGTTTTTGAAGCAAAGAAAGAGCTGATAATAATTTATTCCATTTACTCTAACGCTAGCGACTGGTTTTTGGATTTTGGGGGCTTTTTTGAAGAGGTCTCAGTAATCAAAAAATTCAGTTCGATAGTTCATTGGAAAGCTCTTTATTTCTACTTTATTATGCACTTTATTTCATTGTAAAAGATGAAGTATTGAGCAAGTTATTCATTTTCCAAGTTTTAGTTGTCTATGAGCAATATTTAATTATTATGTGCTAGGGTTTCATCTACATTGTTTCAGATTTCATGGGTTGATTTGCATGCCTTATACTTATCAAAAAAATTATGTTCCATATATTGTTGGAAAAATAAAAATATGGAGAATACTTTTGCATTGGGTTGATAAAAATATATTGAGTGGTGAAGAAGTTATTAATTTTTGAAGTTTAGTTGTTATGGTGCATTTTTAATTAATTCAGTGCTTTCTACAATTAATTTTAGTTTGGATAATATTGATTTTCCTAACTAGTTCTCTCATCTAAACCCACCACCTTAAATGTAGATACTCTATAATATCATAGAAAAAGTAAGGTTAATTTCTTTGTTGGATAAGGTGAAATATATGAATTACGAATAAACTATGCCACTTCAAGCTTAAAAACTTTATATATATTATTATTATATATATATATATATATATATATATGTATAATCCATTTGGCTAATCAATTATAGGTATGGAAATAATCAAAATTGAACATTTCTATTTATTTATATTCAATAACTCCATACCATTGAAATCATGGAAAATTCACACTAATATTAGTTTCAAATAATTACATATACTTTATATTGCATAATGTTTGTGAGTTATATACTCTATATTATTAAAATAATTAAATATAATTAACCTTTTACAATTATAAAATTAGATTCCACAATTATCCTAAAGTTTAATAAATAAAAAGTATAATAAACTATAAATAAAAACGTTTTCAAAAACTTTATAGAAAACCAATATTGCTTAAATTCTCAAATTTACTCTCTAAACACATTCAATTGATTTTCACTCCAAAATATTGTGTTTTGATTGTTAAAGTGGGTTGAAGGGGCCCATACCTATATAAAAAGCTGAGGCTAAATCCTCAATTACAAACTCACATGCTTACATAAATATTAAGCATACAAAGCAAATGGGATTTTCAATCCCTAGATGATACATACTACGGAAAAGCTATTTCCCACCCTAGGATGGGAAATAATCCTCGATATTACCCATACGACCTTTTTTACCTTTCCTTTTCTTCACCTCCTGCCACTTCCCATTTTCTGAAGAAACCACAAGCATGAGATCATTTGGATTAGTTGAAGCCTCCTAAATATCTAGAATGGATTCTTGATCAGAATCCAATTTTTTAGGGGAGTGTCCTCTTTTTTTTCGCTTACCAAAATAGACCCCTGAAAATATTGTGATGAATCCAACTTCCCTTTCTCCTTGCTTACCTCTCCCTTTTCCTCTGAATTAGGTTTATTGGGTATTTCCTTGAACAAAGTGGCAGACACCAAATCCAAATCTATAAATCCCCATCTGTCAGACGAGGTCGAACCACCTTTTTCGTTGGTTTTTATTCAAAGGGCATGATGCTTTTAAATTCCTCGGATTTCTGCAAATTCTACATTAGAATGATGTATTTTCATAGTCTAGAGGTTGGGAATGCTGAAAATTTCCATTTGATCGTGAAAACCCTTACTCAAATCGACCTCCACACAAATGCAAGCGAAGGAGAACATACCCGAATGAGTTATGTCCATATCTTATTTTATGAATTTGCCTAAGACATTTCCAATATCCTCCAGTGCATACCAAAGGTGCAGAGGAAGGTTGGGAAGTCTAACCCAAACATGTGTTTTAGAAATCGAAAGAGTATTTAGATCAAAATTTGGGAACCACGGAGTCAAAAATAAACCCACATTTCCCTAGAACCATGGTCCTTCTAAGAGGCATCGTTGGTAATCCTCTTTCTCTCTAAAATGTACCACAAAGAAGCCTCCAGTGTAGAGGAAATTTCACACTTGTCTGTCCAGTTCTAGAAGATCCACTGATATAAGGTGGAAGAGGAGGGCCAAAAACCATCGAAACGACCAATTATGGCATCCCGAGATAGGGATTGAAAATAATCCTCCACTTCCTGATTTTCAATAACCAAAAAGGGGTTTCTTCTAAAAGATCCACCAAATATGCTTAGCCACTAGGGATACAACCGCCATTTTTCCCAAGGGCATCCTTGAATGAAAACCCCTAAGCACCTCTCCTAGTGAAACCATTTTTTATTCCTCCCAAAACACTAGCAACCGCCGCTTTAGGTTTTTCACAACGAGAGGTGGGATATGGCGTCGATTATTCCTAGCCCCAAATGTATCCTCTCCTGCCATGACAGTAAAAGTCCTTCCCATGGCTCCTCCTGAGTCGCCTTTATGCCCTGCGAACACCTGTGACTTCCTTCCCTCCTTTTTGTTGTCTCGATTCACTTTAGCGAATTTTTTTGCATTATTTGCATTAGTCTCCATCAATCAATGTAGATTAAATTTTAATCCCAAATATTAATATATATCTAAAATATTGGTATATATCTAAGTGAATTTTTTTAGCACTATGTTACATGTAACCACCATAAATAATGGTAGGTTATTTAAGACATTACATGATTTGGAAAACAATCTACAAATTATATGTATTGATGTAATGGAATATATTATATAAATTATGAAAGTTTTAGGTTTACTGATGGAGTAATAATATATTAAGAGACCATGTGTATATAGTAATATATTTATTTTAAGTAAATTTATGTAAAAGATGTTGAAAAATATGCCAATGAGGTGGGAGTGAGTTGGTTGGGTCACTTGGATGTTTCCATGCCCAATGTGGGCATTCGGTGATGAATTATATAGGTCGATTCTATGATAGAGGAGGTGATTTTAATTGTAGGTAATACTCAAAGGTCGGCATGATGTGTAGTCCGTGGATTGCAACGTTTTCATCAAAAGGTTGTGTGGTCTTAGAGAATTGGGTCTTTAGTTATGTCTCAGACTGGTTGTCACTCCAGTAATTATAAAAACGAAACAAAGGGAAAGGGACCCTTCAACCCTTGTTTACTAATAAAATAAAATATACTGAAAATTATTATTTTTGAGGTGTTTATTCATATTAAATCACAAATGTAATATAAACAAAAAAAGATCATCTCAATATTTTTACATAAATTTATGTAAAACATATATACTAATTAAATCTTAATTTTATCTTTGTATATGATGTTTTAATGATATATTTTTACAAAATAGTTATATGATATTTTTTTGAAATCATTTTGTATATTTTATTTTATTTTAGAATAAAATATTAATATTATATCTCCATTTTTGTTATAAAAATATATTTTAAAGAATTATTAATCAATATTTTAAATTTTTATCTTTAATAATTTTGTATTCTCTAATTATATATTTTAGGCATATTGTTTTACTTCCAATGTTAGTTAAATTTTATTATCTAGATTTTTAAAAATTGGATTAACATAATTATAATATTATTATATGTCAATAAATTCTATATAAATGAAATATATAATTATATGATAAAATTGCATTATATAATTTAAATGTATAATATGGTAAAAATAAAAGTTTCATGTAATTTTAATATAGATATATTCATTTTAAAATTAGTATATTTTAAGACAACTTTAAAATTTAATATACATAATTTTAATTTCAAAAATAATATAATAAATTTGCAGTCTTAAAAAAAATTTAGAAAAATTGTGGAATTGGTTATAATTTTAGAAGTGTAAATTTATAAATTTTAAAAAAATTATTATATTTCAAAAATGTAAACATGGTACAATTGTAGATATATAACAATTTTCAAATTATAATAAATATCATTATTATAAAAATATGAAATATTTACAATGTTTATTATTATAGATTTCGTCACATATAATATTTCTACAATAATATTGTGGATGATCCACAAAATTATCTTTGGAATGTATATAACTATTAAAAATGGAGATATTGATATCAAAATTATCTTTAGAATGTATATAACTATTAAAGAATGGATGGAGATATTGATATAAATGTGATACATTGGAATAACTCTCATGAAAATTTCTTCACTTTCAGTAACATAGAAAAATTGAATATATACCGCTTCTTTTGGGACATGCAAATCTCAAAATATTCTTTCCTATAAAGATTCAATTTTTCCAATATCACCTATAACATAACCCTAAATACCGCATCTAATGGAAGAGACTTTCCATGTTACAATTACAATATCAATAATATTTTCAAGTATTATATTGTTCTGTTTAGATTTGTCGTGTTCAATTTCTTAAATGTGGGATAATATCATCTAATCAAAAAATTAGTGTGGGATAAATCTCGTAATTTTAAAAGGGAAGATGTTTTTAATTTTTCCTTTAAACTATCAAAATAGTCGAACTTTTAATGTTTAGTTGGTACAAAAAAATCTTCAGATCGGGTTACTAATTTTTATAAACCACGTGATCATTCATTATTGCCAATCTGAGTGGCAAAATTACGAAGAAGAGGCCACCGGGCCACTCGCTCATCACCACATAAGTTTCATGTTAGAGTATAATTCACAAACTATGGACATATATTATGTCTAATAATGTAATGATAAATTTCTTGTCTTTCAAAGACAATGTTAAAATGTTAAAATTATTTAAAATAATAATATACTTATCACCTCATAGCTTGAAATACCCAAAAAAAAATTCAAATTTAAAGAGTATATGTGTGAGCTATAATGCAATTATTGTATGTCTTAATTGTAAGAGATGAAAAACTATCAATTACATTCAAAAGTGCAATGGAAACATTGATAGCAAAACAAAATGAATGAACATATAGGGGTGCATATTATAATGGATTAGTTTTGCGTCATGAGATTAATGGATGTATTATTGATTATAATAATAAAAAATATTACTTGATGCGTTGAAAGAAAATTGGCGTTGATGATTTGGAATGGAGTTGTGGTTCTTCGTATTTTCGGTTTGTGACATTTTTGTTGTCTTGCATTTATTGCTTATCATTGTTAAGAATATCAAAATAAGACCTAAAGGTATTTTAATGATGAAACATCTATGATTGCAACATATGTCAAATATCTTGGTCAATGTTGCAATCATAAGAGTTTCCTCATTAACATACCTTTAGATCTTGCCTTGATATTCTTAACAATGATAAGCAAAAATGTCAAATATCTTGGTAAATGTTGCAAATATCATTTGTGACCCTCTCGAAAGAGATGTTTTTATATCTTGAATATCCAACACAATTGATACACATTTTGATGGTCAATATGTGCCAAAGTATTATCTTTAGTTGAAAATTGTGGATATTATTTGAATTTTGGGGAATTTGTAATAAGTTATTAAAAAATATGAAATAAAGTGGCCACTAAATATGATATCATTATCATACACCTTAAGGAAATTGTAAGAAGGAAGAAAGTGAATCGCTTCAAACAAATTCGATTTTAAAAAAATCAATTAGTGGTTATGTTTTCTCTTCTTTTCTTATATATCTCAACAAATTCCAAAAAAACAAGGTTATGATATAATAATAAATGAGGTTATAGTAATGAATTCAACCACACGAGACTTTCATAAAAGGGGATCCTCATAACTATATTCATTTTTATGTGCATTCAACTATATGATAGTATTACATTTATCATTGCCTCCCATAGAGTGTTGTTGTTGGTAGCAACAAGAAAAAGCTTGTGTGTATTGTGATAATTATTGGCAACCATAAGAGAATCTTAAGAAGGAAAAGTATTTAGAGGTATCAATTAATAAGTCTAGGATAATATCGAATGACCATGTGAGATTGCATTCCACCAAACCAAACTCTTAGGTATTGTAAAATTTCATTCGAATGAATGTTGTTTCTATGGTGTGAGAAAATATTATGGAATATTAAATGTATGTTACTCTAATTTGGCTACAAAAATACATCATTTTCATTATTTCCTCCTCCAATTTGTGACTTTGCAGGCATGGAAACAAGTCATGTTTTTCTCTAAACAAATTTTTCATCAACCGTCTCAAGAATTCACCAATCATCATCTATGGACTACCAAAGAAGAGGTAGGAATGACTTAAATTTATAAATTTATTTTTATATTCAATTTTTTTTAATTGATTGCATTTTTAAATATAGGTTTAATTTTTTTCACAACTCCTCAAAGCACCATCGTGTGATTCCCCCTACAAATCCTCCCAAAGAGCCTCCTCAAAAACCTTATGAAGTTCCTCCTAAATAACCCTCTTGAATATCCTATTGACTAACCTTTTCAAAACCCTCCTTTAAATCCATAAGACCTAAAAAAATCCGAAGATTTGATTGGTAAAATTATTTACAACAAACATCGATTGAGGAGTTGATAAAATATTAAGATACCCGCAATCATCAAAAATCCTCATTGTATTTCCTTTTAAAACTCATTACAAACATTTATAGGAGAAGTTGATTTATTAATGACTCAAATTGATCGATGAAAGTCATATAGAGATACATGTAGGGAATATTATGCGGCCAAAGTTTTTCTTGAACAAATTAAAAGAAAAAATAACAAAATATAAAATATGTGTTGTTGACCATTTTGTGTTAGTGTTGTCATTGATGTCAAGTAAATTGATGGAAAATAGTTTCATGATGTCATATGAGTCTCCATGTGGTGTTATTCAGTGGTCAAACATGAAGGTTGATTGGTAGTGACCAAGTTTGGTGATGTTCTATGAGGTCCCGATGCATGGCCTAGAGAGTTGAGTCATGATATGAGTCCTCCTGAATTGGTTGAAGGATGTTATGAGGTCTATAATGGTCCATATGACGTGTCTAAGAGTTTTCATTGAGTCAACATGGTCAGTTCACAAGGTGTCATATTTGAGTCAGGTCATTCTAAGCCTATTTCTAATCTAGAGCATGTGGTATGTCATGAAGGAATGGGTTTTGGTACTAATAAGTCCTATAAAAGTATGGTAACAACATGGTGGCAGTTTACATGACATGTATGATGAGTTTCAAGACTATACTCATACATATAAATAATGTTTTAGGTCCGTAGGAAGCGAGGAGGTGAGAACAAGCAAGATAAAATACGTACATGAGATTGGATGGAGAGTTTCAGATATATTTGCGCTATGTGGTGAGAATGGACTGTTATATGATGTTTTCATGATGCTTCATGACAAGTTTCAGGTCAAAGTTATGAAGGAATTGCAATAAATTTTAGGTTTTGCAAAATCGGGTAAATCTAGAATGAATATTTGAGGTAAAAGTTGACCTTCTGATGCTCTTTGTGAATTGTATGATTTGCATGCTACCTAAATATTTTAGGGGATGTTTTTAAATGTAACTATGAAGGTTTATAAAAAAATAATGAGGTGGTTTTATCTTCATTTTTTTATGAATGATCGTTAAGAAGATAAGTTACTTTGAAACCGTAGCTAAACCCTAGCTCTAAGTGACTTGGATATTTATTTTTTTGTTTTTGTAAAATTTATGATTGGAGGTTGTAGAGGACTCTTCCATATTTCCAAAAAAATGTATTAGAGCATGTGATTGTATGTGGCTGACTTTGAAAGTGTTTGTTTATGAAGAAATCCATTTTAAGGAAAAGTTTTCTAAAGAAAGTGAGAAAATTAAATAAACATTTTTTAATCCTTGAAGTTTTTACAGATGTTCGTGATAGTTTTAGATCATGGATAATCTTATAAATGGAAAAGTACACCCTATTTATGAAGATTGGTTTTGGGACAGTTTGGAGTATCTTATGGTAAAAGTCGAATTGAAGGAGTAATAGTGGAGTTAGGACCTGATTCAAGTTATTTTTGATCCTAGTTAAGAGATATTTACATTGGTATATCAAACTTGTGTTCTTGAAAATGTATGAATAACTTATGACCTATTCTTTGAAGGTCAAATCTAGAGGATGCTTATTTTAGCATAGTCTTGAGCTGCATCATGAAGTAGGTGATTGTTTTGGAGTTATTCATGATCGTTGAAGGTTAATGAGTTCTTATAAAAAAAAATCTAAGTATTTTCCTTACTTTTGTTAAGGTTGGAAGTGAGTTTTCAAGTGATGGAGCAAGTTGAGCTCAAGCTTAGTTCTTGAGTCCGAGAAGGCTAAATGAGCAATTTCAGAGATGGAATTGGTTAAAGGCCTATCACTTAGAGTTGGAAGGAAATGTAATATGTTTATGGGAAAATAATTTAGAGAAAATTCCAATTATGTATGATTTGTGTCTTGATTTTGAGGTTTGATATGTCTTACGAGGTCATTTTGTGAAGAAGAAGGTTATTGATTTTCAGAACATGATTGATTTTGCAAGAACATGGACTTAGAAGAGGATAAAAATGAATAATTTTATGCTTGATATAAGTTGTAGAGTGAATAGGGATGAATTTTTTTCCTATTTAAGGCCTTTTTAGGTCTTGGAAGTGGCAAAAATGGTGCAAACTAGTTGAGTTTGTAAAATTTATTTCTACAAAGCTTAATTTGGTGAAGAGTAGAGTTGACATGGTTTGCACATATGGATGTTTCATGAGCTCTAGAAATAATGGATGTGATGTAAAGTTCCATGTGATTCCAATGAGTGATTACATGTCATAGTTGAGTTGTCCTTGGGTGGTCTTGAGCCCCAAAGGTGAAAATAGGATCCTAGAAATAAGCTGTTTTGAGAAGGATATGAGCCTTCTTGGTTATATTATGTGAAATTTGACTATTGATAGATTATTTATGACCATGTGTGATGTTTATATGTTATATATCACATGTATGAGTAATTTTTAAACTTGCAAAATTAAGGTTATGGTGTTTATGGTTTTAGCTCATCCAAGTGAATGGGGGTTTGAGTTGTTTTTGGGCTAGTTTGGTGCATTTGGGAATGAACGACCTACATTGGTCCACTGTGGATGTTTTATGGATGCATTTTTATATATTTGAGTTTTATTGGTTGAGATAATTATGGAGGACTGACTTATGGTGAGTTTCACAGAAGAACAACAGATTTACGTTCATGTTTTGTTCATTTTTGAACTAGTTCTTTGAGAGGGAAAAATGTGACCTGATTAAGAGTGGGAATGAGCTTCTAGTGCAAAAGATAGAATAAAAATCAAGGCATGAAAATATAAGTTTAAGTGAGTTGAAGTAATAAGGGTTTGCAGGTGTATGTATGAGTTGAACTGTGTTATCCATCGGTTGTGACAACAAAAAACTAAGACATCTTCATATTCAGATGGTTTAGTTAGTTATTTATCATATTAGGGGTTTTAGAATCCTTGTGGAGTGGGTGCTTCAATAAATCAAGATTTGGTTCTCCTTATGGGGTTTTTGCTCTACTAAACTAGGGGTTGGTACTCCTTGTGAAGTTGGTGCTCTACTAAACTAGGGGTTGGTGTTCCTTGTGAAGCTGGTGATTTACTAAATATCTTTGATTTTTGTAATATAAGAATAGTTTCTATGGTTTTCTTCCCCTTGAGGGTTTCCCACTTATATATTGTGTTCATGTGTACTATCTCTTGGTTGTGCTTATGTGGTTGATTGTTTCATGATGTTAATATCCCATTAATGGATAGATAAATGTTAATGGTGAAGGTACATGTTAATCTAATTTTTTGAAGAGTTTAAAGGAATGATTCACCCCCACTCTCAATCCATTGAACTTCCAACAATTTTTATTAGAGAAGGTCTTTGAGAAACAATTTTAATCACTTGAAGGATATCCTTGAAGCACAAGCAATGGGTAATCATTCAGATGTTGAAGTTTCATTAAGGATGAAGTATGAAGTTTCTAAGTTAGTGTTTCATAGCTTACAAGATCCGATCAAATGTATGGAGATAAAACATGGTCAAGTAATCAGGAGTTTGGAGTCTCAAGTTGAAAGTTTTTCTAAAGCCCTAAAGGATAAAAAAGAAACTTGTTCCAGGTATGAAGAGATGTTGAAATATTTTGAATATTATTTAGAAGATTCCTCCAATATGTTGAAGATGTATGGGAATTTAGATAAGGGTTCTAAAAATCTTGAGGGTATCTTGGAGATCCAAAGAGTGGCTAGTGAAAAAACATGTCTAGGGTTCAAAGGATAACATGTGAAGAATGATGGTGAAGCTAGTCCAAGATCTCAAGCAAGTAAGAAGGAGATAAACAAACAACAATAATTTGATAAGGTCTAATTTTGTTAGACAACCCAATGCAACTATATATGGTGCTTCCTTCAATTTTTATTGTTATGTTTGTCATGATTTTGGTCATAGGGCTATAGATTGCAAAAGAAAGTCTCCTAGGAATAATGAAATATATTTCAAAGGTGAATGTTAATAATGTTTTGGGTATGGCCACAAAGCCAAGGATTGTAGATGGAATTTATGTGTATATGAGCCAAGAGGAAAGATGAGTGTTGTTTATTTCAATTTTCAAATACCATTTCATATAGAAAGGTTATGCCAAATTAAGAGGATGTTTATCAAGAGGTCTGATTCTAAAGTTACAATCATGACACTCAAAGGACCCAATCATGGTAGTCTAGATAACAAGGAAAATACTAAATAAAAGGTGCTCAAGATTAATGAAATTAAGAATGAAAATGAGGGTCTAGCTCAATCAAGATGAGAGACAAGTTCATCAAGCTTAAGACAAATCAAGGAATCATGTTTTCTCTAGTTGAAGAAGATCATATGTGCTTACGTACAGTTCAATCTCTAGTAAATGAAAATTTGAAGAAGCTTAGAGTCTAGGATACTTCAAGGGTAATCATGTATGGGAAATGATCTATTTATGAGTTTCAAGCTCTTGTATGTTAGTAGGATGTCCTTAGTCATAGTAAAGTTGAGTCCAAGTGTTAAAAAGGTCAAGGTATGAGAGTATGCTAATGCCCAAGGCCTGATTTGATGCTTGAAAGTGTTTAGTTCTAAGTCATAGTATCAAATCCTATTGTCATTTTTTTTAAGTAAATTGTGTTTTTCTTCATAAGGGAAGGAAAATATATTTTATAATTTAAGAAGGTATGTTTAAGTTTTTAAATATTTTCATCCATGAGTATGTACTTTTAGTTTTAGATGTTGATGTTGGTATTTTTGTTATGATTCAAAGGTATGAGTTCACTATGAATAAATATCCTATAAAATTATGAGGTCTAAAAGTGTGTGTCGTGGTTCATACTCTTGAGTTAAAGTTATCATTTGATCTCTAGGAGTGAAATAAGTGTAAAGTTTTCCATGATTTGTATACAAGGATTGAATAAAATGAGTTTAAGACAAGTACGAGCCATGTCAAAGAGTCTTATGTTCTGAGATAGATTCTTAAAGTTAATATAGTGATTCTCCAAGGGGTGTTTGATTTTCTTGAAGTATGAATGTTTTCATGGTGTCAAGAAGATATGATGTTCCCTCTCATATGTGTGAGGGTTGAATCAAGGTATGAGTCTATGTTTTGATATAAGGTCTCGATAATGTCATCAAGGATGGGTATATGTGTGAGAAATTTTAAAACCTAGTTCATCCTTTTGTGCTAAAGAAAGGTTGTGATCATATCAAGGGAGTTAGGTGTCTTACTATGAAGGATTATGTCAAAATATCTCTACTAGCTACATCAAAATAGTAAATGATGGTCATATAAAGGTCTATAGTTTCTCTTAAAGGATAAATGATGATCTCAAAAGGCTTGTTGTCTATAGGTGTGTTACAAGGTTTTGTTCGTATGTTGAAGAAAAACTTGAAGGTACGGTGGTTGATCCCAAGGAGATTCTAGATATCTCAAAGTAGTAGGGTTATGAAGACATGAGATTCAAAGGTAAAAAAAAAAATCATGAACAATGAAAAGTGTACATAAAAGTTGATGAATCTATAGGAATAAAATAGTTTTATCCATATGTATGAAGATCAATGAATTGAAGGATGAACTATTACAATGTTATTGACTATGTGGGATCAGGAACATATCTAGTTGTGTTTGAAATTATTTTGAAGATCCCGAGTCTTAAGTCAAAGGTCTATGGGTACACACTGTGAGAGGTGTAATGATTTGTAATGAAGGACCTAAAATTCATCATTAATGCAAGGTTGTGAAGCATCAAACTAATCTTTGTTTTGAGTTAAATAGATGTCTAAGGTTAAGGTTAGTTGGTCATGATAATCATATTCAAATCAAAAGGGGAGCATGGTGGAACTTTCAGGTATGTAATTTGTTTGATGCAAATTCATTGGTTCTTATGACATATCATACCTCATGGATGTGACATGAAGGTGCTTAAACATTATAAAAGGCTAAGAATGTCAAAAAATAAGGCTCAGAGTTGTTAAATAAGGCCTGTATAAAAATTTCTATTTGTAAGAGATTGAAAAAAATGCCAAATTTTGTGTTTGAGGTTGAGGGTTCATCAATATATCTCCTTATATCCATAACATCTAGATAGTGTTTTTAGGATATGTGAAAAATATTCTCCCAATTTATGGGTATTATGTCAAGATGGTATGTAAGTATTGGAGCATGTGATGAGAGGGATGAGTCTAAAGAAGTGTCTCAACAAATGCATACCTAGGAAGGTTGTTTGAATACCTAGATATATTGAATAATATAATCCTTAACATGGAATGTTGGTATTTTTCTTGTGATTCAGATAGATCTTTCAAGTGTGAAAAGTAACTTAAGATCTATGGAAGTAAATGTATAGTAACTATTATGGAAGTACAGTATGTCTGTGAATATCTTATAACATGAATATGAATAATTTCATGAGCTAAGTTGCAAGTATTTAAAATGTGTGTACATTTCTAAACTATTCCATGGTCAAAAAAGTCTTGTAAGAGATGTTGAAAATTGAGAATCTTGTGAGAGATGTAAAATAGAGTTTAAAATAGTTTGTTTGTGTATGTAGAGTAAAAAGATATGATAGACTATGATAGAGATATAATAGTTCTGCTATTGTAAATGAGAATTCCATGAAGGGAAAGAAGTCATGATTACACGAATTCAAAGAGGTAGAACGATGGAAGAAGGAAAATGAATGAAAGAAAGGGGAGATTGGTCTGTGAATCAAATAATGGGTACATTTGGATCGGTGGAGTCACCAGATGTGTACAAAAAAATGCCCCCAAAGGTGGATCTCAAAAAAACACATCAAACTTGTTGAGATAAGATGTAAAGATCTTCAATCTACTCCCACCGGGCATGCCAAAAATGTTGGTCGCTCAAATGTGCACTCGCGTCTCGGATCCGAAAGGGGTAGAGCTTTTTAAGACCATAATAGAACCATCCCCAAGTTGTGTGACCTTGCACGCTTGGGACGGATCTCCGGAGAAGGTCGGCTCCTCTACCTACCTCTAACACCACTGTTACTCCTAGTGCTGAAAGAAAATCCTAGACTAAACATGCCAAGGGACCAGGATAGAAGGATATGCAAGAAAAGGGAAATCCTAAGCTAAGGAAAGAGATCGCGCCAGAAGGAAAGGGTCGATCGCTCTCCACGGGTGACGAAGGAAACAAAGAGGGCACATGAGAAGAGGGCAGATGGCGTGCGCCACATATCAACACGCGGCTCGACCTTCCAGTGCGCGCAACACATGAACACAAGGACTGCAATAACATGAGTACGCACAACATACCAGAGAATGCAGAGAGAGGCGAGATGTAATGAAAAACGAGAAAGGGAAGACAAAGTTTCCACAAAACATGATTTTATTGCTTAAAAGACACACAATTGTTTACATTCACGACAGAAGGCGAGAATACATTACAAAGACCGTGCCAAGGTCTTAGACCCATGGGATCGGCCACCATTTTGGCATGGTTTCGTTACAACAGAGAGGGATCATTTTTACAAAGCAGAACTCTGTTATTTATAGAAGAAGAAGGAGAGAAAAGAAGGAGAAAAGGATGGAAACTTGGATTCAAATCTTTAACCACCAATAACCAAGATAAATTCCTACAAGGCTATCGGATGCTTCCCCATGTCATTTGGTGTGTAGAAGAAGGAAGAGAGCAAGATCTGATTGAAATATGGTGGTTGAGGTCGATTGGATATGTGCATTGATGAGCTGAGTTTTTCCTTATTTTTGCCTTTAAATCCCACCCATTTTTGACTTTGAATATTCCAATGTGTAGCTTGTGTCGGCAGACTCTCTCTCGACAAGTCCAAGTGCATGTCAATCGGAGCTCTATAGCGAAGATACGGATGTCGGAAGATGTTAGAGCCGGATAACCACGTAAGACACTTGGCACACATGGATTGACTAAAGAAATTGGCCAATTGTTCATTTGTTTTGTCTTTTTTGCCACGTGTCATGTACCTTTTGGTTGTCTAGATAGGGTGCCCTATTGACACGCTTTGATAGGTTACGTGTGGCACACTCAAGTCTAAAAATGATGTGGCACGGTGAAGTGACTAGAGCAAGAGGCACAAGGTGTGGAAGAAAAAGGTAGGCGCGTGAAAGGGAAACAGAGGGAAGGCACCTGTGGAGGTGCACACGTAGGAAGAATAGGAAAATACTTGCAGAGGACAAGTATGGAGAAGGGGCGCGAGTGTTCAAATGAGGAAGGGCGCGTGGGTAGAAAGAAAAGAAGGCGCAGGAAAGAGCGCAAGAAAGAGGGGAAGTGCACAAGTGTAAAGGCATGTGAGGGACTTAGCTGATTTGGAAGGAAAGTCTCGTAGAGGTGCACACAAGGAATGTGCGTAGGACAAAATGAAAGTGGATGCACATGAGGAAGGCACAAAGGGGAAATGGAAGGACATAAAATAATGAAAAGGGAGAAGCAAGAAGGTGTGCAAGGGCACGTGGAGTAACTGCAACTATGCAGGGTGTCAAAATAACCATCTTGAGTGCATGCAACCTCAAATGTGAAACATCAGAGTCAGAATGAAGTCATAAGTTATCCAGATAACTAGGAGAGTTATTTGGATAACATCGGTATAAAATTCTATCTGAGAAGGTTATTTTTCACCCGTTTCAATTTCTTTCTTATTTTTTTTTAATTGTGTTCTGGTTTGGGAATTTGTCTGGGGTGTCCTGCATGGCCATGCTCTGCTATTTTCGTATGCTCAATTTTTGTTTTGCCTTTTGACTATTTTTTATTTTTCTTCTTTGTTTAATTTTTGCCACATAACGAGGAGAGGACATGCTCAAAACAAAGCGTAGATTTGACAACAGGATGCTTTTTGCCACAAGTTATGGTTGGTAAATGCTTTACATTCTTTGTATTTGTTAAATTTTCTACTAAAATTTCGAGAAGATGCTAGCTTCTTTTTCACTCCGTCTTTACACTTTTGTCTTACTTTTATGTTTATGGTTGAGACTTGCTTATCGGACATGAATTTGGATGATTCTTTTGGGGTTTTATTTAAATCTTATTTGAATGATTTATTACTAAGCTTTTTGCTATCTGGATCTCAGTCATTTCTCAAGATTGGAAGAGGGGACGCACCTGTAGATTAGTAGAGGGTTTTCTTTTCAAAGAAGGTTGAAAGTAAATTCATAAGGTATGCTGAGTCCAAACATATTGTTTTGAGGATTTAATGATTATATTAGAAATTTAAATAGTTATTTCGTATATGTATACGAGTCCATTTTTGTTTGATTTACATATTTTTAGCTTTGAGTGGGTTATACTTCCAAGCTAAATTATTGAAACTACTCTATTTTGTGCGATACAACACAATCCATGTCATCTAGTATAATGAAATTGAATTTAGGACTAAAAAAACAATAATACATTCTTATTAGATAGAAAACATGAACTAGTTTGTGTACACATTATAGTTTTGCCTCATGTTTTTCATGGACAAGAAGTTTATATATCTTTTATGGGCCACATATTTTGTTAACAACAGCCCTAGGAACCTTAAACATAATGAAAAACAAATACAAACAACAAATATGATATTGTAAACGGATAAGCATTAAGAACATAATTTCCAATGGGATAAAAGGCTAGGGTAAGCATAGAAAAATAAAGAAGATTGACATGCCCCAAACCAGTAACAACTGCTTGAGTTGCACCTAGTAAATAAGGTTGACATGCCCCAAGTTAGTGCTCTTGCTATTGCTTTTTCTCACATTGCCCAAAAGGTTATGTGGATAATAAAAATCCATGTCTCATATGACATGGACCTAACCTTGACTACCTAGTAATAGCGTGTCCTTTAGGTCCAACTTTACACCCAAATAATGTTAACCTTTTATTGTTGTTGGCTTTCTCCTTTGCTTTAGGTTCTCTCACAAGTGTGTCAAAATCTAGAGCAGACACCTTGTATTACATTGCATGTCTATATTATTTTCAATTATTTGTCATATATTTCATGTCTTAATGTCTATACTATTTTCAACTATTTGTCTTGTTTTTGTTTGGTACATTTCCTACAAGAAAAAAATATTTATTGTATTTATGATCTATATTAAATTCTCTCACTCCTACATGATAAAAAGATATGTTGAATGAAGAATTCTATATATTGACTATGCTTTACGAGATTCTTATAAACTCGGACCATCACTATATTGACTATGCTTCAAAAAATTCTAAACTTGGACCATTTAGGCTATGCTTTACAAGATTCTTGCAAACTTAGACCATCATTGTATTGACTATGTTTTTTTAGAAGTTTCTTCTAAACTCAAACCATAATCATAGTGTATGTAATTATGACATGGTCTCTATGACCATAGCATGTATAATTATGCACATAATTATGTTAATTGAGGGAAGTCATGATGAGTGTAACCCATTGCTTTTGGCTTTTCACCCTTTAGCATCTTACCTTATTGGCAAAGCTTTTGGTACCGCTAATATAAAGCACCCATCGATCATAATTATTATACACGTGGGATTATTAATAACACACACACCCAATTTCAGATTGATATTATTATAGTAAAACAAAATTTTCAACTTACGTGGTATGTTCCACTTGTTTGTAAACAACAAGAACCAAAGACTTACAACGCAGTACTTGCGATATTTTGCTCATGCCTTTATATCCCTCCCAACTTTCTATATTTCTTGATGAATGTGCTAATGTTTTTTCTCTTACTCTTCAACCTAGTCTACCTCCCTACCATTATGAATTAATATTGAGCGAGGATTTTCCTTTACGCATTTCTTTTCTTCCATTTTTGATGACTATAATAGTTTTCCCTTAATTTTGTTTCTTCATTTTTTGAGGATGATTTTTCCCTATGATGATGTTGTGGCCAATTAATAGAATGAATTTTTTTTTTTCACTTTCGCTGCCAAAATGGCCCTTTATTTATAGTTTGTAGTGGTATGTTGATGGGTTTTGGTTCCCAATATCAACCGTTAATTTCTAATTGTTGAGTATGGAGCATGGTTCTTTTTGAGTGCCATTGATTTTGGTTGTAGTGCCATCTTTTTTTTTAGTGAGTCTGATTTTTTTGTGTCTTGTTATCTGTTGAGATATTTCATCTTAAGTCAGGAGGTATATCAATGGGTATTCTTCCTAGAAGTTAAATACAACATAAAAGGTAAGGTTAACTAAATTAACATGTAAAACTAGAATAGAAAAACACCAATTTCCCTCTCCCCATATTTTACCCAAACACTTAAAATATAGGAGCCACCAATATATAAAAGAATACCGCCATTATATGGTAAAGACAATAAAAATAGCCGGGATAGACATGGCTATTGTTATGCAATACCTTATGTTTAACTAAAATCAAATTTGGAATGAGAGAAGAGTATGGAGTGTAAATGAAAAAAGCCAGTTGAGTAGTAGCTAATACAAGAACTGAAAAAAAAATTGAAGAAAATTATTCTAGCCCTTGTACATTATAGCATAAAATGACATAATCCATAGTAGTCTAGAGTATGAAATTTAAAAATTAGTCCTATTATGTGGGGGATTAACAATGGCTACTAGATTGAAGATGGAGGCAATAAAATTTCACAACCACCTATATTATGCCGGGATGATCCCCTATATTATTGTGACATCCTGAATGTCTTGAACATTTCAAGGACTTGAGGAGTTGGAGGAGACGTTCTTGATTCTTTTATTTAAAAAAATTTAGACACTTTACTTTGGAAAAAACTTGTCATTTTCACCAAAAACATTGAACCCTAATCCCGCACATATCCTAAAAAGATAAATACAGTTTAAAATACTAAATTTTGTTGAATAAAGTTCAAATATTTAAATATTAATTTTTATATAATATTATATTAGCTTTCCCCATGCCATCCCCAAAATATTGGATTTTTTTTTGTCCCGTAGATCCCATTACCCTATCCCCAAGACGTGGGTAACTATTGGAACAATTTTTCTCTCATGACCCTCAAGATGCATATGGTTATACTAAGGGATTAGGAAAATAGTTATACTAACATATCTCGATAAATTGCTTCTTGTATATTAGTTTTACTCACACAAGGTTCTAGGTTGGACCTTGCCACCGATTTTTAGCATGCTTAAAGTTCTTATCAAGGACATCATCTTTTTACCCCTCTTGATTTTATCTCTACACAAAATTGTGCATCATGTTGATTGATGGCTTCATCCTCTCATTAATTCACGCCGGATGTTCCCAATCTTCAAGTAGAGAAGATGCTTTAACACTATTGAATTATGCTTGAGATTATTCTTGTCTAACAGCTTATCATCAAAAATATGGGTTGAATGACATGGACATCACTAAGTCATATGAGTGTCATTGATTATATGGATCTTATGTATCAAGGTTGCATGGCTAGTGTCATTGAACTCCTATCGTGTGCCTAGTGTGCTTGTATTTTGGGGTTGTATCGAAACTCCCATGGTGTGCTTGTGTGCATCAATGATGAATCATTCATTGGTATATGTCATTGATTCACATGGTGTGCACATGTGGCTAATGATATGTAAACTACTATTATATGGCATGTATAACATTCTTCTATATATATGGGGTTTAATGTATAACATGTATTTCATATCATAAGTGTGTGTGTGTGTGTGTGTGTGTGTGTGTGTGTGTGTGTGTGTGTGTGTGTGTGTGTGTGTGTGTGTGTGTGTCACCAACTTGCATGGCATGGGGATAGGGTGGCATGTTGTACATTAGAAATGAGGTGCGTATGTTTTTTGGGATGGCCATAAGTGAATGTGTGCATGTCAGAGTTGAATGCACATCATCAAGGTTACGTGGTGTGGATATCAATGTTACGTGGCTTGCAAATTGGGTTTGCATGGCACGTAAGTGCATAGTGGTGTGAGAGGATTGCATATGTGCATCGAAGTTATGCACAATTGGTCCATCCTCATTGTGGTTGTGTTTATTGATTGCATGGAAACTATGCATTAAATTGCATCGTGTGCCTAATGTTATTATGCACATTAGGATTGAATGAAATGTATGCCATTGAGTCGTTACACATTGTGGATGCGTTGCTAATGTATATATCAGTCCTATGGTGTTCTTGCTTGTGCACATTATGAGGTTAATGACATGTATGTCATTGAGTCATGTGTAACCAATCCGCATAATATGTATGTTAGGGTGACTAATAAGGATTTCTTAGAATTGAGTCCCAAATTCATAAGAAAACAAGGGATCTAAACTCTTGTGTTAAAAGCAATCCACATGAATGTATAAAGCGAGGTTACCTTCACATTACGGACATTATACTCCGTTGTTGTTTTTCCACAAATTAGCTTTAGGGGAGAGGGGCTAGTAGTGGTACACCCTAAGTTAAGGGGTCCACAAAATCAATTGTTTATGATAAATTGTGATTTTTTCACTAATATGTAGTTTAGATTTGTGTTAACTTATATTTTTGTTTTTGTTCAATTGGAGGGAAACCATATTTTGAATTGATTTAAATAATATATGTAAAATGCTACAACCATGGTGGAAACCAATACTCTATATAGGTGAAATTGCTTGAACATTGACTTTTTGTACTTGTACATGGGTGAAAGGTCTTACATGTCATGATGTGATTGGCTACCTACCTACATTATTATGTCAAAAGTTACTACTACATATTACTATGCCAACTATTGGGTATTGTGTGATCAATAGTCATATCAACTATTGGACCTTGTTCACTATGGCCCCTCTCCCTAGATAAATGTAAAATGTTCATGAAAATGATATCTAACAGAGATGAGAAATTAGGTTCTCAGTTGTGAGATAAAAGATCGAGTCTTATCCCACACCAACCTACATCTAAATGCAAAAGTTAACACACAATGACTAATGAAAAGTTCTCCTAGGCTAGCTTTTACTTTGATTTAAAACGTCCAATTTTTAAAACCCAAGAGGGTTACACTGAGCTGGGAATAATCCAACTTGACATTTGAAGCAAAGAAATGACTAATGAGGCTCCTAGAAACAATTTGATTTAGATGCACCAATTTCTTAAAACAGACTTTGAGGGGGAATAAATGCAATGAATGTGGTGCATATGGGTCAATGGAAGATGCACTAAAAAAAATGTTTCATGATAGTTTGTTTTGGAATATTTGATCCTATGATATAACTTTCCTTTTTGGCCCTGACTTTCCCTAGCCTTTTTGGCCCTGTTCCAACTCTCCATCTAGGGGTGTACAAATTTTCATTACCTTTCTGGCTAACCTAGTTACCATAATTTGTTTTCCTTTTTGATATAATTACCTTTTGGAATCCCCTATCAAACATGTTTCTCTTGTTCTTGAATCGACAAACTAACAATTGTATTGAACACATCAAGGCCTACTTTTACCTTACCAAATTAAATTCGGATTCTTTTTCTTTTGTTTCATTAACTCCATACTTTGGGTTTAGCATCAAGATGGCACCGCAACTCTTCATCATGTTTTTCAGAAGTTTTGTTGTTCACACCACTGTTGAACAGATGCCTACATAAATATTGTCCAATTTCTGAGAAAAGTGGTCCAAAAAATTACTCAGCAACTCTATAAAACAAGAAAAAGTATCTGCTTCTGCATTGACCAGTGCAGTAGCACACATGATAGTAATTAGAATATGAATCAGAATTACTATTGAGATCTATATTTTCAGTGACTTCAATTTTTGAATGAAAGAAAACTTGGTATTGTATGGTTTTTTGAAAGTTGCAACAAGAAAGTAATACACTGTTAGCCAGGTTTATATCACTAAATTTAAAAAAATAGTTGTCGTGGACAAAAGTCCTATTAAGACAAAAAAAATTAGTAAATGTGTTATTGTCATGATTCAAAGTTGATAGTCTAAATTGACCTGTCGAAGAGTAGGACTGGAAAAAATTCTTCTACTTTAGAAAAATCCTAATTTCTTCAATATCCTGTTCAGTATGACTTCAAGATGGTCTTTTGATTATTTGAGGAGGTTTTGATATCTTGAACGGACATGGGGATGATGAGTCATAGGTCACTTAAAATCATAGGTACCAAGTACGGAAATCCGAATCTGTTCAGGAGGGCAAAAAAATCCAAACACCAGAATTCACGCCCTCACACACATATTTGATTTGAAATTTATAAGTATGCAGAAATTTATAAGTATGCAAAATAGTAAAAATATAAAATGTCAATAAATTTAATCTTAAATAATATACAAGGTTTTTGGGTGACTTTTTTTTTTGCAACAAAACTGAAAAAAAATAATTTAAAAAAAAACAGGTCTAACTTGGACACATCTCATCTGAGCCAGCCTGAAAATTTCAATCTGGCTGGATTTTGTGCAAGTAGAGTCAGATTTGGTAACTATGCTTAAAAATGAAGCACCTTTGGCCTTTTGTTCCAACATTTGCAAATGAGTCTTTCAAGTGAACAGGTGTTTGTATTCTACAGTCACAAAGAAAATATGATAATCATATTTATCTTACCCAGTACAGTTGCATTTACAAATTGGCACATTAAATTGCATATATAATACTCCATTTGATACATGCACACGGACTAAACTTGTCTAAATTTTGCATGCTGGGAAGAGCTAAGCTCTTAACAGATCTCATGGTAGTTTCATAGAGACATTTCCTTATGATTACCTTGCATATAAGTCATAGCTTTGGTGTTCTCTGTCATTTGCTGTTCTTTTGAATTCCACCCATCCTTGTGGCCCTGTGGGTGGTTTCCTATAAATGAAACTATCCCTCTTAAATGTTGTTTTTCTTTCTGCAGCTTTTGAGAAATGTGTTAGAAATAAAACAGAGCAGGAGACTCAAAAATAAAACAAGAAATGAACACCAACATATCTATCCAACAAAATGAGAGCTGCGGCTCTATTATAATTTATAATACAAATTGGGTAGAGCTTCGCTGCTTAACTGCCTCGGATGCAAAAAAACTAAAACATGCTTTTGTATATAGATCTTCATTGAGATGAGGCCACTTGCACACACAGCTAAACAATAATAAAATTGCACCTACAACATTTACTAAAAACTTGACTTCAAAATCTGCTTAAATCTAGAAAGTGTGCGCCCATACACATTGGGATCCTGCACTGACATGTCAGAGATCCGAAGTAGTTGTATTTGTCAACATTTAAGATAGGTAATTGGGATTACAGTCTCCAACACTCCCCTTTAATCACAAATACCTTTTTTTACCTGAGGGAAATATCTTAAATTTTATTCGAAGGGTGGATAAAAAATACATTCATCATGTACTCATGGCACAAAACAGGATATCAAAGTGAGAGAATATGTCTCCAAAATAGTTTCACAAGATTTTCTGAGGAAAAAAAGAAACAAAATCCAAAGAATGACATCCCCAAAGGGACAAACAGAAACACAAAGAGAATCCATAAACAACACCATAGAGGTCAATAGACCCCATTCCAAGAAAAAAATCCCAAGGTGGTGGTAGCAAAGGTTTCCAATATAAAATGTAAAGGAAAACATATGGACAACAGTAACTGTAGTAGTGGAAATACATGCTGAATTATAAAGTGTGCCTCAATTCAATGCTAGTGTCACCCTGAACATCCAACACCAGTAGCTTGCCAAGTCCCAAGTTTAAACCCTCCTTACAGAAAGTGTCAGCCAAGTCATTCAGTTCCTGGAATATATGAGAGAGTGATAAAGGAAAAGAGTTGGGAGTTCACCTTATGAACATGTGTCGGAGCCTGAAGTTCAATATTATGAATTACATTTTCATTTTTCATCCACCTTATGACAAGCATAGAGTCACCAAAGACCTGTAACTGAAGTGTATCCTTATATAAAGTCAGCATCATAAGAGTTCGTAATGCCATCATTTCAGCAGAGTTATTTGTCCCTTAGCCAAAATTTGCTTTAAATTTTGTAACGTGATTTTCAGAAATGAATAGTACCCCTCCAATGTTGCAATTATTGTCTTTCCCTTGACATGCGCCATCTAAAAGCCCCAAGGGATGGATTTGTCAACCAAGAATGCCCCAATTTGTACACTTTGGTGATGAACTTATACTACTGGAATAAAGCACATGACTGAGAGAAAACTTGAAAGGTTTGTAGTTGTCTGCCTTCAAATATTGTAGATTTGCGAGTCAACTAGATACCCCAAATAACTAAAAATGAGACAGGCCTAAACTTCTTCAACATCGGAATCTGGTACCATTCCTTCAAACAGAATTCAATGTGGGGACCTTGCCAAAGGTTTAGATAGCCAATCCATCATGCAATATCTCTCTAAACTTTCACTGTAAATGGACAATTAATAAAAAGATTTGATGTATTTTCTTTGCTAGATTTTTACAACATACAATGTAATGTCCCCTTCTCGGGACATTTTCCACATCGAAGATTTGAAGACCCTCAACCCAATGGGTTCGAGGAATTGAGCTCGAAAGTTATCCTAAGATGTCTATTATCTATTTGTAACCCCTTGGAGGGCTCTTTAGTTAGTTAATGTGCACTTAGGCTAGTTATCTTTATTATTTAATTAAAATAATAAAGTGCACATGGTAGTAGTCATTAAATATTTTTAATTTAATATTGTCTTAGGGAGAAAACATTAAATGATGGGTCATTGGATATTGCACCTCTTATTTCTATAAAAGAGGGGTCACATTTCCTTTATTGGCATGTTGATGAATTATTGAAATTTACTCCTTGCGTGGAGAATCTTCTCCCTACATGGAGAAAGGGATGTATGCCCAAATTTGATACTCTTGCTCTCTCATTGTTGAAGGATCTCTCTCTTGTGGTTGAAGATATTGAAGTCTCTATTGTTCTCTTCATTGTGTTGAGTGTGTTCTTGCATGGTTTATCCATTCTAAGTGTTGGCGACTTGGATTGGGGATTGTTTAAGCATATTTTTGGTATCTCAAAATATATTTATGTTGCAGATCTGATTTAGCATAATTTTGTGAGTGTGTGTGACCAGATTTGAGGGTTTTGAGAGTAATACAAGTGCTGGAATTAATTTATGTGCAAACAACAATTTATTTTGCCCTAGGCAACTTGCTATTTTGGCTATTTTGGGAGTTTAGCTACTATTGTTCTAATTTGGTTTGGTTCATCTAATTCCTTGTATTTTTCTAAGTTCGGGCATATCTCATTTGCCCAAATCGGAGTAGTTTTGAGGAAGATATGAATTTTTAAAGATTGCAGCAGACTGGGGTTTTATTAGCAATTGTTTTCAACTATGTATAATCATATTTAAAAATCTGATTTGTCTAAAAATTATTTCTGAGCAAGGGGAGTGATTTTGGAGTGTTTGGAAGCTTGGGGAAAGTCTGAAAATAATTTAAGCAAATATTCATAACCCTAGCGACTTGTATTCAGATTTTGGGGGTCTATTTGAGGTGGTTTCAAGCATCATCAAATTCAAATCTTTAGTTCTTTGGAAATGTCTTGATTTATAGAATAATCTGCATTTTATTTGGTGGGAAAATATTGAGTTTGGAGCAAGTTATCAATTTTTGAAGTTTTCAGTTGTTCTGTATTTATTTAATTAATTATTTGTCTGTTAAAAATCAGATCTAGAAAATATTAGCATTCTAATTAGTTTTCCCATCTAACCCACCACTTTGGCATACTCCAACCCCACTTTGGGTTGTATTATTGCCAACATTGGGTTATTTGAGGTCAAACTAAGAAGATCTAATCTTCCTAGGATTGATTTGGATAATTAATTTTGTAGATTTAAATAATATCCTAACAAGAGATATTACATGCAAATACTTGGACCGTGCTTGTTCCTCTTCTGGTGGATAACCTAGGTCGGGACCTTATTCTTAATGGCCAGCCACATGATTTTTTTTGTCTTTTTGGGTGGCTTCACCTTCCATATTTTTTCCCAGCACCAACACTTTTCTTGGTTCATGTCCCCCATCAAAATATGGTGACCGAACTTGAAGGTATCCATTCAATCACACTTAAGTATCAAGTTCCTCATTGATCCTAATATGTCGTCTTGTCATCCCACCTCTCAAAATATTCATTTGTAAGACCTAGAGTTGCAGCAGACCTCCATCCTTGATGCCATAAGTCTATGCTAGTACCATCTGAGATCTGATATAAAGTGAAGTATCCATGGTATTGAAGTTGTTGAATCATTTCCGAAAGCATAAATATATTGTTCCCACAACCCATGATGGCATTGGCTCCCAAATGGATCTACGAACCATTGCCAACTGTCCAAGCAAGAAATAAGCCGATGACGGGAAATGCCAACACCAAAGCCGACGGTCGTCCTCTAATTGGAGGCATTCTTAAAACTCTTAGATGTACTTCTTATCCAACCTAGGAGAGTAGAGGGAGCAATATATTTCTGAATAATAATTATTTTCCACAGGCTTTCTTTTTTTTATCAAATTCCAAAGGCTTTTGGCTGCCAAAGTTTTGCCAAAAGTATGAATATTTTTTATTCCCCATCCACCCACACTTTTTGGTTTTGCTAAAGAATGCCAGTTCCAAATGTAGACCGATCTGGTCACTTTTTCCCTTCCAAATAAAATCAAAGCCGAGTCTTCTACTCTTCTCTAGTACTCCCTTTGGAATGTGTGCCAATAAACCAGAATTTCTTCAGTACCGACTTCACCAAATTAAGTCTCCCACCCCAGAGAGCCACCTATTGCAAAAAAAAATGTATTCTGAGTTCAATCTTACCTATCAACCAGCCCCAATCCTGCTTACCATAACCATTGCGTTTTAAGCTGAATATAATTCATTCCATCTTTGAAGTCGATGTATCTGTAAGGAAAGAGCTCCTTTAGGATCTGCAACTCCTCATCCTTCAAAATGATGAAATAAACGACTTACTTAATAAGGTTGATCTCCATTCCCGAGGTTTTTCAAAAAGTTGTAGGATCTCCTGGAGTTTCCTTCCCTCCCTTACACTGTCATTAGAGAAAAGGAGGACATCATCAATGAAGAGAAGATGAGTTAGGCGTTCATTTCTCCAACATTAATCCCACGAAGAAGTCTTAATCTTTTAGCCTCCATGATGGATCTGCTTAGTCCCTCAGCAACAAGTAAAAATAAGTAAGAAAAGAGTGAACACTCTTGTCCGAGTCCCCTAGTAGCCTTGAAGAAGGGGGATGTTGCCCCATTAACGAGGAAAACAAAGGAGACAGAAGTCACACAACCCATAATCTAGTTGACAACTGGAAGACAAAATCCCACATGGATTAGTAGTAGTCTCAGGTACAACCAGCATGTTCTGTCAAAAGCTTTGGACAAATCAATCTTTACCACCATTGCAGGAAATCTCTTAGCAATGATCGAATGTAATTATTTCGGAGCTGTCCCTATGGATTTGTGTATTTGTCTTTCTTCCAGGAAACCAAATTGCTCGGAAGAGATAACCACAAAGAGCACTTTCTTCCGTCTCATTTCCAAAACCTTAGAGATGATCTTGTAGACATAGTTACAGAGGGCAATAGGTCTATATTTCGCAAAAGTTGCAGGCCTTTCCACTTTGGGAATGAGTGCTAAAAAGGTAGTGTTGAAAAAACCTTGAACATTTCCGCTAAGTCTCACCTCTTCCACCACCCACAGCAGATCATTACACAACAACTCGAAGAAAAATAAGAAAAATTCTATAGGGCCAGGACATCTATCTTTTTGCAAGGATGTTAGCACAGTTTGCAATTCATCCAAAGAAACTTCTTCAAATAATATCAGGTTATCTTCAGATGTAACAAATTGTGGGAAAAAAGAGGCCACCTTGTCAATTTCATCAATATTAACACTCTCAGGTTCTTTATACAATGACTCGAAATGGCTGACTGCCAAATCAGCAAGGCCTTAAATACAATGGCTGACTCCCAAATCAGAAAGCCCTTCTTTATACAAAACTAAAAATCACAAATCAGCTCTTTGAAACTACTCACAACCTCTCCAACCTCCTTTCGCATATCCCATATGGTATTGATCTTCTTTCTATACGAACCGATGTAAATATTTGGTGTTTTCATCACCTAATTCCAACCAAGTAGCACGTCTTTTCATTCTCCACTTTGCCTCCCGGTCGATCAACAACTTTATCTTTCTGGCCTCAAATTCCTCATCCAAATAGTTTCAATTTCACTGAAATTGCCCTCAATGTTTTCATTGAACAAACCCTCTAATTCCTTCTCAACCTCTTTTATAAGCGTGTCTCTATTTCGATATCATTTACCAGCCCATGCGACAACCTTTCTTTAGATAATTGAGTGTCTCTGCAAACTGTTTTTTGGCATATTCATCAAGTTCTATGTCATAGTGCTTCCAAGAGTTTTTGACAATTGATTGGAATTCTTTCTCCAAAAACCATCCAGAATTAAATTTGAAGGGACTAGAAGGCTTGTAATCAGAAATTTATAATTGAAGAAAAATAGGGTTTGATCTGATGTCCCTCCTACAGCCACTCTTGTCCGCACTCTATCCACACCTTGTAGGAGATCGTCAGAAATAAGAAATCTATTAAGGTTTTTTGAAATGAATTCTTTCCCACTTCCATTTCTCCAAGTGGGTCTGATGGAAAAATCAGCCAATTTTCTACCCTAGCAGCATACCCCAAACTACACTTCTATTCATAGTAAAGTTTAGGTCGCCACTGAGAATCAAACAACCGCTCCTAGTTACCTGCATAGTGAATATCTTTTCCCAGAAAGTCTGCTTCCCTTCATAAGGTCCGTACACATTCATCACAAAAATAGATTGCCCCAAGCCTTTGCTGGTGAATTCAGTGCACATTCCAGAAAAGACAGCAAAGAATTTGGTCAAGGTCAAACTCGAACGCCACCCAGTAATAATACCTCCAGACTGGCCAACTGAGTCCAAAGCAATAAAGTCTCAATCCTTCAGAGTATTCTCAAGACAACCAATTAACAAATCACCACATCCCATGGTTTTCTGAAGTAGTTTAATCTTCTGCTTCTGTAGATCTATCGTTTTGGCTAGGGGTAACCTTTTAACTTGATTCACAGTCCCCTAATATTGAAAGAGAGGACAATCATTAAGGAATATCTAAGGAGGGTTGAGATGTTTGAAGGAACCTCGTGAGTAGATGTTGTTTGCCCTGCTGAACTTCTATTACTACCATCTCTTTGGCCTTCTGAAAATGTTACTTTCTATTAACATTAGTAGTGAACCCACCTTTAGGAGTATCCAATCCCAATCCCTCGGATTGTAATCCCTCAAGGCATGGATCCAATTTGCTGGACCGCAAGGGATATCTACTTTTTCCCTTACTTTCATAAATATCAACAATGAATCCAAATACTGACCCGTTTTCAATTCTAAAACCCCCAGAATCGAAGTTCAGATCAGAATTTGAAGAGGATAGTAATTTCCCCTTCTTAGATGATGTCAAAACTGAACAAGGAAAAGTCTTTTTACCACCTTCCATGCCCTTCTGGGCAGCATGTAACAAAGTGGCAGCCTCGGCAGGGGTTGGCTAGGACTCTGGCAGATTTTGTCCATCATCTTTTGTATCATAAGCAAGGTAGGAAAGAAAATTTTCCAGATTATCTCGACCAATTTCAGAAATCCGTTCCTATGAAATGGGTGCATTTGAAGCCTTCTCCTTTTCAGCTAGGATGTCTTGTAATGGAGATAATTCCGCTTCCACCTCCAAAGCTATATTCAGCGAACGAATGTGCTTCGTAATTGCTTCTTCAAAAGTAATAGTGGGGCCGTGATTCAAAACATTTTTACCACCCAAAGGTCAACTCCCGCACAATCAGAGCCAACTTCACCCCTCCAGAATAAGTATCCATTTAATTGGGGCCACAAGATACTTGTACCCAAGTCCCGTCTCCAAAGAATGGGTCTTAGTGTGATAATCTGATTTATTGCGCCACCATTGGCAACAAATGGGTAAATTATAGCATGACCATAGAGATGGCAACGAGTGCATCTGAATGGGACATTTGAATAATTGAACGATTGGGAGTAAGTCTGACTCTCAATCTCAAACTCCAAAATATCTAAAGACCATCTCTAGTATCAATCTCAACAAGAACTTTGGCTACAGAACAGTTATGGATGGTCAAGAAAGAGGTGTCAACTCTTAACGTCCTTCCAAGTGTGTTTCCCACCTCCAAAATTCTCATACCATAACTCCCAAGGAGAGCCAGGTGATTTAACCCAAATGGGGAAACAAATGGCTGGCTCCAAGAGTGGATCAAAGATAGGATGCCAAGGTTTTAGGGAAAAATGGCAGAACCCCAGAACTGGTGGCCTCCAAGTATCTTCTCAGCATCTCGCTCTGTTTGGAAGCTGAAACTGATCCAACCTCTAGTTAAAATATGGTAAAAGGGACCATACCCTATCACAAGATGATAATGCCTTTGTAGCCAATCATTTAAGGTTGTCGAAGCAATCTGCCGTCCAAAAAACTTCCCGGTTAATGTCTTCCCTAGCAACTGAGAAATATGGTCCACATGGATGTCCTCACCAACAACAAGTTTTAACTTTGATTCCTTCCTCTTAATCACCTTGTAGCTTTTCCTACATGGATTTTACCTCTAGCAGGTGAAATTGCAGTCGACTCTTGGTACTCCCCAGTTAAAGCATCTAAATCCAGATAAAAACCAATAAGCCCAAGGCCTTTTTCAGAAGCTCCTAGTCCATAATCTCTAGCAGAAAAACAGGCAGAAATTTGGCATCATAATCCAACTCCTTCAGTGGAGAAGTAGGATTATTCTTGTCTTTAGACGAGGAAAAATTGGGGGCTTTGTAGAGTGGTGTGGGTTATCTATTTCAAAATTATTGGGTTCCAGGCATCCAAACCCCACCTCACGAAGTATTGGATCAAAACAGCCATCTGGAGTGCTGCATTTAGATCTGAAATTAACCATTTTCTTCGCATTTCGCCTATACATATTCTCCACAGGCCCTTTAATTTCTGACAACTTCCGGAAATCCACTGCTATGAAGCATAGACAAGGTATCACTCAATGAATATTGTTGAGGAGTCTCATTTAGTTGTAAACCCTCAGAGACGAAAAATTCTTAAATTAGCTGTGGGGTCCTCTGAATAATCAACCAGTTGAATTTCCTCACATGACATACTATAGGAGATTAAATTGTTTATCATCTATCCATCCATCATCCTCACATATCTCGCATGTGCACGAGCTTTCAGGGAGGTATGTATCAATGCCTAGTACTCACACGTGCCATAACTAAAGCTGCTTCTCGAGCAAAAATAATCTCAGGAAAGTATTCACATTCAGAAAACGTAATAGAGAACTATAAAGCAATAGACAGAGCAGCCTTGGGGAAAAAATCCATCAGACATTGCGTCAAACACTTGGATGGCAACCTCGAGACAGATCAGAAGCAGCATACACAAGGCACATGAGTCTTCCTTCAATTGTTGTGCTTTTCCCTATCCTTATTCCTCAGCCTCCCACGTTTGTAAACTTGTTAATAAGTGCATTTGTAACTGTGCCATCTAACAAATTTCCACATTTCATGAGCGATGAAGAACTTCATACCCAAATGCAAATATCCTAAGATGGTGTTGTCTGTGAGATGCAGCAAGTTTGCAGAGTTGGGTTTGATTGCATATTTTCAGTTTACAGTTTTGTGCAGATTTCTGGTTCTGTAGTGAACGAGGAACATAGCAAAAAGTATTGAGTTTTGTTGAGCTTTTCATTTACATTGGAGACGTTGTAGAGTTGTAGTGGAGATTGAAGGTAAGTTTTTGATCTAAGAACACCTAACCCCATCTCACCTCACCGAGTTGCACACATTGGCTGGATCTACACACAACCGAACTTGAGTTCTTGGAACTTATCCTTCTCAGCTCAGGTTGCACTCCCAAGACTCACTGCATGGATCTCACACTGAGCTCCTCGCACCCTATAAATGGATCAACTCAGCTCGGATAGTGGCATCTCAATGGTGGACCAACACATCTGCTGACCCTGTCACAGTAAGCAAGTCAAGACATGGAACCTCTCCAACCATCTCATCTCCAACATCAAGGATGAATGTACTCTACTCAGTCAAATTCTCTGGATCACAAATACTTGGGACATTCAAATTGATGCATCAAAGCTTAACTCAGATCAGAACTACAGACCCCGACTCAAAATTTCCCAACTCCAGGAAATGGATCAAAAGGCACGGAAAAGTGTTCTTCTCGATCCTGAAAAACTTCGGCATAGAACCCCCTCCGGTGACTGTAATACTATCCCATCTCATCCTGCTACAATGGTGAGTTCCATCGATCTATTATCCATGAGGTCCCATCTGGATGACAATGACATTAAACCTTAAATCAACTAGTTTTCTCGACCAAAACCACCCTTCATTCCTAACTCGAAGAGATCCTTAGAGAGATGACACATGGATAAGAGAATGAGAACCTCCCAAACTATTGCTGGACTTCCCTCAATTGTTGAATTTTCTATGGATCAATATCCATTAATATCTATTTGTTCAATTTATTGACACGTCCAAAAATTGTTCATTTATGGTTTTAACTGCTTTGTCTAAACTAGGTTCAGCCACCATGTGCACCCTAGGGAATGCCCATTGACGCGTCATCGGTGAGCGCGCTCGAGCTCTAATTTCAGTACCATGTGCGGGGTATGGGTAGATCGGAAGCTCCCAAACTATTTCGTCTTCCAGTAGCACCTGGGAAAGAATTTAGTTCATTTATGGTTGTAAACTAGTTAGCCAAGTACCCAAGGTCATGTGTCCAGGTACTATGTACTAGTGGTATGGGTATGGTACCTCACGGTACATCTAGTAGTATCGAGGTATGTCCTGGATACTCCTCAAGAAGTACCCACAATGCTGGCCGTACCCACAACGTACTCACTAGTAAAAACAACAATTTGTTAATTTTTAATAATTTTTTTGGGGGGTCAATAAAGATCAATAGATGGGATTATGTAAATGATTCAACTTTGGTAAAACTTCACAAAAGTACCTAAAATAATGGCTGAAACTCGCAACAATTGAGATGTGTTTGGGTAATGTAGGATAAAAAAACACATAGTGGTAGCATCTCCACTAACAAGTAAGACTAATGCGGGAATAATAAGAGAAACCCCAAAGGAATCAAACTTCCATATTTGAAGGGAGCTAGTAATAGCCGAATTCCAGTCAATTATGTAATTTGTTATTATTTATGTTAATAATTGGGCATTGTAATAATTGGAGTTTGAACAATGTACTTGTTTCAAGTTCAATCAATGAATATCATGACAAAATGCATTGAATTATTAATATGTTATTTGGCTATTTCACAAAATTAATAATTTGTTTACTCCATTCATGTATAAGGCTGAAATTTTACTTATTTGGCTATATATATATATATATATATATATATATATATATATATATATATATATATATATATATATATATATATACCCAAGTGCCAAGTACCCGGCCCCCAAAAATTGTTATACCAACATATTGGATCCCCTCGTGCACTGTATATCGTACCTCCGTATCGGCTACCTAGGTTGTAAAGATCCCGATCTCACCTTGGCCCACTAACTCGGTGGGGGAGTCCTTTCAATATGAGCTCGTGTTGTTACTAGGGTTTGACCAAATCTTTAACTTGGGAAGACAAGAACTTGTCGAATCTGCGGCAGTCACAATGTGGATCTATGGAGGACAAATTTATCCCTCAATCATTTTAGTCCATAAAACCACATTCTTTCAGGCATTTTGTCAAATAGTTCACACGTTTCCACATATGCATACAATTCTATCGGGGAAGATGTAGCAAAAACATCTAACATGAGGCTCTTCTCCATAGTGCTTTAGCAGAAGTCCACACCTTGTTTCAAAGCTCTTATTTAGGCACAAGTCGGGAGTATACTAGCAACAATTGATCGTTCAGATTCGTTCTTATCCACAACCCTATTCAACAAAATTGAAATATTATGTTGTTACCTTGACGATTTATTCATGTAAGAGTTCTTCTTTGATAAACCTTATACACCCCAGATCTTGTATCTTTGCATACACATGAATCTCAAGAAAGTTCTCACTGGACAGAAGGGTTTTGATATGTCTTCTTTGCATCACAAATCCCAAGTATACCATCTTTCTCTTCATGCAAAAAAATTCTTCCGAATGATAACTCCATACATCTAAAATCTATATTGGCAAGAAGGTTTTGATTATCCATTGTAAAAAAATAAAACAATTCAGGAAAAAGTGTAAAAGAGAAAATAAAATAGATTTCAATAACCAAGGTGTAGGGTTTGAAAGAATAAATATCAATCACAACTACCTATATACATGATACCCAATGCCCAAGTTTAACGTTATTTTTCCTTTTTCTTCTTTCTCCATATTTCCTTGCATATTGCGCCTCTGTTAGACTTTTCACTTCTATAGCTATAGTCGTAGTGATTACTAGAAATTTTGCTTCATTTCAGGAATTTGCTTGATTTCCTGCTTCTAGAGGTGTTGTTGTTGCGGCTACTCGGAAAAGAGCAACATGGAATTTTTTTGAAAATTAATTCTGCTTTGTAATTTCTCGCTTGGGTGAGATCTTGGTTGGAGATACTTTGCACATTTATAAAAAAATATGTTGCCTCAATGACATGTAGATTTGACTGGGTGGCATCGTTATATATGCTATGCATGCCTTTTGACATAATGGTTGTGCAAATGTCGCTTGGGTGAAAATTTCAAATAGGCTTTTGTTTACTTGTGGTGGCTCATACTATGTTTGACTGAGGCAAGACCCACGCTGCCTAGAGATATTGTGCCAGCAAACTAGCTGCACACCACACATGGGATGCGCTCTTTGTATATTTTCCACACCATTTTGAAAAGGCTTCTGACCTCCACTTTCTATTCTGTTTCTTAGCAACTTTCTCATCTGGTGACAAATTTTTCATACCCTGATCTGTGGTTCAGGAAATCCATACTCAACATTCTCCCAAAGCTCTTCTAAGCATAGAAAATGTCTCATAATAATAGACCATTTTTTTTTTACCAACAGTTAGACCTTGCAGAGACAACAAACAAATTGTCTTCCATTGCTTGAAACCACACAATAATAAAATCTAATTAATACCCAGATAACAACTTAAAAACACTTGCAAATATATCATCTACTATTGTTCACAAAATGCTTACATGTGATATAGAAGAATCACTATTCGAAAGGAAACTTGCACAAACACAAAATAACAAGACATACTAAAAAGAACTATTATGGCGAAATCACAACACCCCTAATTTTTGCAATTCAAAGGATTGAGACCGTTAGTGTGATTCATCAAACATGGAGTTATCCCAAAGTGTGGGACTTTGCAATCGGGATAACCCTCCGGAGAAGGCCGACTTCCTATCCTAACCTAGTGCCAACTACTCCAAAGTGCAAAGAGTTATAGATCTAACCCTAATCTAAAGCTTTCCCAAGGAGACAAAGTTAGAGAAAATGCATAAAATTAAAACCTACTCTAAGGGAAGGTGATGCACCGAAGGATGTTCGATAAGAAAGCTAAAGAAAAAACCTTTCGGGAAGGGGATCTAGTTATGAAGTGGGATGCAAATCGGTCAAACCAGAAGGCATTCCAAGTTTGATGTTTTTGGAGTGGCCCCTACATGGTCACAGGGACGTAATAATAACAATGCCTTCTAGCTATCTACATTGGATGGAGAGGAACTTTCGATTCCGGTTAATGAGATCTATCTTAAACATTGTTCTAGTGAAGGAGAAAAGTATCACCCTTGTAAATATTAACTTAGGATTTTAATTCCTCTAAGTGTGTATGCACATTGTCTTGTTTTAGTTTAGGTTTCAATTTCCCTAAGTGCTTTCGGCACAAGTTTTGTTGCTCCCGTGTTTTATCATTTTGCATTCAATGTGCCTCCAAGGGTGAATGTTGTAAAGTCCACTTCAGAATAGAAGAAAGCCTAGGTCAACTACAATTTTTAAATATTTTCTTATAAAAAGTGAGAGTGCAAGTAAATAGAGTAAGGTCATGGTCAATTTGTAAGCATTTGGGAAAAGATTCAAGTATAAGATCAATATTAAGTTATCATTCATAACTAAGGAATAGGAAGGCGTCGCGCATGCAGAGGTGCAGAGTCGACTTTCGGACTTAGCCGATTTTGTAGATCAAGTCTATTTTCAAAGGTTGGCGTGCGGAACACACAAAGCGATGCCGAGACTTGCGTGCCACACTTTGTCTATATTTCGAGGATCATATCGAAGCACTCTTGCATGGAAGTAATCCAAGAATAGATTCATCACTCTAGTTAACTGTAAGTGATCTATAGATAGCATACTTGCATGTATGGCTATAATTGTAAACGATGTGTGGCTATTATTAGCGTGTGACCTATTTTTGGCATAGTTAGCGGTGAAGGGCAAGTTCCCCACCCTATATATATTAGATGAATCACCTAGTTGATATACCATGTTGAAGGGTTAGAGATTCATGAGTGCATGAGACTGGATAATTGTAACAAATCCATGCGCGCATGACTATTATTGTATCAAGCTTCTGTATTGTTGTCATGTTTAATATATGAAGAATATTGGCCAAACCAAAGTGTCTTATATGTGTTATCATTACATGCTATTGATTTCTTGATGATTTATACTTAAATGCATGCCTTTATAGATCTGGTTCGGTATAACTGTGTAATGATGGATTAGTTTCTAACTATATGTCCTTATCACTTCACCATGCTACCATCCTGCTACAACAACCCTAAAGAGGGACCTGGTACCTTGGCACACTTTGGGTGAGCTCAGCCTATGCTGAGTGATGTGCCAACGCGACTAGGTGTTATCTGAGAATTCTAGGCTGCATCATTGGTTCCATTGTTGGGACCTCTTTTTCAGTTGTTTTCAGGATGGTTCACGATGAAGACATACTGGATTAACTTTGGTGAGCATTGAAGAGTGGATTCATGATCTAGAGGAAGAATACGCACGAAGGTTTAGCACTAGGATCTAGATTTAACGCACACACTTGGGTAGAGCAAGAATTTGTATGACAGTTTGTACGAAAGCTTCTTTGTTATCTTTCCCATAGAATTATACGAGTGGTTGACTGCATATGCATCTAAGTGGAATTGGAGGTATCACACACTTGTTTGGACACAGGAGGAATTTCAAACACTATATGATGTTGACTTGATCTAGGACTCACGTGGTAGATACCTAGTTTCATGGTGTTCTAAACAACTATATTCTGGAGTATTCAATTTTGACTTATTTGTGCCCAGAGGTAGCTGAGTTCCAGTTCCTACGGTATCCTAGAGGGACGTATTTGCAAGGTATTCCACTGGCGATCAAGATACTGATGGTAACGTTGAACTTGGAAGATAAGCCCATGGCAAGTTAAAAATCTCCACGCGCGGGGGTAGGAACAGGATTGGTGAAAGATGGCAGACCTAGTGGCATGACATGAGGAGGGAAGAGAGGTGGCTGAAGTATGATGAGGCACGTGTGAGAGGGGGAATTATGGAAGAAGCAAGAAGTTGCAGAATGGATGGCATTGTGGAGAGAGATGGCTCATGAAGGATTTGAGGCTCATGAGGATGAAGAAGAGCTAGAGCATCAGGAACTCCCCCATCTAGGAAAGCATGACAGAGAACCCTCTTGGCCTCACATGGAAGTGCACCAACAGATATGACCTGGGCCGTGGGCACGCATCTAAGCCAACCTGCTGACCTAGCCCTTGCGCTTGGTTTTCCAGTATCTAGTACAACAGGTAAACAAAGTTTTCATTTAGGAAGTGAAAGAGCATAAACAAGTCGACATAACAAGTACATCAATGGCAGCACAAACAACTTCATTATTCTTTGGGGGTACATTTTCAGGCTCATCATCTACACAGAATATGAGCACACCGAATGTGGGATTCACCTCTGGAACTGGGACTACTTCACAGACTGTAGGGGTCCAGTATAGTACCACTATCGAGACATAGGGAGTGCATCTACGGGCCCTATTCCACTTCAGGAGGAGGATCGGGAGGTATGGGTAGTTCTAGTTCCGGTGGTTTGGGTGGTTTTGGAGGTAGAGGAAACCAAGGAGGTTCTGGGTCGGGTGGTCAAGGCCCATGTAACAACCCCAAAACATTTATATGGAGATGTCTCTTCATCTCCCAGAGTATAGAGGTATCGAGGATGCTGCTGAACATATTCATATGTGTGAAATATTGTGGCATGTGTGAAAGGTATCATGGCTTCTGAGTGCAAGGCAAGTCAATTTGCTACTACGTTACAGGCATGCGCACACATGGTATAGGAAGTTTGATCCCAATCAAACTTGTATTGATTATGCAACATTGAAAGATGCTTTCTTAAAAGAGTTCCATATCCCAGAGTTTGAGCAGAAGAGTATAAGCACACTTAAGGATATAAAGCAAGGCACTACTGAAAGTGTACGTGAGTATGATGCCCATTTTAAAACACTTCTATCCAAACTCTCCTATGATATACATGCAAGTCAACATGCACAATGGTTTTTCGGGGATTGATTACTCCATTTCGAAGAGCACTGTCACATAAGACTTATACCGACCCACGTGAAGCATTGGAAGCAGCTCTACACGCTGAGGTAGTTGGGAGTATTGACACTGAGTTAGTCCATTCTTGGAGGCTCAGATAGCAGCTATGGTGAAAATAGTTAGAGAAATTATCAACAAACTCAGCTCATGAGATGCACTCAGGAATCTGTGTATAGATTGTGAAGTGGAAGGCCACACCAAGGATAGTTTCCCTCACAGATCTATACATTCACTATTGTTAGACTGTGAGATTTTCCATTTGAATCATGATGCTAGTCACTTGCCCCTTACTACAACGCGCGATCAGGAAGAATGTATCCTCTTTTTGTAAAATTTGTAGGTCCACGACCCATGATACTTGAAGATTGTAGATTGATTGGCCAGATCCATGATGCCATTGATATTGGGGTGCGACAGGCGAGTGTGGCTGATAGTTCTAAAGGAAAGAATGAGCATCAGGATAGGGATTATAATCAAGTGTGCACGCTATGACAGGAATGACGGAAGATTTGAAGGAGGTCATGGAAGAGGACGAGGATATCGAGGCGGATATGGAGGATGAGGCCGAGGTGGGGGAAGAGGTGAATTCCCTCGAGGAACTTGCTATACATGTGGCTCACCTGACCATTATAGGCGTGAATGCCCGCAGAATATTTCCTGTTCATTTTGTGGAAAGGGGCATAGTTATGAAGAGTGTCGGACTTGTATGAGCATCTCAATAAGCAGCACAAGCAAGAAAACAAAGGTGCAGGGATGGTTAGAATCCAAGCATGTGGTAGAGAATCAGTGGATGCCCAAGTTAACACTAGAACCCGAGGTAGTAATAGTCAAGATAACCACACGAGCTGAGGTGGCACGCGAAAGAGGTATTGCAACAGAAGCCGACAATCACTAGGGAGGAGGTTTTGCATGCTAGGTATCCAGATCCAACTCATCAGAAAGAAGTCTATCAAGAAACTATGGAGGTCCTTAGAAACCTTCAAGGTGAAATACAGTGTTTGAAAGAGCAGTCTCGGAAGTTGGAGCATAAGGATACAGAAAAGGCCCATCTGATATTGATGACATCAGAGAGGTATGTAGAATGTTGCGCCAGGAGAATATTATTCCTTTATTGGGAAATTGGTTGAAGGGGAATACTCCACGCATGGGAACTGAGACTGGAAGACAAATACTCCATGTGAATCTCCCCCGATAGCATTGACTACGACAAGGAGATCACTTTGAATGTTGTTGTGGATGGTTGGTTGTTGAGCAATATTTTGATTGACATAGGTGCGGAAGTGAATGTACTTACATTGGATGCATGGGTACAAATGGGGAGACCTCCATTGCAGCCATCATCTAATGTATTGTTCATGGAAAATAGAACAAAATCTACTCCCATAGGAGTTTTGAAGGATGCATCTATCACTATACAAGGGGCCAAGTTCACAGGAGACTTTGAAGTGTTAGCACTTGCGGAAGCAGATAGCTTCCCAGCTTTGCTTGGGCACCCTTGGTGTTATGCAAACAATGCTGATTTGAGGTTTAACAAGGGGTATATCAGCTTTGAGAACAAGGAGGAAAGGGTCATAATACCATTGACAGATGGGAAATCCATACCATATGTGGAACCTTTGAGTGAAGAGGACTTGAACAGAATTTATATACGCGTTATTCGGGACCCAGAGGTCAATGAGCCATCTAAGGAAGGAATCCTTCATTGGGAAGATTCTCAATCAATCAATGATACTACTACAAGTATTGCTTGTGATAATTGGGCTCATGGTACTTATGAACTGGTGGGGCGCGAAGTTAAGCGCATGGTTGCTTGCAAAAAAGGGTTTTCACTCTGTCCGATGTATAGGTCACTCAGTACCCGATATACTGGATCCAAAGATCTGGCTGGATTCTTGCAGGCCATGGAGGCAAACTAGGCTGACCAGATTAAAAGATGAGATATGTTGTCATATACTTTTGCATGGGACAGTAGCATGTGCTGGTGGGTGGTTCACAGGGATAATCTCTTGGAATGGGGAGAGATTGGGACCGCCTTATCAACCAGGTTTTCAAGAAGTAATGCACCTACAAAGATTTTCCCTTATCATGGTGATCAACCTGTTCAGCATCATATCCAGCAGTGTGAGAGACTCTAGATAGCAGGACAGAAGCATTACCACCCTCACTTTGGGTGCATCGGTTTTATTCTACTCTACAAGGTTGCGCGTGCTTGGTATGTATATGCTGAATTACATCACGACACTGGCAAATTGGTAGAATTTGACTATAGGGATGATCCAAACTTTTGACTTCTTCTCATCTACACCACCAGTGAACAAGGCTTTAAGCTTTATCAAGCGCTTAACCATGGGAGACAGTGGGAAAGTGGAAGAACTTATTCAGGAATTATTTGGTGAGACAGAGACAGGGGCACATTTTGAGGAAGAAGTAGATGATACCATACTACTTGAGCGTGCTTCTCTGGAAAAAGACAAGGGGAAGTTGGTTTACATAATTGATGATGAGGAAGTTGAGCACTTGGAAGTTGATCATTCACATGGAGCACGTGAGGTGTTAGATAGTGTGGATGTAGATACGCACGCATATCATGAACCTATGAAGACAACAAAGGTAAATATTGGCACAGAAGCTGAACCTAAGGAAGTGATAATTGGGGATTACTTGGTCAGAAGTCGAAGTGGCAAAGATCATAGAGTTACTTCGAGACTATGAGGACTTATTCCCAAGAGGATACCATGAACTTAAAGGCATGCATAAATCACTTGGAGAAATGAAGATAAAGCTTAAGGAAGGTGCGTGCCCTGTTAGGAAGAGACCTTATCGAATGAATCCCAATTTGTGTGAGAAAGTAAAGGAGGAAATTGACAAGATGTTGAAATCTGGGATCATTCGACCATTGGATGAGTCAGAATGGGTCAGTCCTATGGTGATAAGTATCAAAAAGGATGGTAGGATTTGAATTTGTGTTGATTATAGAGAGTTGAATGCAGCATGTGTTACAGATCCTTTCCCTACGCCATTCACAGAGGAAATATTAGAGAGTGGCTGGCAGAGATATATTCATTTACAGATGGGTTCTCAGGGTATCATCAGGTTAGGATTGCCCCGAAAGATCAAGAAAAGACCACCTTCACTACTGAATGGGGAAGCTTTTCCTATACTTGTGATGCCCTTTGGATTGAAGAATGCACCTATTGTTGTATTCTCAAGGATAGTGGTGCAAGCATTCAAGGATTTTATTCACAACTTCTTGCAGGTCTATCTTGATGATTGGACCATTTATGGGCTAATTAAGGATCATTGTGACAATCTGCTTAATGTTTGAAAGATGTAGACAGTTGAGTATCTCGTTGAATATCAAGAAGTGCATCTTTTCTACTCCCTTTGGCATACTTTTAGGACACATAATCTGCAAGGAAGGGTTGTTGGTTGATCCAACTAAAGTTGCGGTCATTTTAGGCTTGAAAGCACCCACTAGTCAGAGTGAGGTGCATGGATTTTTGGGTCATACAGGGTATTACAGGAAGTTTATAAAAGGGTATGCCAAATTTTTTGCACCCTTGGAAGAATTACTCAAGGGGAAAGGTACATTCTATTGGGGAGTCATGTAGCAGCGCGCGTTTGAGATACTGAAGAAGAAACTTACTACCGCGCCTATCTTGCACTTTCCTTCATGGGATAAACCTTTTCATGTTCATGTGGATGCCTCTGGCATGGCCATTGGTGTTGTCTTAGCTCAACCTGGAGAAGGTATAGTTGATCATCCCATTTGTTTTGCTAGTAGGAAGTTGACCCCTGCAGAAACAAAATTATACCACTACAGAGCGCGAGGCTTTGTCCATGATATATGCCTTGCACAAATTTTGACAGTATCTATTGGCCACACCTTTTGTGTTTTATACAGATCATATGGCATTGAAGTATTTGGTGAACAAGCCCATCTTACAGGGGCACATATGTAGATGGATACTCTTATTTCAAGAGTTTGACTTTACAGTTGTGGTAAAACCAGGGAAAAGTAATTCTGGACCGGATCACTTGTCTAGAGTTCAATCAGGTGAAGAAGCACAAACAATAGAAGAGACCATGCCTGATGCACAGTTGTATAGGTTACAACATGCCAATGGAATTAGAGGACATTGTTGTCTTCCTAAGGATGGGGATGGCACCAGAAGGCATGAGGTCCTTGGAGAAAAAGCAACTTGCTATACGCGTGGCACCATTCATGTTAATCAGTGGTGACTTATACAAGTTAGGCAGAGATGAGGTGTTACGCCATTGTGTATTAGAGCATGAATGAAAGGATATAATGGAGGAAGCCCATGGTGGTATTGCAGGTGGCCACTATGTAGGTGATGCTACAGCGTGAAAGATCCTACTTGCTGGTTTGTGGTGGGAAACGTTGTATAAGGATTGTAAGGAGTATTGTAAGGCATGTGACCATTGTCAGCATCTAGGTCGACTAGGACAGAGGGATGAGATGCCTTTATGACCAATTACAAGTGTAGAACCCTTTGAGAAATGGGTGATAGACTTTGTAGGGCCTATTTCACCAGCTGCGCGTAGGACTGGATCGCGCTATATCATTACTTGTACAGATTATCTTACGAGATGGGTAGAAGCAGCACCTACGAAGGACTTGTACAGTGGCTACAACAAGGGTTCTTATGGGAAAATGTTCTTACCAGGTATGGTTGTCCTTTAAGTTTAACCAGTGATAGGGGCACCCATTTTTTAAATGAGACAATCTGATTTCATTAGATGAGTTTATGGTTGCCCACCACAAGACTACACCCTATCACCCTCAGGAAAATGGAACTACTTGAGGCTTTCAACAAGATTTTGAGCCACACATTGACCAAGATTTGTGATGTGGGATGAAAATATTGGGATGAAAAAGTATCTGTTGTTCTTTGGGCCTACCGAACAACATATAAGAGATTGAACAAAGCCACACCTTTTCAGTTGGTGTTTGGCATGGAAGTTGTTCTTCCTATAGAATTTATGTTACCTTCTTTGCGCATTTGCACGTGCTTGGAGGTCTAGCTGATGAGCAAGCTTTGGAAGAATGGATTGAGAACATGGTTCAACTTGGATGAGCACCGGGCCATAGCACGATGGAGTCAGAAATAGGAGAAAGCACGCCAGAAAGCATGGCATGATAGGCATATCAGGGATAAGAAACTTGCGGTCGGACAAATGGTACTTCTGTATGACTCTAAGTTTTTGCGCCATCCAGGGAAGCTCAAGGTGCATTGGTTGGGGCCATATGTTATAACTCACATACTTGAGTCAGGTGCTTTCTAGTTAGAAGCAATTGATGGAACACGGCCTTGCCCGAGTTACTTTAACGGGAGTAGGTTGAAGCCCTACTATAAATAAGTCTTCTTGGTGTTTGTAATAAGGTAGTGTTGCCAGATAGATTAGGTTTCCCTTTCTGCATTTCCTTAATGTGTTTCTTTCATCATCACTATGCTTTGTCAATTTAGTTCTTGTTTTTGTGTAATAAGCGCGCTTGCGCATGAAGCTAACTACAATATGAAGCATGTTGATGCGCAGAGGACTACACATACTTTTAGTATGGGGTGGATTGTTGGTGACTCCCAGGTATAATGTTGTGAAGATTGGAAGGTATAATGTTGTGGATGTTGAGGAAGTAAGCTGCTAAAGGTGATTTACAAAGGATTGCTTCTCAAAAGTAACCAAGGATGGAGATGAATGAAGGAAAAGTATAACACGAGGTAAGTGGCAGCCATGATAACTACCAGGAGAAGGTGCAGTGATGAGGTACTCGGGTGCTAGAGCATGTGCTCTGAAGAGAAGTCTGTGACCAGAAGGTAGGAAGGCACTAGAAGGTTATAGTTGTGGCGTGAAGATGTACCACGCGTGGAAATGACAAAATTGAGCAATAAATGAGAAATATTTGGTAGGTGGAGGAGTAATTAATGCATCAAAAATTGAAAATCTATATAAGGATGGGATGTGAATTCATTTCTACCCTTGCAACTACGAGAATTCGATGAAGAGCTAAGTGTGAAGAGTTGAGTAAGTGATTCAAGGTGTGAAGAGGGTGAAACCAGGCATGAAAGGTAGATCTGTGTATTGGAGAAGCTTGTATCCCCATAGGAGAAGGGTTTGAATGAAGCAGATTGATAGAGCAGAGCTAGGGCACGTGATTTCATGATTACAATTTAGGGCATGATTGAATCGGGTTAGGGTTTGAAGTAAACCATTAAAGAGTTATAGAAGAAGGTGTAGAAACACAACACAAAGGGAAGAATGGCTCCAAAGAAGGAAGCAGCAACAGCAAAAGGAAAGAAGAAGGTAGTAGTGGAAGAGGAGGAAGAGATGACTCCTGAGAGCAATTTTTCAGAGATGTAGTACCCTGAAGAAGTAATTGTGGGCTAGGAATGGGATTCCCACATATGAAAGAGAAAAATAAGTGAGTACAACCACCAACCAAGGACAATCAAAAGAAGTTGGATGATTTACTTAACTCCCGAATGGACAGGTGAACTGGTGATGGGATGCCGATATATGATGATGCAGGGGAGAAGTTATTGAAAAGGATTGGTGTTTACCAATTATATGAGCTCCCATACTTGGGAAATATGCACCATTATATAGGTGGCTGATGAGCCGAGTCCATGAGGACTTCTTCTATTTTGTAGGGCGAAGGGTAAGACTAACACCCATTTTAATTACCACGGTAACAGTTTAAAGGCGATGGGTGAGGACATCAAAAATGACCTAACTGACAAGGTTTCCATATTGGAAACACACAAAGTGCTGGGATACCAGAAAGGACCACATGGAATGGACATAGACAAATTACATGATTGTCCAGTAGTAAAAGCAGCAGCACACCTGGTTACGAAATTGAATGACCAAGATCGTTGGTCACAAGTAAACTCAATGTGGCTACATGTGGCAAAGCACATGTCAGAAGGGGTTATTTACAACATTGCCGGCTTTATTGCAGAACAAATAGTAGAGGAAGCACGCACAGGAAGTAAGATAAGTTTTGGTTTTGTCTTACTTTCTTTAGTATTCATGGAGATTGGAGTACGGATGGCCCGAAAGAAAATATATGGGAATACCCCATGAATAACAAGTCTCCAGCTGAAAGATTCAACAAGTATCTATATAAGGGGTCTATGATGATGAGGGTAAAGGAGAGAGCGGAGATGTGGTATGATAGGCTCCATGGGCTTTTGAAGAGGAGTGGCACATACCAAAGGAGTTTCCCTCGGTATTGGGGAAGCAAGCTCAGTTGTTGTTTACCAGCACTTTTGTATTGCACATTTTCTGATGGTGGATGGATCATGGAGCCCCAGTGCAAACTACCATACGCATTCACATGCGGTATTTTCAAGCTTCCATTCATCGGTTCACTGATACAAGGAGGTTAGTATTTAATGCAGACAAGGTGGATTGTGAATACCACACCTTGCGAAAGAAGTATGGATATCCGGGAAGAATGCTTACAATGAGAGTATTATCTCGAGATTTTGAGTATCAAACCAAAAACACTTGTTGTTGGGGATATCGGGGCCATGCTCATATATCTCCAACTTAAACCAAAGATGGAAAATAATAAGTATGTAGAGAATGAGTTCACGCTCCCAGGACCACCAAAGGGGAAGCATACTATGGAAAACATCCGGCACCTAGGCCTTCTAAACCCATGCAGGATGATGAGGAAGAGGATGAAGAGCATGAGGATAGTGGTGGTTTGGTGCGCAGGAGGAAGCAACCATCTAGCAGACAGGAGGAGGAGCGCGTGATGGCTTCACAAGGAGAAGAAAATACTGAGGTAGTGCAGGGTGACCAAAGGTTCAGAAAGGTGTTCAAGCACACAAGGTCACAAGGAGAAGCCCAACAGACAACAAGGAAGTCACCACGACTCTCACCGGTAAAGGAACCTGAGGAGAAGAAGAGAAGAAGAAAGCTCAAGCTAGATGAAGAAGTGGAAGAGTCTGAGGAGAAAGCACTTCCATCTCCAATCCATCATAGGGTAGAAGAGGAGCCTCAGAATGAGGAGGAGGAAAAATGAATAGAGGAGAGGAAGAAAGGGAGCAATCAGAAGCTACACAAGGCAAGGATGAGGATACAACCAATATTCCTAACCTTGATGCCACCATTCCAAAAGGGCCAAGGTCCCATCGGAAAAGTGAGGACGTAAGGGTACAAACAATGGGGTATGTAGAGGACCAGGAGATGATTGTTTGCGCTCGGTTCCAGAGCACCATCACGTAAAAATATTTATTCGGATGGGTGCTTATGGATGAGAACAAGGTGACATTATGAACATGAAAGAAACTTTCATGGTCGATGCATACGCATATGGATGAACCAGATTTTGATGTCTGTGAAGAATCATGTGCATCTAGATGGTTGAAGAAGGCACCAAAAGTTCGACACATGACAATTAAACCAACTGTTATGATGGATGAGTAGGTAAGCAATGCCTTGGTGAAAGTATCTGTTGAGGTAGCTAGAAGAAACATTGACAAATCTACTACAATTAAAGCAGCAGAGGAGCTAAAAGCAAAGGATGTGGAAATAGCATTTAGTGCAGGAGAGGGATCTGAGCAAAATGAAATATGAGACTTTTGTTAGTATGGCGGAGGAAATTGGAGATGATATACTAAAGGTACACCCACATTTGGAATCACAGGTACCAAAATAATTTCCTTCTGCGATGCACTACGTAAGAACAATGATAAAATTAGTATTGGAGGATGAAAAGGTGCGTATACCAGAGCAGCCCAAGGACCCAGCAGAAGAGGTAGAAAAAGCACAGGCTGCAGTAGCAAGGAAGATTGCTACATATGAGGGCCTACTACAAGCACTCCGAGAGGAGATGAAGAAATCCGATCATGCCTTAATGATATGCACAGCTCCAGATGCGCTAATAAGGGTAAAAACACTGGTAGAAGACAATGAGGTGCAAAAGGCCATGAAGGATGACACACTAGGCGCATGCTTGAATGACTAACTATGGTAAAGCAGAAGCGTGAGGCATTGGCCGTGGCACAGGCACCACATAAAGAGAGGTTAGATGAACTTGGAAAACTCATTGCTCAGAAGATGGATGTGCTGGAAGGGATGCATACATCTATGTCAAGCATAATGCTTGTAATACAGAATGAGCAAGGAAAACTAACTCAGGATGAGCTGGAATCTATCATTGTGGATGTTCCAGAGAAAGCAGAAAAGGCATTAATGGAGTGGGAGAACTTAGAAGCAGACATAAAGGAGGAGTATCCAGAGATGATACTTCAGAAAGAAATGGAGGAGCTTGAAGCCTGAATAATTCTTTGATTCTTTAATTCTTTTCTATTCTTTGTGTAAGATTCATTCAACATTCTGTATTTCAACTATTCTTTACTCAGTTGTGGACATCACCATTGTCGGGGTGACAATGAGATTAGTGTGGGGTAATGTTGATCAGATAAAACACTTAGCAGAACTCACACACAGAGTCCACATGGAAAAATAGGATGGGATCGAAGGCGCGAAGGAATAGGAAGGCGTCGCACGTGGAGGTGCAGAGTCAGACTTTTGGGACTTAGCCGATTTTGTAGATCAAGTCTATTTTTAGAGGCTGGCATGTGGAACACACAAAGTGATGCTTGAGACTTGCGTGCCATGCTTTGTCTATATTTCGAGGATCATATCGAAGCACTCTTGCATGGAAGTAATCCAAGAATAGATTCATCACTCTAGTTAACTTGTAAGTGATCTATAGATAGCATACTTGCATGTATGGCTATAATTGTAAATGGTGCGTGGCTATTATTAGCGTGTGACCTATTTTTGGCATAGTTAGCGGTGAAGGGAAAGTTCCCCACCCTATATATATTAGATGAATCACCTAGTTGATATACCATGTTGAAGGGTTAGAGATTCATGAGTGCATGAGACTGGATAATTGTAATAGATCCATGCGCGCATGACTATTATTGTATCAAGCCTCTGTATTGTTGTCATGTTTAATATATGAAGAATATTGGCCAAACCAAAGTGTCTTATATGTGTTATCATTGCATGCTATTGATTTCTTGATGATTTATACTTAAATGCATGCCTTTATAGATCTGTTCGGTATAACTTGTGTAATGATGGATTAGTTTCTAACTATATGTCCTTATCACTTCACCATGCTACCATCCTACTACAACAACCCTAAAGAGGGACTACCTGGTACCTGATGAGTACGAGCGGGTGAATAGTGCCTCGGGCCCAAAAAGGAAAGGTCGAAACCCCGAAAGTCTGAAATTTGGACTTTCGGGTTTCGAGATAGAAATGACCGGGTTGGAAGTTAGATCTAAAATTCTGAAATCCCAAAAGTCTGAATCCCGAAAGGGTTTGGATTTCAGATGTCAAACTTAGTTTTGGGGTAAACATGGTGGGAGTTTTGGAATTTCGAGGTCCCGATTTTAGACTTTTGAGGTCTCGATTTTGGACTTTCGGAGGTTTGGAGGTTTGTTTGAGTTTGAGATAGAGGGAATTCTAAAGGTGCAAAGTCTCAAACCTAAAGTCCTAATTTTGGAATTCGGGGTTTCGAAGGTTCAGGTTTCAGAGTTTTGGAACTTTGGATCCCCAAAACACAAAATCACAACGTGAGGTCCGAATACCGAATGTTTGAAATTTTGGACTTCAAAGTTTTGGGTTTCGGAGGTTTCACGCGCCTATCGGATGAACAGTAACCCGACTTCCGAAACTAAAATTTCTAAAGTTCTGAATTTCAAAGATCCAAATTTTCGAGGTTTCAAGGCATTTTGGAGTTAGAAGAAACAGAGTCAGCAGTTCACAATTTTGCAGAAAGACACCCCGATCTTTAGATTGCCATAACTTATGATTTGGGAGCTCATATTTGCACAAGAAATGAATTTTTGGAAATATCATAAGGTCATGTACACAACTTTGATTGGTTATCTTAATTTAAGTGGGACTTAGTTCTTAAAAATGAAGAAATATAGTCTACCATTTTAGAGGGTGTCAGACTTCTCACCTACCAAAATAATGAGGTATAGGCTTCCTTTCTTCTCCAACAAGGCAAAGTACAAGGAGATATGGATTTTGTAGTGGCTCCATCATTGTTGTAGGATATTTCAATGCATTATGGAGTGTTTGAAGAAATATTTCAGATTATTCTCTCTCCCTTTCTCTCATTCTTCTTATATATTGTAATGAGGGGCTCATTTTAAAAGGTTGGACACCTTCTATATGCCCCTCCCTTCTTCTTCTTGTTTGTAAGATATTTTGTGGAGATTCCAAACCTCCCTACTAGACATTGTAATGCAAAATATGTGCCTTTGGCCCTAAATGTGCTGTATTGTATCAAATTTGAGAGAAATAAAATCATATCTGTGGATATTTAAAACCCTCTTCGTGGTCTATTACATCTTTCTAATCTTTCATTACATGTAATTTATTGTGCATTGTTGTGTTTTCATTACAATTTTCTAGTTTTGTTGTGTTTATCATACAAGTTGTTCAACATCCTTCTGGTGCATCACCTTCCCTTAGAGTAGGTTTTAATTTTATGCATTTCTCTAACTCTGTCTCCTTGGGAAATCTTTAGATTAGGGTTAGGTCTCAGAACTCTTTGCACTTTGGATTAGTTGGCACTAGGTTAGGATAGGAATCGGCCTTCTCCGGAGGGTTATCCCGATTACAAATTCCCACACTTTGGGATAACTCCATGTTTGACGAATCACACTGATGGTCTCAATCCTTCAAATTACAAAAATTTGGGGTGTTATGTGATTTTTCCATAACAAGAAATATGATATATATCAATAGATCATTAATACATATATTTCTTACTACTTTATTCAATGGTGTTTCCTCTTCTTCTTCTCTTGAATTCCTAAACAACTAGACAACCTAGCGAAAACCCAAGCGTTGGAAAGACAGACTAACAATCTGCTAGTGACTCTAGCATTGATACCATTTGTTGGAAAGAAAACAAATCAAGATACTAGTAAACAAAACAAGAAATAAACACCAACATATATACTCAACAAAATGAAAGTTGCAAGTATATTATCATACAAATTAGGTAGAGCTTTGTTACTTAACTACCTTGGATGAAAACAACTAAAATATGATTGTATGTATAGATCCTCGGTGAGATGAGGCCACTTGCATACACATAACAATAATGAATTCACACATACAACATTTACTGAAAACTTGACTTCAAAATCTTCCTAAATCTAGAAAGTGTGCGCCCATACACATTGGGATCCACAAAGTGACATGTTAAAGATTCATATCAGGTGTATTTATCAAAATTTAAGATGGATAATTGTTAGTTAGGCTTATAATTTCCAACAAATGTAAGGAACACAAAATATGACTAGGAATTTGCGTGGATGAAAACAACTAAAACATGCTTCTATGTATAGATCCTCGGTGATATGAGGCCACTTGCACACACACCTAACAATAATGAATTCACACCTACAACATTTACTAGAAACTTGACTTCAAATTTTTCCTAAATCTAGAAAGTGTGCTCCCATACACATTGGGATCTGCAATGACATGTTAGAGATCCATAACAAGTGTATTTGTCAAAATTTAAGATGGGTAGTTGGTAGTTAGGATTATAATTTCCAACAAATGTAAAGGGACACAAATAAGGACTAGGAATTTTTGTGGAAGGTGTTCAATGATGTATTGCCTATGTTACAAAAATGGAGAAATGAGAATCATGACGAAAATGGTAACTTGATGAAAAAGGGGGGGTTAGATTAGGTTTCGATAGCAAAAGTTAGAAATAGATTCCATACACATCCATATCTACTTATTTTTTGAGCAAGTCACAACACATGAAAAAAATGAAGGAACATTATATCAAGAGATGTGTAAGAATCATATATTGCAAAAAGTAAGAAGTGCATATCTATTATTAAAAATAGTTATAGTCACTTCATTAATCATCTCAATATAAAATTTAAAAGGGCTTATAAAAATATATCAATTGGTATAATCATTAGATACATAAATAAAATAAATTGTCTAATAACAATATAGAAAAACTAATATGATCTTAGTTGCACCATGATATGTTTGAAGTGGAAGGCATCTAGTGTTTCTACTTCAATTTCCTTTATTCCTAAGAACATTACATTCAACATTTGTAGCCAAAATATCTTTTGAATTGTCCTCAAGCACCTCAATTGATAAATTATCATTTCCATCATCTAATGAGCCATAATAATCACACATCTTATGAGGCCCACTCTTGTACTCAATTGAATCTCGAGATAAAAGATGGAGGTTTGAGTGAAGATAAACAAGATCCTCTTCCTTTTTACTTCCCAACTTATTGCGCTTCTTTGAATGTATGAATGAATAATCGTTCCAATTTATTTCACAAGCCAAGCACTAGTAAAATATGAAACAAAATAAATTTTAATTAATCATAAATTGATTTAAATTTTAAATAATGTAATAGTTGCATAGTTAGAGAACATTTAAAATCCAATGCATAAATTTCACTGAGAGAGGACACGTATGGATATGTGTTTAAGGGTGTGCCCCTCCCACATGACTCAAAATGTTATGATCTTCAAATGATTGCATACATAAGTAACATTAGGATGATAAAATTTTCCCTCCATCCTAATATATTTTTCATGCTCTTCTTTTATTTTTGCATGATCATCTCTCTCTTGATACCACCAATCAATATAGGTCTGTCATCCTTATTCCATCATGGTTTCTTATCAAACCACCTCAAATTAAGAAAAACAGCAACAATGTGAAGAGGGATATTAAGCATCCTCCATCTACGGTCATTGCAACAATTCTTTGTCTCTTGATGAAAAGAAGGTACCCCAAATGTCAAAATATTTTGAAGAGTCTCTCTCATCTGGTTAAGATTCTCAAAAACACCAGTCCATCCATTAGAGAGAATTGATATACTGGTGTAATACCAACTTTCCTTGATGTATTTTGGTCTAGCCTCAACTTGATATTTCTCATCATTCAAAACAAAAGTTCGAAGCTATAAATGCTAATGGGAAGAAAGAGCAAATTAAGGTTTGTAAACATATACCAAAGTAAAAGAGAGGACTCAATTAGAGAGTGAACAATGGTTGAGTACATGAAACCTGACTTGATTTCAATACCCTAATAGATACATGAACCACAAGTTAGAGGTGATATGGATAGGCCCCCTCGATCTCTAAAATAAGAACCTTCTTTTACCCCCATGAAATAATCTCAAATTGCAAAAATGTATGATGTAACCAACAAAATAATGTTGGAAATATGCATTCCATTCAATTAAGAGTTTATATTTTGGTATTTTCATGTCATTCAATATTGCTCTATCTCCTTTATGCAAAGATGTTATGTGCATGGTAAACAATGCTCCTAAGGGGTATGTGGCTCCTAGTTAGGAAAATATTTGGGCTATTATTTTGAAAGATGAGAAAACACGTGTTGAGGCTAGAACGAAAGATGTTAAGGAAAGTTGGTTCTACACTATATTATCAATTCTCTTAGATGAATGGATTGATGCTACTCATAAACCCCTAATAAACGTCATCATCACATCCTCAAAGGGTGTTGTGTTTTTGAAAGTAGATGAAAATTCTGGTCAAGTGAATGATGTGAAATATTTTATGGGTTTTTTTCGAGATGGAATTGAGCTTTAAGGATGAAAAAATATTGTATAGATCATTACAAACACCACATCAAACAATGTATTAGTAGGGGACATGATTGAAGATGAGTATCCTAAAATATTGTAGACACAATGTGTCATTCATTGCATAGATATATTACTCAAAGACTTGCATAAGGGCCTTCCTTAGATCAATTGAGTGGTATCAGATGCAAATAAAATTCAACATTAATCATTTCATGTCACATGGAATTTATAGGAAGCATGCTTCGTTGCAACTACCCAAATGTGTGGAGACTAGATTTGCTTCTTTTTTTACTATGATTGATCTCATCGTAAGAGTGAAACAATAACATAGAGGAATGAAGGTGTCAATTGAATGGGAGAGGTGGAAAATATAGATTACCCCAAACACCACCTTATGTAATGAGATTCCACAATATATTATTGGGAGTTTTTTTTTTGAAAATTATGTGAGGATCTTTTTCTTATTTGAAAACCAATAATGGGGGTTCTTTGTACTTTTGATAGTGATGAGCCATGTATGGGGAATATTTTTTAGAATCTTGACCAAATGAGAGAGACTCTTCAAATTTTACCGACAATTAAGGCACTTTCTTTTTTATCAAGAGAAAGGATTTGATTTAGATTTGCAAAGTGACCATAGATGGAGGATGTTTGATAGCCCTCTTCATGCTATTACTTTTTTGTTTAGTTTGAGGTGGTTTGATAAGAAATTGTGGATGGGTGAGGAGGTGGAATCGGGATGGTAGACCTATATTGATTATTGTTATCAAGATAAAGATGATCATGCAAAAATAAAAGAAGAGTGGAAAATATATTAGGATGGAGGGAAAATTTTCTCATCTCGATTTTGCTTATGAACGTAATCATTTGAAGATCATAACATTTTGGTAGTCATATGTGAATGACAAATGCTTTCTTAAAAACACAACCATACGCGTTCTATCTTAGGTGAAATTTATGAGTTGATTTTTAAATGTTTACTAACTATACAAATTATTATAATATTTAAATTTAAAGCAATTTACAATTGAATAAAAATTATTTTTTCACAAGTTTCTAGTATGTTGGCTTGTGAAATAAATTGGAGTGATCGTGCATTCATTCATTCAATGAAACATAATAAGTTAGGAAGTAAAAAGCTAGGGTATCATGTTTATATTCACTCAAGCCTTCGTATTTTATCTTGAGCTTCAATTAAGTACAAGAGCGGGCCTCATAAGATGTGGGATTATGGTGGCTCATTGGATGATGAAAATGATGGTTTACCAATTTAGGTGCTTGAGGACAATGTTGAAGTTTTTTTGCTTTAGATATTGATTGCAATGTTCCTAGGAATGAAAGATAAGGAGGTAGAAGCACTTGGATGCCTTTTGCTTCAAACATAACAAGGTGTAGCTAGAATCATATTATTTTTCTATATTGTTATTAGATATTTAATTTTATATATGTATCGAGTGATCATACCAATCGATATATTTTTTCTAAGCCCCTTTTAAATTTCAAAGTGTGCTTATCAAGGAAGTGATTATAACTATTTTTAGTAATACACATGCACTTCTTACTTTTGCAAAGATATATGATTCTTACATGTCTCTTAATTTGACGTTCCTTTGTTTTTTCATGTGATATAACTTGTTCCAAAACTAAGTACATATGGATGTGTATGAAATCCTTTTCCAACTCATTTATATTGCAACCTAAACTAACCCCTATTTTCCATTAGTTACCTTTTTCCGTCTCGATTCTCATTTCTCATTTCTCATTTATTATAACATAGGTATTGGTATCTCTAAAGAATTTACAATGGTATAAGCCAAAACCATCTCGTTGTGTGATCACCTTATATATTGTGTAGCAAGTTGAGAATATTTGTAGAAGTTGTTGAGGATCTCGAGGATTGTCACAAATGAAAATGCCATTGAAGGTGTACAAGAGGAATACAAGAGGTGTAGGATGCCACAAGGCCTTATAATTGTGCTAGTAATATGAGTGGACAACACTCAAGGTATATTCTTTGATCTGATTGCAATTGGATTTTTTATACTTCAATTTCAACCTTGCACTTGCTCGGTTTAAGAGTCAAATCTAAATCTATCCATATTGAACAATAAATATCGGTATCTTTTGGGTTAAGATGTAGCCCTAATAGGAAAAGTTTGAGGGTATAAGGATTAGTTGTTGTGGCTAAAGACAAATCCCCAGAGGATAAGCTCAAGGACCAACTTATCGTCCCTTCCAATGTGATACAAAACCTTAGGAGGGTAAACTCAAGGATAAAGGGTAGTACATGTGTGTTTATAGGTTACTGAAAGGGAGTTTGTAAAATTTATTAGTCTCTTTGGAAATTTTATTTCTATGAGCCTCCTAGGTTCTTTTTGGTAAGACACAATAAGAAAAATTGTTTTGAGCTGAAATTTGATTTGTAGGGTCTACAGTCCACCGATATTTAACTCGAGGACTGAACTAAATCTTCATACAACAAGTTAAATTCATTGATTTGTCAAATACCAAGTGCTCCTTCTACCATTTTCTTGATAAAAACTTTTGTTTTATCGGGGTAGTTAAATGCAATTAGTTACCTTAGGCTTATTCAACCCAAGGTACTATAGGTTAACTAGGGCTTCTTCATTATATGTCTACAATTGGAAATTTTGACTAAAACAAGTAGTCATGTGCAATTCCAACTCTTCAAATCCCATTGGTTCAAATTGTTAGGATCAAGTCCAAAGAGGGTAGTAGTATAATGAAGCCCCATATTTCTCCCCTAGCAGTGAAGAATTCAAAAGGGAAGTGCAAGTGGAAGAGGAACAATGACACAGAACATCTAATGTGGTTAGTTATCTTGCATCAACCAAAAACATGTAAAGTGTGGGTTGAGTGAATTGTTTGTGTGTATTTAGTGTAGCATTGTGCAACTCGATCTAAAAGGATCTAGGGACAATAACATGACCTCAACAAACTCTAAGGACCAAAAAAGAAGCTGGTTTTAGCTAGCGATGACGTAAAATTGAGGGTTTTAGCTAAAATTGGCAACGAATCCACTAGACAACATTAAGTGGCGTTTTTCCATAGCCATGCATAGTTAGAGTAATGGTCTAAAACCCTTTTAGATCGACCTCAACATTATTACAGGATGATTACATCCTATATCTATGGGTCATAAAGAAGCCAAGCCTTATATTCTTCACTTTAGCCTACAAAGATGTAACTTTTAGGCTTTTGCTTCTTATGATTTTCTCATCTTGAGTGTTTCAAAGAATCTTGGGATTTTGAAGAGGCACTTTAGAAAGTTAGTAAATAGAATAGATATGAGACTCATTGGAGTGGAGTTGTAAAGAGAGAGAGTGGAGAAGAGTGAATATTTGAATCAAGTTCATCGAGGCATTGTCATTGTATTGTTTTTCATGATTCATCCTTGTAGTATAGTATAGGGAAAGTGTGTTCGTTTAGCTTCCGTAATTTTTTTATCGAGAATTAAAGTTTTTTTCATGGTCTCTATTCTTTTCATTTGCATGTGTGTGTGTATGTATAATTGAGTGAGTTAGTCCAGGCTTCAAGGACAAGGTAGCTAGTAACTTGCCTTACCATCCTTGAATGCATCAAAAACCAAGTAGAAGCCCTATGATCTTAATGATTCCTATAAAAGAAGTAACTCCTCCAACACCACCATTATCTACTAGATACATTAGTTTGGAATGAAGAGATGTGTGTGGATGCCTCATCTAAAATAAACATGAAAATGTGTCATAGAATTTAGGGTTTCATAGACCATTTTACAAATAACATGCTTAGGAAAGTTTTGAAAATTGCATTTGGTGTTTATATCTTCTATGTTCAAGAGGTAAAATTTTCATGTTCAACATAAAAGGTTTGTTGAATAACATTTGTATGTTGAAAAACCTTCGAGAAATATTGTATCTTGAGGATGCAATTGATGGAGCCAAACAATATAGAGCTTGAATTCCATCCAACTCGTATCTTGATTTTTTCTAAAAACAAAAACAAAAATGATCATGAAGTCATATTATGGAGTGATTAGGATGTGATACTAAATTTGTGGTAGTACTATAAGATGGGAAGACTTGAAGAGAAGCCTCCATAAGAAAAAAATATAGGAATTGTACTTGCACATGAATACAGAGGATTATATTCCAAAACTTGGAATGTGTATTAAAGTGAAAGAGACAAAGTCTATAGACAAATGCTCCCTCTCAAACATTTGATACTTTATCTAACTTAAGGAGTTCACATTTAATGGACGGAATACTTAATATCAAAATAAATACTACTTACAATGAGCACATCTCAACATTAATACTATAACTAATGCTCATCAATATTCCTTATATCAATCCTTGGATTAAATTGAGAACCATTGCATTGTTAGAGATCACAAGCAATGAGAGGGGGTGAATTAGGTGGATTAGAACCTTTATATTTTAATTCCAATTTTAATCCGTTTAGTGATGTGTGACTTTAAACTATGAGTAGTTAATCAAACATATGCTATGTAGAATAACATAGTACATGGAGAATAATGTGGCAAACCATTTCTAGAGAAAAACCACTAAATCGTTGCTTATATTACAAAAAGGAAAGGACTTGCAATAATATTACCCATCCTACAAATTTTTAGTTGAGCACCCACTCAACAACCTTTAGCAAACACCCACTTGCAAGGAGCACCTACCCCTAATTTAATCAGCTACAACTGATATTTTGCAGGCACCAACCCACAAGGAGGCTACAACCCCCTGAAAATTCTAAGCTACAACTTAGACTTAATTTACATGCAAATTTTGATCATCTAGTTACAATAATTTCTTATACAATGAAGTATGATCATCTTTCGGATTCTGTCTATGATATTCTTTTCACTCTCTTTTGTTTATCTAATTTGATCCTTTTTGCTCAATCAACCTTCCGCCTTGGTGCTCTTCTCATTTGATAAATTTTTATCGCTAGTCTACCTCCCTCTCTCTCTTTTATTTTTGTTTCTTTTTCTTAGCTTGATTTCATATCCTTCTTCCTTGTTATGCTCTTCCTTAGATCGAATCCTTCTTTTCTTGCTTGACCAATAACTACAAAAAATGGCTACAAGTTCAAAACTATAAACACAATCGACCCATTCATTTTCATTGATTTGTGTGTCATGCACCTTCCTCCTCCTTCGCCTAAGAATCCAGGACTATTAAATGCATACAACTAACTCCATATTTTGTTCCTTCTATATTTGGCTTGATTACATTGTTTTCCATGCATGTGCAAGAGAAATTTAATATTTGTGCCTAAAATAGATTTTCCATCCTTTTAAATTTTGCAATGTGACCAAGATCAACAAGCCATTTTCCTTCTCCAATATTTTATTTCACCTTAAAATTAGGAATCTCATAGAGAATTGAAATTATATTTTCCCAAAGTCAATAAACATTAAATACTTGTAGCTGAACAATGAATTTATTTTTTTTTGTGGAGCTCAAGTCAGTGCACCTAGCTCGTAGTCATCTAATAATAAAATCACCATTGATTTTGGAGACTAATATCTTATTTGACCATGTTTAAATCATTTACATTGTCCTCGAACCATGTCTAATCTATATTGTTCAATTTGTGACTTCCCTTTAGTTCTTTGACCTTTTCCCTTGTATCGTGGCTCTTTTCCTTGTCAATGGACATTTCTTCTTTCTCAATAGCTTTTTATTTATTCATGGATTTTATATGTATATCACGGCTTTCCTAGTGCTTCATAGCTTTCCTCCTTGTTCATTCCTTTCCTGGATGTGTTCCATGTCCACAACTGTATCCTTTTCCTTATGGCTTCTATAGTTCTACGTGGATTTTTCCTTTATGCATGGCATCCTTAATATTTCCTTTCTCCCCATGGCTTTTCCTTCAAACTATTCTTACTTATGCATCCTTCTACGTCCTTACCATTCTTCACTCAAGCGGCTTATCCTTTGGCTCCATTTTCTTTGAGACTTCATTCCTTTATCTACGCTCTTCATATACCTTCCATGAATTCTTCTAGAGTACCACGTGGATTTCCACATACTTTGGAGACAACTTCAAGACTTATCTCTATTTCTCATCTACACATCTTGCACACAAACTGATTAAGTCCCTTAGAAGTTATCTTTGATCATGTTGAAGCCTCTATAAGCCAACACTACCCATCAATCTTCGTATTTATTCACATGCTTACTTTACCAACTAACTTATTTGCCATCCATGCCTCTTGAAATCAAATACTTTTTCCATCAATGAAAACACATATGATAATGAAAAATATGCAAAAATCTCCCCTTTTCATTGATGGAAACACCTCAATGCTTTTATATCACAAAACCAATTAACTCCTTTTGATGGTAAAATTCTTGCATACCTAATTTCTGTTTTTAGTTTTTATCCTCTATGGATATGACTTGGCTAGTTCCATCATTTCTCCCCCTTTGAATGTATACTCCACAAACTGATTTTGATATCCATTATTATATATTTTAGCTATATGTATAATACACCTTAATTTATCTCACCACTTTGACTTTATTCAGCTTGGTTTTTCTTTCATCATCTTCTCTCCCTCTTTAAAACATTGAAAAAAGAGCCAACTAGGCTTCTTATAGTTGAATATTGGTAATCTAGATAAATCATGTTCTTACCTTAAGAATCTCCCCTAGGGATTATTATTCGATCCATCTGTCTCCGGTGTGTCCACGCAATGCTCCCCTAAGTTGATGCATATAGTAATAAAATTTGAGCTAGAGGACTAGCTTCCCCTCACATTGGAACTGATTAGGAGCTGATAAAACATGAGAATGCTCCCTTTATTTTCTACACACCTTATATTTGTTGGTAGGATTAGAATGACCCCTAATTCATTTCTCATGTGTTCAAATGTTGCTCTTGGTAGCAGATTGGACATTATATCTGTAATTTCCTTTTAGTGCTCAAATATTATGACTATCTTCCCATCATTCACTTGTTCCCTCAAAAATTATATCTTATAGGTATATGCTTAGTGTTTGAGTGGAACATTGGGTTCTTGAGACACTTATTGCACTTGTATTGTCACACAATAAAGGAATTGGATTTCCATATTTTACCTTGTAGTCTTCCAATGTATGCTTCATCCATAGAACTTGAGTGCAACACATCGTGGTCATTATATACTCTACCTCACATGTTGAGAGTGCCAATGATGACTAATTTTTACTTAGCCAGATACTAGACAATTTCCATCAAAGAATGCCCCTCCGCTTGTGCTCTTCTTTTCATCAATGTTGCTTTCCTACCCAATCTGCATCTGTATATGCTTTTATGCTGAAGTCATTGTTCTTGGAGTACCATAATCCATATTCAATTGTGCCCATTAGATATCTCAAGATTCTCTTGGCCACCTTGAGGTGTGTTTATCTTGGACCTTCTTTAAATTTTCCCACAAGGCCTACCATTTGCATGATGTATGGTCTTGATGCAGTGGAGTAGAGTAGACTACCTATTATGGATATGTATAGTGTTTTGTCTACTTTTGGTGAGTCATCTTATTTTCTCATCTTACATCCTACTTCCATTGGTGTTCCTATAGGTCTGTAATCTTCCATCCTAACCTTTTCATCATTTATTTGATATAATTGGTTTGGGATATGAAGATACCTTGATCTGATTGATTGATTTGTAATCCTAGAAAGAATGAAAGATCTCCCAACATGGACATTTAAAACTCTTCTTTCATCATATCAACAAACTCATAATTCATTTTTCATGATCTCCTCCAAATATGATATCATCCACGTACACAATGACAATGAGAAAATGATCTCCTTCTTCCTTGATGTATAGATTACTATCAACAACACCTTTCTCTCTAATCATTTCTCTATGAGGTATGAATCCAATCTACTGTACCAAGCTCTAGGAGCTTGTTTGAGTCCATACAAAGCCTTTTTCAACCTACACACATAATCTTTATCTTCAATTAGTGAGAAACCATCAGGTTGTTTAATGTATACCTCTTCATTCAGAAAGTTGATTTAACATCCATCTAAAACACTTTTTTCATTTTATATGTCGTAAAGCCAGAAATACTCTTATTGCTTCCATTCTTGCTATGGTGAAAATGTTTCATCAAATTCAATTCCTTCCATTTGCACATATCCTTTGCATACAAGTCTGGCCTTACTTCTTCATTACTTCTCATTTCTCATTCAATTTATTTTTAAAACCCATTTGGTTCCAATTACATTCTTGTTCTATGGTCTAGGTACTAGCTCCATGTATCATTATTTTCAATTTTATCTAACTCTTTCATTCATCGTGTCATCTACCTAATGTTGAGCCTTGCTTGCTTCTACAACATTATTGGGTTCTATACCATTGACATGAGTGTTATGTCTTCATGGTTCTACTTCTCTCTTAGCTTTCTTCTTGTGAGAATTCCACCATCTTTGTTTCCATTGATTTGATTAGAAGGATGGTCCTTTTTGAATTTCCTTGAGGGTACCTTAGTGTCTATTCTTTCTTCCTCTTCATTTGATTCTTCACATGGATGGTCCATTTCATCCCCATCTTCTTGTTTTCATGTTTGATATTATGGTGAGTGTTGGACTTGGAAGTTTCATCTACCATCATGTTTGTTCTTTCTACGATCATTTGCAACATCTTATTGTAGCATTTGTAAGTTGGTTGATTGTTGAATATCCAAGGAATATGCCTCCATCACATCTAGAGTCAAATTTTCCCAAGTTATATTCATCTCTTTTGATATAACAGTTGCTTCCAAACACTCTTATGTGTTTCAAATTTGCAGACCTATCCTTCCATAGTTCATAAGGTGTCTTTTCATTATTTATTCTCAACTCACCGTTCTATTCGTAATGTAGACCGTGGTGTAAACTGCTTCACTCCAACATCTTTCAAGTAATTTTGATTCATTCAGCATCGTTCTCACCATTTCCCACATAGTTTTTTTTTCTCTCAACAAATCCATTTTTCTAAGGTGTTCGGTGGCTAAAATTGTCTTTGATTCCTTATTCTTCACAAAACTCATCAATTCATTAAAAAGAATTCTCCACCTATGTCTAATCTTAGGCATTTTGTTTTTTTTTTCATTCTCCACTAGTGCCTTGAATTTCTTGAATCTTTCTAATGCTTATGAATTTTGCTTTAAACATGTTACCCATGTCATTCTGGTGTAATCATCTATTAATAACATGAAATACACTTCTCCTTATACTTTTTAGTTCTTGTAGGACCACAGAGGTCTATATGAATTAATTCCAGAGGTTTAGTTGTAGAGTATTCCTTTGGCTTGAATGATCTTCTTGTTTGTTTACCATGTAGGCAAGCTTTTGCAAAGAGTATCTGTTGTTTTATGATTTTTGGAATATGTTTTACACACCCTTTAGCACTAAGTTTTACCAGATTCTCAAAGCTTACATGTCCTAACCTTCTATGTCATAGCCAGTTGTAATCAACCTTACTTGTGAGGCAATTTTCATTATTTATTTCATTTAGTACATACATGTTGTTCTTGGTCCACTTAGCCTTTGAAATTTATTTCATGTTTTTCCATTTATAATGTCACAACCTTTGTCATGGAATATTACATTGTATCCCCTTTTGCACATTTGACTCACACTCATAGATTATGTTTGAGACCTTCAACATATAGGACATTCTTTATGATGGTATTTCCATTATCTAGACTTAGAGTTCCTTTCCCAACTATGTTTGTTGAAGTTATTATCACCAAATCTCATAGAACCTGATGCATTGTTTAAAAAAATAATGAACTTACTTTTGTCACTTGTTATATGGCTTGAGCATTCACTATCTAGATACCAGATTTTATCTTCATTTTGTACATGAAATGTGGTCTATATGATTGAGCATGACTCTTTTCTCTTGTTCTCATATTTCTTTGCAACATATACCCACTTATTTTGCTTAGGCGGCTCTTGTTTTTTTGTTGAAACCACATGAATCTTCTTCTGATAATGGTGATGGACATCATTATAGCTCAATTTGGTGTAAGATGGGCCAAAGTTTCTTCTATAGCCTCTAGAGAATTTTCTACACTTAACAACCTTATGTCCAAATTGATTACATGAATAACAATAACCATAAAAGGAGTGTGTGTACCTCATAGCATAGGTGATTTCGGGAGTATAATTCCTTTTCACGGAATTGATAACTTCCTATTTGTGGTGGATGAGGTGTTAGTTGATGTAGTCTTGTTTTCTTCATTATTTATAGGCTTCTTTTCTTTACTTTCTTATTTGAAACCAATTCCAGAATTTTCATTTGCATCACATTGGCTACTTAGTATATCTATCAAAAACACTTAAAACTCTTCTCTATCTTTTCATACACTATAATATTGCTTCTCATTTTGTTCCAACTCAGATTTTAGTTGCTCCAGTTTCGAATTCAGTTTAATGCATTCATCTTCCTTTGATTTTTAGGAGTTTGAAATATTTTCCATCTGTGTTTCCAATTCCTTAAGCTCATTAGCCTCTTCTTCTTCTCTTTGAGATTGTCTTCCTTAAAGATGCAGATTTTTTCTTCATAATCCTTTAATGTGCATCTCATCTTCTGATTATTTTTCTTGCACAATCTCAACTCTTCAAGAGCACACACTAGTTCAACCTCTAGATTCACTTCATCTTCTTCTTCATTAGAGTCTGCATAGTCAGTTGCATTCTTCCCTTTAGATATGCACTCTTTAAATGCATCCATGGCCATAAATAGACATTTAGAATGATCTTCATTATGTTCATTCTCAAGCTTCTTGGTTGCTAGAATTAGAATCACTTGATTCTTCTTTTGAATAGAAGTTTCTTTTATTTTTAAAGAGATTTTTATTGATATTTTTCTTCTTGTACCCAGTTTATTTCCTGTTGTCCTCTTCATGTTTAGGCTGAGATTCTTTATTTTTATTTGGAAATTTTATAAAGAAAGTGACCTACTTGTCTGCATGAAAATAATTTGAAAGAAAGTTTACCTTTATACTTACCTAGAACCTCTTTTCAGTCTTCTTACAAACATTGCTTCAATCTTTTCATCATCCAACTCATCTCCTTGAAAAATAATTCTTCTTCTTCTTTCTTGGACTAGGTTTCTTTCTTGACCTTGAATGTTACTTATTTCTTGGTAGTCTTGGATCTAATAGTCCTCATCTCGTATGTTGACAGAGTGCTTTGTAGTTCATCCATCATGAGAGTCTTCATGTCTTTGGCTTCCTCTATGGCTGAAACCTTTGCATCATACTTCTAGGGATCTCGGGATCTTAGAATAAAAAATAACAATTCTTCTAACTTCTCTCCTAGGCCTCTGATCATATTTATAACTTCATCTATTATTTGCATGTAGGACGCTATGATCTCATCATCCTTCATCTTTATATTCTCGAACCGAGCTCTATAAGTCTGTAATTTTACTAGCTTGAATTTCTCACCACCTTCATAAATACTCTGCAGTTTGGTCCATATTTCCTTTACTATTGTGTAATGCATAACTTTGAAAAATTCTATTTCAGTCAGGCCACATAGAATGGCGTTCATAGCTCTTGAGTTGCATTCACATTTACCCTTATCTACTGAAGAAGTAATTGGAGTGGCTGGAGGATTGTATCCTTTCTCAACGCATTCCCAGATATCAAAACCTAGTGACATCAAATACATGTTTCATCCTTATTCTCCAGAATGCATAATTTTTACTAGTGAAGAGAGGTGATCTTGATCATGATAAACCACCTTGTGCCTGATTTGTTGTCATGCTTGTGATAGGAGGATATCCTTGAAGATGTTAAGATTATGTTATAAGGACATTTCTCTATGATACCAATTATTAGAGATCACAATCATTGAGAGGGGGTGAATAAGTGTGAATTAGAACCTTTATATTTTAATTCCAATTTTAATCCCTTTAGTGATGTGTAACTTTACACTATGAACCAGTTAATCAAACATATGTTATGTAGAATAACACAATACACAAAGAATAACATGGGAAACCCTTTTGGGAGAAAAACCCACCTAAACCATTGTTTATATTACACAAATCAAGGAATTGCAAGAATATTACACATCCTACAAGATTTTCAGTTGAGCACCCATCAACAACCTTTATAAAACACCCACTTTCAGGAGCACCTACCCCCGATTTAATCAACTACAATTGATCTTTTATAGGCACCAACCCATAAGGAGGCTACAACCACCTAAAATGGTAAGCTACAACTTAGACTTGATTAGCATGTAAATTTTGATCATCTAGTTACAACAATTGCTTATATAATGAATTATGATCACCTTTCTTTATATTTCTATGCTCTTCTTTTCATTCTCTTATGCTCTTCTGATTCATCCCTCTTGCTCAATCAACATGTTGCCTTAGTGATCTTCTCATCTGATAAATATATGTCTCATCGGTCTACCTCCCTCTCTCTCTTTTTCTTTATGTTTCTCTTTCTTAGCTTGATTTCATCTCCTTATTCCTTTTTCCTCTCTTCCTTAGATCGAATCCTTATTTTCTTGCTTGAGAAACAACAACCACCAATGGCTCCAAGTGCAAAACTATATACAAAATCGACCCATTCCTTTTTTCAATTTTTGTGTCGTGCACCTTCCTTCTTTGTCACCCGAGAATCCAGACTATTAAATGCATGCAGCTAACTCCATATTTTGTTCCTTCTATATTTGGCTTGATTACACGTTTTTTCATGCATGTGTAAGAGCAATTTAATAGTATGTACATAAAAATATATTTTCCATCCTTTTAAATTTTGCAACATGACCAAGATCGTGATCCATTTTCCTTATCCAATATTTTATTTTTCCTTTAAAATTAGGAATCTCATAGAGAATTCTAATATACTTTCCCAAAGTCAATAAGCATTAAATGTTGGTAAGCTAGAATAATGAATTTCTTCATTCTTTTTGGAGCACAAGTCGTGCACCTAGCTACAATCATTTGACAATCGAAACACCATCAATTTTGGAGACTCATATCTTACTTGACCATGTTTAAATCATTTACATTGTCCTCGATCCATGTCCAGTCCATATTATTCAATTCGCGGCTTTCCTTAGGTTCTTTTCCCTTTTCCCTTGTTTCGAGGATCTTTTCCTTGTCCCGTGACATTTCTTCTTTCTCGGTGGCTTTTTAGTTGTTCGCAGCTTTTATATGTATCTCATGGCTTTCCTAGTTCTTTGCAACTTTCCTCCTTGTTCATTGCCTTTGTGACTTTTTTATGTCCACAATCGTATCTTTTTCCATGTAACTTCTATATTTCTATGTGGATTTTTTCCTTTATGCACGGTATCCTAACAATTTCCTTTCTTTGTGGCTTTGCCTTCAAACTATTCTTACTTTTATGTCCTTACCATTCTTCACTCACAACTTTTCCTTTGGCTCCATTTGCTTTGACAACATCATTCATTTATCTACGATCTTCATATACATTCTCCTTCTTCTAAACTACCGCGTCTTTCCATAGAGTTCGAGGGCTACTTCAAGATGTATGCGGCTATCTCTTCATCTACACGGATTACACACAAATTGAATAAGTCCCTTAGAATTTATCTTTGATCATGCTCGTTGGCTAGATTTTATGCACAACATAAAACCTAGGAAATCATGAGATAAATCTCCCTCATTTAACGGTGAGGCTCCCATGTAAGATGTTTATCAATTCGGTAAGGGTGAATCCTAATAACTATTTTCAGGGGTTTTACTTTAATTCCCATAGCTCGTGAACCACAACTGGGTAATTTTGCAACAAGTAAGCAGCTGTGATAAAACTAATTGCAGAAAAGGGGGAAAAATAGAAATTTAGGAAAGAAGAAAGAAGGGTGTGCCAATTTGACCAATAGCTATCAGAGTTGGTCTCATCCACACAAACGAAATAAACAAATAAAACACAATTTTTAGCAGGATGGGAAAGAAATAACTTCTAACCTAGATTTGAGATAACACAAAGTTTATCTAAAAACCTTTGAAAGAAGAATTCAAAAACACCGTAGACACAAAGTTCTCCAGAAATCCACCTTTATTCAATCCCAAGCCTCTGCAACAATCACACCAAGGGTTCCAGCACAAAGTCTGACAACTCAAGAATGCTCCGGTTACAAAGCTCTTGCTAAAACAAGTTCTGATAAACAAGATTGTGATTCTTTAACCCGTAGGCTCTTCCTCTATTTATAGTGCATAGAGGGCAATTACAAATAGGAAGCTTTCAATGAATTTCCACATGTGGAAGTTATGAAAAAGGGAAGCAATTGGTAGTATTTTCCCTATAATTTCTCATTACATGACATGCATGCTTTACAACTGAAAATAGAACCTTCTATTTTGCATGTCTACCACCTATTTCCAAGTAATTGACTTCTTCCAGTAACTTGAAGTAACGACTTTTAAATCCAATTACCTAAGTTTTACAATTTTAATTGATTACTTAATTACTTTTTCGGAGAAAAGAAGTTATTCCTCTTTAACACTCTCTATTTGATTCTTCTTCCATACTCTGCATGTTGATTCAACTTGTATTGCACCTCTACCTCATTCACTTTGGCAATGAATGATATCTTTGTCTAGAACTTGAGAAGCTCTTTCTCCCATATGTTGTTGACTCTTTGCCTTTGATTCTCACCAAACTAGATCTAGGAGTAGCCGACTATGATTTCCTTATGGGTGTTTCCTCTGACATGTCTTCTCCTCTTATCCTTGAAGATTTTGTAGTTCTTCTCAAGTATGTGCACCAGTGAAATGTTTTCCGTAAACAATTCAGAAAAAACTCATCACCCTTTTATTTTTAATTGCATATGAGCAATTTTGAATTTTGGAAATCACTCCGGGTGAAGGTAAATATAAATAGGCTCAAATATGGGCTCAACTGGAGACTGGAATCAACATGCATGGGCTTTTAGAGGGATCAACTGGAGATTTAACATGCATTTTCATGGGTTGCGTTTGGAATATAAGAAGCAAGCTTTTAAAATTACCAACAAAACCTAGTGAATTTTCACTTATTGCAAAAGTGTTGCGTTGAACTTTGAAGGAAGAGAGAAATTTGCACTTCAATGACTTGCATGGGAGATTTGCGTGAAAAATAGCAAGGGAAGGCAACATTAAAAATAGAGATGGAAGGAACCTCTCAAATTCATGATTTGCATTTTAAACTTTTAGCCTTGACTCTTTAAAATTGTGTGAAAATTCGGTAGGAAGGCAACATGGAAAACATGAAGGAAAGGAAGCTAATATTCACTCTCCGACTTTGCAAACTCCTTTAGAATTGAGTGAAAGGACATAAGTCATGACAACGTGAAAATAAAACCTGAAGGGAAACTTTAATTTCCACACTTTGCACTTGGAATGACTTCCCAAAACCGTGACTTACATCAGATTTTCTTTTAGCTTTTGAGTGAAACTTCATAAATCACGACAAGGTAAAAAATAGACCTAGAGAGCAACTTCTATTTCCAAGATTTGCATTTAAACTCTTTCTTTAAAATTTTAGTGGAAATCCAAATGGAAGGGTAGCGAGAAATTAGAAAGTGCCAACACAACTTGCACTTTTACACTTTGGTCTAAGAAGCATTTTTTTCCATTTTTGGATTTTGGTGAAGAAAATAAAGGCATAGTGGTGACCTCGAGATTACAACCTAAAATCTGGTACTAACCCTTTTAAAAAATTTGTTCTTTTCAAAAGTAACAAGTTTAGAATTATTCACGATCTCAAAATCGAAGACTTTTAAATACTTTTAGCGAGCGATGGAGATAGCGAGCGATGGAGATAGTGATGGAAGTACAGTCAGTGCGGTTTCCACTATTTTGGCTGCAGAGTGTCTGCGTTCTAGGCCAATAATAGCTAAAGAGAGGCTACTTACTGACAAGAATCAGACGGTTGAAAAGCTGCAAATGGAAAAGGTGGACATGCTGGGATCCACACCTTTGGCCTGGAACAAGATTCTTCAAAACCCTAACAGTAAAGTGGGTCCACAATCGGCTGTAAGAGGATAGTTCACGTGGGAAAAGAACAATGAAGGTGCTACCTATCTAATGGTCCCAGATGGATGCGTGAATAGGGCTTTGGACAAAGCGAATCTCTCTCTTGTTGGTAAGTTTCTAGGCTCCAGACCTAATATTGATTTTATTAGAAAATGGGCTATTAGAAAGTGGAAACCTAAGGGAGATCTGAGTATTACCATCATGCCATGGGGTTTTTTTGGCAAAATTTAATCAACAGATCTGATTTGGAATCGGTGCTTCTAGGAGGGCCGTGGTGGCTGGGAAATATGGGCCTATTTTTGAAAAAATGGTATCCAGGATTCGACCCGAACACTGAAAATATTAACACCATTCCAATCTGGTGTAGACTCCTAGGCTACCATTACAATTCTGGGATGATGAAATCTTGCTAAACATTGCTAAATCCATAGGTGCTCCGATCGGGCTGGACGGACCCACGAGAAATAGATCCAGACTTGCTTTTGCTCGATTCTACATCTCTTCGGAAATGGAGCAGGAGTTACCGGAGCACATCATATTAAAATCTAAGTATGGAATGTGGACCCAAAAAATTGAATTTGAAACCTTCCATTTAAGATGCAAGCAATGTCATCGTATAGGACATTTTACCAAAAAATGTCCTAATAAGGAGATCTCCACAGAGGAAGATAAACTCAAAAAGAAAGAACAACATAAGGGGGATTTAGAAATGACAAAGGAAAATAGGGTGCTAGACAGTGAAAGCCGGAGAGAGGAAAAAGCCCCTAACCAACCTGAGCTGAACTACAATAAAAAGGAAAAAAGGGGGGTTCAGAACTTCAATAAGGAAACACCTGGTCTGGCGTCCTAAAACCCCAGCTGATAGCTTTGCATGGAGCACCAATCAGAAATAAAGAAGACTTAGAAATGTAAAATCCAGTAAAGGTGACTCTGGAGGTGGACGAACAAGAAGGAACTGTAAAGGTGAATATCAGTCCCAAGGATCTAGCTAAGATCCCAAATGACACTAAGGAAGTTGAGATAGATAATTCTTTAGACTTCATTGAGGAAGTGTTGGAAAAGAACAACATGAGTTCAGAAGAAGCATTACACACTCCAAGGGACGTAAGTAAAATATCAAACACAAGAGGAAACTCTCATTTCAGCAACAGATCTGTAGATTTGCCTCCTTGCTTCTTGCTCTGAGATATGCACACCGATCGATAGTAAACAAAAAGAGAAAGAGGAGGGAGAAGTAACACCAGTTAAAGAAGATGAGGAGCTTACTTCTGGATTTAGAGAGGTCATTTCAAAAAAAAGAGAATGAAAGGATTTGAAATGATCCCAGAGTCGCTATATAGTGAAAAGAAAAAGAAACTTGACAATTGGGAAACTTCAACATCTAGAACTACTAGATCTTCTACTAGAAGACTGGTAGATTTTGGAAGTAGTTCTAAAAGAGGAAGACCCTCAAAGAAAGCTCTTAGATCCAAGAGAATAGAGAGAGACATTGCAGATGGAACTCAACGTCAATTGAACCATCAGGTAATACCAGCTCCCATTCCTATTTAATGAAGATTATCTCTTGGAACATCCGAGGTCTAAATGGAAACTCCAAACAGAGAATCATTAAGGAGTTACGGGAATCTAGTAGTCCTAGTATTTTGATTTTGCAGGAAACTAAGATGAAAGCTAAGATCCTTGAAACCAAAATTTTTTTTTTTTGGGAAAATTCTGATATGGCTATGGTGGACTCTCAGGGAGCCTCTGGAGGTCTGGCTACTCTTTGGGATAAAAGACACTACACTGGTATGATTCTTAATGCTAGCACTAATCATCTTGCTATTAAATTTCATGCTATTGAGAACAATAGTGAATGGATCCTTTCTAATATCTATGCCCCTAATACGGTTAGTGGGAGACGTAAACTTTGGACTGATCTTAAGATCTTTAGAACCCAACATACTACAACCAACTGGCTTATCATGGGTGATTTTAATTCTCCTCTAAACCCAGGTGAAAAATATGGAGGAATCTCCAGTTTTCCATAGGTATGGAGGAGTTTGCTGATTTTGTTGCTGATCTCAATCTCTTGGATGTGGATCTCCATGGAAATAAATACACTTGGAACAATAGAAGGTTGGGAAAAGATCTTATCCAAGTTAGACTAGATAGAGCCCTAATTTCTGCTAGTTGGATTCTCAATCAGGACTTTCATCTCTCTTCACTTCCCAGAATTGGATCGGATCACAATCCGATTGCCTTAAATCTTCTCAATTGGACTAAGCCCAACAAGCTCATTCAAATTTGAAAAGATGTGGATGGAACATGATGACATTTATGACAAAATTAAAGAATGGTGGGTTTGGAATGGTGAAGGCACTGCTCAATATAGATTGATTCAGAAGCTCAAAAATGTCAAAAAACAAGTTAAAACTTGGAATAAAAGAGTTTTTGGTAATGTGTTTGAACAAAAAAGAAGTTAAAGCAGAAGCTCCAAGATCTAGAAATCAAAATGAATACAATGGGGAGATCTTTTGAAGATCAAACTGAGGAAAAAAACATTCTTGCAGAGCTGCATACGATCTACAGTAGAGAAGAATCCTTATGGAGACTAAAATCTAGGGCTATCTGGCTTAAAGAAGGAGATAGAAATACAAAGTTTTTTCATATGACTACTTTGAAGCACAGAGCTTGTAATAGGATTATGGAAGTCGCTAAAAGTAATGGCACTGTTATAAAAGATCCCAACAGCATTAAAGAGGAAGCTCTCAATTTTTATAAAAAACTTCTTAATGAGAGGAGTATCATTACCGAAGAGGCAATTTCTTTCATGTCGGAGGCTATTCCCCATAACAAAATTGAGGAGCAGAGATTTAAAGATATCACTAAAGCTATCACACTTGAAGAACTGCAAAAGCCATGTTTACTTTAGAAGGCGACAAGGCTCTGGGCCGGATGGATTCTCTATAAAAAAATTCAGAATTTTGGGAAATATGCTCGGATGATCTTCTCAGAGCAGTGAATGAATTCTATAGAACTGGCAACCTTTTGAAAGAGATGAATAACACCCACATTGTGCTTGCTCCAAAAAAATGGATGCTAAGGACTTCAAAGATTTCAGACCTATCAGCCTTGTGAATGCTATCTATAGAATTTTTACCAAAATCATTGCTACCAGGCTTCAATTTATTATGAATGATTTAATCTCAAGGCAGCAGAGTGGATTCATTAAAGGCAGGATTATTCAAGATGGAGTGATTATGGTGCATGAAACCATACACTCTATGGATAATAACAAAAAAGTGAATATGGTCCTTAAGCTTGATATGAATAAAGCCTTTGATAAGGTCTCTTGGGCTTTTTTAGACAAAGTTTTAATTAAATTTGGCTTCCCTGCTAAATTTAGAAAAATTATTAAGGCTTGCATCACTACGGTCAGATTCTCAGTAGTGGTTAATGGTGAGCCGGTGGGATTCTTCACAAGTAGCAGAGGATTAAGACAAGGGGACCCAATATCCCCCCTACTCTTCATTCTTATGGCAGATAGTCTTAGTCGAACAATTGGTCAAGCAATTATTGCAATGGCCTCCTGATAGATCAAAGCCCACTTCCATTAGCCATGCAGCTTCTCATCAGCAATTTGTGGATGATACAATTCTTCTCTTAATGGCATCTGTCCTTGAAGCTCAGGCTATCAAAGCTATTCTGAAACTTTATGAAGCTGCTTCTGGGCAAGAGATCAATTATGACAAAAGCTCCATTTTCTTCTTCAATACACCTGAGGAAAGACAACTGAAAATTGCAAAAATTCTGGGATGTAAAATAGGTGCGCTTCCAGCCACTTACCTAGGACTTCCTCTGGGCACTAAAAAAGTTTCTACCAAGGTGTGGAATGAATTGTTGGAGAGATTTCAAAAAAATGGCTGGATGGAAAGGAGCCATTCTTTCTAGTGCTGGTAAATGCCTGCTCATCAAAAGCACTCTTCAAAACCTGCCTATCTATATAATGTCTCTTTATAAGATCCCTGCTACCTTCAGAGAAAAAATTGAGAGGATCCAAAAAAAATTCTTATGGCAGGGCATGGAGGAAAAGTTTAAATACCATTTAGTTGCTTGGGATAAGGTCTGTACTCCAAAATCTATAGGAGGCCTGGGCATAAAAGACATCAAGAAAATGAATGAGGCTCTTATTGTGAAAATGGGCTGGAGAATGCTAACTGAGAAGCAACCCTGGATAGATTTAATTAAGGCTAAATACCTTAATCAACAAGTTGTTTCTTCTTTTCTTCAAGACGAGCATCTTCCTTATGGTTCCATCTTTTGGAATAACTTAGTGAAGAGTAGAAATTTCATAAAACAAGGAAGTAAGTGGAAAGTGGGAGATGGTAGTGATATAAAATTCTGGGAAGATAACTGGTTTAATGGCAGCCTCATGGACAGATTTGGAGTAGTAAAAGACATCATTGAAAGCAAGTATGGCACTAGAATCAAGGATTATATTGTAAGAATGGGCAACAAGAAGAAATGGAAAAAACTCACTGTGGATAGAGATGATCTGACCCAGATTATTTCCTCCCTGCAAGATCAGTTGGACCTTATCCCCTTAAGTCAGCTCGAAGTTAAGGATGAGTTGGTCTGGAGCAGTTCTATTGATGGGAACTACTCTGTTAAAACTGGCTATAATACTTTCTTTGACAATAATCAATCTGAGTTTAAATGGAATAGAATTTGGATGAAGGAGCTAACACCTAAAATTAACTTTTTCTTTTGGCTTGCTCTCAGGGGCAGAATTCTTACCACTGATAACCTGATAAGAAAAGGCTTTATAATGCCTAATAGGTGTCATTTATGTAAAAAAGACTCTAAGGATATCAGTCATTTGCTCATCCATTGTGAGTATGCTACCAAAATGTGGAGTTTTTCCCTTCTAATTTTAAATCTTCCTGGGTGGTTCCAAGGATCTCAGTCAGCTCTGGACACAATGGAGCCCACCTTACAAACATTGTGTCATGAGAAGGCTCTGGAATTTGATAATGCCTCATATTATTTGGAGGATATGGAAAGATAGAAATGACATTATCTTCAGAAATAGTAAACAGAATTATAAGCTCAGCATTGGAAAAATTTCTAATGCTATTAAAGAGAATATTGCTAAATTTAAACCCCCCAAGAACAAGAGTTACCCAGCAAATGAAGAGCACATCTTGTCCCAATGGCAGATTGGAGCTGATAGTATCCGAAATATTTCAGGTAACAATATTGATAGATCGTTGATACACTGGCATCCTCCAGATCTTAACTGGTATAAGTTGAACTTTGATGGGGCCTCTAAGGGTAACCCTGGAATTGCAGGGGGAGGAGTGATCAGGGATCATAAAGGTAGTTTGGTGGCTGCTTATGCTGGTAAAATGGGAATACAAACTAATCATTTTGCTGAAGCATTATCTACTTTATGGGGCCTTAGAATTGCTCAGACTCATAACATCCAAAATCTCATTCTGGAAGGAGACTCACTCAATATAATCAATCATCTTAATCAGTGTTTGCCCCCAAGTTGGAACATCAAAGACTTCATCTTGGAGTCCATAAGTATTTGCCAAACCTTCAATAATATTCAGATCAAGCATACCTACCGGGAGGGTAACAAGGTGGCAGATGCATTGGCTAACTATGGCATAAATGTTAATCACATTATATGGGATAATAGTGATCACATCCCTGAGCAGATTCAAAACAACATACAAGCGGATACTTATGGGCATACAAATTTGGGATAAAATTAATGAGTATTGGGAGGGGGTCTTTATGAATAAGACTTGCACACACGCGGATAAGTTTAAATCAGCGCTTAAACAGATATTGATGGGCATTCAAGATTATACAAAGTATAATGATGATTTAAAGTGGTTTTATCTTAAGATTAAAGCCGCACATGGGGAAATATAATGCCTATAGTAGCTAATAAACAGTTTTTACGGATTCTCAAGTCCGTGGTAAGGCTGATGATGAGTGGAGTGGATTACAAAGGAGTCTGATGCTCACGCATGGGAACTCACAGGGTCAGATCAGCAATAATGCAGTCATTCATGGGAAGTGCCACGACAACAACGGTTATACTATGCATTTTTCCCATAGCGTGAGTAAAAACAGAGCAAGGCATCACTGTGGGTTCAAAAAACAGAGCAAGGCATTTTTCTGTCAAATTTCTCAAAGGGATTTTGTTGTTTACACTGTCAGTTATTCAAATCCGGTGAAAATGGGAGGAGCCCCATGCCAGATCGAGCCAGTAGCGGACCGGAGTGGAAAAACAACGAAGAGCTTTGGAATCTTCTCAACAAGGGAGGCATCACTAATTTCATTGAAAAGATATAGGGACATGACCAAAACATCTCTGTTCAATTCGCAAAGGACTGGAAAGACCGTAAAGTCGAGTATGGAGGTCAGAAAGTTTTGATCAATGAAGAGTTAATCACCGAAGCTACTGGCCTGGGAATGGATGGGTACAGATTTTTCAATAAAAGAATTGATAGGTGAGGAGAGAGAGAAATTTGTGGAGGGCAATGAGAAACTGATTTTTTCATGGTAGGTCTGCAAGTCAACTCTATCCCTTCACCGTTTGACGAGGTCACCCGTATAATGGTGAGATACATTTCTCTTGAAGGGAGATTTGTCACAGTGCCCCTTAAGCATCTCGTGTTTCTCAACCACTTCCGCAGGAACTTCACGGTATGTTTCCCTCATTACTTACTTAACTCTCTTGAGTGCTCTATTTTGGAGTTTCAAAACATGCTCGAGCGGTCCCGTTGCATCAAGGGCTCATTTTCTTGTTGCATAAACTGTGTCTTTCCAAGCTTCCCGGTCTCCCCATCTCTGTTCCTTCTGTCCCCATCACCGCCATGGATACCACTCCTCCATACCCTTCACCGGGGCTGCTTCCCCTTTACCTTCCTTCTCGGCTCCCCCTGCCATCCCCCCCACCTCTGCCCCCACCCCTTTCACCTCCACCTCGAATAGGCCTAGAACTAGATCCTCTAAAAGGTTGAACCTAGAAACCCCTGTTTGGGGAATGTGCCTCAAGACTTGGAGGTTTCCCATAATATCCTACACATTAGTAGTACGGGTTCTCAGGAGACTCATGCTGAGAGCTCCATTAAAAGGCTGGAAGCACTGGAAACTGACATGTTGCTGTTGAAAGAGGAAGTAAAACAATTATCTAAGCAAAAAGGTAAGCGAATGAAGGAGAAGGAGGCTGATATTGACAACAATCAGATGGAAGATATCTACAAAAATTTTACTCCCTAGACAATAGACTTGGAAAAACTAAGACTCGCCATGATTATAATATGGCTATTTTTAATGCAATTGAGGAGTTTATTGAGCAACACGTTCGCTGCGTCTCTAATCTCGGCGGCATACCAGCTACTCTTTGGGGTTCGGAACAAGAAAGCAAACAAACCATTCATCACCGGATACTACCGACTCACTCACATGACGGCATTGGCTATGTTCACCTCCTGGCAGAATATCAAATCCAAAATTGCCAAAGCCGCCAAGAAATAATTGTGGATCTGCTATGTTATTCTTTGCGACTTCATGTGGTTTTTGTTGTTTTGTTGTTATTTTTGCTTTGCTCTTTTGCGGTTTTCGAAGGCGTTGGATGTTTTGGGGTAACTGCTCTTTGGTTACACTGGTTATTACGTCTTTTCTGGATCTTGATCCTTCTTGTTATGTTTTTCACTCCTATTCTAGCTTCTAGGCCTCCTTTTTGTATACAGGGTATAGTCTCTTTCAAAAACTATTTACCAATAATAAAAAAACATGTCGTTTTGTGTTTATTTTACTCGTAGTTGCTTGCATTGCTCTAAGGTATCCCCGAGAAATTCGTAAAATCCAAATTTGAAAAATACCCACATGTTAAAGCTCACTCAATTCCTTCGCCAGACCTTGTCTGCAAGTATTTTATTTATTAAATAAATAAAGTTCTTTTAAAAATAGATTGAGCTAAAATTGGAGGATTTAGGTTATATAAAGCACTTCACCCCATCATTATTACCATAGAACATTCACCTGGGGGAAGAATTTTTGCAGATCAGCTAAGTGGAGAAATTTTTCTAGCAATTTCCCGCAATTGTTTTTGTTTTGTTTTATTTCTTTTTGTCTTGTGTTTTGGTTTGTTTTCTCCAGAAATTCCCATAGCCTATTCATTCTTCCTGCCATACCTTTTCCCAAGCCTAGGGTTTTGAAAATCTATCAAGTATTTTAATTACTAATCGGTCTAAAGGAAATCGAGCTCAGGATTCTTTCGGAGATTGCAAGAAGTCACTTGGTCCAAAAAGGTGCAAAAATGGATTTTATTAAAATAAGAAAAATATTTCCATCTATACGTAGAGGTCGAGAAAATACGCAATTTTAGAGAAAATGACACCTAAAACAGAGCCACAAAGTGAATGTTATGGTACTTGTAAGTTTTTGCTGCTACATCTTCCCGGACCCTTTCCAAAAATGGAAAAATTTATTCTAGTCCTTGTGTTTTCTTCACCAAAAATCCAAAAATGGAAATAAAATGATGTTGATGAGTTTTCACGCGACTTTAAAAGAAGAAGTCATGCAAGTCATACTTTTTGGGAAGAGCAATTTCTTCATGCAAGTCACACTTTTGGAAAGAAGCTTTCTTCCATGCAAGTCACATTTTTTGAAAGGATGGTTTTTAAGTGCTAATGGGAATTTTGGTGGTGGAAGGAAGGTGGGAATTTTATGCTGCTGGAAGGTTTTTTTTTCCCATCATTAAAAATCACTTAAGCTGCCAATGGAAATTTTGGTGGTGGCAGGCAGGTGGGAATTTTATGCCTATCGGCATGTTGCTTTTTCCCATCATTAAAAGTCACACTTAAGCTGCTAATGGGCATTTTGGTGGTGGCGGGTTGGTGGGAATTTTATGCCTCGGAAGGTTGTTTTTTACCATTATGAAAGTTAAATCACTTAAGCTACCAATGGGAATTTTGGAGATGGCAGGAAGGTGGGAATTTTATGCCTTCCTCACAAAGTTATTTTTTCCCATCATTAAAAGTCACTTAAGTACGCCAATGGGAATTTTGATGGTTGTAGGCATGTGGGAATTGTATGCCTACCTGGAAGGTTATTTTTTCCCATTATGAGAGATAAATCACTTAAAGTACCAATGGGAATTTTAGAGCTACAGGAAGGGTAATAATTCCCATCAAGGAAGTTTTATTTACCCATTCAAGTCACATTTTTAAGAAGGAAGCTATTTTTCATGCAAGTCACACTTTTTGGAAGGAAGGGTTTAAGCTGCCAATGGGAATTTTGGTAGTGGCATGTAGTTGTGAATTTTATGCCTTCTGGCAGGGTTTTTTCCCATCATTAAAGATGAATCACTCAAGTGAAGGATGAGATTTTGGAGCTCCTGACGGGGTAAAAATTTCCATTGCTTTGCCTTCTTATTTTTAACATGACTTCTAGCCAAAAAGTGCAACCCATTTTGGCATAGCTAAATGCCTAAAAGATGACTTTTTAATTAATTGCCGGGAAGCATCCAGTTTTGGCGCCTAGGGTTGGAAAGGCTTTCTTTTTATTATTCTGGCTATTTGCATGTTGATGTGAGTGCACAAGTGAATAAAATAATATTTTTAGCTTGCTTAGCATGCAAGAAAAGTCTAAAAATAGAGGGAAGTAGGCTTTATAATCAGATCTCAGTGAAGAAATTAGATATTCATGTTATGGATTGCATACTTGTCTGAATTATTTGTAGGAATACTTCATTTATGCCCATATTGGTGAAGAAAGCAGAATTCAATGTCTGATACATTGAATATATCTTCAGAATCATAGGAAGAAATAGATATAGCTCTCATAATTGTAAAGGCTTCCGAAAAAAATCATCCTCTTGTTGTTGACAATTTTTGCACTTGTGCAAAAATGGGCAACTCGAAACTTTATTACAACGGACAACTTTGGTGAAGTATACCTAAGCTAAGGGATTTACGTCAGATTATTTTGTTATTGCTGATTTGTGAAAGAGATTAAGTGAAATCTGCAGCTATGTGTGCTGTTACAAAATGTAACAACTCACATAGTCTGTAATCTCACAAATATCCTCAGCAAGAGAACACAAGCCCCGAAGGACAATTGTGTTATCTTGATGAAGACACCGGATTGCAGAATATGTAAGGTGTATAGTTTTGGAAGCTGCAGACATAGCGCGCTTTTTAGACAATCGAGATTCATGGTTATTATCTTGATGCCTATCATTTTTATTGCTCTTTGTTCATTAAAGGTTGTAATGGTTTATAAGTTTTCATTTACCTATGGTGCCATAAAAGATTACAATTGATTCCTTTCCTGCTACTTCCATCAAGAAAATATTGACAAACAAATAGTGACAATAATGTCCAAATGGAGATAGCAGAAAGGAGTCAAAACGAAGAATGGAAGCTAAGATAATCACAAAGCATGCAAAGAGACACATTTCATTCAATGATTATTCAATGGAGTTACAGGTATTCACTTTAAGTTATCCCTTATGTTAATTCATTTTATTGAGAAATTGAGTTGCCTACATCATTATACAATCAAAGGAAAACTGAATTCAGAAAGAGATAATCAACTCATTATTTCAATTTAATGTTTTATTCATAAGAGATCATAAGCTCTCCCACAAAAGCCATGGGATATGACTAAGTGACTCATCATATACATGGAAATGAGAATACCACATGTGCTAAGGAACAAGAGTAGAGGAGTAAAAGGAACCCATCGTTACCTTTTCTGCCTTCTCTCATCTCCACTCCTCGGCCTTTCCATCTCCATCTCAACTCTTCCATCTTCCACTTCCATCTCCATTCCTTAACACCCTGCAAGACAAGAGAAGTATCACAAATTGAGCTCAGGGTACAATGTTATTCCAATTCTCATGTTCTAAAGCAAATACAAATCCTGAATTCGATGTATCTAATGGTACTTAAAAGAAAGAAGTACATAAACACATAGAACAAGAAAACAAAGAAAAAAAGATGAGCCGAGTGTGACAATAAGGAAGAGGCGAGTTCATAAAGTAAATCAGAAGAAAGAAGTGTCAGAATGAGCTAATAAGAAGATATTTTGCAAATCTGGATCAAAAATCTAGAAAAGGAGAGAGGAAACAGATTTTGGAAAAATTTTGCCAGAGTCTCCCCTTGTAAAATTGACTTTTGATTTAAAACAGAATTGAAACACATGCTTTTCAGCTACTACATTGCTTTCTAAGCTATCTGAGCTTCAAAAGGAAGTAAAACAGTCAAGGAAAATTCATGTTTCATCACTTTTAAAATTGACATCATGATCAAATGAAACATACAGGTGTTCCAGATTCTCATCATGCAACAACTATCAAAGGTTCCTTTTAATTTCCAAATTCAAGTGTGGATCAAAGAAGCGACTACTTTGCAAATTTTCAGAAAAGTTGCAATGAATCAAGTAAAGTCAGCATGGACAGCTCATTCAGATGATCAGATAAGCAAAGAGAGATGTTATATCTTTTTCAGAAAAGGTCAAATTATCAAAATCTAGAAAGAGAAGGATTCTGAAATTTTTTGCCAGAGTTTCCCCTTGCAAAATGGACTTTTCCAGAAAAATAGAATTGAGAAATAATGCAAGAGGTGAAACAGAGCAACTACTATAACTTCTGGGAAGTGAAGTACTATTACAGAAAAGAAAACTAAGCACTTTCTTTCACTTTCCAGAAAAGAGATATTTACTTCATTATGCAGACAGTATGCAATCATGTTTGCAACAAATGAAAAGCATACAACTTCCAGATTCTTCTTTCTGAATGCAAATGTCAAGTTACAGAATATACAAGTAGCATCCATCTTCTAACTGAAGGAAAAGGAAGATGAAGAGAACATCCAGACAAGTCTAAGCTCAGAAGTGAAAGCTTTTACACGAAAACGAAATGATTCAACAATACAAGTTGCCTCTACAAAATGCAAGTAAGTAATCACAAATTACAAACATGCATGTATGCAGTGTCCTGTAATAAATGGAGAGCTCATTTTCAATGCTACAAATGCTCAGCTAAGGTTTCCCAGAAATGGAATTGTTTACAAGTCCAAGAGAAGAAGTAAGAACTTCTTTCATTTCATCAGAAGGAGAGATGAGCCACAAAAGAAGATACAACTCTACAGGTTACAAATACTCAGAACTGCAAGTATGCACATACAGAAATGAAAGAAGATCTTACAAATTCCGGTAGGCATCTACCTACAGGTCAAATATACATCTACAGAACCCGAAGGAGCTCGTGTTTTAAATAACAAATAAACAGTATACATCTACCAAGAAACGAAACAGAGTTCTAAGCCGAACAGAAGTGGAAATAGTCAAACATTTTCAAGCACCGAGCCTAGACTGCAAATAATTTATCAGAACGCACAGAATAAGCTTCAACAAGTTTTTTAACAATGATTCAGAGTTTTAAGGTTCGCTTCAGAAGTAAAGGAATGGACCCACGAGACATTTTTGAGTGTTTACTTAGTTCTTCCACCTTCAGAGTTACAAAACGAAAGCCCAAGCTCAAACAGAAGAGAAAGACAGAGTTAAGGAACTCACCGAGTTTGAAATACAAAGCAAGAAAATGATCACACAGCCACAACTTCCCTCTATAGGCTCGAGCCGAGCTCGTTGGCTATCAAGAGCACGAAACCAAAAAAGAAAAGAAAATAGAAATTCATCACTCCATGAAGGAGAGGCAGAGAGAAATAGATTTAAAATGATCTATTGATCATATAAAAGGAAAAGCCGAGCCACAGTTCATAAACAAAAATGAAGAAATACCTTCATTTTTTATCAAAAACGCAGGCCGAACCGAGAAACAATGGCGTCGAAGATCAAAGAACAAGTATGCAGGCTCAAAACGTCTAAATCTCCAAACTTTCGTCAAAAAATGCAGAGTGGTAAAAAGTTTGTTAGGGCTTCGCTTGCAAAATGAAAAACCAAATGAAGTGACCAAATGTGAGCTCGCAAGTATAAAATTACATTCAAACTAGGGTTCTAAAACCCTAACCCGAGGTTAAAAATCGACGATCCAACAAATGCCAAGTGCCAAGATGAATGGTGATCGGTCTACATAGGGTCCAAAACGATAGAGCCCAATTAAATTCCACCGACCACATTAATTGCCCAGGCCGGAACCCTAATCAGGGTTACATAATCAATGGTGGAAATAGAACCAAGGCACATATCAGGGGCCATTAGTGCTCACGAAGATCCAGGTAAAACCAAGCAGGGTTAGGTTACTAACCACCAAAATCCAAGGGGTGAGTCATCGTGGAGAGGGGCCAGCCCACGTCACTAAAGACTTTGTAAAGTCTAAACCATAGTCACCAAGAAAAATCAAAGCAAATCATTATATATGCCAAAAGTCCCGAAAAGGGAAAAATTGTATTATGTGCCAAGACCAAAGGTGGCGAACCAAATATACATGGTGGGCTAGCCAGGGTGGCCCCCTTTGATATTATATACATGCTTATGCCTAAGTCCACAATGTGGCAGCATCTAAAATCAAAGGTGGTCCCCACATGGGGTTTCAAACAAAATTTGCAAATGTCACTTTCGTGACTATCCAGATCAGTGAAGGAAATCAGAAAACATGTATACCTTGGAGGTGGTCCCCACTTCACTTTATTTTTGCAAATATGGCTAAGGTTGCATCCTTTTGCCTACACACAGGAGATAATTTTGCATGCCTTCACAATAGGATGAACAGAGAAGATGACGAACTTGCATGTGCAAAGAGAGAAGACTTGCATAGCAAGTAATTTTTAAATTTAGCAATTATTCATCTTTCTTTCCTAAAAATAGAACAGTCAACTGCAGTTTGACTGAATTGTATCTAAGGCTGATAATGCCTATTTTTATCACGTACTTTAGTTTGTATTATTTTATTCCTTTATTTATTATTAAATAAAGGATAAAATTAGGATACATGGGCGAGTACAGCCTTGAGGCTATTTTTAGGAAGGGGTGAACTTTTGCTATATATTGTGTGCTCTTGCAAAGCACAAAAAAGGGGGATTTTTCAGAGATTTTTCCCAGAAGAACTTTTGATATGAGTACTGAAGCAATTTCTGCCAGTTTTACCCTCTGAGTGTTGAATTACTCTTGCCTTTCCAAGTTATTCTGTAGTCTTGTGTATGCCAGTATTAATCTTGTGAATCAATATTCCCTGATTAGTCACTTTACCCTGCTGCAGATCTACTATTTTCTGCTAAATTTCATTGTGCATGTTAGCTTACTAGTACTGTTGTGATTTTCCCTCAGTATAAATTAAGTGTTTTTTCCCTTACATTTTGCAGAAAGTACAAATTGGTTCGTGCACACAAAGAATTCTTCACAAGTCAGTTGTGTATTCCACTCAAGTCAAGTTCTTTATTCAAATTTGGTGTATCACCTTAGTAATTATTTCATTTTCAGTCACTTCCTAACCCTAAAACTCCCAGAAAGCAGTCTAGTGAACACCAATAAGGAACCGGCCTTTTAACCCCAGAGGTTCACCTCAAAATAGGTATACCCACAGACCTGAGGTGTCCCCATTGTATCTACGAGAGAGAGAGAGATCTTTTGCAGACTTAGAACACCTGCTACCATCTCTCTGGGTGCACTTTCGAGAGATAACACTTGTTTCTAGCGTAGCCCGTGTGGAAGTCGCATGCATGGAAATTCCTTTCGGAGCTTGTGCATGTGCTCCCAATATTCTAGTGTAAGTCTTCATTGAATTTACTTGTATTTTCCTTCACCCGGAGTGTTTTCCAGAATTTAAAATTGCTCATATGCAATTAAAAATAAAAGGTGATGAGTTTTGTTTGAATTGTTTACGGAAAGAATTTTATTAGTGCATGTACTAGAGAAGAATTGCAAAAGCATCTCAATTCAAGACAGAGATATCATTTAGATCATTCATGAGGCAGAGGTGCAATACATGTTGGATCAACATGCAGAGTATGGAAGAAGAACAAGACTGAGAGTGTTGCAACAATTTTCTTCTAATTTATTCTCTTTCTTCTTCTTTCTCTTATTTTCTTTGACAAAGTAATTGAGTAATCAATTAAATTATAAAACTTAAGTGATTGGTTTAAAATTCGTTACTTCAAGTTATTGGAAGAAGTCAATTACTTGGAAATAGGTGGCAAACATGCAAAATAGAAGGTTCTATTTTTAGTTATAAATCATGCATGTCATGTAAAGAGGAATTCCATGAGGAATATTTCCAGTTGCTTCCCTTTTCATAACTTCAACATGTGGCAATTCATTAAAAAACTTCCTATTTGTAATTTCCCTCTATACACTATAAATAGAGGAAGAGCATAGGGGGATGATCGAAATTATAATCAACATTCTTGAGTTCCAGAATTTGTGTTGTAACCTTTGATGTATTTTCTGTGAAAGCTGAGGAATTGAATAGAAGTGGATTTCTAGAGAACTTTGTGTCAACGGTGCATTGCTTCTTACTTTTGTGTGGATTTTTAGATAAAATTTGTGTTATCTAAGATTTATATTAGAATCTTTTCCTTTCCTTTTCCTTTACTTCTGTATTGTGAGATCTATTTGTTTTATCTATGTGTATGAGACCAACTCTGTAAACTATTGGTTGGATTACACATTTCTTCCTTCCTTCCCGAATTCAACTATTCCCCCTTCTGCAAATATTTCTTTACAACGCTTCTTGCATAATTGCTTAGCTATGGTTCATGAGCTTTGCAGTTAAAGTAAAACCCACAGATAGTTATTAGAATACATAATTGACAAAAATATTACATGGGAGCCTCACCGGTAAATGAGGGAGATTTATCTCATGATTGCTTAGGTTTTATCTATGCATAAAATATAGCCAACACATAGAATAAAATTTTCCATATTTGGAAAGGGTCCAGAAGATGTAGTAGCAAAAACTTGCAAGTGCATAACTTTCACTCAGTGGCTCCGTTTTATGTGCTATTTTTTTCTTCTAAAAATGTGTATTTTCTTGAGCTCTACACATTGGTGGAAATATTTTCTTATTTTTATACAATCCATTATTGCAGATTTTTGGACCAAGCAACCTCTTTTAATCTCCCAAGGAATCCCAAGAAAATCATAACAAGTCAAAAAGATCAAAATTTTAGATGGGTATCCCAAGATTTCCAAGTGAAATTTTTGGGGATACCAGGTTGGCTCCATCTATGGACATCTTTATTTCTACCAGAATGGAAGAAATGAAGATGAGATCCCAACATATTTGGTTTCATGTCTTTTCCATTGGGCTATGGAGTCGAGTTTAACCTTTATCTTTCCATGTGAGAATATGCCTCCCAAATCTGTGACGAACTCTGGCACTAGTCTAGAACTTCCTGATGATTGCTAGTTGGAAATTGATCTGTGGAGCTCTTAATAAAGCTCAGAAATTGCTCCAACTATCTGATCTGATCCTGAAGAGAACCGAACATGGAAACGAAACTATATACAAACATGTAAAATCATATATGTCCCAAGTGGAAACATGCAGAGTGTGCGCAAGCACTTATTTTTCTGAAAACAAAACTACCTACTCTACTTTAGCTAGAGGAAAAGGAAACTCAAACAAATCCTACAACAGAAAGGAGAAATAACTGCCTTTCCTCACAAATTTAGACCATGTAATTTATTTTGCATTGAACATGGTTTTTAACAAGAGCGAAAAACTATTCTGAAGTCGGTTCTCCACCCTTCTTACCAAAGTATCAACAAATAAAATAAATACCTCCTTTAGTTGTTTTGTATTTGGATTTGAGAGGTACTGTGGTTGATCTTTGGTGCGTTGTAGCTCATCCTCATGCTCTGAAATAAGCACGACTGGTTTCAACTTCTCGGTGGCTCTAAATTAGCCAGATATCTTATTGGGCAAGGCCTACTCCTCATGATTTTCTCGTTCCTTTGAAGCTCATCCTTGTGAATGAGGACATTCTACAGACTTTCCTTTCCATGAATAAAGCTTCCTGCAAGTCGATCTGATCCTTTTTCTGCTTCCACAAACAACTTTTCCTTTTCCAACATGACTTTTGGTTCTGTAATTGTTTCATCATGGCTCTCCTCATGCAGACTGATTTGAGCAGTAGGCTCTTCTTTGACTATTTCCTCCATGACTAGTTTGTGGGAGTTCTCTACAGCAAGAGGCTTTTGGTATTGGAAGATAGATGATGAAAATGCATAAGAAATGAATTTTGTGGCTTCTTCTTCTTCTATGCAATCTTCTAGATCTGATAAGAAATCAACCTCATTTTCTGATTCATAATCTAAGTAGCCAATGTTGGAGTCACCAACAGGATCTACAAAATCATAATCTTGTGCCAACTGCTTCTTTATCTGCAACATATCATTGGCCAACTTTTGCAGCAAGTGGATCAACAATACTAGCTGAAGTAGAACCTGTAACCTTAGGAGTTGAAAGCTTGATTTTACCTACCATGATGAGATCATCCTCTACTTCGATAGCAATGTTTTGAGCTGCCAACAAGTTAGCAAGACGTTCTCTACGCAGTTGATAACCAACTTCAGGTGATAAAGCATTAATGAAAAATACCTTCTGATTCTCATCACTAAGAGCAGCAGTAGGAGGAATCTTACAAAGAATCCTTTGGAACCTGGAAATGAAATCCCTCATGTGTTCATACGGTTCTTTTTCATTTGGATGAGTTGTGATAACAAAGCATGTGAATCTTCTATGGGTTTGAATCTGGCTTCAAACCATATTCTCATAGTATCCCGGTTGGTGATACATGCAGACGGAAGGTGATAAAACTATTCCACAAAAATGCCATGAAGCATCTTAATGAACAATCAAATAGATAAATCTTCATGAGGCACTCCCAAAACTCCACAAGCTATGGAAAATGCAGCTATATGATCATCCGGGTGTTGCTTCCCATTGTCATTAAATTTTGGAAAATTCTTTCGTGATCCGCATGAAAATTCATGCAATGGTTGAACCAATGCAAGAGGGCCAATAGCTGGACCCCAAGGAATCGGAGCTGTGGTTGTTGCAAAGCCATGAAGATTGTGTAATTTCACAAACAGGGACGGAAGCCTGTATAATTTATTAATGTGAAATTGATTAACCATTACAATGGAGTGCTGCAATATTTATACATATTGGACAGCAATGTGCAGACAAACAAATATGTTGCACAGGTAAAACCATACTTACAACTGCTTCCAATAATACATCCGGGAAGCATAAATAAATGTAACAATTATCCCTGTGAGACAAAAAGACAAGTATGGTTTAAAACCATATAACAACTTACAATTATATTATGGTTTATAATATAACCATATGATTATTTAATTAATAAAATTAATTAAATAATAGATCATATAATGCATAATTAATATTTTATCCTAACATTCCCCCCCTTAATTGTGCATTGTCTGAAGAGATGAGGAGAGGAAATATCTGAACAACTCGAACTTGTCACGTGCAAGTGACTTTGTGAAAATATCTGCTCGTTGTTCAATTGGACAAAATTGAAGTTGGATGTTGTGCTTCAACACATGTTCGCGTATGAAATGAACTTGAACCTCAATGTGCTTTGTTCTCTCGTGAAAAAATGGATTGCGAACAAGTTTGAGAACACCTTCATTGTCAACATACATGGTGGTCGGTTTGTCCTGTGGTATTCCAAGTCCTTCCAGTATGCGACGTAGCCAAATCACTTCATAGACAACTTCTCCTACAGAACGATACTCAAACTTCGTGGAAGAGCGAGAAACAAAGTGTTGTTTCTTACTTCCCCATGATATTGGTCCAGATCCCATAAAGAATACAAATCCAGAAGTGGATTTTCTATCATCAATGTTACCTGCATGATCTGAATCCGAATATCCAGTCAAGAAGAAGTTTTCATTCTTCTTGTATTCTAGACCAAGATCCACTAATCCTTTGAGATATCTCAAAATGCACTTTGCTACTTTCCAATGACAAAATTTGGGTTCCTACATGAACCTAGATAGATAGCTCACTGCAAAGCTGATATCTGGTCTAGTGTAGGTCAGGTAAATGAGACTCCCAATCAGCTGCCGATAGAGAGTGGCACTTACCTTAGGAGATGGATCTGAACGAGATAACTGTAATCTGTTCTCCATAGGTGTAGCAATTGGTGTGCAATCCATCATCCTAAACTTCTCGAGCGTAGTCTTGGTATATTTCATCTGAGAAACAAAAATATGATTCTCTTTCTGCCATACTTCTAATCCAAGACAATAGTGCATCAACCCGAGATCGGTCATGTCGAACGATCGATTAAGATCTTTCTTCGTTGCATCGATCATCCTCACTGAACTGCCAGTGATGACTAGATCGTCGACATAGACAACAACAATCACCATCTCCCCCCCTTGCTTTTTGAGGTAGAGATTGGGATCGTATGGATTTCTAACAAATCCATGTTGTATGAGATGCTCATCAATCTTGATGTACCATGCCCGGGTGCCTGTTTGAGGCCATATAGAGATTTCCTGAGTCTGCATACCTTTGTTTCTTGACCAGGTACAACATATCCCTCAGGTTGAGTCATGTAGACTTCTTCTTGTAAATCTCCATTTAGGAAGGCACTTTTTACGTCCATTTGGTGAACTTTCCATCCAAACTGAGCAGCTAGAGCAAAGATCATCCTGATTGTTTTGATCTTAGCTGTGGGAGCAAATGTCTCCTCATAGTCAATGCCTTCTTTTTGTGCGTACCCCTTTGCTACAAGTCTTGCTTTATACTTGTCCACTGTCCCATCTGCTTTGTACTTAGTTTTGAATATCCATTTGCATCCAATGGGTTTCTTCCCTGGTGGAAGATCAACAAGCTACCAAGTGTTATTCTTCATCACTGATTGATATTCAGAATCCATGGCATCTTTCCAAGCTTTTGACTATAGGGCTTCTGGATCTGTAGAGGGCTCATCTGATTCAATAACTCTACTCATCAAATCAAATTTAACTTCTTCTCTTGCTTTACTGCGAGTCCGTGGTCCAGGGGTGGATGTATCCAGTGGAGCATCCAATCTTGCATCTCGTAATGTACTTGTACACCATTTAGGCATACGTTGAACTGTTCCCATGGGTTGTGGTTCTATTTGATCAACACCATCATCCCCATCATCACTTTCATCTTCTGAGGGAACATTAGCTTCAATTTTTACAATAGGTGAAAAATCTACATCTTGCGAGTCCGGAGAAGGAGACTCTGCTTCCTTCTTCTTGAAAAACTCAACATCTCTGCTGGTGTAGACTTTTCTGGTCTTAGGATCCATCAATCTATACCCAAGAGTCTCTTCACTGTACCCAATGAAGATGAGTTTTTGTGACTTCATGTCCAATTTCTTTCTATTCTGTTTGGGTATGTGCATGCTTGCTTTGCACCCGAATACTCTGAGGTGTGCAATGGATGGTTTCCTTTTTGACCATGCTTCTTGTGGTGTAATTCCATCAAGAGTAGTTGTGGGCACTCTGTTCAACAAATACACTGTTGTTTTTGCTACTTCTACCCAAAATGTCTTTGCAAGTCCTGGAATCATCGATCATGCATCGCACCATTTCCATGATAGTACGATTTCTTCTCTCAACAACACCATTTTGCTGCGGTGTGTGTGGAGGAGGCATTTGTGACGCCATGAATCCCATGAGTTTGTAGGTATTCTCTCGAACTCATCATGGTGAATTCCCCCTCGATCGGCGCGAGGGTTTTGATGTGATGACCAGTTTCTTTCTCAACTGCAACTTTGAACTTTTTGAAGGTTTCAAATGCTTCACTTTTCTTGCGAAGACAGAAAATCCACATTTTCCTTGAATAATCGTCAACACAAAGCATGAAGTACTGGAACCCAGAATGACTTGGCTGCATCGGACCGTAAAGATCGGTATGAACTAGGTCAAGTTTACCATGAGCTTGAAATGTACTCTTTTGGAACGAAGCTCTGTGTTGTTTTCCTGCTAGGCAGTGAGGACACTTGTCTGTATCCTTTTGAAGAGAAGGTAGCCCATGTACCATATTACGCCGGCAAAGTGTTTCAAGATATTTGAAACTAACATGACCAAATCTCCAATGCCACAACTGCGCTGAGGTGGAATTTTTAGCCACAAGTGCTTGATCATCTCTATAAACAAAATCAAGTTGGAACATGCGTCCCACATTGGAGGCTTTTGCAATTATTTTCGAGCCTCTTGATTTATCTCGAATCAAACACGTTTTCTTGCCGGATTGACTATCAAAGTCAATTTTTAGGTTGTGATCTAGGAGTTGACTAACTGAAAGAAGATTCTTTGTCAACCCAGGGACATATAGGACATCTGATAGTCTGCATTTGCGTGAACCAAGGGGTAGAGAGATGTTCCCAATCCCCTAAACTGTATATGAAGAATCATCTCCCAACGAAACATGATTTTTTGATGGCGTGTCCCTCATTGAAATAAACCAATCTCTATGGCCGGTCATGTGTCGAGTGGCTCTCGAATCAACATACCAGACATCACTAGATGACGTGGATGGTTCACTTGATCGAGAAGTGAACAAGAAGTCTTCATTGTCTGACTGTTCTTGTTGCTCAACAATATTACCTTGCTGGTGGGGTCTTCTTTTCCAGTTCCCCTTTTTCTGCCCATGATAGTTGTTAGAATGTCCCTTGTAAGATTTTTGTTGTTGTGGTCCAGAGTTTCTTGATGAACCTTTCTTATAAGTGTTATACCAACAATCTTTTAAGTCATGTCCTCTTTTGCAAATTGGACATTGCTTCTTCTGTTGATTGTCCCCATGATACTGATTCTGATGTTGGGACTTCTGATAGGATTTAGGTTTTCCTTTACCTTTTCCTTTCCATTTTTGATGTGAAGACAGTGCCTGCTCCTCTTCATCATCCTTATTGTGCATTGCTTCCTCTTGTTGCAGCAGGTTTACCAGCTTGTCAAAACTAATTGTCGTATCTGACAAGTTTAGAGTTGTGACAAAAATGCGGTAAGAAGAAGGGAGAGCTCTCAGAACAATGGGAATGAGAGATTCATCTTTGACCTCTTCTCCTAGGGCTAGAAGTGAAGCCCTCAACTCTACAACTCTTCTTAGGAAAGCTTCAATTTTCTCATTCTACTTGAACTTCAATGTATGTAACTGACTCTGCAAATTTAGTATGACATTCTTGTTCTTGGCCTCATATATTGTGCTCAACTTATCCCATGCTTCTTTTGCTGTTGTGGCATCTCGAATGTGGGCTTGCACATCGTCGACACTCCAAACAAGATGATGAGTTTTGCTTTCTGATCTTCTCTATCAAACTGTCGTTGTTGTGTTGTATCAGTTGTTGATCTGGTTAGAGTACCAGTCACAACAGCCAGATTTCTTCAAACTCAAGTTGTGTCTTTATTTTTGTCTTCCATGTAGCATAGTTGCTTCCTTTGAGCAATTGTGAATCCGGAAGAAAAAATTTGGGGGCATTGGTGCCCATTTTGTAGAGATCACTGACAGGGTTTGGCTCTTATCACTCCAGGTATTAGGTCTCCCAATCTATATACCGTCAGTCCGATATACCAACCTTTCTATATACACGCCCTTCTGATATACCCATTGGTACGTGGAAGAAGCTCACCCTTTCTATATACCCGGGTACGTGAAAGAGGCGTTAACGTACGTGAAAGAATTCAATACGTGGTACCAAGACAATACTGATGGGGTCTGTGCGATTATTGACACCGGCTCAAAGAAATATCCTCATACGCGTGCGTAACTTCACTATATACTCGGATAGTTTCTCAGTCCGGATTTATGTCTTGCAATCGTTCACAGATGGATGGGATGGTTCATAGTGTGTGCATTGTGACCTTATTACTCCCCGTCGATTTATAGGGACGATGCCTAGATGACGTTGTTGCAGCTATATTAGGCATTAAGTGTAGTAGTAGTCGCGACGGCTTTACCCGTAAGCACTTCCCAGAGGCACCGTATATACCGAACACTGCGAATGAGATCTAGGATCTCGTGAGTGTTACAGAACCAATTTTTTTATTGTTTTTATTACAATTCTTCCTGTTTCGAGCGATTACAAAATTTGTAGTTAACTATGGCAACTCGCAAATTAGTACAATATCTTTAGCAAGATATAGTTTACATTCAAAAAACTAGACAATTTGAATGGCAGGCAAGAATTTTGTTTCGCGGGTCCTGGTGGCCTCCTGAGCCCAATACGACCCAAAATGCTAAAAATTGCAAAAAAAGGCTGAAGATGCAATTTTTAGATGGGTCTCCCTTTGCAAAAAATGTCCGAAATGAAAAAACAGACCAAATGGGAAATTTTTTTTTACCCTAACTTAGGGATTCCTCCGCTAAATTTAGTTAGTTATAACTAAATTCAAATTTTGCCTCTAAATTTGGTAAATCCGCCAAATATGCCGCTAAATTTCAAAAAATGAGTTTTTGTGTGTTGGGGCAGGATTCGACCCCCACACCTCTCACTCCCAAGGCGCTTTCACTATCCAACTTGGCTCACATGGGCGCTTGGTAGACAAATGAAGCAAATAATATTTATTGAGTAAAATAAAGGATCTGACCTGTTAAAAAAGGCGATTTGGAATAGCTGAGTTGGAGTCCACGTATTGGAGGCATTTAGGGTTTCTTTTGCTCATAAGTCGGATCTGAAACTTGACATTTGTTTTAGCCGCTCCCTATCTCCTTTTGCTTTTGATTTTCCTTTGGCGTGAAGGACTGAATATCTCCACAGTTGTGTTTGTGCATGCGCAGGTCCGCTGGAGTTTCCACGCCTCTTTTTTATACTTGCTCGCTTATATCTTTGTGTAGGTCTGCAGTGCATGGAAAACAGTTCTCCACCTTGTTTTGCTCAACTTTTGCTTTTCTATTTGCAAACGCCCTGATTGAATATTCTCCACCATTTTTTTTTGTTTGGTTTCTTCTTTGTTGTGTCGCCTCCTTTTGTTTCTTGTGTTGATTTGTGTAGGCCGTGGTTTGTGGCACGTGAGGACGCAGGGATCTCCAGGGGTCTACACACTATGTGCAAACTATGTGAGAAATAGCCACTGCTTCATTCAAACTTCACAAATCCATACACATACAGGTCCACATATGCAAACTCACTCAGCAGGTCCACATACACACAGACCTCCAAATCCAGTGGTCTGCTAAAATGTAGCAGAGACTAAATAGCCTCTCTAAATTAGAGACAAAACCCCTAATGGGGAAAAAAAAATTTAATTCTTTATACCTGCAACAAATTTTGCCTGGTGCTGAGTGCACCAGTGCAAAAAAAATTTTGCATTCCAAACACCTGGAACTGAACAAGAGGTTGTGGGTTTGCAGGGGGTTCTGGGAAGCTGCAGGAGGCAGCACTGGCTCTCCTTTTGTTGTAGATTTCTTCTCCATGAATTCTCCTTCTTCTGCAACCTTCTCCAACCTTGCCAGGAGCTTCAATTCGCTCTGGTACCAAATGTAATTTCAAAGCAGCACGGAAGCTTTCGTATAATTTATTAATGTGAAATTGATTAACCATTACATGGAGTCTTGCAATATTTATACATATTGGACAACAATGTGTAGACAAACAAATATGTTGCACAAGTAAAACCATACTTACAATCGCTTCCAATAATACATCCGGAAGCATAAATAAATGTAATAATTATCCCCGTGAGGCAAAAAGACAAGTATGGTTTAAAACCATATAACAACTTACAATTATATTATGGTTTGTAATATAACCATATGATTATTTAATTAATAAAATAAAATAAATAATAGATCATATATAATTAATATTTTATCCTAATGAGTTGTTTGTAGAGAATAAATTTTGAGTGTACGTCATTCTTGCCAAATAGATCTTGGAAAGAAAAATTAGGACAAGGCAGTTACAGAGTCACCAATATTTTTTTTTTATGGAGTCACCAATAATTGTTTTTGGATATAAAAGACTCATGGGATAAACAAATATTAGTGCTATTTATTCATGTCCCCAACGGAGTTGCCAAAACCTTTTGGCTATATTTTATGCACAACATAAAACCTAGCGAAGTCATGAGATAAATCTCCCTCATTTAACAAAGAGGTTCCCGTGTAAGATGTTTATCAATTCGATAAGGGTGAATCCTAATAACTATTTTCAAAGGTTTTACTTTAATTCTCACAGCCCGTGAACCACAAATGGGTAATTTTGTATTAAGTAAGCAATTATGATAAAACTAATCTGTAGAAAAGTGGGAAAAATTTAAATTTAGGAAAGAAGAAAGAAGGGTGTGCCAATTTGACTAATAGCATTCGAGTTGGTCTCATCCACACAAACAAAATAAACAAATAAAACAAAAATTTTAGTAGGATGAGAAAGAAAGAAATTCTAACCTAGATTTGAGATAACACAAAGTTTATCAAAAAACATTTGAAAGAAGAATTCAGAAAACACCGTAGACAAAAATTTCTCCATAAATCCACCTTTATTCAATCCCAAGCCTCTGCAGCAATCACACCAAGGGTTCCAGCACAAAGTATGACAACTAAAGAATGCTCCAGTTATAAATCTCTTGCTAAAACAAGTTTTGATAAACAATATTATGATTCTTTAACCCATAGGATCTTCCTCTATTCATAGTTTATAGTGGGCATTTAAAAATAGGCATCTTTTAATGAATTGCCACATGTGGAAGCTATGAGAAAGGGAAGCAGTTGGCAGTATTTTCCCCTACACTTTCTCATTGCATGACATGCATGCTTTACAACTTAAAATAGAACCTTCTATTTTTTATGTCTGCCACCTATTTCCAAGTAATTGACTTCTTCCAGTAACTTGAAGTAACGGATTTTAAATCCAATTACCTAAGTTTTACAATTTTAATTGATTACTCAATTGCTTTGTTGGAGAAAATAAGAGAAAGAAGAAGAAAGAAAAGAAGTTATTCCAGCTGCAACACTCTCCGTTTGATTCTTCTTCCATACTCTGCATGCTTGATTCAACCTGTATTGCACCTCTACCTCATTCACTTTGGCAATGAATGATATCTCTGTTTGGAACCTAAGAAGCTCTTTCTCCCATATGTTGTTGACTCTTTTCCTTTGATTCTCACCAAACTAGATCTGGGAGTAGCCGACCGTGATTTCCTTGTGGGTGTTTCCTCTTAACTTTCTTTTCTTCTTATCCTTGAAGCTTTTTCAATCTTCTCAAGTATGTGCACCAGTGAAATGTTTTCCATAAACAATTTAGAAAAACTCATCACCCTTTTATTTTTAATTGTATATGAGCAATTTTGAGTTCCGAAAATCACTCCGGGTGAGGGTAAGTATAAATAGGCTCAAATATGGGCTCAACTGGAGACTAGAATCATTATGCATGGGATTTTAGAGGGATCAACAGGAGATTTAACATACATTTTCATGGGCTCCGTTTTGAATATAAGAAGCAAGATTTTAAAATTCCTACAAAACCTAGTGAATTTTCACTTATTGCAAATGTGTTGCGTTGAACTTTGAAGGAAGAGACCAATTTGCACTTCAATAACTTGCATGGGAGATTTACGTGAAAATAGCAAGGGAAGGCATCGTTAAATACAAATATGGAAGGCAACTCTCAAATTCACGATTTTCATTTTCAAATTTTAGCCTTGACTCTTTAAAATTGTGTGAAACTTCAGGTAGGAAGGAAACATGGAAAACATGAAGGAAAGGAAGCTAATATTCATGATTGAACTTTGCAAACTCCTTTAAAATTGCTTGAAAATACATAAGTCATGGAAGTGTGTAAATCAAACATAGAGGGAAACTTCAATTTCCACGCTTTGCATTTGGAATGAATTCCCTAAAACCACAACTTGCATGGGATTTTTTTAAACTTTTGCGTGAAACTTCATAAGTCGTGGTAGCGTGAAAAAAAGACCTAGAGGGCATCTTCTATTTCCACAATTTACACTTAAACTCTTTCTTTAAAATTTACGTGGAAATCCAAATGGAATGGAAACGATAAATTAGAAAGTGTCGACAGCTTGCACTTTTACGTTTTGGTCTAAAAGCATTTTTCCATTTTTGGATTTTTGGTGAAGAAAACACAAGCATAGAATAACATTTTCCGTTTTTGGAAAGGGTCCGGAAGATGTAGCCACAAAAACTTGCAAGTGCCATATCTTTAACTCCTTGGATCCGTTTTAAGTGTCATTTTTTCTAAAAGTGCATATTTTATTGAGCCTTACGCATTGGTGGCAATATTTTCTTATTTTCACACAATCCATTATTACACCTTTTTGGACCAAACAACCTCTTGCAATCTCTTGAAGGAATACTTGAGCAAATCAACACAAGTCAAAAAGACCAAAATTTTAAAGGGGTATCCCAAGATTTCCAAGTGAATTTTTTGGGGACACCAATGTTGAAGCCTTTGTAAGCTGACACTACCAATTAACCTTCATCTTCTTCACATGCTTACTTTACCAAGTAAATTATTTTCCATCCATGCCTCTTAACATCAAATACTTTTTCCATCAATGCAACTTGACATCAATGACAACACATATGACAATGACAAATATAACATGCATGTTGTTATTGATGGAATGATATGTGGTGGATAGTTATTTCACATAAAAAGGATACTTTTATTCTACCTCTTTTATCTCAAATCTCTAATATTCAATGTCATTTCCTTCTTAATATTATACTAAAGGCCCCTCTATCGTCATCTTTAGAAATTATAAATCATCACCTGTAATATTCAATTAACATAGTTTGAATGTTCAACATCTTTCATTTTATTTATTTTTATAAATTTCCAAGTGTTAAGTTTAATGAATGAGTGTGTTCTAATCTTAGCTTTGGTATGATGGTTATAGGAACAAATTTTTAATTCTAATGTAATCTTTTGGGATATGTATCATGAAGGGGGAGATAATTCCCCAAATGTACCGGTGGTATCTTAGTAACTTTGGTACCAATGAGATGTGGATGAGATGGGTTGGCTGTGTCCATCCCTACCCAAGTTTAGTCCTTTCTTGAGGTGCTTGAAGCTAATTTTTGGCTGTTTTTTTATTAGGCGAGTTGTGGTTTACCGAGAACCAAGCTCCCGATTGCATCCTAGATTTGGTTCATAGCTCTAGGAAAAATATTGATGCTCCAAGCTGAATCATTTGATTGTATGTAAGAATTGGGATAAAATTTAACCAATTCCTCATAAGGTTAACATCATAGCTCACTTATTCATGATCTTACAAGGTACCTTATAATTTCAACACGTTTTAGCTATAAGCCTCTTGTTGAGTTGTGGATGAGCTAGGCTGGCTATCTACAACCCTAGCCAAGTTCAATCCTTTCCCAAGGTGTTTGAAGCTTGTTTGTGACCGTTTGTTTTTGAGGCCGGTTGTGGTTTGTTGGGAATCGAGCCCCTGATTGCATCCTAGATCGGGTTCCTAGCTTTAGGAAAAAAGCTGATGGTATAAGCCAAATCATTTGATTGTATGTAAGAATTGAGGTAGAATTTAACCATTTCCTCACAAGGTTAATATCATAGCTCACTTCTTCATGATCTTGCAATGTACCTTACAATTTCAACATGTTTTAGCTACAAGCCTCTTGTTGGAAAAATTATAGAATTCATTTTTTTTCTTTTCTGAAGGACTGGTTCTTTAGACTCAAAACATGACTACAAGATATATAATGATAAATTTTTAATCAATTATTACTCTTTGCTTCAATACTACAATCAATTTATGCACAAAGGAGGTTCCCATTATAATTCCTCATTTTTTGATTTTCCACCAAATCCATGAGTGCATTACGCAAAACCTTGAGTTGCATGTACCTCAACTTGGCTTGTGTGGCGTCACCTTTCCTCGGTTGAGATGGTATCTTCAACTATGTTGATTCTTATGTTGCACTTTCATGTATTAATACAACAACGAATCTTCAAGTCCTTAGATGAATTTCCTTGTTCAATAATTATATCAACAAATCTCCTATTTATTGCACACCTAACCCTTACCCTTGATGATTCCTCTATCCTAAATTCAAGATGCTATGTGGTCTCCTTCTCTTTCCCTTACATACCAACTTATTATCTCAACTAATGAGCCCATTCTTCAACGCTTTTTGGGTTTTTCCTTCATCAATGACATATTCTACATGTGGTGCTATAGACACCATAGTTATTCCAATCAATGGTCTAGAGTTTCCTTTTTGGGGTTCAAGCAAAAATTTCTGTTATAGGGCTCCCATCCACCACAATACTCAACCATTATTTCAAATTTAATTCATCATCATCGGCTCTTCATTGTAGAAATTTATTGCATCTTTCCTTTGAATTCTCAAAAACTATGGAAATGTGATGTCCACTTGTGCCCTTTCAATTTTTCTTATCATGTCTAGCGCTCTTTATGAATAGTCCATGTTGGAAGCACAAGGCATCGTAACATACATGGTTTTATCTTCCCATTGTTTCCTAATACCTTCCCAGAGATAAAAATGATTCATGAATTTGAACTCTACAAGAATAAAATAGATCTTTGGCGAGTCCCCTTGGGATTCTATCTTTATTTTCCACCTAGGCCCTAACTCTATAGAACCATTGTTCCCACATTTTTACGTGCACAACTTGAGTCATATTACTCTAAAGGATATACCCCCAAAACTTATCTCGTAGGATTCATCCTTTCCATGATTCTCTTCTTCTCGACTTTTGCGGTAGTTGGAAGACTGATTGCATCGAACAATATCAACATGAATTTGTCTCATTTGAACTTTGTCCCATGTTCATGCACCTTTGGATTGATTACCTCATTCATTTCATATTCTACATGTTCTAAAAAATTGAACATAACCTTTCATAGCCCCATTCTCACCATTGTGTACAAGGTGGCTTGGGATATCAATTTATGTCATCTCCTCTCAAAATATGCATATGGAAAGTAGGCATGTAGACACCCTTATTGTGGTATTCCCAATAGATATTTCCTTACTCATATGACCTCACTCACTCAAAATCTTCATGATCCTCTCGACTCATATCCTTGTTTTGTAGTGCATTCACAAGATTCTCCCCTTCATTAAAAAATCATGTGACTTGAGACAATATTTTTGCAGTGAGGGGAATTACCCTTCTTGTGATGAACATTTTCCTTTGTTAGACATAACATGATCAAATTTTATGGGTTCTTGAAGTATGACAAGTTAAACAAACTCAATACGCCTATTTCTACAAGGTCCAACTTATGCATTTCTTGTCCTCTCTCTCTTTCCACGTGTGGTGTAGTTGAGTACACATCCAACCCTTTAAGGCTGAAAAATGTGCCTTGCGAGGTTGGTTCCCTTTCCTTACCCAACACAAAACTAGCTTCCACAGATGCTAGATATAGTTGTTCTAGTGGTTTGATAAAACTTATTTTTGTGTAATTTTTCCCTTATTGACCAAGTCGTAAATTGAACTCAAAATCCTTGCAATTGGATTTACGTTGTAACACTTCGAACTCTTGTGCATTATTAACTTGCATATCATAGGAGTCTTGAAGGCACCATACACACAAGATTGGAAGACTCTACCTCCTCAAGGTCCAGTTGATCTCCTCTTCTTGTGAAATTTGTGAAGATCAATATTCTCTTCAATTTTTGCAATGTTCTCTATATATTCAAGTCTCATAATGGTATCCAGATAATTATAACCCTTTGTTCCCCATGTTCAAAGCTCATGTCCCTTTGTTTGTAAAACATATCTTCCGACTATCATAACATGTGGTCTTCCAAGGATGGTATTGTATTTATCCTTAGTATCCATCATAATCACCTCAAAATTGAAATAAAATGAGACTTCCATGATGTTAATTTTGACATCTTGCAAAATACCAATGGGTCTAGTGGTAGTCTTGTTTTCCATGAAAAACATGTTTTTGGTCCACATGTTTGATAGAGGGGACAAGAAAATGCACCCCACCTCATTTTTACCTCATGGATCTTCATATGACCTCAAACTAGCCCCCAGTGCTAAAATGCTTTTTTTTAGCTCTTTCCTCACTTCCCCTCATCAAATCACGTTGTGCCACTTGTCACAACTATGTGAGGGAAAAAATTTCTATCCCTCCTATCCCTATTCATTGGGGAAAAGAAAATACAACCCTCTCGAGCCCCTAGTTTGGTCTTCCATGTGACCCCATCTCAACCTCAGGTGCTTAATGGATTGTTTTGCCTCATTTCCCTCTCGTCCAATCAAAAGTTGCCACTTGTCAAGCCTAGGTGAGGTGCATTTTGTGTTCCTCTTGTACTTATTCCTTTGGGACAAAGGGGACAAGAAAATTCACCCCATGCTATCAAGATTCAAAACCAAAATTTGGTTGTGTTTTACCTTGGTGCTTCTCTCTTCTTCCTCTCTCGTGAACTAGAAGTGTTTCGCTTAGAAGTTCTAAAAACACAAAATAACTCCTACCCACCTCATATTTTCATGAGAAATCCATTATTTCTATGCAAAAACATCCAAGAACCTGTAAATTCATTAGGAACTCTATTAAAATTATTCTAGAGCATCCTCCATTGTAAGAACGAAGCCTTTCTCACTGCCAGTGAACAAGGAAGATGATCATACCAAGGGTTTAAGTTGAATTTATTTTCTAGATCACATCTATGATAAATGGACCTCAACAAATCCATTAAAGGCTATCATGTAAAATTCATGCCCGTATACCCTACCTTAGAAAATTGTTTTTGATTTCCCAAGCATTACGGCGGGTGAAACACGGTGATTTTGGAGCACAAGATTGCGACAAAGATAAGATAAAGATAAAGATAAATATATTAATGTCCAACGAATGACTAAAAAGTAGGTCAATGGGACTATGACCAAAACAATATACAAAGTGTGAGCGGGAAAGCTAAAAATGAGTACCCAAAAAATAGAAAAGAAAAGAACAAGAATAAACAAGAACCTCGAAGCCAAACCCCATAAAGCGGGGCAATGAAACAAATGGGCGAGAAATAAGGAAGAAGAAGGGAAGGGAATGAAGGAGGGGGAAAAAATGACTAGTAGTCTATTCATAAATAGTAGCCACATCCCTCCTAACATTCGAGGAAGACAAAAAGAAGCTCTGATGGAATGACAACCCTTGCAGAGGGGTGAGGGACCCCTCCCTTTTTGGGATCTAAGACTAAAATGATGGCCGGGGAGATGGGTGGAGCTAGACTTCCCTGGTATGAGTGTGCGACTAAGAATGCTGGTGGTGATTGGGGAGATGTGAAGGTCCAAATGGGGAGGAATTGATCTATCCACTATAAGCTGGGTTAAAATGGATCTGCGTTTAGTTTCTCCAACTACAGGTAGAGCCATAAAGAAGGGTGTAATCTGGCTCGTGGGAATGATTCTCGAGAGGAGGATGAAGTCTTGGAGCAGAAGAGACTCATGGATGTAAAGGGAAAGGCACCGCTAGTCAATATATCTAAAGAAAATCGGGAGGGTGCAAAACCCTCTAAGAGGTAATGAAATTGTCCTCGATCTCATAGTAAATGGGGCAACAAAAATTTGAAATGAGTCTTGGTCTCTACCTCCCCGAAGGCTACGAGCATATAAAGTTTGTCATCCTAGTAAATTTGGTGATTAGTCTCACACTGAAGTCTATGGGATCCAAACCAAAAATGTCCCAGAGGTATGTGGAGGGCATGCATCCAGTGATGAAAGTTGTGCTGAGGAAGATGATGAGTCCATCTATGATCTCGAAAATACTCTGCATAAAAAGAACATCTTAAGATGCAAACCCCCATGAGGATTGACCCAAGTAGTCTGAATAAAGAACTCAGTAGATATCATCCGGATGGAAATATTCAACACTCTCTTTGTGGGAAAGAGATGACTGGGAGCATTTAGGGAATATTGAAAAGGGGAGACGATCAATCTGGATACAAACTGAATCAAATAAAGAAGAAGTCCTAGAAAACTAACGGTGGCCCATATCACGAGAAATACTTGTTGTCGCCAAATCACTACACCCTCCGAATGGCCAGGATGTGAATAGGACGTTCGGTGTGATTGGGACACATGGGATCACCTCTCAAGTTGTGGGACTTGGGCTCGAGGTGAACCTCTAGAGAAGGCCGGCTTCCTCTTCCTAAACTAAGTGTTGTACTACTCCTAGTGTAATAAAATGATTATCTAGTCCTATGCTAACATTTTCATGGGGTTTTAGGAAAGAGATTTACGAGAATGAAACTACACTAGGTATGGTGATGCACCAAATAAAGGGTATTCCCAGGACTCGGGAAGGGTTAATTTGAGAGGGTGTGTGCACCACAGAGTCAACCTCACCTCTTTGCAACTTAGAGAGGGTACATGATACCACAAACTAAGAGACATGCGTTTCCCTTGTTAAACTTTATCGACCAGGAGTAATATACCGGTTTCCCAGGTGAAGAAGGATGAACTCAAAAGGGTGAGCAGACACCACAAATCAAGCGCATCAATACTCCACCACTCGATAAGCACGAGACTCCAGAACTGCATAGAACTTAAACTTGCACACGGTGTACTTGCAAGTATGAGAAAGGCACAAAGAAGCACGAAGGATGAAAGGACCGAGATTAGTCACAAAACACACACTTTTATTTCTTGATAACATGCACAATGCATCATACATTCAAAAGAGGCAATAGTTGCCATTACGGTCTTGAAGAGGAGGCTTGAAAGTTCTCTAAACACACAAGAACAACTTGCGAAGAAGAGAGGACTCTTGAAAAGTATACACTTGCACGAGATATCTAAGCTGTCCCGAACTTATGCAGGCTATTGGAACCCTTTGAAATGAGCTTCCACTTACATTTATAGAAGAATATGTGAGAAAGAAGAGGAAATGGTCATAATTACATTCCTAAATTGAAGGCCCATGATGTATTTATTACAGTTAGTTGAACCACCTAAGAAGGTTCCATCATGGGTCATTAATTTCCTGATGACCTAGTCTTCTCAATTAATTAAAAGAATATTTAAATAAAATATTTAAATAATAATAATAAATATTATTATTAAAATATTTAAATAAAAATATTAAATTAATTAACATAATGTCGGGACCCCCAGTTGACCCGTTTGACTGGAAGAGGAGGGGGTCCATGTAGATAGAGTTTGCACAAATCCCGACTCGGTGAGTTTGAATCCTCTAACTCGGTGTTGCAATCGATTTTGAACCCCACACTAACTCTTTCCTTGCCTTGCAATCGAGGCTCTTTTACATTGAGTCCTTCGAATGGTGAGCTATCAAACTCGATTCTCATCGTTTTCCTTGGTTAACTCGAGGCCATTTATGCATTCCACGTTCAAACTTCATGAAACAACACCACGAGCTCCCTGCGAAGTCACCGAGCTCTTCATCTAGCAAACGATCTTACCTTTCCTGGGCTCAAACTCACTTGAATCTTGAGCTTAACCCAACATTTCTGAAAAGAATGTTTTTACCACAATGCTCAGGATTCTTCCTCATCATATAACACTTGTAGTAAAAATGTTTTGGCTTTGCCATAATAAGCACAATTGTACCTTCCAAACGATGAGAAAATGCCATTACCAATAAAGACCTAATGCTGCCATGATGATGACCTAGGTTCATGCCCATAACATGTCGATAGACACCCTTAAGACTGATTTTTAAGTAAAAGAGCCCTTCAAAAATACATTTAACAACTGGGAAACCAAGAGGACCTTGGAAAAATGTACAGGTAACAACCATATGAATTTTTCCTTAGTCGTAGATCAAAGCTAATAGAAATAAATCTAGATAAAATTAGATTGAAACTACAGTATAATCGTCCATTTATAAAAAACAAGTTTCTCTCGAACAGTAAAGGAATACTTTTATTGTCGATTGGGCGCACATAATGGAAGGGTGTAAATATTGCCTATTGCCCTCGAGTTTCTCAAAGAGACCATTTACGAGTAACAAGGATGTAGCATGCAAAACGCCAACCGTGGTATTTTCGAGTTGACCTTCACATTCAATTCATTTCTAGGAGAAAATATCTTGAGCAATATGAATCGTTTCATTCTGCACCGTAATAAACCTTCATCTCCTGATTCAGGAAAATTTTATGAAGCCTTGAATGGCGTGACTCCAATCCATCGTGCATGGCGGTGAATATTTTTTTCTTGTTCTTTCTTTGGAAGCTCTAAAACGGCTTCTACTATACTGCAACATGCCTGTGCATCGAATGCGTGGGAGCTTTGAGCGTAGAACTCAATGTATGTCCATACCCTGTTCCAAAGCTCTTATCGTGGCACAGGCTAGAAGTATGTTGGCAAAGGTGATGATCAGGTCGGACATCTCATTTGTTGCATTCGGTGAAACAGTATCAACGCCTCGTGAGGAAACCCGTGTCTTCTGTAAGCTGCAATTGTGGTATCCCATGAGAAGGCGTTTCTTTCTTGTGAGCCTGAAACTGGATACTTTTTCCAACGTCGACCCATCTTCAACCATCTCGCCATCATCCTCCCTTATCGCTTGGAGGATTACTCATGTGATTTGCTGTCGCCACTTTAACTCTCCTTGTGACTCGCACAACGTGCTCCGATCCTGTTTACACGGCCCGTGCGGAAGTATCATGTTGGATAGCCATCGTAATATTTCCATGCTTGGCAGTTTGATCCGATTTCTCCCATTCACGAAGCTTTGATCATGGTTTACCAACCCAATATTTCCACTTGGCGGTGTACTCCCTGAGTTCCCCTATTCATACCTCAGCGTGGGATTAACAGCTTGGCCCGCCATCATCAAATTTCTGACCTCGCATACTAGCTCCAAATCCCCGCGTAACGGCTCAGCCACATAGCCGAGTTGACAGGTTCTGCGTGGAAAAAGTAGTTTGAATTGCCTTGGTTCAACCGACTTGAATATCCCCGTTCCATGCCAAATCCTCCTTTTGCCAAGTCAAATTGGCATGGCGTTTGTATCAAGGAAGTCCGCAGGATATGTGTGGGGATCTCGGACTTATGAATCCATTTTGCCATACATTGCCTTGGCAGGTCGGTTCCCAATTTCCACTTCTTGACTTGGTCATACCGCCCCAAATCTCCCCCGCGTGGAATTCCTTCTTTGGCTTGCCATCCACAAAACCCACTTGGCATTAGGCTTCCCAGATTCCCATTTTAAGCAAATAACTCATGAATACCTTAGTGCGGGGTTGAGGCATTATTTATTTATTTTTATCCGACTAGGCAAAGAGCTGAAAATATCCCACGAGCAGAACTTTCATGTTGGCACTCCACCATAGCACTTCCACTTGGCAATCGGTGTTCATTTCTCCAACTCGTGGAAATCTGATTATGGTTTGCCACGGTTTTATCACACTTGGCAATGTTTTCTAAAATTTCCACGTTCTTGGCAAGATGAAACTCGAGGCCCCCCTTGTCCAATCTTGCCATGTGTGCAAAATTGGATAACAATACTCACGAGAGGAACAATAAGCGAGATAAGGGTACCTATTACGCCCATCGGATAAATCACCAAACTTCCTTATACGGTGAAGAAAGGACGAAATGTCAAGTATGGTCTCTAAACGAAAGTTCGGGACTCAAACTCTAAAAATACTATTTCCATTGCAAAAACGAGGTCATTTTTTCACTTACTAAAAATAACATATGACATGCCCCTTCACATGCTAAAAATAGTAAGTCCCTCAATTTGCAAGCTTTGATCATCTAGAACACTCAGAAATAGTGCAGAATGGTAAGTGGGGTAAAATTGTCAATTTTCCCAAAATAACAGGTCTAGAAAAGCACTTTCTAAAAAGAGAAAGCGGCTAAAAATAGAAATGCATCATTGATAGAGGATAATTGGAATGTTCCAAAAGGTTCAAGAGGTCATATTTGAGAAAAACAAGAGATATGTCCCAAAATAAAAGGTCCCGATCTTACCTTCTAAAAATAGAAAGTCTCCATTTTGGATGCAAGAAATTTGTAGCTGGCTCCATTTTTACTCATCTTTCCACTTTTTGAACTCTTCATAGGGTTTTAGGATGATCTCATAGCTCAAATAGAGAAATGAAACCTCCATAAGAGTCTTGGAAGCATCTTTTGGATCATAATTGTGCCCGGGAGCATGACGAATCATAATAGAGGAAACTCCATATCATTGAGCAACTAGAAAAGATTCAAGGGCGTCAAGGACTTCATTGATTCATCAGAATAGGTCATCGTAGCTCATTGGTCAATATAGATCCATCATCATCTCTTAGTGTGCTAGTTGAAGTAATCTTAGTGAGCCGAGTGAGTTGAGTTGGGTGAGCCAGTGAGTTGAGTGGGTTAAAGTGAGCTGGTTGCGTTGAGCTCGTTGAGTTGAGCTCGAAAAGTGAGTTGAGTTGAGATCAATGAGCTAGGAGAGTTGGGTGAGTTTTTTAATCCAAGTGAGCTAGGGAAGAGCTCATCCTTCTTCATTTAGGATCTTAACATTATTTTGGTGGTCCGAGGTGTCTGTGCATCTTGCAGAAGGAGAAGATGGTGATCATCATGCTTTAGATCAGCAAAAGGAGCTTCTTCAATGGATCAGTCAATCCCTTTCCCTATTCTACTCTCTCCTTTTCTTATAATTCTTCGTTGTACACAAGCATTATAATTTTTCCTATTTACTTAAGTGACAATATTTGTAATTTGGAAAAGTATTCTCTCAAAATTAAAAGAAAGATATTTGATTTGCCTCTTTTAGGGGAAATTGAAAGGTCACAAGTAGAATAGGAACATGAAGATTCATGTGGGTTCAATTCACAAGGCTATAAATTGGGATGGATTCTCCATTCCAAAGGATTTATACACAATCATTATATTTTTTCTTATTTATTTAAGTGAAAATATTTGTAATTTCGAAAAGTATTTTCTCAAAATTAAAAGAAAGATACTTGATTTTCCTCTTTTAGGGGTAAATTTAAAGGTCACAAGTAGAATAGGAACATGAATATTCACGTGGGTTCAATTCACAAGGCTATAAATTGGGATGGCTTCTCCATTCCAAAGGATCCTAGATTTTCAAGATTTCTACTTTGTAACAATTATGAATTGTTTGGATGTTGAACTTTGTATCACCAACATAAGGAATAAAAGCTACATTATTCCATTTCTTTTCTCATGTTCCTCTACTCTCTCTTTTCTACAACTTTGTAAGTATGGTGATCAAGAAGGAACTTGGTGTCCTTGATGAATGAATCTAAAGAACTATGTGTTTGGATTTTTTAGTCTCACTAGGTGCTTCATTGTTGCTTTCCTCCAATTGAATGTTGAATTACTTTGGTTATTGGGTGTGAACTCTACACTTGTCTACTCACAATGATAACCTCCCCTCTCCTAATTCCTCTCCTTTATCCCTCATCACTACAATTTCCTCCCTTGTACCCCATACAAGCACTTTGATATAGGTTCATGAAGTCATCCTTTCTGATTCCCAACTTATTTAGAAACCCCACAATAGTTAGAAGTAGGAGAGTTACATTCAATAATGGAAGCATCCTCATGCAAAGAAGGAGGGGCGTAGCCCGTGAGTGTTAGTGAAACCCATAATTTGCCACACGACAAATTATTTCACCAATAACTCCTTAGATATTATCTATTAACATTTCATTCATATTGTGAATACTTTCCTTATCTATCATCGATCTACACCTCTCCTCACCCATTTACTAGTATCTCGGAAGATACTCTCCTCTATCTTGATTATGGACCTTAGAAACCCTAGGTTGACCTAGTGTAGGGATTACTACCCTCTGGATATGTGACCCTAGTGCTCACTATATCCACTTTAAATCTATCTATTGTATAATGGTTCATGTGTGTCTCTTACTCATTTCCTCGATACCCTTGTAGAATGGAAGACTTTTAGAGTGCAATCTATTGAGATACATTCTTTTCCCACCATACATCTTTGGTGAACCCGACGTGAACTTATAGAATTTTTGATCAAGCATAAATTTTTAAAAGCATCCATCATCAACTCTAATATTGAAATTTGTTTACCAAGGCTATCACTAAAGGTTCTAACTCGACTATGGAATTAGGAGGTAGAGTATGGTACCAATCCAAAGCATATCCTGTGAGAGTCTTAGCTATAAGTTTGGTTGTAGCATATGAAGTGGCCCTATCCATTCCTTGTAAAGTTTACAAGGAATCCTTGATACGAAGGATGGTATCAATAGACCCGGTGTATGAGATAGAAGGATAAATGCCACCAATATCCATGCTAGCAATGTAAGCCGCTAGGGGATCTTGTTGGTCTTCTCTTAAGACCTTGTTTTGAATAGGGGGTTGGTTGATGGGTGTAGACACCTAAAATATTCTTACACTTAGCATTTCCTCCAATTCAACCAATAAATGATACTTCATTAATTCCCTATTCTTTGCTCCATTATCGGATGCCATTTATGACACCTTTTTTTATATTCCTCCTATATTCAACGTATTTGGTTAATATCTCTCTTATTAGATAAGAATTCCTCCTTTTGACCACTTAGAAACTCCTAGTTATCTTTGAACCACTTCGCAGGCTTTATAGGATATCTATCGGTCCTTCCAACTCTCAATGAGTCTCTAATCACTTGCTAATCAAGTTTAACTAGCCTAATCCTAGCTTAACTAAGCCTAAATCATGTTTATCCTAATCTAGTCTAAAAGTGTTTTTGAGATTTAGTCCCATATGCACCCAAAGTTCAACATCCTCTCATTTGGAAAACTATAAATAGAAGGGTCACCCTCCCTTTCAACCTTACAACTTCACTCACAAGTCCTTCTCTCTCAAATTTGGAGATATTGGCATTAGACCTCATTTGCATTAGCCAAGATAATAAGGCATTTTATCTTTACTATCCTCCATGTTGAAAGCTCCTCCATCTTGCATGCATACCTTCATAGTAGGTTAGTAGGAGGGTATCTAACTTGGCCTTATAGCCATTTTAGAGAGACCTCTTCACCTTCATTGAAGAAAACAACAAATATAATTTGATTTCTCATAGGTTTAACTAAGTTCAATTTATGTTTTAAGTAATCATAGAGTAGTTAGAGATAAAATGATAGGGTTTAGTTTAATTAATTATTGTAGAAATTATCTTGTTTAGCACTCATCTTGATGTTTATGATAGGTTTAGTTAGATCATGGAACTAATTAGTTAGTTTCTTGTTTATTAACATATCTAATCTTCTCATGCATACAATGGGCACCCCATTAAGCTCATTCGAAAATGGAGGTGGCGTGGTGCCCATAGAGAGGCTGTTATAGGGTGATTGACTAATTGAGCCATATTGGCTTGCATCTAAAGGAATTGAGTCATGGTAGAAGATTATTGTTGGCTCATCATATCAATAAGTTGGAGAATGAGATTAGTAGGGTCAAAATTAGAGGCATTCTTAGATGAACCTACTTTGGGACCTTTCCTTTTTTTGCCCTATTGTCAAGTTGTTCATAGACAAATTTGAAAAGACATTTGCTAAAAATTTCTTCGAATTCATTCTTATATTGAGGAAATTGATTAAGGAACTTTTAGATCTCGGAGGATGATCAAAAGTATTTTCATTTTTATTTTCTTGTTCTTCATCCTCAATTGGGCCATTGCGGTGGTAGAAGGATTATTTCTAGGTGCTCCTACGACACAAAAGTCCATGCAAAATGGGAATTCAGCTTCATGATGATAGGTCTCAGGGAATGTTTGCATGACAAAATCAGAAGACCTTAGACCCAGATACTCCATGACAAAGTAAATCTGGTTGAGAATAGGTCTTGAGAACAACCTTCATACACTTCTGAAAATAAAAATAGAACCTTGATCTTTAATAAAAACTCCGAATGGAGAATCCTCCCAAAAGAAATAAGAGTTTTCATTCCTCTCTCTAATCCTCAAGAGGTTTTTTTTCCTCAAGAGCTAACTTCAAAGGGTTTTCATCCTTTGGAGTTTTTATTGAAAGCATAGAAGCTTAGACAAAAATTTTGAATTGATAAGATGCCAAAATATATCCTCTCCTATACATGGTGACCTCCTTTTATAATTTGTCTTGGCATTTTTGCCACCTAAAACAACCAATCAACTCCTTTTGCCTCATTTAATGTTTTTCACTTGCTTTATTTCATCCCCCTATGGGTCGCATTTTTCCTCTAGGGACAAATAAAACATAAAGTTACTTTTTCTTTTTCTTTTTCTATTTTTTCATTAATAAATTAACTTAAGTGCTTATAATAATATTTTATGATGCACTTTATAATTAATTTATTTTGACTTAATTTCCTTTTTTCATCCCTTATATGTCTTGAAACAATGAGTGGGCTAAGGGTCTTTGATCGAGAAGGTGATATCACAAGGCTATAAACACAATCATCCATGCAAAAAAGTTTACATAGGGGCCGATGGCATCTGGGAATAGGTTTGGAAAAACAAAAGGGATCAGTCATGCAAAAGGTCTTCATAAGGGTTGATGGTGTTCAAAATAAATTAGTTGGAGCAGACAGGATCGTCCCGGGTGATAGCATTTGTGTAAAAATGGATTTTAGGGTTTTTGATGATTTGGAATGAAATCAAAGTTGATGATGGATGCTTTTAATGAGTTGTGCTTGATTATAAAGTTTGTAAGTTCACGTTGGGTTGATCGAGATATGGTGGGCCAAGGGCGTATCTCAATAACTTAAAATCCTAAGTCTTCCATTCTACAAGGGTGTCGAGGCAATGAGTAAGAGACACATGAACCGACATACACCAGATAGATTTAAAGGGGCTACGGTGTGCCCGAGGTTCGCATATCCAGAGGGTAGTTATCCATACAATAGGTCAACCTAGGGTATCCAAGTCCCACAATCAAGATAGAAGAGAGTACTCTATTGGGATATTGGTAAATGGGTAAGAGGAGGTATATATCGGTGATAAATAAGGTAAAAATGCACAATATGACTAAAATGTAAATAGGGAAAGCTAAGGAGCTTATCAAAATAAGTGCACTATGTTAACTAGTATCAATGCACATATAACACTAACTAACATAGAGAAATGAGGGAAAGAGATGAACTAATCTATGCAAAAGACAAAAATTTAGAGCACTTACCTGTACTTGTAGGGTGGTTGTTGATGCTTCTATCTCTGCAAAGAAGTAGCACACCGAGAGAGAATCACTATTGGGTGGAGAAGGGGAGTACCGTTACTATCCTAGAGTCACTATAATTGACCCAAAGTGGTGTAAGAAATCCAAATAACAAGATGAGTGTCCAATCCAATCCAAGTCAAATACAAGATGAACCAAAGGATGAGTGAGCGAGATGCAAAGTTAGTGCAAGAGAGGAGAATAGATGGAAGTTCTGTGTTTTGGATTCCTTTCTCTAAATGTGTTTGGATGTGAGGTGTATATATATGAAGTAATTTCCGTGGGTAATGGCATTATCTAGGGAAAATCTAACACCGACACAATGTCCATGGGAAATGGCATCATCCAGGGATGATAAGTGTCATATGAAGTGAAAAAGGTTTCATGGATCGAGTAAAGCGCCAAATGGTGAAATGTAAGTAGGGTTTCAGTGTGCAATGTGTATGAGATATAAAGGGACAAGGATGACTAATGAAAGGACAACTAAGGCTCGGACCTCGGGGCAATACTCTCTCTGTGTACTATCTCTAACCCATAATTATTACGTGAATAATCATACTTGGAAAGGCCACTTAATACACCCACTCAAGAAATAAATGCATTAATGACCCTTATTTTTATAAGGGAAATTGTTACTTAATGGGTATGAAAGATGTAAAATGAAAAATTAGGTGTATACAAAGTGTAACACAAGACTCCCCATTCTCACCCGGTATATTTTAAAAGTAGGTTGACTTTAGACTCTGTGTCAATTAGAATCTTGCAGAATTGATACCCATTGAATCTTGCATCCAAAGATGAGCTCTTGATCAAAATTTGCACTCAAATCTATCATATTTACGATCCTCACAAGAAGTAATTTTGGTCCCACAAGTTCATGACTAATTTCTTTAGGGTTCTTAAACTATGTTTGAGTGATGCCTTCAGGACATCAATGATGCCTTCCTTCTTTAGTCAACTCTTTGATTTTGTCAAACCTCGCCTCCCCATTATCCTTTAGCTTCTACTACTCTTGCAACTCTCAGGAAATTTTTAAATTCTACTATAACTCTTATAACACTTTCTTTTCCTCAATTGGAATAGATTTCTATGATAAATCCTTTGGATAAGCTACAACCCTTTCCACATATGCTTGCTAAATTTGATTTTTCCCCTTTTTCTCATTAATTCAATCCCGCACATCCATGGCTTGACCCTTTGTCACAAATCCATGTGTTTACATCCTAATTAATTTCTAGGTGGTGTTAATGTACAACAATAAGAAGGATATAAGGGTTAGTAACATGTAGACTATTATGATCTAATTAACTTCAAAAATCAATTATACATGACCAAAATAATGCATTCAAACTTGAAATGAGTGTAATGAAAGTAACTAGTTCAAATACACAAAGGAGGGATAAAATCAAATTGCTCATGATGATTAAGGGATGATCTGGATGTGCGGGGAAGTGGAATGGGAGGATTTGAGATTGTGGATTCTGCATTGTAGATTTATGGAGTTGGAATCCAAGAAGGTGCAAGACTATACAAATTCTATATGGTTAAGGTAGGAGATGTACGGTCTTGGACAAAATATGTTTAGTTTTGGACCCTTTGATAATATGGATTTGTAAATTTGTATGTGCTTTGCTTGATTGGAAATGGTTCTCCTTGTATGTTTCTCTTTCTCGCACAACTTCGAGGATAACTTGTGATAACATGCAACAAATTAGAAATCCTAATCTATAGAAACCTTCATCGATCATTAACAAACTAAAGGAGAAAATATGTGTGTGCGTTTGAGGCTAGACTACCCTTGGTTGTCACAATCAAGCCTCATGTAGTTCTCCTAAGTTATTTTGCAAGTGTGTATAGCTAAGCAAGCCCCCCCCAAGTCATCCTTGTGTCTCTTGACACCAAGGTAGTGGGCTAATTATATAGCATAGAATGTACCCAACAAGGTAATATTGATATGTGGTGTGCCTCAACTATGTGACCTAACCCTTTGTTGATTGAAACCCTTGTGCAATGCTTGAGATGGCTTTTCTCTTGTTAAGACATGGCTCTATGATCTTTGCATGCTTGTAGATGGATGAAACTAGACTCTTTGACTGAGTTGAGTGCTTTCATACTTATAGTAGGGATTTCTTAGATGATGTGCAAATGATTTGAGAAGATTTAGGAACCCTTTGAGTGATTTTGGAATGATGTTTGCAATAATAGCTTATAAGAATGTTAGGTGAGTTATAAATTGATAATGACTTACTTATATAGCCTTTTATAGGTGAAATATTAATAAGGCTGATCCTAGGAAGATGAAACAATCCAAAGAATGATTTGAAATTGAAAATAGAGTTGGTGATTGTGAAGGGGTGGGAGTGTAGAAGTCCGCTAAGATTGAATCCTACATCTTGACCCTCTCATACAATTTTGGATAGGAGAGAGAAATATTGAAAATGAAAGTTATCCTAAATATTAGATGTTTTATATTGCTTTGATGAAATAATATTCCTAGAATTGACGACAGAGCATAGGGTAAAGATAAAAAAGTTGTAGAATGGCTAGAGAGATGAGGAGATTAGATTACAAATGTGAGCATTTGTCTTGGCAAGGATACAAGGTATAACTTGACATTACACATGTACAAGTAACCAAAATTTAGTGTCTAGACCAGAAATACATTCGTGCGCATCCTATATCATCTACCCCGACATCTCCCATGTCCACGTGGTTTATGAAACTACTCCCGATCGATAGTCACCATCCAAACCATTTTTTTGCGAGGATCATTTTGTAAGACCCACCTTAACATCATATAATCCTATACCATATGCTCCCTTCATAACTCACTCACCTAGCGAATTTCGGGTATTGTCTAGGATAATGGTCAATAGCCCCACACTTGTAGAAAATTCTCTATATTCGACCTTTTTTTCTTGCCCTTGATTTTCCTCTTCCACGAATCTCTAGATCTAAACCCTTGATTGTGATTTTGTGACAATGAGATAGACGCAAGTCCTCTAGCCCTCATCTCCTTCACTTCTCCAATTAATCGACAATGTTTAATATCATGAGTGTTTTCTTCATAAATCTTACACCAAAACAAGACCTCGAAACTGATTTTCTTTCCGTAAATTTGAACAAGGTTTGGTCTCATGGGAAACTAGACAAATCTCACATTTGATGCTCATGAACACACCCCTTTTCCTTGAAGCGGTTCTACCTTTTGTGATCCTCGGCCTTACACTCTATATATCCCCTTTTGTACCTCTTGAGTATTTCTACACAATCAATTTTTTGGAGCTACGATGCAATAGTAAGTAATTGAGCTTCCAAAATGGAATAATGTTTGTATCAAAGTTTATGACAAACTCCACACTCAAGGCTGCATCTAAAGCTTCTCGTGGATCCTTGAAGTTCTTCATTGCAAGTTGATTGCTTTAAGGATTCGAGAACCCTTAGACAAACCACTGCACATGTTGTAATGAGTGGATATCATAGGAATTTTTGATAGTAATGTCTTGAAATGTGCATCATACGTTTGCACAATCTCTCTCAATTTTTAGTTAATTTCCTTTAATGTAAAACTACTTTCTTGTTTGAAATTATGATTATACAATATCTTCAAGAAAGCTTCCTTCAACACATCAACATTCACCACTACTTGTTTCAAATTAATTTTCATGTACCAAGTATGCATTTTCCTTGTTAAGTTGTTGCAAAAAGGATTGCTTTTACCCTAGAGGTTGTGTTGCATTAGGCCCTCCATGCAAGCTCACACTTGGGTATGTGCTATGTATCTTCTTTCATTCCTATGTACTCAAGTAACTTCAAGTTCATATGATGGATAAGCTAAAGTTGTGTTGGGCTAATGAAAATTCGTAGCTTAGTTATGCTCGACTAGGTAGATTTTATTGGTCCTCATAGATCAATCAAAGTACTATATGAAAATTGTGTTCTCTATCCTAATGGTATTAAAATGACATGTGTTACTAGTGTGAAAATTGAGACAACCAACAGACCGTATCTCTTGGGCTTGAAAACTTGTACCTAGTACTCCACTAGTCATTGAAAATGTAATGTTTCTCCATTCCAAGATTTTGTTTGGAGCATAAACTATAGACACTAAAATATGCACTTATTACTATTACATTACACTTTTAGTATGCTATTATATACATGATTTCCGAGCAAGAAGATTAGACATTGGTGACACAAGTCCTTGTTTTCTATTGCTTTTGATTTCTTTGATTATGACTCATGGTTTTATGGATTTCTATCTTTGCTTTTGGTAGTGTCTCTGTTAGGATAATTAATTATGCATTATATAATTAATTATTTTTATATAGGTTTATAACATTATTACATTATATTAATTAGTTGTATAATGTTATATGGTTTTATTAACCATATTTGTCTTATTATATTCATGGGTATAATTGTTATGTTGTTATAACAATTATGTCATTATTCATTTGTGCTTCCGGATGTATTTTGGAAGCTACTGTATTTTAGTTTGTTGTTGCATAGTTACAACTCCATATTTGTTTGTATCCAGGCTATCCAATATGTATAAATATTATAGCCTGCACTATTGTAAGGAATTGATTTCACATTAATAAATTATATAGGCTTCCATCCCTGTTTGTGAAACTACATTTGGTACCAGAGTGAGAATCTGGACCTGTGAAGCAGAGAAGGTTGGAGAGAGGAAGCATACAGTTTTGGAGGAGATTCTGCACTCTAGGAGAGCCTATGTGTTTTCTAGCAACTTCCCAAAATTCTCTACATCTCCACAACCTCCTGTCATTCTCCAGGTGTTTGTAAGGAAAAATGTTTTTTCCTTGGTGCCTCCTACACCAAGAAAAATTTGCTCCCTAGATGTTATTTAAAAAAAAAAAATTCCCCATCAAGGGTTTTACCTCTAATATTAGAGGTGCATTTGGTCACTACTAAAGCTAGCAGTATGCTACAACTGGAGGAGTCTATTTGGTATAGACCGAGACAAGATGAGTTATTGTTGTGATTTACATTGGATTTTAAGCATATTTTTAGGTTGAGTTGGAAGGGACTCCATCGAGCCACTTTGCTTGTCAACCGAGCTGGTAGAAAGATCCTTCTAATTGAGATGTGCTCCATCGAGCCCCTATTTAACACTAGCTAGCCCCGGAGGAGATCCAACACTCCAATGGATCCAAATCGAGTTAAGATGTGTGGTTATATTTGCATTAACATCGGTCCAGATTGTGTTGGTGAACCATTGTTGAATCTGAGCCATCCTGGTACACCCATGGCCGATCCTACGTCCAAATGTACCTATAAACAATGAAGAATGTAGCCTCTTGTGAATACCCCGTGACCTACAAATCAACATCTCCGTCTAACGGCCGAGTCTCCCTATAATACATAGTCGGGCTATTTGAGCCATCCTCCTCCATCCGATCCAACCCAATACTGCACCAAGGAAACACGTCATTGTAGACGGGTTGGAAGCATTCTACACGATCGAGTTGGAGGGGACTCCATAGTGTGAGCTCTAAAGCCTATAACTTGCAATAATCAAGCCATATCATAAACCCTACAACCACAAAATTAAAATAACAAATTCAAATAATATCACAACGGTGGAAATAGAAGGAAGAAATCATGAGCAAAGAATAAAATAACAAATACAAAGGTGGTGGTATAAACAACGTTACAGAGCTCAGATCCTAAAATTTTGGGAACCCTAAACCAAGTTATCTAGCCACGCAGGCCGCCCCTCCAGCCAATTCCTTCTCCAAGCTCATGCCACGTTGACTCCAAGTCATCTAAGTCGCATCTTTACATAGGTTGGCATTTTGTGCATTAATTTAATCAAATTTTCTTCATTTTATTGCACAAGTACTCATAGAGCCAAGGTGGTTAGAGAGAAAGAATTGGGTGTGTGAGGTAAACGGTTCAAACCTCACCCCAATTTTTTTTTTAAATCAATTTGATTTTAGCAGAAAATCTTGTGAAACTACCAAATGTGGAGGGGTATTTAGTGAAAAAACCTCCACTAAACAACTTAATTACAACTAAAAAGGCTTCTAAAATTTTAGCGAGAAAAACCCTAATTAGGGAAAAAAATTCTCCTATTAGGCCTATTTTTTCATTCTCGAGCAACATTTGCTAAAGGGGGTACACAATAATTGCATTTTCAGCCTTTTTGTTTTGCAATTTTTGGCATATAGGGTCATTTTGGGCTCCAAGGCCACCACGGCTGTAAAACAAAAATATTTTGCCTCCCATTCAATTTTTTTCCAAATTTTTAATGTAATTGCATGCTTCAATATATTGTACTAATTTACAGGTTGTCATAGTCAACCAACAAATATTGTAACTACTCAGAAACTGGCAAAGAATTGTAATAAAAAATAGTAAAAATTGGTTCTAAAACACTCACGAGATCCTAGATCTCATTCGCAACGTTCGGTATATATAGTGCCTCTGGGAAGCGCTTACGAGTAAAGTCATGACTACTACTACACTTAATGCCTAATATATATTCAACAACGTTTTCTGGGCATCGACCCTTTAAATCGATGGGAGTAATAAGGTCATAGTGCACACACTATGAGCCATCTCATCTATCTATGAACAATTACACGACATAAATCCAGACTGAGAAATTATCCAAGTATATAGCGAAGTTACACACACGTGTGAGGATATTTCTTTGATCTAGTGTCAATAATCACATAAACCCCTTTTATTACTATCTTGGTACCACGTATCGAATTCTTTCACGTATGTTAATGCCTCTTTCATGTCTTGTCAAGTATATATAAAGGAAAGCTTATTCCATGTACCGCGGGTATATCGGAAGGGTAAATATATACAAAGGTTCGGTATATCGATCGATGGTATATAGATTGGTAGACCTTATACCTACAGTGATAAGAGCCTAACCCTATCAGTGATTTTTGCAAAATGGGCACTAATGCCCCCTAATTTTTTATTCTAGATTCATAACTACTCGAGGAAACAACTATGCTACATGGAAGATAAAAATCAAAACACAACTTGAGTTTGAAGAGATCTGGATTGTTGTGAATAGTAATCGAACCGGATCAATTACGATACAACACAACATAGATAGTTTGAAATAGTATATTAGAAAGTGAAACTCATCATCTTGTTTGGAGTTTCGACGATGTATGTGCAACCCCACATTCGAGATGCCAAAATTGCCAAATAAGCATGGGATAGTTTGAGCATAGTATATGAGGCCAAAAACAAGAATGTCATACTAAATTTGTAGAGTCAATTACATACATTGAAGTTCAAGCATAATGAGAAAATCAAGCTTTCTTGAGAAGAGTTGCAGAGTTGAGGGCTTCACTTCTAGCCCTAGGAGAAGTGGTCACGAGATGACGCTCTTGTTCCCATTGTTGTAAGAGCTCTCCTTCTTCTTACCACATTTGTGGAACAACACTAAAATTTTCGAGATACGATAGTTAGTTTTGACAAGTCTGTTAAACCTACTGCGCAACAAGAGGAAGCCATGCATAATAAGGATGATGAAGAGGAGAATGCACTTTCTTTGTAATTCCTATAAAAATTTTGTAATCTCTCGAAAGTGCACCTGTAGAGAGATGCTGTTCAAAAATAGATCTCTCTCTTTCGTAGATATAATGGAAACACCTCAGGTATGTGGGTATACCTATTGTTGAGGTGAGTCTCCGGTATCAAGGCCGGTTCCTTCTTGATGTATCCTAAACTAATTTTCTGGGGTTTCGAGGGTAAAAGATGATTGTAAATGGATTCAAAACTGGGGTGATACACCAAATTTTTTTGAGGTCTTTGACTAAGTACATGCACAATTGATATGAAAATGGATTTTGGATGCACAAACCAATAGTTTTCAGCAGAATATTAAGGCCAACACTTGATGCATTTAGGGAAAGTTTCACAATAATACTTGTTAAGCTACACATGCACACTAATATCATGTAGAAATTACTAAATTTGCAATAGGGTAGGATGATTAATTAGGGAATTGACATTCACAAGGATTAATAAGACATAAAAAAGACTGCAAATAATTGGAAAGGCAAAAATATACTTCTCATTCAAGGGGCAAAAAGTGGAAAACTGCTTCTTCAAGACTCCTATGTGTCCAAAAATTCCTCCTTTGTGCTTTGCCAATGCACACAATATATAGCAAAATTATTCATCCCACCCTTCCTAAAAATAGAATAAAATTTTACTCACCCATGCATCCTATTTTTATCCTTTATCATGAATAAATAAAGGAATAAAATAAACATGCTAATACAATGAGGCATTAATAGCCTTTGTTACAAAAATACAACTCAGTCAAACTGCAATTGATTGTTCTATTTTTAATAAAGCTATGGGTGAATAATTCTGCTAATAATAAACCTTTCTTGATGAGAAAGTCTTCTCCCATGTGCATGTAATCTCTATCTTCTAGTTCTTGATGTGACATCTGCAATTTTGATCCACTTGCCCCCTTGATGCACATGTAAAAAATTTAACTCCATGTGTGAGAGAAAAATAATTCTTTTGATTTAACACTTTATAAAATTCACCCAAAGTGTGGGGACCACCTTTGATATGCACATGTCTCACTCTTTTTGACTATATGGTCATTAAAATAATCATTTTTCTCTTTGGTATGTTCTGTGTATGGGAAATAATAATATTCCTCTTTTGCCAATTTTAAGGTGACTTAGCAAATATTGAGATAAAGTAGCTTTGTCCTTTGTATATCTACTCATTACCTTTGCCTTGGTGTATACCTTGGCACATAATCACTTTGACCTAGCATAAAATCATTTGCTTGACTTCTTTGATCATGACACATATTATAGTGTCATCCTTTTGATAAATCATGGCACTACTATTGGTTTTATTATTCTTGTTTGGACTATAGTTTTAGACTTTATCTAAGGTCAATGCAATAATTTATTCAATTGGGCTGGTCCCCTTCGCCATGATGACTCACCCCTTCCTTTTGTCGGTGGCTTCTCAAACCATGGTTGAGATAGGGTTTGCATTATGAGGACACGTGGAGATTATGTTGACTCTGTTTGAGCTTTAGTAGACATGCCTGATCATTGATCTGGTACTTTTATTTCTCCACCATTAGATCTTCTTATCCTTGTTAGAGGGGTAGTTGGACTCTGTATTACTCTTCACCATCGATCTTTTGTACCTTTTGATTTCAACCATCGATGATTGTAACTTTGTTTGAAATGAGATAGGGTTTGCATTGATTATTGGGATCATTTCTTGGCCTTTGATCTTCGTGTTGATTGATTCTGGAATATTGATTCATTAACTCGAGTCGAGTTAGGTTTGTGTGGATTGAGTTGAGTTGGTAAAACAACTCAAACCCTAAATGATCATTTCATTTGATTTTTTTACTCTCTGGGTGAAGCGTTAGAAAATTTTTTTCTACGGGCATGAATGATCCTTTCAAGCTCTCTCAGAACTCTTATTTTTATGTGCTATTGGATTTGAAACGATCTTTAACTTACCTATCCTTCATTCTTCCTCGCTTTCACAATTTTAGGTTTCGAACTCGAAACCAAGGGTTCTGTTTTCACTTGCTTTGTGCTATTTGCTTGGAGTTTCTTTAGATTGTTCGGTGGGAGCTTGTAGACACTCTAGACTACCATATTGAATCTCAAGTTCTCTGTTTCATATTTTCCTTTGGGCTACTTGCTTTTTTGGTTTTTTTCAAAGATCTGAGAAATCTCTCATAACATGACCATTTCTAAAGGTAAGGTGAGTCTTATGATTTTCTAGTTTATTCACTTTTTAATGGCTCAATTTATGACTTCCCTCTTATAAATTTCTTGATTTCAAGACATTGATAATGGGTTCCAAAATTCATAGTTGAAAGGAAATTTTTTCTAATGGGCGCCATCTCTTTCACAAGGATCTGAGTTATTTTCCTTGATTTTTTGAGAATGTATTCTTGGGTTTTTATTTTGCTTGAGTTGTACTCTCATCATCGTTTATTATTATTACTATTTGATTCGAGCACGAGCTAGGTTTTTATGATTTATTTCACCATGGCATTTTTTTTGTTCGGCTATTTGAGTTGTGTTTTTTCTTTTCGAATTCGCCATTTAAATGATAATGGATCGAAATCATGTGCAATTCTAGGTATCTCAAAGTGTTGGCCGATGACATGGAGTATTTTCTTTGAACTTAAACTTAGTGTTTCTTATGGCCATTTACTTGAGAGCTCACTATTAATATTTTTCTAAGAACAAATGCTTGTTTTCTAGAAGTTGTTTCTTATTTGTGGATTCCTTTTGAAGTTAAGATAACTATGCTTCCCCTTTTACTGCTTCTCAATAAGCTCAATGGTGTAATAGTTTCTCACCATGGATTTTGTCAAAAACCCTATGTATGGATCCTTCTCAAAATAATTTGGGATTTTAGAGTGATTCACCCAGATTTATTCACTATGAATGCAAACAATGTTTCCTTTTTTGCTAGATCTGGATTTGGGTTTGTATCGGTTGCTTTCTATTTATGAATATGTAGCTTATCTTTCTGTGTTCTAAAAAAAATGCCTTTTTCTTTTTGATTTTCTAGGAGATTTTTGAGCTCTGTTATATGAACTGTCTTGAAATCTGAATTTGATGTTTTATTTTATGTTGAAACTCTTTAAAAATTCTTTGAATTAGACATTATTTATCATTGGCATGGGCTCATGATGATTTGTTCCTATTATATGCTAACTTTCATTTACATTAGCTTGCAACTTCCTTTTTGTTCATTTGTGCAATGCTTATCTCCTTTTCTGTTGGAAGCATGGGCCTTTACTTGTAGAGGAAACAAATATCTTGATTGATGTATTTTGAGATAAATTTACAATGGCTACAACCTGATGAAGATTTGTATTTCTTTTAAAGCTTAAGCTACTTTGATGAACCTGGAATATCACCAAATATTTGAAAAGCTAATCCATGTAGTTTTACATCATTCTTCTTTGAATAATTTGGACTACCACATATATTGCAATCTCTTAAGATATCCTTTTCTTGGGAACTTGACTATATTGAATTCTTTTGGTAGAATATGTGCTTCATATGCTAGAAGTACAAGGACAACTCTTTGTATGGTTACCATTCTGCATTAGTTGAATCTTTTTTCTTGGCTATATAATTAAATCCTCTTCTTTTGTTGGCTATCCACTTGGAAATATTGTTCTTTTGGATTTGTGACTCCTCTTTCCCCATCATCCCTTGATTGCTTTGTGATTGGAACAATTAAACTTGTAACCTTAATTATGAATTCTTAAGTTTGGCATTTCTTATTTCTTTTCTAGAACTATACTCATATTTTATGTTCCATATGGTGATCCTTTACAACTGTATCTCTTATGACTTGTACTATACCTTTTAGCTTCAGCCCTAAGCTGGACATGATTAATTTATTCCTTTATTGTAACTTTTACTTTGATAGATGCTTTACACTTGACTGTAACTTTTTCATGGATGTGTAGTCATTGATTTTTCTGCACTTGTGCTTATCTATTGAGTTGGTTGCATTGTGAGTTGTAAATATTCATCATGAAATCATATTTTGCATCCTTAGTTATATCAGAATCAAAATAATCTTAATCATGAGGTAACTTGTATGTTATTTTAATCATTAGCTTTGACTATTAAATGTATTCTTTCCTTTCATGTGTAGTATTTGATTTATTTCAAGCATGTATTAGTTTGAAATAACATGATGGAAATATCTAAAATGTCCATTTTACATGGCAAAGCCCTGTCAAAATTTTCTCAGATTTCCTTTTCCATTCTGTTTTAGTTGTAATCTTATCTTATTCCAGTTAACTTCACCTTTAATTTGAACTGAAATAAATGTACTTTCCTAATTCAAGTTACAGAATGTATCACTTCTTTCTTCTTACCTATATCTACACATTTAGATAAACTAGTTAGAAAACATTAGGTTTTTGGCCTCTCTTTATTCCATAGTTTTCTCTTTCTTCTCTCTCCTTCTTTCGAATGAATAAGTCATGTATGTTGCTACAAAATAGTGCTTTTATCAGTTATGCCTTTGATCTTAATGTAATTTATACCTCCTGATGTTAAGATATCCACTTGCACGAATTTGGATAGTGTAGGAATATGGATCAACCCTGAGCTCAATATTGACAATATTTCATTTTCTTGTTTTCAGGTACAATGTCATTTGCCAAAAAGGGATGAAGATGGAGCAAAGATGGAGCTAGAAATGCATCAACCAAAATGAAAGAAACCCAAGGAAATGATGGGTTCTTTCATACTCCTTTACTTTATTTTTCATGCATATGTACCTCTTACTTCAGTAGTTGTAATTTACTTTTGAGTTACATCCCACAACTTGTGTGGGAACATTTAAAATCCTTATGAATAAAACATTGAATTCTTGAAACTGAGTTGTGTATTTCTTTCTACATTTCAGCTTTGTATATGGATTGTATAATGAATTAAACAACTCAATAACATAATTGAATGTATTTAATCATGAAGGAAAGAACTTTAAAATACCTGTAACTTTTAGCAATGAACTTTGATTGCTAATCTGTAATTATGATTGTTGTTCCAAAACTTAACACTTCATCTATTCTTGCACTTCATGTCTTCATCAAGATAACACATCTGTCCTTTAGGGCTTTGTGTTCTTTTGTTGAAGATAATCATGAAATTGTAGACTATGTGATCTGTTACATTTTGTAACAACACACATAGCTATAGATTTCATGTAATCATTAATTAATCCAAATAGAAACAATATTGAACTAAAAGAATCTCCCTAGCTTAGGTTCACTTCACCAATGCCATCCATCATAACAAAGTTTTGAGTTGTCCCATTTTTGCACAAGTGTAAAAATTGTCAACATTTCTGTGATCCTGTGGGGAAAACTTCCTGCTAGCTTGTAGACTAGTGCCTTGCTCTTGTCCATTGGGCATGGAGTCTAAAGCATGTAATCAAAATTTTCCTTCTTGAAGGTCCAACCCTTCCAAAATGAACTAAAATTGGGAAGGATCTAGTAAACCAGATCACGTGCACGAATGCACTTTATTGAATTGAAAAACATTGCAATGTGTAGGAACTACACTTATTGAAAGGGAAATCCTACTCTAAACAACACTTGTAGGATTTTCAATAACAATGTTTGAGAAACATACCATTCACAAGAATGGGAAGTTCCTCTCCATTCATCCTTGAAAGATGAAAAGCATTATGTTCTTTGCAAGCTGAAATCATGTAAGGACCACTCCAGATTGTGTCAAACTTCATGTGATTTCCTGGCTTTGCATGATCAACATCCCATTTCAACACAATGTCTCCTTCATTGAAGATTCTAAACTTAGCCTTCTTATCAAAAAAATTCTTCATCTATTTCTGATTCTTTTCCATGTTCACATGAGCTTGATCTCTCAGCTCTTGTAATTCCATTAATTCTACATAACGAATCTGCAATGGTTCATTCTCAAGTAGCTCCATCTGATGTAGCAAATCTAATGCAGGTAACTCAACTAAAATAGGCATTCTTGCTTCTCTTTGTAAACAAGCTTGTATGGTGAATTTCCAACTAATATTTTAGGAGTCACTCTGTCAGCCCAAAGTGTTGAATTCAACATTAGATGTCAAGCTCTCTGTTATCTTTGAGTGTTCTTCTGATGATCCTTAAAATATTCTTGTTAGTACTTTCAGCTAACCCATTACCTTGTGGGTAATAATTAGATGACGTACTTAAATAAATTTTGTGTTTGACAGCCCAATCTATTACCTTTGCACTAAGAAATGCTAAGGCATTATCTGAAATGATAGTTGTTGGAACACCAAATCTGTAAACTATACCTTCATAAAAGGATAGTATCAAAGTTTCATTAGCATATTTCAAGGCTATTGCTTCAGTCCAGCATGTAAAGTAATCTGTAGTAGTCAAAATCCACTTGTTTCCTTGTGACGAAGGTGGGTTTATCATGCCAATAAAGTCAAGACCCCACTGCATGAAAGGTGATCAACTGAAATAGGTTGTAAGGGCAATGAAGCTAAACATTCTTTTCCAACAAAGAAAGCACATTTCTTACACTTTTTGATCCATTCAAAACAATCTTTGAATATGTTGGGCCAATAGTAACCAACTTTCATAATTTTTAAGGCTTATAGTACATGCTGAAAAATGACCTCCTATAGGTCCTTCATGGAATTCGGATAATAATTGTTGAATTCTATCATAATCAACACATCACAACAAGATTCCATTTATATCTCTTTTGAATAACACACCATCAATAAAAACATAAGGTAAACTTGTAACCTGAAATATCTTCATTTTTTCTTGTCCATACCTTCCTAGATAAGTGTCATGTTATAGATAGTTAACTAAATCAGTCATCCATCTTGATTCTTGAACTTCTTGAACAAGCTCAGGTTGTTGATTTTCTGGTTGCACCATGTTATTTGATTGTTGATACGTAACTTCAACATGTTGTTCTAGATCTTCTGATTCTACAGCCTATTGTTTTTCCATATCAGAAATTATATGTCTCACACAAACCTTTACCTCACTTGTCTTTTGCAACATGGATATCAACATCATATTCCATGACTTTTGTTATCCATCCTGCTCTCTTCTCATTCAATTCTTTATTTAACAAGAAAGCTTTTACACTTGGATGAGAAACAAGAACATGTATCTTGTTGTTTGAAAGCATGTACTTAAAATTCTTTAGTCCTCTAACTACTGAAAGTACTTGTTTTTCAAGAAATGTGTACCTTGTTTCGTAGTCATGCAAACTTTGTCCAAAGAAAGCAATTGGTTGCTCAATATTTTCATCATTAACCTGAGTTAATATGGTGAGATTGTTTTAGCTCCTGCAAGTGCATACATTGTAAAATATTTATCAAAATTTGATTTTCAAGAGTAGGAGCTTGAGAAATGGCTATTTTAATTGCTTCAAACCCTTCTCTCCCTTCGTTGGTCCAAGAGAAAGTCTTCTCTTTCTTTAACATAGTTTGTCAATGGTTTAACCAATGCTACAAAATCTGGAACAAATCTTCTAACAAAGTTGATTTTTCCTAGAAAACTCTATAATGCCTTCTTGTGATGAGGCAATGATAGCTGTGATATGGCTTCAATTCTGAAAGGGTCAATTGTTAAACCTTGTTTAGAAATAATATGACCAAGCAATTTACCTTGATGTACCAAAAAATATAGACTTTTTGGGATTCAAAGATATTCCAAATTATCTGCATAACTGAAAAGTCTGCCTTAGATGTATTAGATGTTCATCTGAATTTTTTTTTGAAAATACGGTAACATCATCCAAATAAACTAGTATGCATTTATTTAATAAGCTATGAAAATCCATGTCCATTGCATGTTGAAACGTTACACCAACATTTGAAAGGCCAAAAGGCATTCTTTTGTAAGCATAAGTACCCCACTTGGTGGTAAAAGTTGTTTTGTACCTATCTTCTTCTCGGACTAGAATATGATTGTATCCACTATAACCATCCAGAAGAGATAGTCTATCGAACCAAAAACTAATTCTTAAAATCTGATCCATATTGGGTAGTGGGTAATGATCTTTTAGTGAAGCTTTATTAAGATCTCTAAAATCCACACATAATCTAATTTCTCCATTCTTTTTCCAAACAGGACAAGATTGGCTACCCAACTTGAATGCTTAACTGAAAGATAATACCTGATTCGATCAACTTAGATAACTCTTTTCTCATTAAAGGCTCTATCTTGGATTTACAAGCCTCTGTTTTTGCCTAACTGGCTTGGAATTTGGTTGTAATTCAATAGTATGTTGTGCCAAACTTGGATCAAACCCTTTCAGATCTTGGTATTTCCAAGTGAAAACATCCTTAAATTCCTTACAAATATTGATAAAGAAATTTTCTCAGCTAAGGAACATACCTTTCCTGAGAAATAAATTTTTTCCCTCATCAATTGAGATCTCTTCATAATTGTCAGCATGTGTTGACATATTTGTTTTGTCTTTCCTTAACTCGATCATCAAGTGTTAAAGATGTCTTCTAATGTGACCAAGCCTTGAGGTAGTTTATTCATCTTCAATTGAACAATTTGGTCACCATATAAGTGTTGTAATTTCTCTTGATTTACTACAGAAAATTCAGCTTCTTGCTATAAAAACCTGTAAATTTGTTCATCATTTTCAAAAACCTACCAATTCAAATCATTATCGGTATAGAAGGCCTAATAATCAACTTTATGTGAGGCTAAATCTCACTATTTTTAATCTGTTCCAGCACTTCAAAACTAGCACCAATTGTTGCAAGTCTATCTACATGCTTGTTTTCTATTCTAGGAATGGACTGAATATTAATAGCATTGAAATCTTCCATTAAGTTTGAAACTCTATGTCTATAAGACTTCATTAATGGATTCTTACAAACATTGAAATTTATTACTTGATTGATAACCAACTCAAAATCACCAAAAATCTATAACATGCTAATACCTCTCTTTCTGGCCCAAAGTAAGCCATGAATTAACGCTTCGTATTCAGCTACATTACAAGTGCATGAAAATTGGAGACTCAAAGCTGAGAAATAACTTTCATTTTTGGGGAAGTGAGCATCAAACCTACTCCTTGTCCTTTCTTGTTCTTAGCTCCATCAAAATGAAGCTTCCAAATCCCTTCTATTGCATTTTCTATTTTGGATAAAAAGGAATTGGTGTGTTTTCCTCATGTAGGCAATACACACCAAATAGATGTTCTTAAACTTCTTTGAAAGGATCATGAGCATGTTCTTCATGTGTCTTTTCATCCATAAATAGATTAGAAACACCATCTAGTGCTTGAAACATGAGCTATATTATCAAAATCAGACTGTCTAAGGCTACATAATTAGCTAATGCATTAGAAGCATGAGGCTCGATATGAAATCTAGCCAATGGTTCAAAATTGATAGTAAATTTGGTCCCATAACATGTAGTGAAGAACAAAAAGGACCAATATGAAGAGAGATAACCTCCTATTTTTGTTGTGAAATCTCTAGATAAGCATATAACAAAGTAAGGAGGTAAATCCACAACAGTAACATCTTGCAAAATGGAAATGTTCAGAAAAACATGTAATGTTACCTCCAGTTTTTGATGACACCAACTGTATTCATTGCAGTCCCATCAAGTTGTAGCACACTCTTCTCTGTAGGTTCATAATGCAAACCCAACTTTTCTACAATTACTTTTGGCATAACTATGCTACTTGCACCGTTGTCAACCATACAGTTATGAACAAGATGCTCTCCAATAATTAGAGACAAATAAAATGGTGGTGGTTTCTTGATATCATGAGCATTTAAGACCTTTTGAACCATCCATTTAACTTCTTTAATGCGGTCTTGTTCCATTGTTCCAAGGACCATATCTATTTTTTGAACTTCCTTTTCTCTTTGTTTTTTTGAAGAAATCTACAACTTAGCAAGTTCATGAGAAAGCAGCTCTTGTTGTCCTGGAATACTTAGAGCATCCCACATTGAGATATTAACATTATGCTTTTTCATTACATCAACAATGTTAAAAGAAGAAACAGTTTTGGAAACAGACTCTATTATTTTAGCATAGGCTTTAGCGAAAACTGATTCTACTTCAACTACTTTTGATATCTGAGGTATAAATAATCTTCTTGGATCAGGTTGTAGTTGTTTTTCTTTTCTTTACCAACTGAAACACCTACTATTTTTGTGGAATAGAAGAACTGTTAGCTGATTTTTGGCTTGTAGTTGTTGTTTTATCAGTGACTGTGGGTAGTGTTAGAAATTGAGGATTATAATAAATACGGATTTAATCAACTTACATATTATATAATGTTACAATAAATATTTAAATAAACATTACATCATAACATAAGTAAATAAATAAATACTTACAGGAAATAAATAACATAGGTGACACAATATTTATAGTAGAAAACCCCAATACGGTAAAAACCACTTTAAAAATAACATTTTACTTCAGAGAACTTATTTTACATCCAGTAAGATCACCTCCTCCTTTGAAACCCTATTTACCAAGGGTAAAACCAAATCACTTGATTTTCACACCTTTGATATATTTCTCAATATATCAAATGAGGACCTAAAGTCCTTTTTATATAAGGTGATCGGGTATGTCTCCCAACCCACCTTTTTAACCTAAAATGGTTGACACATATACCTAGGTGAGTGTATTTAATAAATAGAAACATAAATGATTCACATTATTAAATACTTACCTAATGTATATTACCTAGGTATGAATATTTAATAATAGAAAAGTATTTCATATTATTAAATATTTAACCTATATAATAGTGATGGACCCATATATTAATCAAGGGTTGGCTAGACCACTTAATCATTATGTTTCAACAGGCGAGAACTTTTGATTTTCTTTCCGGGCCTTTTCTTGAGCCTAGTAGTAATAATCGCAATAAAATCATCCTCACTAAAATTGACTAAGTTTTGTTCTGTTCGGTGCTTTCTTAACATGAGTTTCTTGCTGCCCACCCTCCATTTGAGGCATGAATAATGTCTCAAGTTGAGGTTGTGCAACAAGGCTTATATTCAGAAATAATTTGGGCAACTCATAACTAAATGAGGTTGATTACAAAGTTGACACCATTCTTCTGTAGCCATATTAACTGGGACTAAAGCGTTAGATGAACTAGGAGCCTTTGGGTCAAATTGTCTTTCTTTGATAAGGCTACCTATAATTTAGTTTCTGCTGATAAGGAGCTACGATAAGGCTTGGTAGGTAATGTAATTCTATTTTCAATCAAATTCACTTGTTTCCCATAGTCTGTAAATATTTAAACACGTCATTTGATGGGGCTGCAATAGTAGGTTCTATAATGGTGATAGGTGTGGGATAGGTGTCAAATATGCTAAGTAAGGAATTGAAGGTCTTGTGCTAACTTTTCGGATTGAATAAAATTGTTTTCAGCCTTTATAGCAATGTCATAAGCTTTGTTGGGAGAGTGTCACCTCCCATAGACTGAATCATAGTTGAAATATCATTGTTTAATGCTCTAAGATAATAAAGGAAAGCATGGTCAGATTGAGGCTTGACACTTGTTGGAATTCTTTCCCTAGTTCTAGAAAAACAAATATTAAAACTAGCCAAAATTAATGAGAAGATTTTCTAATTATAGATAGTTGTTCTATGAGGGATAAATGATCTGAATTATCTTAAAATTGTTTCAGCAATTTACCACCTAAATCATCCCAAGTTCTTATGCTTCCAATCTCTAAATTTCTATACCATTGCAAGGCTTGTCCTTTAAAGGATGCAGCTAAAATTCTCAAAGCCACATCTTCATGAGTAATATTATGGACTACACATAGGGCTGCAACATCTTTGATGTGCTCTATAGGTGTAACCTAATTTTCACCAATGAATGAAGGCAAAATTTTCATGGCAGCATTAGGAATATCATGATAAATTGGAATTACTAATGGGCTTCCATTAGTAAAGGTCAAAAATTCCTAGGTGGTTGAATAACCATTTGAAAAACTAGGATCTGAATAGAGAAATTAATATGTGGTGAAGGAAGATTAGGAGGAGGGTTGTTAAAACTAGGCCTATTATAAGGTAGGGTGTTACCAACTCTTCTTCTTCTTGCAGAATTCAAAGGTAAAGAAATAAAATCAGAAGGAATTCCTCTTACCGATGATCTTGTAGTCACTTTAGGCATGGAACATGCTTTGTAAAACTGGTCTGAAATCAGTTTTATGGAGTTGCCAAATAAATCTTTAAATCTTTAGAATAAATTTCTATAACTTGTAGATCCAAAAGTAACTTTTGCTTGCTATGAATCTATTGTAAATTGTTGTAATCTACTCATAGATCTGATTCGTTGTCCCACCAGGCGTGCCAAAAATTGTTATCTCTCAAAATTTCACCCTGTAGAGAGATGGTTGCAGGTGTTCTAAGATTGCAAATAGATCTCTCTCTTTCATAGATACAATGGAAACACCTCAGGTTTGTGGGTATACCTATTATTGAGGTGAGTCTCTGTATCAAGATTGGTTCCTTCTTGATGTATCCTAAACTAATTTTCTAGGGTTTCATGCCCCAGGGTAAAAGATGACTATAAATGGATTCAAAATTGGGGTGATACACCAAACTTTGTTTGAGGTCTTTGAATGAGTACATGCACAATTGATATGAAAATGGATTCTAGATGCACAAACCAATAGTTTTCAATAGAATATTAAGGCAAACACTTGATGCATTGAGGGAAAGTTTCACAACAATATTGTTAAGCTACACATGCACACTAATATCATGCAGAAATTACTAAATTTGCAACAAGGTAGGATGATTAATCGGGAATTTGACATTCACAAGGATTAATAAGACATACACAAGACTACAAATAATTGGAAAGGAAAAATATACTTCTCATTCAAGGGGAAAACTGGCAAAACTACTTCAACACTCTTGTGTCCAAAAATCCTCCTTTGTGCTTTGCCAATGCACACAATATATAGCAAAATTATTCACCCCACCCTTCCTAAAAATAGACTAAAAATTGTACTCACCCATGCATCCTATTTTTATCCTTTATCATGAATAAATAAAGGAATAAAATAAACATGCTAATATAATGAGGCATTAATAGCCTTTGTTACAAAAATACAACTCACTTCAACTCAGCTTGACTGCTATATTTTTAATAAAGTTGGGTGAATAATTTTGCTAATAATAAACCTTTCTTGATGAGTAAGTCTTCTCCCATGTACAGCAATCCCTGTCTTCAAGTGCTTGATGTGACATCTACAATTTGATCCACTTGCCCCCTTGGATGCACATGTAAAAATTTAACTCCATGTGTGAGAGCAAGATAATTCTTTTGACTTAACACTTTAAAAAATTCACCCAAAGTTTGGGGACCACCTTTGATGTACACATGTCCAACCTGTTTGACTATATGATTAAAATTTTCATTTTTCTTTGGTATGATCTGTATGGGCAATAATAATATTCCTCTTTTTCCAATTTTAAGGTGACTTAGAAAATATTGAGGTAAAGTAGCTTTTTCCTTGGTATATATACTCATTACCTTTTCCTTGGCATATACCTTGGCACATAATCACTTTGACCTAGCATAAAATCATAGCTTGGCTTGTTTGATCATGACACATATCATAGTGTTGGCCTTTTGATAAATCATGGCACTACTATTGGTTGGACTATAGTTTCGGACCTTATCTAAGGTCAATGCAATAATTTATTCATTGGGGTTGGTCCCTTTAGCCATGATGACTCATCCCTTACTTTTATCGGTGGCTTCTCAACCATGTTCGAACTAGGGTTTGCATTATGAGGACACGTGCAAATTATGTTGACTCGGTTGAGCTCTATTAGACATGCCCTAATCGTTGATCCGGTACTTTTATTTCTCCATCGTTAGATCTTGTGATCCTTGTTAGAGGGGTAGTTGAATGTGTATTACTCTTCATCATCGATCTTTTTATACCTTTTGATTTCAACCATCGATGATTGTAACTTTGTTTGAAATGAGATAGGGTTTGCATTGATTTTTGGGATCATTTTCATCCTTTGATCTTCGTGTTGATTGATTCTGGAATGTTGATTCATAAACTTGAGTTGAGTTAGGTTTGTGGGGATTGAGTTGATTTGGTAAAACAACTTGAACCCTAAATGATCATTTCATTTGATTTTTTGCTCTCTCGGTTAAGCCCTGAAAATTTTTGTTATGTCGGCATGAATGATCCTTTCGAGATATCTCGTAACTCTTATTTTTATGTCCTATTGTCTTTGAAATGATCTTCACTTACCTGCCTTCGATTATTCCTCGCCACCATTTTTGGTTTCAAGCTCAAAACCGGGGTTCTATTTTCACTTGCTTCCTGTGCTATTTGCTTGGAGTTGCTTTAAATTGTTCGGTGGGAGCTTGTAGACACTCTGAGTACCATATTGAATCTAGAAGTTCTTTGTTTTATATTTTCCTTCAGTGCTATTGTGATTTTGTGGTTTTTCCAAAGATCTCGAGAAATCTCTCATGGCGGCCATTCTAAAGGCAAGTCTTCCAATTTTCTAGTTTATTCACTGTCTTAATGGCTCAATTTATGAATTCCCTCTGTTTAAATTTTATGGGTTCGAAGACGTTGATAATGGGTTCTAAAATTCATAGTTGAAAGGAATTTTTTCCAATGGGCACCATCTCTTTCACAAGGATTTGAGTTATTTTCCTTGATTTTCTAAGAATGTATTCTTGTGTTTTGATTTGCTTGAGTTGTACTCTCCATTTGTGTATTATTATCACTATCTAATTTGGAGCACGAGATAGGTTTTTATGATTTCTTTCACCATGGCCACCTTGTTTTGGATATTTGAGCTATGTTTATCTTTTCTAATTCACCATGAAATGATAATGGCTTGACATGTGTAGTTATAGGTATCTCAAAGTGTTGGTTGATGGCATGGAGTATTTGCTTTGAACTTACACTTAATTTTTCTTTTGGCCATTTAATTAAGAGCTCACTATTAAAATTTTTCGAGAACAAATGCTTGTAACTCTAAAAGGTGGTTCTTATTGTGGATGCCTTTTTGAAGTCAAGATAGCTACGCTTCCACTTTTTTACTCATTCTCGGTAAGCTCAATGGTGTAAAATTTTATCACCATGGATTTTGTCAAAAACCCTATGTCTAGATCCTTCTCACAAATAATTTGGGATTTTAGAGTGATTCGCCCAGCATTTATTTATTATGCCTAAAATGTTTCCTTTTACTAGATCTAGATTTGGGTTTATATCGACGCTTTCTATTTATGAATATGTAGCTTGTCTGTGTTCTAAAAATTGTAAATGCCTTTTCTCGTTGGCTTTTCTAGGGAGATTTTGAGCTCTGTTATATGATTGTCTTGAACTCGAATTTAATGTTTTATTTTATGTTGAAACTCTTTAAAAATATCCGAAATCGACATTATTTATCATTGGCATGGGCCAAAATGTTCTATTATAGCTCGAAGGTTACATTAGCTTGCAACTTCCTGTTTTGTTCATTTGTGCAATGCTTATCTCCTTTTCTTCCTGGAAGCATGGGCCTTTATTAAGAGGAAACAAATTTCTCGATTGATGTATTTTGAGATAAATTTGCAATGGCATAACGTGATTTGAAATATTGTTGGTAAAACACTTACAAGAAAGGTTCATCAAGTAACTCTAGACCTCAACACCAAAAATATCACAAGGGACATACAAAATACAATCAAGGGCAGAAAAAGGGGATCTAGAAAAGAAGACCCCATCAGTAAGGAAATATTTTTGAACAAGAAGAACATTCAGATAATGAAGAATTCTTGTACACTTCTCAATAAAGTGAACCCTCCATGTCATCTAGTGATGTTTAGTATGTTGATTTGGGAGCCACTCGACACATGACCAGCCAAAGAGATTGGTTTAATTCAATGAGAGACACGCCTTAGAAAAACCATGTTTCATTGGGTGATGATTTGTTATATACAGTTCAGGGGATTGGGAACATTTCTCTACCCCTTGGTTCACGCAATTGTAGACTATCAGATGTCTTATATGTCCCTAGGTTGAATAATTTTTTTCTTTTTGTCAATAAACTCCTAGATCACAACTTAAAAATTGATTTTGATAGTCATTCCGAAAGAAAACGTGTTTGATTTGAGACAAATCACAAGGCTCAAAAATAGTTCCAAAATCCTCCAATGTGGACATATGTTCCACTTGATTTTGTCCATAGAGATGATCGAACTTGTGGCTAAGAACTCTACCTTAGCACAATTGTGGCATTAGATACTTGGTCATGTTAGTTTCAAGTATCTCAGACACTTCTCCATCACAATATGGTACATGGATTACCATCCTTCGAAGGATATAGAAAAGTGTCCTCATTTCCTAGCAAGTAAACAACACAAAGCTTCCTTCCGTAAGAGTACATATCGAGCTCATGGTAAACATGATCTAGTTCATACCGATCTTTGCAATATGATGTAACAAAGTCATTCTAGATTTCAATACTTCATGCTTTGTGTTAAAGACTATTCAAGGAAAATGTGGATTTTTTTCTTCACAAGAAAAGTGAAGCTTTTGAAACCTTCAAGAAGTTCAAAGTAGCTATTGAGAATGAAACTGTCATCACATCAGAACTCTCCGCTCAAATCAAGGGGGAATTCACCAATAATGAGTTCAAATACTACCTATAAGCTCACAAGATTCATCGACAAATTCCTCCTCCACACACACCACAATAGAATGGTGTTGTTGAGAGAAGAAATCATACTATCATGGAAATGGTGCAATGCATGATTGATGACTCTGACTTGCAAAGACATTAGAAGAAGCAACAAAGACAACAATGTATTTGTTAAATAGAGTGCCCACAGTTGCTCTTGATGGAGTAACACCATAAGAAGCATGGTCAAAGAGGAAACCATCTATTACACACCTTAGAGTATTCAGTGCAAAGCAAGTATGCACATACCCAAAAGAACATAAATAAATTGGACATGAAGTCACATAAACTCATCTTCATTGGTTATAGTGAAGAGACTCTTGGGTACAAATTGATGGATCTGAAGACCAGGAAAGTCTACACCAGCAGAGATGTTGAGTTCTTTGAGAAGAAGGAAGCAGAGGCTCCTCCTCCAGACTCACCTGATGTAGATTCTTCACCAGTTGTAAAAATTGAAGCTGATGTTCCCATTGATGATGAAAGTGATGATGGGGATGATGGTGATGATATGATAGAACCACGACCCATGAGAATAGTTCAACATATGCCCAAGTGGTGTACTAGCATGTTACGAGATGCAAGAATGGATATTCCACCACATACATCCACCTCTAGACCACGGACTTGCGGTAAAACAAGATAAGAAGTGAACTTTTCCTTGATGAGTAGAGTAATTAAATGTGATGAGCCCTCTACAATCCAGAAGCCCTATAGAAAAAATATTGGAAAGATGCCATGGACTCTAAATATCAGTTATTAATGAAAAATAACACTTGAAAGATTGTCAATCTTCCACTAGGAAGAAACCCATTGGATGCGAATGGATATTCAAAACAAAGTAAAAATCATGATGGGACAAAGTGGACAAGTATAAAGCAATACTAGTAGTAAAGGGAATGTACAAAAAGAAGGCATTGACTATGAGGATACATTTTTTCCACAACTAAGATCAAAATGATCATGATGATCTTTGCTCTAACTATAAATTTTGGTTGGAAATTCCATCAAATGGACATAAAAAGTTCCTTCCTGAATGAATATTTACAAGAAGAAGTCTATATGACTCAACTTGAGGGATATGTAGTACCTGGTCAAGAAGAAAAGGTATGCAAGACTCATGAAATCTCTGTATGGCCTCAAACAGGCACCCCATGTATGGTACATAAAAATTGATGAGCATCTCGTACAACATGGATTTGTTAGAAATCCATATGATCCCAATCTTTACCTCAAAAATCAAGGGGGAATTGTGATTTTCATTGTCTATGTCGACGATCTAGTCATCACTGGCAGTTCAGTGAGGATGATCGATGCAATGAAGAAAGATCTTAATCGATCGTTCGACATGACCGATATCGGGCTAATGTAATATTCTCTTGGATTGGAATTATGGCGAAAGAGAATCACATCTTTTTTTCTCAAATGAAATATACCAAGGCAATGCTCGAGAAATTTAGGATGATTGATTACACACCAATTGCTACACTATAGATAACATATTGCAGCTTATCTCGTTTAGATCCATCTCCCGAGGTAAGTGCCATTCTCTATCAGCAGTTGATTGGGAGTCTCATTTACCTAACCTACACTAGACTAGATATCAGCTTTGCAATAAGCTACCTATCCAAGTTCATGTAGGAACCTAAAGTTTTTCATTGGAAAGTAGCGAGGCGCATATTGAGATATCTCAAAGGATCAATGGATCTTGTTTTAGAATACAAGAAGAATGACAACTTCTTCTTGTCGATATTAGGATTCAGATCATGTAGGTAATATTGATCACAAAAAATCCACTTTAGGATTTTATTCTTTATGGGATTTGGACTAATATCATGGGAAGCAAGAAATAACACTTTGTTCTCATTCTTCCATAAATCGAGGATCGCTTCTACAGGAGAAGTTGTCTATGAAAATATTTCGCTACTCGTTGTATACTCGAAGGACTTGGAATACCACAGACAAACCAATCACCATATATGTTGACAATGAAGGTGTTCTCAAACTTGTTCACAATCCATATTTTCATGAAAGAACAAAATATATTGAGGTACAAGTTCATTTCATAAGTGAGCATGTGTTGAAGCACAATATACAACTTCAGTTTTATCCAACAGCTGAACAAAGAGCAGATATCTTCATGAAGTCACTTACACGTGACAAGTTCGAGTTGTTCAGAGAGTTCCTCTCCTCATCCCTTGAGACAATGCAAAATTAAGGGGGGGAATGTTAGGATAATTAATTATGCATTGTAGAATTAATTATTGTTATATAGGTTTATAACATTATTACATTATAAATTAATTAGTTGTATAATGTTAAATGGTTTTATTAACCATATTTGTCTTATTAAATTCACTGGTATAATTGTTATGTTGTTATAACAATTATGTCATTATTCATTTGTGCTTCCCGGATGTATTTTGGAAGCTACTGTATTTTAGTTTTTGTTGCATAGTTGCAACTCCATATTTTTTTCAGTATCAGCCATCCAATATGTATAAATATTGTAGCTTGCACTATTGTAAGGAAATTGATTTCACATTAATAAATTACACAGCTTAAGGCTTAAGTCCCTATTTTGAAACTACTGAATGTCATAAGTATCCTCGACATTATGATTTGACTGTTTTATTTTCCAAGATTTTTGACCGAAGCGTATGCAATGGGCCATAGTGCCCATATGCTATGGACAATTTCCTACACTTTGTTCCTCGCTTGTTTTCTCTCGAGTATTTTTCATTAGGATTCTTCATCACTCTTTTCTTATTTTTATTTTCTACTTGGGTCACCTTTTGTGTCACTAGTGTCCACAATTTTACACATACACACACACACACACACACACACACACACACACACACACACACACACACACACACACACACACACACACACACACATAATTGGAGGAGGAAATCATTACTATCCACCATCATCTTTTGATTACAAAAGAAAAATCTAAGGACTGCATTTAGACCGCATTATAACAACATAAGAAGGACATATTTTTGAATTCCATACCACACATACATTGGGGAAAAATTAGTATAGCCCCTATTTAGTGTGATGCACATAAGGGAAAACCTAGCTTTAATGGGACACCATTGCATTCACACACACACACACACACACACACACACACACACAAAACTAGGAAGATTCTAAATGTAGTGCAATGCTCGGTGTAATCACATCGAGTGACCACCGAGGTCAATCCGACTCAAGAATATGCATTCCTTTTTCTAGACTAATGTGTGCTCTAGTATTGTTAAGAGTAGTTAGGGTTTTTCATAAGAACAAGTGCTAAGATCAGGGTTTGAAGTAAATTTAGAACTAAAAAAGTGTGAATTAGGGAATAAATAACCAAACTGCAAAGGAATCATATCCGCACGCTTTAAAGGGACAAAATCATATATAAGAGCCATAACACATATACATCTTGGTCCTAGTCATATGCCCTGGTCTTGACACAGTTTATGGGCACAAATTCAGATCATTTCCAAACCCTTTCTTCCATCGATGAATCCGTAGATCAGCACACAACCCAAAATATTGGTTATCTTCTTCTCCTTCCCTCTTATTATTAGTATTGTATATTCATTATTATCTTGTCTATAAAACTATATTATCCCGATATTTCTATAATTAGATTTGGAAACTAATTTCTTAGGATAATATACCATCGATTACTACCCCCTATAAATTTAACCATTTAGGTTAAATCAGAAACCTCCCTACTCCTTTTTGGTGAAAAAAATTTCGACTACATTTCCTGTGACTTATTCCATAACAAACAATTCACTACTTCACACAAACTTTCCTCTTCTAAATACACTAACTCCACTTAGATCTTGCAACAATATTCTCGAGAAGATAACTATATTCGATGGCTTCATTTTGGATCTTCCTTTGAGTCTACATACACTTCACCCTTATATTGAAATTCTCCTTCCCATGTTCTAATGAAATATTTGTTTTACTCTCCCTCGTACTCTATATGAATGTTATTAAAACTCAATTAAACCCATACCATCCCTATCCTTTGCAAGTATTATTGCAAGTTATTAGATTGAATTCCCCACACTTCTAGATTCCTTCGCTTGACTTCTCATTGACAACTTTTTGCTAACCATCTTAACCTCAATACTCCTTTCAGATCCTTCATCTCCCTAGAACTTTCATATAATCCTTAAATTTTACATTGATTTTTTTCAATTGTACACAACACAAATTTACCCATCCATGTTAACCCATTCAAACCCTAGATCAAGAAAGAATATCTTGATTTAGAAAGGAATTTCTACGAGGAATGATTTTTTTATTCTTTTAAAAAGACAAATTCTTCTTGGTTAGGAAAATAAAATGTTGTAATTACAAATTTGAACACATAGCTTCCACCAAACATCAACAACTCTTATCCACTGCTCATTAGCCTCCCTTAGTATTGCAAGATTAATATCTATCTAACTCATAGGATTCGTAAGATTTTATCTTCTTTCAATGGTCAAAGTTGCAGATCCATGTGTATAAATGTAGGGGAAACTCCACAAAGAACATCTTGTATAGTTCGATGTAAATTTTTTTGTCAACCATTGTATAGATCTATAATCATCATGGTCTTTTTCCCTCACCTAAAGTTCCAAGGTTTTTTTATGGAACAACACCTAATTCCCTTCCTAATTGATCATATCCATGGATCCACAAGCCATATGCTTGTTTGTTCCTCACGGAACAATTAATTGAGGTCCTATCAATCGAACCAACATGTACAAATAAATCACAATATAGAGCTAAAGAAAGCTGATTGGAGGAAAAGGAGAAGAAATAAAAATTAGAGCCGAGATAAGATTGGTGGTGTGAATTTGTAGATTGAGGGGATGGATCCAAAGAGAAAACTTCTGGTATAATCACTTAGAGGATAGGGATGGCCATGAAGTAAAATAAGAAGAGGAATACCTAGTAGATGTCCATGGGGCACCCCAAATCATTTACATCTATAACTTTATACTAGACCCAAGTAGGTAATTGTGCCCTTATAAACTAGAGAGCTACGGTGGGGACCTACTTTTATGATTTGAATGATATACAAGATGCATTTGTGCTCTTTGTTGCATGACTTATCACCACAAATATTACCCTACAAATCACATCACACAAGGTTTGCAAGTAGTCAAACTTGTGTGTAGGGTTACGAGGAGAAGATTCAAGTGAATTTTGTGGAGTATGTGGCAAGGTATTTGACCGTGAAGTGGATAAGGGGGTGTTTAGTCCCTATAGACAAACCTAGTTACCTTGAGTTGTCGAGTTGAGTCATGTTACATATATAGTATGAACCTCAAATCATATATACCTTTCTCATATATATAGTGTTTTTAACTCAACTCGTTTAGATGGATTACATATGTAATGCATCGGATCGCCCCATAGAATAGATATAATATATATTTGGTTGGTTGAAAATTACTACAGGGTGGGTCATCAAGGCCTCATGATATAGATATAGATAAGATATATGTGAAATTTGGCCTAGGAATATAGAATATAACGATATGAATGATCCGATATAGTCATTCTAGTCATTTGTATCACATATATAATAGACATATAACTATATTATCTAGGCACCTCCCAAAGATAGTTTAAAGATGGCCCCCACCCCGAAATATATTATCTTATAGTTATAGACATGGCTTCAATAGAAGAACTATAGGGAGGGGGATGGCCATATCTCTCTATATACTAGCCATCTCTTTATAATAAACATCTATCGGGTTAACTCGTATCTATATAAAGATGTCAAGGCCCCCATAGATGGATAAGGGGCCCATCGGGCCCAGATATATGATTCTAGTGGAGAAGAGATGGCCCATATATGATTCTAGTGGAGAAGAGATGGCCCCATCACCCCTATATATGTAGAGTATAAACGCCCATCCGTGATCTTAGGTCTTTATAGATTGGAGATTGATGGGGCCATCTATCTATACTAGCGGGGGTGTCTCTTTATAAGGGGCACTAATCAACACCTCCCCCTCCTCATTCGATTAGAGATATGGCAATGACTTTCATAGTCAACACCCTATATAAAGATATGGTGCACCCTCTCCCTCTCCTTGAACTATCCTATCTTATCTATTCGAAGGGCCCCTCTCTTTATATGGAGTAGGTGGAATTGGTTCTCATCCGACTTCTATTGATATAGATGGAATGAGGAGGGGAGGATATATATATATATATATAGATTTAGACGTGCCTCCTAACGTCCACTTCCACCTCGACCCTCTATATCATATATATGTCTATATATAGAACTATATGGGAGAGAGACACTCGCCATATAAATAAATAAAGAGCCCCCAACCCCTATATAAATTATCTATGGGGGATAGAGGGAAGTTGAGGATCCCTACTTATATCTTATCTATATGAGGCTACCCATCCACAACAAATGGGTTGGGTGCACAAATTCCCAGCGTTGTCTCCCTTCCTTACCTAGAAAAATCATGGCGAACCTCTCCTCGGAATAGAGATGAGGTAGGTGCATCCCATCAAACGGATTGAATCGTAGTTTCCTGGGTGACCCCCGACCTACAACAATCTCCAAACTCTTGTTCTCGTGGAGAAGTTAAAAAAAGTACGCCTCCTTCCTCTCGCCAAAAGTGGATCGGGATTTCTTACTAACTAGGTTAGATGAGAGCAATATTATAAACATATTACTCATCTTCTACCTATCACAAGGTACGAAACAACCTCTCGATCCAATCTATTCATTTTAGCAGTTGTTCCTATCTTTTTGCATATGGATAGGGATGATTAGGGCTACCAACCAAGAACCATAGTGATTTGTTTCCATTTTTGTAAGATCGATCCAGCTTTTGATATCGGAAAGACCTACCAAATGATGTCCGTTGGTTCATAAGTGGGAGGACTCTCGCACTGAGTGCTGCCCTACTACTCTATATGGGTCCAATCATTTCGTTCCTTGCTCTTTCTCAGCAGCGGGAAAGGAGTCTATCTATCTGCCTAGCTCAGGTGGAATTTCCAAGTAATCCATAGTTAGACTTCGTGGAGGAGTCCGACGACTCAAAAACAATGCAAAATGAATTTCTTTGTCTGGTGGATCTTTGGAATCTAGAGTTCCAGAGGAAGGGGGCGATACATACCAAAATACTATCTCTCCCCCTCACCCTCCATATAGACATGGGTCGTGAGTGTGGATATAGTTGATTTAGGCCCTCTATATAGATATTATTTTATTTTATCTTATTGGGAGGTCGAAGATAATTCAGATTCTCAAAGAGTCGGTTATTGGAATGGAGTGAATATCTATCGGTGGCTGACTGGGGAGGAGATACGACCTTATCCTATCGAGAATGGTAATATGTCCTATTGCTATATATATATATATATATATATATATATATATATATACTCTAGTATAGGAGAGGCGGTACCAAAGTTATCAATATGTTCTTTGGTCAATCGCCTCCAACCGAAGAGGACCATATATAAGAGAAGGAGGATCCTTTGGTCCTCCCTATCCTATTATTCCATCTCGATCAAAGTAGAGGGATAAAATTATTTTCTACAATTGGTATACATCGACAAAGCATCCGATGAGAGCAGAGCATGTCATATATAGTTCATGGCTCTTCCATCTACTCATAAATAGCATATAGTAGAGGGTAGTTATATAGTTAGACCCCCTCACCCTCCAAATAGAGATAAGGGCAGGTGAGTGTGGATATAGTTGATTGGGGCCCTCTATATAGATCTTATTTTATTTTATCTTATCGTGGTAATCGAAGATAAGTTGATTCTTAGAGATTCGGGTTATTGGAATGGAGTGAATATATATCTTTAACCGACTCGGGGGAGGAGAGGTGGCCCTACCCTATCGAGAACCGATAATATTTCCTATTCCTATTGATATAAATATATAAAACACTAGAGGTAGGAGAGGTGGTACCAAGTTGTTGAATATGTTCTTTAGTCGAAGAGAAGTCAATCCCCTCAAACCGGAGATACCCATATACAAGAGAGGGAGGGTTATTTGGTGCACCCAATCCTATTATTTCTTCTAATCAAAGTAGAGGAGATAAAATTAGTTTCTACAATTGGTATACATTGATAAAGCATCTCGATGAGAGATGAGCATGTCATAGATAGTTCATGTCTCTTCCATCTTCTCATATCATAATGTATAGTAGAGGGTAGTTCTATAGCTAGGTCTTCCCCTATCTATAGATATTTAGCCCTATCTATATCTCATTGCATATTATAGCTTTATTTGGGATGGGAAGTCTATTCAAAGAAGAGAGGAGAGTGAAGTAGAGAGTGAATCATGGGGAGCATAGAGTAGAGATAAGATAATATAAATATATTAATGTATGACAAATGAACACAAGAGTAGGTCAAAAGGACTACAGAGTACACATGTGCCAATAAAAGTGGGAAAATTAAAAGGATTCCAAAATAAGTACAAAGGAAAAAGCAAAAGAATAGCCATAGAAAGGTAGAAGAGAGGGAGAGGGAAAAGATTGAAATAACAATCCACGAACCCAAACCAAAGGGGTGGAAATGCACAAGAAGAGTGAAAGAAGGCCTAGAGAGGCAATGAGCAATTCCCATCAAGGAATGGTAGATGCAACTCTCATAACATTTGAGGTCAATCAAAGAAAATCCGGATAAAATGACGATCAAAGAGGAGGCGATGAGATATCGAGGCCTCCCACCGTATTGTTGTTTGATAATGTGGTACGTTGCAAGGAATTGGTGGATCTAGTTTGTTTAACTATTTTCCTAGTTCAGGTAGAATTTACCTAAAGTAATCTATAGTTTGATTGAGAAGAGGAATTTGATGACTCAACAACAGTACAGGACATGAATTTCTCATCTAGTAGATCTTTGAAATCTATATTTCTAGAGGAAGGGATGATACATACCAAAAGCCTCCCCCTCACCCTCTCCGAGATAGATATAGGGGCATGTGAGTGCAAATATAGTTGATTGGGACACTCTACATAGATCTTATCTTATTTTATCTTATCGATGGTTGAAGTTAAGTGGGCTTCCCACATATTTAAAGTTCTAGAATGGAGTGAATATCTATTAGCTGGTCGACTAGGAGTAGAGGTGGCCCTACTCTATAGAGAATGGGAATATGTCCTATTCCTATTATAACTATATATATAAATCTAGAGGGAGGAGACGTAGTATTGGAGTTGTTAAGTATGTCCTTTGGTCGAAGAGAATTCAGTTACCCCTAACCGTAAAGGCCCATATACAAGAGAGGGAAGGGTCCTTTTATCCACCCTATCCTATTATTCCACCCTATCAAAGTAGAGTGGAGTATATCGCATTACTACAACTAGCATACAATAGACATAACATCTAATGAAAGCACAACATGTCGGACAATTAATGGATCTTTCATTTTATCATATCATAATGTATAGTAGATGGTAGTTCTATAGCTAGGTCTACCTTTATCTATAGATATCTATCCCTTTCTATATCTCATCGTGGATTCTAGTTTTCTAGGTTGGGAAGTTTTATCATAACATAGAGGAGATGGATCATAGGGGAGCATAGAGTAGAGAACATATCATCCATCTATTTGATGAGAGTGGATCCGGTATAGATCCGTGAGGGGCATAGATTGGAGAGCAGAGAACATCCATTTGTTTGATAAGAGTGGAGCTAGTATAAAGGGGATCCGATATAGAGGGAGGGATCCGAGGAGAAAAGAGGTTAAATACCTATAGTTATTCATTATGCTATTCTATTTGATAGATGGTAGGGTAAAGTATAGTGGATTATCTATTTTATAATATAAAATATCTCGATTTCCTCGTTAGCAAAGTGCTAGGCCAAGGTAGTTCTTGTCTCTTTATTCTCTCTTGGTCTCGTGGTCACCCCATCTATTGTCCAAGAGTCGTGCCACCCCAAATAATATGGCTCATCCTATCATTCTCATCACACCCTATTAAATATATAGGGCAAGATTGAGACCGTATATCAAGATTGAATATCCATGAGGTGGGCAGGACTCCCATATAGAGATCTATAGGGAAATACTACCTAATAAGACTCACAACTCAATAATACTATCTATAGTTGGGATTTTGGGAATATAAGCTATTGGGAGTTTGGGAATACTAGCTATCTTCGGGAGGTGTGAAAATCCAATGCCGAGGAATAATTACAAGGATAGGGCCACCGTGAATTGAATAATAGGTCGGGATGACCCTCTAGTCATTTCAATCCAAGGTTACTAACCTGAGCAATACAAAGATAGGTTTCGGTTGATATAATGACATGACCAGCAATGCCCTATCTCTATATTAAGACAATGACCACACCTCTTTATAGGGTCTATATAGAGTGGGAGTCGTATATCTAGATATATAAATAAGGAACGATGATGTAGAAATTCCCTATATCCATTCTCTAAGGTTCTCCCTCACACCCAACCACTCTATATATTTATGGGAAAAGTAGGCCCCCATAGATAGGCCCCTAATGAATTATAAATATAGATACGGTGAAATGGATGAAGACTAACCCTCAACCGTAGTCTATATCCTATGTAGATATTCACTTTTGCTTGATCGGATGGGATAACCCCTCATACTAGAATAGGGAGAGGGACAACCCCCTCTCCCTCTATATATGTGATGGGTGATAGATGATGTAGTTTGAATTGGTACCACCAGAATATAAAACTATAGGGACTTTCTTAGATATATAGCTATAGGGCTCGTGTCAAAGGCCCACTCCAAAGTATCCGCCTAGTCAAGATAAGAACACTCCTATAATATAGACATGGTATTCGGGGAGCCAAACTAACCCAACCTAACCTAATAAATATAGGGTCGAGATAGATATTATAGAATTTCCCACATATATATAAAACTCCTTCCCCATGAAGCCCATGACACGGGAAAATAATTTCTGTTTTGCTTATTTTTTATATTTCTCATCGCGGAAACTATGAATTCCCTTAGTAGTTACCTTTTTTAGCGGTGCCCATAGCAATAATAGAATAGAGATATGTGGTCTATGAGTGTTTTGGATAGATGGGGGAGAATTATAATTCCCATATGCTCCTTTACTATGAGAACCTACCAAAGGTGTTTGGAAAAAAACAACATATCATAGAGGAGTTGATCATTGCATACAAAGGTCTGTGGATTTTTGCATCACTTCACATCAGATTTTTGTAAGATTATGAACCATGAAGGATGGGTGGAAACACTAAAATGTTATGTCTTTTTTGTGACAATAAGGTGCTTAGATAATTCCTTAGACAAACTTGTGGGCATTGAATGTGTAAATGTTGATTTGATCGTCCCGATGTTGAACATGAATTATTATGGTGTATATTTTTCAGTTGTATCCATATGGAGGTCTTCAATGATGAATATTTAGAAGATGAATCCCTTGAACTTCCCGAGGATGAGAAATTGTGGACCACGATCAATAATTAATGGGTTGATATCACCTATTTCCTTAAACCCAAGTTGTAGGTAGACAAGGCGAAGTTTGTTATTAGGAATGTTGAGGAAGTTATGGTGAAAAATTTTGGGTTTAAAAAAAAAGAAAGTTTCCACAAGGAAATGTTAATCCGCCACCACGAGGAGTAAAGGAAAGCAGGTAAGCACTTCACTAGCCGAATCACAAAATCCACTCTAATGTTGGTGAAGGAGATGGGCGTTTTGAATTTGAGGAATTTATAGATGGGTCTTAAACATTTGAGACTTTTGAAGAAGAGGAAGAAGAGGAAAATGCGAAAGCAATGAGACCATGTGTGAGGTCATTTAAAATCATTAGTAAAGGGATTAACATACTCCCGTGAAGGAAATCGTTCAAGAAGAGGCCTTACAAGGACCTTAGTCCGAGAGAGAAGCATAAAAGTAGCGAGAAGGCTCTCAAGGCGCATAAAGATAGGGGAAACTCGAGTATGCAATAAACCATGATTCTTGGGAATCAATATGTGGATGCATATTTATTGATGTTGATGAATTTAATATCTCCTCCATTGGTTTTTGAATTCCCAAGGTTTCAGGGCTTGGTTGGGCCTTGATCCATAGTCTCCCATAGGAACTTGAGAGGGCATAACTTTACAACTTGCATACCTTTTCCATAGTCCAAGAAGGATGCACTCTTTTGAGCTTAATATTAGATTAAATACAAAGATATTTGCAGTTGGAGCAAGAGAAAGTGCATTCATCCCAACAATTGAACATATTACGATGAAATATGAGCCAAAAGGACATAGAAATATTAGAGAAAGCGATGTAGGGTTATTACGATGGTTCAAGATATTACCACTACCCACCCTTTGGTAGGGAATGTTATTTTTATGGAGGGAATGACCTCTTTGGATAAATTTTAAGTTATTATTTGTGAACTTGTTGATGGTTATAGAGTTGTGGAAACCCTGATGGAAGATACCACCATAGAAAATAAAGAACTATTAGACTTGGTTGATGTCTTGGTGCATTTACATGATGCATTGCATGGAAAATAGATGCGTAAATTAATGATTTGCTTGAAATTTTTGATTATTTTTCTATCTTGGAGAGGTGAAAAAGGGCTTGATTGAGGCAAACAAGGCCTTCCACAATCAAACAAATGCAGAATTAGATAAAAATGCTAACATAAGGTTAAGAATTGAAAAAGAGAAGGAAGATAAGTAGAGGGATGAGCATGACACAATAGTGGACAAGCTCATGAAATATAAGGGCTAAGCTACAATTTTTCACAAAATGATAAAGACCACACTAGAGATGTTCCAAAAGGAGCAAACCCTCTTCGAAAATTTGATCGTAGAACTTGTTGCAAAGGTAGAGGATTTACGTAATATAATACTTGAAGGTTGCTGATCTTCAAAGATTTTATTGTATAACTTGTTGTAAAGACAAAGGATTTGTGAATATAATACTTGAAGGAACCTATAATGTCCCATTTTCTAAATTAAACATGATTAAAATATTTTAAGTTAGCCCTGGTCAATTCTTAATTTTGGGATAACCTAATAAAAATATCGGGGTTTTCTTTGTAAGGATGGTTAAATGTTGTCTTAGGGTTTGTTGTGTCATTACGCATAATATTTATAATCCTATGATGATCACGTCTATAATGGAAGCTTCTTGCATTTTGTGACTTGTTACTGTAGAATTAATACAAACTATGTGTTTAATTCACTGTGTAGTTAAATTCCTAACTAACATATAACCCTCACATGTCTCTCTAACATGAGGTCCTTGAGGCAACTTCAACTTGCAAGTGAGACCTTCAAGTGAAATATTGATTGAATATGCTAGCACATATCTCTACAATGGCAAGCTAACTAAAATAATAGTTTTCTTACAACGTATAACAACAGCAATATCAATACAATATTGTATTGATTTTAATGTGACTGGAAAACACGAGGAGAGCATATTCGATGTAGAATTCATGCAACAAAAATTATCTATGAAGTATGTGAGGAAGATATCCGCACACGATATTTCTAAGTGGTCCATCACATGAAACAAGTAAAAATGAACTGTGTAAAGTCCACGAAAAGATACACAAGATACCGCATATTGTAAAGCTGATTGAAGAAATGTGCCGATTAGGAATGGAAAATAGAGGTAAGGTATTTATTACTCGTAAGGTCTCTAAACTAGGGGTATGGAGGTTGGTTTCACAGGCCGGATAGGTAGAAGGAGTGGTTTCAGAACCTAGGGTAAATGGTTTAAGTGTGGCATCCTAATCACTATAAAAGGAATTATCCGAAGTTTCCAACCGGATAAGGTCACAATTGGAAGTGTCTGGATTTGGCGAAGAAATCTAGGAGGGTAAGAATGCTAGGGCCGTAGGATTTGTGAAGTTTGGTCTAACAAGGGAAGTGTTGGAGGTAAAAGTCGGTGGCTTCACAAGATGTTCGAGAAGAGGCAATGTAAAATTACTACACTAAGTGGGCTGACCACAAAAGACATGTAATGTCCCCTTTTGAATACCCTTAACATATCTTTCTCCATGGGCTCTTGGGATGTCAGTAAGGCTAAAACTATGCTAGTAATTGAATGATATTGCTTGGAGAGTGATTTTTATCATTTGACATTATAAAGCAATATTCATTTAATTATTAGTTCTCATTTAATTATGGATGCTAAGTGGTTTTTCCACCACCTTGTAGTATTGCTCACAAAAGAATATTTATTGAGCAATTAATGTAATTTATTATTTAATTTAATTCCCAAAAATACAAAATAAAAAGGGAATTAATTAAATAATAATAAAGTGGCTTTTAATGTCAAAAAGACCCTTAGAAAGGGGACACCACACATAGAGGGGGAAAATAAAATAAAAAGGGAAATTATAAGGCATCCCTTATAATTTCAAATTATGGTTTTCCCTCCAAAAGGGAGTCGCTCCACCTTGGGAGAAAACTATAAATATATGTTTTTCCATTGAGGGAAGGGTTATGTTGATGAATCTATTGATTTCACTCCATGGTTGGAGAAATGAGATGTGTGCGCTAGCTCTCTATCTCTCTCATTGTAAGCTTCATTGGTTAAGCTCTTTAGTATTTATGTGTGTGTTATGCATTATTACTCCATTAGAAGATTGGTGCATTTATTTAGAGTGAAACATGCATGTTGTTGATGAATGTTGAAGAGTTTTAGAGTGTTCTTTGATCTGATTTTTAATGTTGCAATTGTTCCAAAGTAATAACGACTTGCTCGGGTGCTTGATTTGGGCATCTTTTGAAGTAATTAATAAATCCGGTCTATGTATGTAATTAATTCCAGCTATGGTTACTTGTGTTGGGTCATGTTTTGCAGGTGTTTTGAGGGTAAATAAGTTAAATATATAATTTGATCTGTGTTGGCATAATTTTCCAAGTGTAGGACTAATATTTGGAGTGTTTTGAAGAAAAGAAAGAGCTGATAATAATTTATGTCATTTACTCTAACCCTAGCATGATCGTGTTTTGATTTTGGGGTTGTTTTGAAGGGGTCTTAGTAATCGAAAATCTAGTTCGATAGTTAATTGGAAATATCTTTATTTATACTTTATTATTCACTTTATTTCATGGTAAAAGATGAAAGTGTTGAGAAAGTTATGAATTTTCCAATTTTCAGTCAGTTATCCTATGAGCAATATTTAATTATTATGTGTCCAAGGTTTCATCTACACAATTTCATATTTCGTGAGTTGATTTGCATGTCTTCTAATTATAAAAAAAATATGTTCTATAGTTTTTTGGAAAGATAAATAATATGGAGAATCTTTTGGCATTGTTTTGATAGAAAAATATTGAGTGGTGAAGAAGTTATTAATTTTTGAATTTCTTTATCACATGGTGCATTTTTAATTAATTCATTGCTGCAATTAATTTCAGTTTTGGATAAGATTGATTTTCCTAACTAGTTATCCCATATAAACCCACTACCTTGGCCTAATCTAACCCCATTTGGGTTGTATTAGTGTCAACATTGGGTTATTTGAGGTAAAACTAGGAGGGTTCTTTTAGATTTGATTTAATAAATTAAATTACAAATTTGAAAAATATCCCAAAATGGGATATTACAGTGGTATTAGAGCATGTTCTTTTGCACCCATGAGGTTTGAAATTTCCTATGAATCATGGATTTATCTAGTGCAAGTAACATGAAAGAAAAGTTCCGCAAACTAGGAGAGCACTTAAGAACCTACCTCAATCTAAGGATGGGTTTCTCAAAATTATAGAAGAAGCTGGCAAGTTGCTTAGAAATAATGGAATATGATGACTATGGATCCATGCTTCTTGTAAGGGATTCCTTGATGATGCAACTGACTAGGCATGAAATTTTGGATCATGAAGATGGGGGAGTAAGAATTATGGTCCTCACTTGCATTAGTGAGGTTATGTGGATTACAACCCCAAAACTGCCATATAGCGATGCCATCATGGAAGATATATTTGAGGTCATGGTGGGAAGTTTCCAAGGGCTTTGGGACCTCACAAGCCCTTATTTTGGTAAGAGGGTTAACATTTTGAACATTATGGCAAAAGTAAGATCTTGTGTGGTAATGATGGATCTAGAATGTAATGATCTTATTTCTCACATGTTTGAAGTGTTCTTTGATGTTCTACATAATGATCATACTCAAGAGATAGTGGTTTCCATGCAAACCATTATGTCTTTGGTGTTAAATGAATATAAGAGTCCCCCACCACAATTACTATCCACGCTTGAGGAAGGATTGGGTCAAGAACAACATGTATTTCTCATACATTAGCCAAAGGTGTTCTAGAGCAATGTTCAAGCAAGGTGAAGGCACATATGGCAGCCAAGACCCCGATTCTTCAAGGTATGAGTCTTTTGGTGTTTGATATTAAAATTTTAATAATTAATACTTGCATGGGACTTGGTACTTTCAAAAAATCAGATTTAATTCAAGAGGAAGTGAAGGAAGAAGAGCCACCAGATGAAAATAAGCAAGGTAAAAATTCATTGTTGATTGAAGAGGTTTCTTTTCCTTTTGATGATTGCATGCATGATGATAAAATGGACATGGGAGATGAGCCCAAGAGGAAAAAGAAATATTATTTGGAAGTTTTAATGGACAAGCAAAATGAGGGCAGTCAAGAGGTAATCAATGGTCATTGTTTGGTTGTTACCAATGCTAGTTGGGATGGTAATGAATGTAAGGATGTAGGGATGTGTGCTAGACAAGAAGAAGAGGCCTTTCCGTACTTTAGACCATTCTCACTCGCTTGATCTACACATAACAACAATCATTAGAGAGCAAATAAATGAGTTCATCCACTCAAAAATGAATTTTAAGGAATCCTCACACCAATTACAAATAAGGGTGCATGATTCCAAGGAGTATGAAGATATTTCATGGCACAAAGGTATGATGGGAAGCCCCAAGCATTTTGTTTCAGATATATTGCTTCCTTTCATAAGGGAAATCCATTGGCACAATGAATGGTATGATATTCCTTGCATTTATGATTTTCCTTCTTATTATGTGAATGATGGAGTAGAAATAAGGGGGTATCATCATGCACATGCTACCTCATGGTATGACGGAATGAGCAACAATTTCAAGTTATTTGTATGTGCTTATGAAATGATCAAGTTGGATATTTTATTGTTCTTATATCATGGTGAAATTCAAGTTTGGGTTGTTGGAATCATAAAAGGGAAGTATGAGCATTGTCTATTCATGTGTGAATTTGTAATTAAGAAGAATGTGTCTATGTCTAATATTTCCACTGATATTCACATTGTTGTCATGCACATTTTCAGCTTGTTTGGGGACATGTTAACATGCCCACAAAGGGATTTAGTCACTTGGTATGCTAAATTTCAGTTTGGGGCATCATTGGTGCATGTTACAGGATCATTTCCAGGCCATTTAGCACTACTATTACATTGGGAGCAACAAAGAGGAAGGTATGGTGTTGAATTTTCATGCTATGTTTTGGGAAATGAAGGTAAATATGATGAATATTCAACTAGGAAAGGAAGAGGTGCAAAATTTGTCATGAAATTCACTTTGGATCAGCTCTACATCATGTGTGTGAATGTGTTTTAGCATTTTTTTCATGGGAACAATGCATTGGGGGTTGGGAGAGTGAAGTGTTGGTCTTACCTAAGGTAAGATGGGATACCTTGAGGACAAATGTTTTTATTTACACTACTGTAATTTATTTCAGCAGTCTTCTTATGGACTTTAGATCTATAAAACACGGGGATAAGAGACATTTCTCCATTGGTACTCTCACACATGGATCAAAGGATGAAATATGGCTCACATGGGGAAAAATTTGGAAGTGTCAAGCTGTTGAAATTATGCATTTACCTTAGTTAATTATTAATTAATGGTAAGTTGTTATTAATCATTTATTATTTGTAATTGGGAATAGTATTCCCATGGGCTCTTGGGATACATGTCTTTTTAGTCTTTATTATATTTGTTATATGGTTATACTCATTTAAAACCATATATTTGTTAAAAATTTATATGTGCATTATGCATTTACCTTAGTTAATTATTAATTAATAGGATTATTTATTGTTGCATTATATTTTTTATATGTTATACTGCATCCAATTTATTTGTTATTTATTGTCACATACTGCATATCGTATAATTCCTATTCCTAAAGAATTGTAGCACTCCATTGTAATGGTTGATTGATTTCACATTAATATAATTATACAGGCTTCCATCCCTTTTTGTAAATTACATTTGGTACCAGAGCGAGAATCTGGACCTATGAGTAGAGAAGGTGTGGAAAGAGAGAGAAGAGAGAAGAAAGATTTTGGAGAAGAATTTGCAGCATCATGAGAGCCTATGTTGCCTCCTCTGCAACTTCCCAAACATCCCTGCATCCCCACAACCTCTTGTTCATTCCAGGTGTTTGGAACACAAATTTTTTTTGCATTGGTGCACCTCTACACCAGGGAAAATTTTTTCTAAATTTATTTTTAAAAATAAATAAATTTTTTTCCCCATTAGGGGTTTTACCTCTAATATTAGAGGTTCCTTTGGTCTCTACTAAAATAGCAATCTACTATATATTTGGGTATGTCTATGCTATTTTGGAGCTATCCACCAAGCTCTCTGAGATCATTTTCTAGCTCTTCTCCACACCATTCAAACCGAGTTGAATCTTGAAAGGAGTGTGTTTCATTGAGGCCAGTTATGCTTTGTTTAGATCGAAGTTATTTGAGAAAACTTTGAGACCTCATCACTATGTTGTTTTTGTGTTGAATATAAGCATTGAAGATAATTCACACTACATTTGATCTAATGTATCGAGGGCTGATCCATCCCCTTTATCAAGCATTGAATTCACACACACTAAGCCATGTTTTCTTCACATTGAAGCAACCACTTTTTCTTGCATTGAGCCAAAGCAAAGAGCTTTTTATTGGATGAGTTGATCCTACAAACCTCAAACACACAAAAGCAATCCATTCCAAACTCAATGATCCTACAATCTTGCATTAAATAGTGGCATGAGTAAAGCATTTAGAGTTTTTGTTAAATTTGTGTTACAAATTTGTGAGCCAACCCCCTCCATGACTTGTGCAAAAAGTCGAATAGATCTACACCTCCATCCATAACAACCCCGCATTACAAAAAAATGGTGGCCATTATCATCCACATCCCTGAAGAAACCAAAAAAAGCACAGTCAAACAATGCCAAAAGTGATATGTCATCGCAAAAAAGCATGCGAAAATCAAATCAGACATCAAAAATGAATGCAAAAAAAAATGAAAAAAGGAGAAAAAAAAGAGACTCAAATCCATTTTTTAAAGTGGAAAACCTAAAACCAACTTCCACTCATTCATATTCCACCATGGAGCTCCACTCCCACCACGTCACATTTTAAAAAAGTTAGTCAATTTTGATTTATTTTTAAATTTAATTTCTTCATTTCATAGTTAAAGCACACTAATGTAGATAAGTTGTGTTAAGCCAAGTGCTTTGGGGAGAGTGGTTTGGGTTCAAAACCCCAAACAATCCAAATTTTTAAACAATTTTTTGAAGGAAAATTGTGGCTTTTTTAGCAAAATTTGGCACCAAATTTAGTGGTAAAAAACCTCACTAAACAAGCTTAGTTATAACTAAAAAGGCTTTAAACTTTTAGTGAGAAAACCCTAAAAGGGCAAAAAATTTTTCTCCCATTTAGGCCTATTTTTTCATTCCATTCGAGCAACTTTTTCTAAAGGAGGTATACCAAAAAATGCATTTTCATCTTTTTTTTGCAATTTTTGGCATAGAGGGTCATATTGGGCTCCGGAGGCCACTAGGGCCCGTAAAAAAAAAAAAAATTTTCTACCATTCAATTTTTCAAAATTTTTGAATGTAATTTGTATACTTTAGTATATTGTACTAATTTGTAGGTTGCCATAGTCAACCACAAAAACTTTGTAACTACTTAAAAAATTGGAAGAATATTGTACTAAAAATAATAAAATTTGGTTCAAAAACACTCACGAGATCCTAGATCTCATTCACAACATTCGGTATATACAATGCCTCTGGGAAGCACTTACGGGTAAATCCATCATGACTACTACTACACTTAATGCCTAATATAGCTACAACAACATCATCTGGCATCGACCCTTTAAATCGATGGGGAGTAATAAGGACACAATGCACACACTATGAGCCATCCCATCCATCTATGAATGATTGCATGACATAAATCTAGACTGAGAAATTATCCAAGTATATAGCGAAAGTTACACGCATATATGAGGATATTTCTTTGAGTCGGTGTCAATAATCACACAAACCCTTTCAGTATTGTCTTGGTACCACGTATCAATTATTTCACGTACGTTAATGCCTCTTTCACATACCACTGGGTATATAAAAAGGTGAGCTTCTTCCACGTACCACCGGGTATATCGGAAGGGCACGTATATAGAAAGGTTTGGTATATCGAACTATGACATATATATAGATTGGGAGACCTTATACCTTAGAGTGATAAGAGCCTAACCCTATCAGTGATTTCTACAAAATGGGCACCAATGCCCCCAAATTTTTTCTTCCAGATTCACAACTACTCAAAGGAAACAACTATGTTGCATGGAAGACAAAAAAATCAAGACACAACTTGAGTTTGAAGAGATCTGGACTATTGTGAATGGTACTCTAACCAGATCAACTACTAATACAACACAACAACAATAGTTTGATAAAGCAGATCAAAAGGCCAAACTCATCATCTTGTTTGTGTTTGATGATGTGTAACCCCACATTCGAGATGCCAAAACAACCAAAGAAGCATGGGATAAGTTGAGCATGGTATATGAGGCCAAAAACAAGAATGTCATTACTAAATTTGTAAAGTCAGTTACACACACTGAAGTTTAAGAAAAATGAAAAATTGAAGCTTTCTTGAGAAGAGTTGTAGAGTTGAGGGCTTCACTTCTAGCCCTAGGAGAAGTGGTCACATAGATGAAGCTCTCATTCCCATTGTTCTGAGAGCTCTCCCTTCTTCTTACCACATTTTTGTAACAACACTAAACTTGTCAGATACGACAGTTAGTTTTGACAAACTGGTAAACCTACTACAACAAGAGGAAGCCATGCATAATAAGGATGATGAAGAGGAGCAGGAACTTTCTTCTCATCAAAAATGGAAAGGAAAAGGTAAAGGAAAACCTAATTCCTATCAAAATCCCAAAATCAAATCAATATCAACATCAAGGGACAAACAACAAGAAGCAATGTCCAATTTGTAAAAGAGGACATGAATTGAAAGATTTTTGGTATAATACTTATAAGAAAGGTTCATCAAGAAACTCTGGACCTCAACACCAACAATCTCACAAGGGACATTCTAACTACAATCAAGGGCAAGAAAAAGGGGAACTAGAAAAGAAAACCCCATCAACAAGGAAATATTGTTGAGCAACAAGAACAACATTTAGATAATGAAGACTACTTGTACACTGCTCGATCAAGTGAACCTTCCACGTCATCTAGTGATGTCTGGTATGTTGATTTAGGAGCCACTCAACACATGACCAGCCACAGAGAGACGGTTTACTTCAATGAGGGACACGCCTTCAAAAACCATGTTTCATTGGGTGATGATTCTTCATATACAGTTCAGGGGATTGGGAACATTTCTCTACCCCTTGGTTCACGTAATTATAGACTATCAGATGTCTTATATGTCCCTAGGTTGACTAAAAATCTTGTTTTCAGTTAGTCAACTCCTAGATCACAACTTAAAAATTGACTTTGATAGTCATTCCGGAAAGAAAACATGTTTAATTCGAGACAAATCACGAGGCTCAAAATAGTTGCAAAAGCCTCCAATGTGGGATGCATGTTCCAACTTGATTTTGTCCACAGAGATGATCAGAACACTTGTGGCTAAGAACTCTACCTCAACAGTTGTGGCATCGAGACTTGGTCATGTTAGTTTCAAGTATCTCGAGACACTTCACCGACGCAAATATGGTACATGGGTTACCATCTCTTCATAAGGATACAAACAAGTGTCCTCACTGCCTAACAGAAAACAACACAGAGCTTCATTCCAGAAGAGTACTTTTTGAGCTCATGGCAAGCTTGATCTGGTTCATACCGATCTTTGTGGTCCGATGCAACCAAGTCATTCTGGATTTCAGTATTTCATGCTTTGTGTTGATGATTATTCAAGAAAAATGTGGATTTTTTTGTCTTCACAAGAAAAGTGAAGCTTTTGAAACCTTCAAGAAGTTCAAAGTAGTTGTTGAGAATGAAACTAGTCATCACATCAAAACTCTCCACTCAAGATCAGGGGGAATTCACCAATGATGAGTTCAAATACTACCTACAAGCTCATGAGATTCATCGAAAAATGCCTCCTCCACACACACACAAAAATGGTGTTGTTGAGAGAAGAAATCATACTATCATGGAAATGGTGTGATGCATGATCGATGATTCTAGACTTGCAAAGACATTCTGGGTAAGAAGCAACAAAAGACAATAGTGTATTTGTTGAACAAAGAGTGCCCACAGTTTTCTCTTGATGGAGTAACACCACATGAAGCATGGTCAAAGAGGAAACCATCTATTTGCACACCTTAGAGTATTTGGGTGCAAAGAAAGTATGCACATACCCAAGAAGAATAAAATAAATTGGACATGAAGTCACAAAAAATCATTTTCATTGGCTACAATGAAGAAACTCTTGGGTACATATTGATGGATCCAAAGACCAGAAAGTCTACACCAACAGAGATGTTGAGTTCTTTGAGAAGAAGGAAGCAGAGTCTCCTCCTCCAGACTCACCTAATGTAGATTCTTCACCAGTTGTAAAAATTGAAGCTGATGTTCCCACAAGATGATGAAAGTGATGATGGGGATGATGGTGATGATCTGATAGAACCATGACCCATGGGAATAGTTCAACATATGCCCAAGTGGTATACTAGCATGTTACGAGATGCAAGAATGGATGCTCCACCGGATACATCCACCCCTGACCACGGACTCATAGTAAAGCAAGAGAAGAAGTTAAATTTTCTTTGATGAGTAGAGTTATTGAATCTGATGAGCCCTCTACATTCCAGAATCCTATAATCAAAATCTTGGAAAGATGCCATGGATTCTAATATCAATCAAGTAATGAAAAAAACACTTGGCAGCTTTTCGATCTTCCACCAGGGAAGAAACCCATTGGATGTAGATGGATATTCAAAATGAAGTACAAAGTAGATGGGACAATGGACAAGTATAAATAAAGACTAGTAGAACAAAGGGGTATGCACAAAAAGAAGGCATTGACTACGAGGAGACATTTTCTCCCACAAGATAAGATCAAAATGATCAGGATGATCTTTTCTCTAGCTTGCATAGTTTGGTTGGAAAGTCCATCAGATGGACGTAAAAAGTGCCTTCTTGAATGGATATTTACAAGAAGAAGTCTATATGACTCAACCTTGAGGGATATGTTGTACCTGGTCAAGAAGAAAAGGTATGCAGACTCAGAAATCTCTGTATGGCCTCAAACAGGCACCCGGGCATGGTACATCAAAATTGATGAGCATCTCGTACAACATGGATTTGTTAGAAATCCATATGATCCCAATATTTACCTCAAAAAGCAAGGGGGATTTGATGATTGTCATTGTCTATGTCGATGATCTAGTCATCACTAGAAGTTCAGTGAGGATGATCGATGCAACGAAGAAAGATCTTAATCGATCATTTGACATGACAGATCTCGGGCTAATGCACTATTGTCTTGGATTGGAAGTATGGCAGAAAGAGAATCACATCTTTTGTTTCTCAGATGAAATATACCAAGACAACACTCAAGAAATTTAGGATGATGGATTACACACCAATTTCTACACCTATGGAGAATATATTGTAGTTATCTCATTCAGATCCATCTCCTGAGGTAAATGCCACTCTCTATCGAATTTGATTGGGAGTCTCATTTACCTTACCTACACTAGACTAGATATCAGCTTTGCAGTGAGCTATCTATCCAGGTTCATGCAGAACCCAAATTTTTCATTGGAAAAGCAACAAGGCACATCTTGAGATATCTCAAAGGATCAATGGATCTTGGTCTAGAATACAAGAAGAATGACAACTTCTTCTTGTCAGGATATTCGATTCAGATCATGTAGGAAATATTGATGAAAAAAAATCCACTTCAGGGTTTGTGTTCTTTATGGGATCTGACCAATATCATGGGGAAGCAAGAAACAACACTTTGTTTCTCATTCTTCCATAGAATCCAAGTATCATTTCACAAGAGAAGTTTTTCATGTGAAGTGATTTGGCTACGCCATCATACTCAAGGACTTGGAATACCACAGACAAACCAACCACCATGTATGTTGACAATGAAGGTGTTCTCAAACTTGTTTTGTAATCCATTTTTTCATGAAAGAACAAAACACATTGAGGTACAGTACATTTCATACGCGAGCATGTCTTGAAGCACAATATATAACTTCAGTTTTTTCCAACAACTGAACAACGAGCAGATATCTTCACAAAGTCACTTACACGCACATGACAAGTTTGAGTTGTTTAGAGAGTTCCTCTCCTCATCCCTTGAGGCAATGCAAAATTAAGGGGGAATGTTAGGTAAAATTTAGTTTACCTTGGTTAATTATGCATTTACCTTAGTTAATTATTAATTAATGGTAAGTTGTTATTAATCATTTATTATTTGTAATTGGGAATAGTATTCCCATACATGTATTTTGTCTTTATTATATTTGTTATATGGTTATACTATTCAAAACCATATATTTGTAATTTATATGTGCATGAGGCTTTTGTCCTTATTTGTGAAACTACGGTTAAATGGTTTTTCCACCACCTTGTAGTATTGCTCACAAAAGAATATTTATTAAACAATTAATGTAATTTATTATTTAATTTAATTCCCAAAAATACAAAAGGTGCTTGATTTGGGCACATTGGGCATCTTTTGAAGTAATTAATAAATTTGGTCTGTGTATGCAATTAATTCCAGCTATGGTGACTTGTGTTGGGTCATGTTTTGGCATGTTTTGAGGGTGAACAAGTTAAATATATAATCTGATCTGTGTTGGCATAATTTTCCAAGTGTAGGACTGATATTTGGAGGGTTTTTGAAGCAAAGAAAGAGCTGATAATAATTTATGCCATTTACTCTAACCCTAGTGACTGGTTTTTGGATTTTGGGGGCTGTTTTGAAGGGGTTTCGGTAATCAGAAAATTCAGTTTGATAGTTCATTGGAAAGCTCTTTATTTCTACTTTATTATGCACTTTATTTCATGGTAAAAGACAAAGTATTGAGCAAGTTATGAATTTTCCAAGTTTCAACTGTCTGTGAGCAATATTTAATTATTATGTGCCAGGGTTTCATCTACACAGTTTCAGATTTCGTGGGTTGATTTGCATGCCTTCTACTTATCAAAAAAATCATGTTCTATAGCATGTTGGAAAACTAAAAATATGAAGAATCTTTTGGCATTGGTTTGATAGAAAAATATTGAGTGGTGAAGAAGTTATTAATTTTTGAAGTTCAACTATTATGGTGCATTTTTAATTAATTCACTGCTGCAATTAATTTCAGTTTTGGATAAGATTGATTTTCCTAACTAGTTCTCCCATCTAAACCCACTACCTTGGCCTACTCCAACCCCATTTGGGTTGTATTAGTGCCGACATTGGGTTATTTGAGGTCGAACTAGGAGGGTTTAATCCTTCTAGAGTCGATTTAATAAATTAAATTGCAGATTTGAATAATATCCCAAAAAGAATATTACAAGACAAGACTACATCATCACTTTGAAGTTGATGTTGCAACATATAAGAATATGTTAGCCAAAGTGCAAGAAATAATAAGGAATTAAAAGGGGAGGTGCAAGTTGCTTGAGAGATATAGGTGAAGATGAGGGAACAACAAAACCTATACATCTAAAGAAATTACAAAGTTAACTGAGATTTTTGTGTTGATGAAAAAGGAAGGATGTGTTTCCCTTGTTGAATACTTAGTTATAAAAACTCTTGAGCATGTGCAAGAAGATGATAGGATTGTGAGTTCAAAGGACTTGTGTATTCCAAACCAAATTGGCTATGATAAATAATTATTTTTAGAAGCACAAAGTAATGGATAGATATGAAGTATATATTGATTGATACTAGGGTTGAGGTAAATATCCCAAATAAAGATGCATGGTGAAGGTTAGGATGTCCTATATTGGAGACCACAACAAGTTTTTGATATAGGTGAACAAAATGAAGAGAATGCCCATTGGAATTTTGTGTGGAGTAAAATCAGATTTTATGGTAATCAAGGTTGATATAGACTTTGAGGTAATTGAGATCACATAACCGAATGATTGCATTTCTTTACTTGGTTGACCTAGGTGCTATGATAATTATGTAGACATGAGATTTAAGAAAAGTTTGATGACTTTCAAGAAGGATGGGAAAATAATTTTGATTCCTTGGATAATTTGATGGGACCTCTATATGTTGAGTTTTTTAACATGGAGGAAGAGATTAACAACATCTATAAGGTAAGAAAACAAGATAAGGAATACCTCAACCCACAAGTTGATGGGAAGTTGGACTAGAAAATGGGTAGTTAGTTTCAAACACTACCAACCTCGTTTGTGAAAGATGGGTTATGGAAGAGCATGAATTTCTTTGGAAGAAAATGTGCGGGAGTTTTGCGTTGGAAAAGAATACAATGAAGACAACCAAAACTGGTATTTAATTCGCAAGTTTGTGAATGGTTGGGAAGTGATGGAGGAGCATCTAGGTTCATAAGCTATCTTGTGTCACCAAAAAATACATAGTATCAGCAAGTAAATATTTGCACAATTTCAACCACTATTAAGCAAGCCACACAAAATTCCATTCCCTTAGTCATTTTACAAAGGCCACGAAAGCCTGTCTCGAAGGTGCACAAAACTATTAATGTTGTGGAGCTTTATTAAGCTGAAATGAATTTCATGCAAGCTTACCCAATCCGTGCAACATTACAAAAAGTGGGAAACACTATGAAAGTTATGTAAGCTTACCCACATTACACAACACTGTGAATGCCGCTCAAGCCTATCTAAAGTTTCCCAATACAATCAAAGCCATGAAATTCTATCTAAAGTTACACAAGCTTCCTAATGTCACGATACACTAAGGAAGGCACCAAAAAATATAGGAGCTGTGAATACTACATTCTTATAGGACCACCTCCTTTAGCTTCAATGATGAGATCCACATCAAATAGATTCACCATTGGCGATGTCAATATAACTAGTAAAGAGCACATGATATCCTTAAACTATCTATTTCAGCCAAGGACCAACATGATGATCCGATTGAGCTCATTCTAAGGAAGGAAAACTTATGGGATTCATCAATGGCCAAGAGAGTTATCCTAAGAATATTTCACAAAAGAACCTTTTATTGCTAATGGCATATTTTCCATTATCTTGAGCCTTATGAATTCTATAAATAGAGTGACACTATGGACATGTTAAACACCAATCTTGGATTTTAGAGTGAAGGACCAAGAAAAGGTTCGAATCCTAAATTGAGGAATTGGGTTCTTGTCATTAGTGTGTGAACCAATGTATTTTTGTAGAAGCTTTGTAGAGTATGAAACCTTAGGATAGGTCTAGGATTGGGATCCTCATAAGGATTCTTGTAGATTATTATTCTAAGACTATAATTGGAGTGTTAAGATATTTTTCCTTAAGCTATTTTTCTTGATTATGTAATTTTTCCTTACATAAATATAGTAACATTTTTTTATTAGTTAAATTGTTGTGACGAGATCTTGCTTCAGTGAAGTCAAAATATGACAAGTGGTTATGTGGTGGTAAGGCATCCCTTCACTTGGAAACCACCGATTATGACTACATTAGTTTAGTACCACATTAAGGATTTAGGAAATCCAACCGAAGAGCTTAGTGTATACATCAATTTGGGCGAAGTGGGAATGACCTTAGGATTTTCTACTTTCCATACTAAGGGTGTGTAAAGGTAAAAAGAGACATCTTCAAAATTTGTGTGTTGAATAAAAGATGTAAGATCATAATTTTATGTGAGAGATTGTGAGGAAAGAATGACATGTAGAGTGAATAGAGAACTCGAACTTGTAGACTTGAATGATGTGATTAGTATAATGCAAGTTCATTTGAGGCATGGAAACCACACAATGTAGAGTTGTTGTGGATGAAGATGAAAGCAAGGATGAACATGAGGTAAAAGAACATGTAGATCAAGAAGTTGTAATAGGATATGTAGCTAAGCAAGAGGATCGATTCTTGTGTGAAATCACGAGGATTGGAAGAAAACCATGAATAAAAGTTTCATGTTACTTTAATAATTTGGATCCAAAATATTTGATAGATTGGATCACGAAATGGAAAAATATTTAAAGAGTATGAAGATATGGAAAATAAAAAGAAGGTTAAGAGTATGATGGTATGGAAAATAACAAGAAGGTGACAATTGTGAGTAACAAGTTGAAAGGCCACATCCTTGTGGTGGGATCATGTTTTCAAGAAAGATATTAGAGAGGGAAGGATAATTTGAAGAGGTGGGATTGAATGATGACAATGTTTAAGGTTGAGTTCATGCAAGTGGATTAGCAGTCCTAATTGTTCAATTAGTTGTAGAATTGGCATTAAAAGGAATTGAGCGTGAAGAACTACACTATAAGGAGTTTTATCGGCTCAACATCGAGTGGGGCATGTGGAGGACGAGATAGAATAAATATCATGGTATGTCAATGTTTATGCATTTATATTCAAGATGAACTGAGTATTATGAAATTGATATCTATGGAGGAAGCCTATCATTTTGAGTTAAAGGTAGAGAAAATTTGTCCTATAGAAAAAGAGAAACCTTATGTAAGGTTCAAAATTTTGTAGTGATGCATAAATTCTTACACACGAAAGAGAAATGAATACCTCACATGAGTAGATTTATCCACAAAGAGGTGGAGATAGAACTCCATCCAATTAAGGAGGAAAAAAAGAGGAAGTGGATTTAGTGAAACATGTTTCTATTGTGGTGAGATTGGAAATTGTGCCTTTGAGTGTCCACATGCTGCACAAAACGGTGATAGTAGGAGGAACAATACTAGAAATCATGTTTCTCAAAGACGTGGATGAAGAAATCCATGTGTCGATGAATAGTGTAAAATAATTCAAACATGGTGAAGGGCTCATGATGAAAAGGGTGATATTGAAGCCCACAAAATAAGTGGATGTGTAGACACCTAAATTTGACAAAAATTATTATTACATAATAATGTCAAAAATTTACATATACGGGTCTCAAGCAATGAAACAAGAGTCTCTATTGGTGCAAGTCTTTATTTTGTCTTTGATCACATGGCTTGATTGATTTATTGTCTTGTTTTTCATCTTTTTCACTTTATTATGTCATGCCACAAAGATCTATGGCTTATGGTTTTGATTGTTTCAACATTTTGGCTCTTAGTATGAAATCATTAGAGTTTTAAATTAAATTTCCAAACAATTTCATCCGTAATTAATGGTTTTGCTCCTCTTTCCTTTATGGTCCTTTTTTATCATTTGGCTTTATTTTTACTCTTATTTAATTTTGATTCTTTCGGTTTGGGTCAACATTTGCATGCCACAGGTTAAAATTTCAATTTGAAAGTCTCTTATAAATACAAATTTTCTAAGAGCATTTATCATCTAGCTACTTCCTAGCAATAATATAACAAAAGAAAGGAATTATCTTAGTAAATTTCATGGGAAAATAATAATTGGGAAATTATTTATATCCAAGCATTTGATTTTTGCATACAAGGGTTTCAATTGGGACATATTCTACTAGTTATTATGTTACCGTTTGTTGAGGTCCGACGAAAATCATAGGACAAGGGAACTAGATTTACATGTACACATGCACATTCCATAAGATAACTACATGTAGTTTTAAATGTAGAGCAACGCTTGATTGGAATCAATTGGGGTTGACCACCAAGGTTAGTCCAACTCAAGCACCTAACATCTAATTTTTCTCAGTATCGTTGTAGGAAGATAGAGTTTTGGAAATACAAGGGCATATGTGAGCATCAATAGACATCTAAACATACCCAAGGTTGTGCATACGAAGGTAAAGGAACCCCAAAAATACCATGAGCACACTAGATATAGGTGGGGAACCTCCGATGCCTACGAAACCACCAAATAGTTTCTTCCTTGGTACAAAGAGCTATAATGACATTTTGAGAACCTTCTTGGACTTGCATCTTGCCTAAATCAGCTTATGGAAGTTCCAGTTTGTTTTATGAAACAACTAAGTAATCTCCAACCCTAGTTGCACTTCAAATTTTTGTTGGATGTATATTCTCGTTTCTAATTATCGTATATATATATATATATATATATATATATATATATATATATATATATGATTGATAATTCATTTATTCCAATAAAAATTAATCCTAGATTATTAATAACACGTACAATTAATTTTAGGGTGTAATAAGGATGTGCTCACACGAGAAAGAATCATGCTCAAAACCATTTGTAAGTCTAGAGGTAAGTGCTATAAATTCATTGTTGATAGTGGAACCACCGATAATCTTGTTTCTAATGAGATGGTTAATAACCTTGGTCCAAAGAGAATTGCACACCCAAACCCATATAAGGTGTTGTGTTTGTGAAAAGGGCATTAGTTGCTTCTAAATGAGTAATGCAGATTTTGTTTTAGAATTTATTAATATAAATTTGAAGTTCTATGTGATGCATTCCCATGGTTGTATGCCATGTGTTTTTAGGGATACCTTGGTAGTACATGACAAATAATTGGTTCATGATGGCCGCACAAATACCTACTCTTTAGTGAAGGATGGAAAACAATACACTATGAATCCCTTTAAGGACTCAAATGTAGGAGTTGAAAGGATTACACAAATATTGTTGGTTTTGGGAAATGAGTTTTGAACATGATCAAAGGGGACAATAAATGTTTTGAATTTATACCAAGGCTCATGTAAAATAAAAAAGTTAGGTAAATTTCTCAAAAAGAGGAGATCCTACAAAAAGTGAGAGAGATCTTTGGATGAGTTTGCAAATATCATGATGAAGGATATTCCAAATGGTTTACCATCTTTGTGTAGTATTGGTCATTAGATGGACTTGATACTAGGGGGCTAATTTACTAAACAAGGCTGCATATAGGTTTACACCAATGGAGAATGAGGAGATGAGGAATAAAGTACAATAATTGTTTAACAAAGGGTTGATTAGAGATTCTCTAAATTGTGTGTAGTACTCGTAGTATTGATTTAAGATCCATCAACAAAATTACTATCAAGTATAGATTTCCATTGCCGCACATGGATGATTTGATGGACTATTTAAGAGGAACAAAATACCTCTCAAAGATTGATCTCGAAGAGTGAGGAGATCACAAGATCAGAATTAGAGAGGGAGATGAATGGAATATTGCTATTAAAATGCAAGATGGATTGTATGAGTGGTTTGTCATGATATTTGGCTCAACCAATGAATTGAGCATGTAATTTTGTCATTGTTTATTTGATGACATTATTATTTTCAAAAAATTGCAATGAGAGTGCTTATTTCATTTGAAGAGAGTGTTAGATTATTTGCGAGAGAAGAAGTCGATAGTGAATTTGAATAAAGGTAGTTCATGCATAAGGAGTTTGTATACTTGGGATTTGTGATATCTCAAACATGGTTAAAGATGGATCCTGAGAAGGTGCAAGCTATAGTGGATTGGCCATCACCTAACAAGTGTCACAGGCTCCGAAGCTTCCATGGAATCATGAGCTTCTACATGAAGTTCATTATATGATTCAAATATATTTGATGAACAATCATAGAGTTGATGTGGAAGGATAAAGTGTTTTGTGGATTGTAAATTAGGAGTATACATTCTAGAAGTTGAAGGAGAAGGTCACAAAGCAACTAGTATTGACCTTGGCTGATTTCAAAGAAGGTATTTCAGTTGATTGTGATGTTAGTAGAGTCATAATTGATCCATGATGAGTCATGAAGGAAGACCCATGGCCTTATTTATATAATGTCTCCTTTTCCAACTTGAGAGCGTGATTTTGGACTTCTTGATATTCCCTTTTCATGGAAATGAAGTAGAATGAGCTGGGAAAGGAAGTGAAATCTCATTGCATATTTATTTTTCTAAATTTTAATGTTTTTTTTAGTGTTTTTTTCTTTTTAGCAAGTCGGCTAGGTTTGGTGAATTTTAAAAGTAAATTAAAAGATTAAATAAGATTTATATAGGTCGGCCTTTTTGTTTTGGCCCTTGGCGCCAAGGATGGGGATATAAAAGGAGAGGAAGGACTTCATTTGCACATATCTACTTTTGGAAAATTTACTCTAAAGTGATCTTTGGGCTGTGAGCTCTTAGTTCTCTCCACTCTTGGGCAAAAATCCAAGTGTGTGGCTCTTTCCAAGAAGGATGAAAACCCTTCTTGTGGCTGGTTGGAGGATGGAAACCCTTCATACCTTGATTGAATTGAAGTCATATTGCATATTTGGGCATTAAAGGAGAAAAGAAGTCATTTTCAGATTTTTGCATGCATTGACAAGCCTCTCCTAGTTGGAGTGACTTGCACTAGTGTGTCATTTGGTGCCTTCTAGGGCACATATCTACTATTTTCTTTCATAATCAGATTTGCTATAATTTATAAAGTCGAATCAATAATTCTTTGTGGAGTTTGGGGTTTGAAAACCCTCATTTCATAATTTTCTTGGAGTTGTACTTCTGCTGATTGTAATTAATTTTCCAGCAGTGTTTTCTATCAAATTTCATATTGGAAAGTGGCTTGGATAACTCCTAAAATACTTATATATATTTTGGTTGAGTTATTTGTGGAGTTTCAAGTGTTTTTCATTCATTTCCGGACTGTTGTTATAAAAATTTGATCACTGTTCTGAACTGGTTTTAATTTTCAGTTTGCTGGTCTGAAAATCAGAATTAATATTATTGGGGTTTGTGCTAATTCCTTGTTCTTCCGTTAAAGTCCCAAAAAGGGACATTAAAATCTAGCAAGAAATTGAATGATGTGAGGAGGAGATATCAAATTTATGACCATGATTTTTTTTCCATTGTGCAAGCTCTGAAGAAGGAAGACCCATCAATTTAAAAGAAACTAAATGTGACAAGTCAAGAAGACCCATCGCTTACTTTAGCGAGAAATTGAAATTGGGGCTGTGATGAGTTAAGAAGGAATACCCATCACTTGCTTTAGTAAGAAACTGAGTGATGCGAGGAGATACTTATTTTATGACCATGAGTTTTTTTGCTATTGTGCAAGATATGAAGAAATGGATTAAGTATTTGTTTTCCAAGGAGTTTATGTTATATACAGAACATCAAGTATTGAAATTCATCAACAAACATGGGAAGTTGAATTAGAGACACATGAAATGTGCTGAATTATTACAGAGTGGGAAATCAAACCGAGGTGCAGATGCGTTGAGTAGGATATGTATATTATTTATTGATATGCAAGTGCATGTGGTAGGGTTTTAAGAAATGAAGGAGATCTATGCAAAAGATGGAGATTTTGTGAATGCATGTGTAGAACCAATGAGCATCGATTGCATGCCATGTAGAGATTAATTCTTACAGGAAAGGCTTTTTGTTAAAAACACACAGTTGTTTATAACACAAGGATCACTGATAGAAAACTTGATCCAAGAGAAGCATTGTAGATGAATGTCAGGAACTTTTGGATAAAGAAGACCTTGGCACAATTGGTGGAGAGATAGTTTTGGTCGCGGGTGGCTACAAATGTGCAATGATGCAAAGTATACCTGTTAGAAAAAGAAAAGTTTCAAAACACATGGTTCTATCGATCATTATTAGTTCCTGAGAAATAATGGGAGTCTCTGAGCATAGATTTTGTTTCAATGGGATTTCCGAGAATGCAGAAGGGTCATGATTCTATCTTTGTCATGGTAGATAGATTCTTGAAGATGGCTCATTTTTTTGAATATATAGCTTGAACTGGTATGGTTCTAGGCAGTTGTAGAGGTTGTAACCAAAAACCAGTTCTAACTAAATGTAACTACTCCTCTAATAAAATGATCATGCCTAGGTCATTTGAATCAGTGCAGTTTTGTGTAACTTTGTCTTCTTGCTAATTTCTTTGTGCTTCTAATACTAACAGTGGTATCAAAGCAGTTAGTCACCATTGGAGGAAGCAATTGTGAGAGGTGAGGTTGATGAGAGGTACGGTCGATGACACATGGATAGAAGATAGAAGTTTTGGTGTTCATTGTTGCTGGAAATCATGGGTTCCTAAAAATTTTCGAGTGAAGGAAAAACATGGTTGCAAATACCCAGTCACAAATCCCTGTCACAAATATAGTGGGAAGATCCATTTCGTGGTTGTAAACCCAATCAATTGAAGAAATTCGTGACCCATTTTGTGGTTGTAAGTGCCATAAATCATGGGGCAGAAAGGATACAAACCCAATCAAAATACAAATCCCAAGTCGGAAAAAGTGAACTCGTGTGGGCAAAACCAAGTCGTGTGGGAAGAATAAAGTTGGGAGAAAATATTTTATAAATTGTTTGTATAATTTTTTCCTCCTTGCCACATATTTTCTGTTTGAATACTTCCCTGCCACGTATTTGCATAAAGTGACTTCTTTTTATTAAGTGGGGAAAATACTTTATTTCCATTAATTTGGCATAATAAAATGGAAAATATTTCAAATCTAATTCTACTGGATTCACAAAAGTTAACGGGTGCTAATTTCAATATCCGGAGCCACAAGATTTTAACGCTTGCAGAATTTCGTGATTGTGATAAAATAATCACGGTAAGCAGAAAGTAGATCGGCTAAAATTTTTATAAAATTACAAAAATGTCATAAAGAAGTGTTATTTCTCCTCAAGTTGTCGTTTTATGATATGATATCTGTAAGTGTGGAAATGCCACTATGGCTATGTTAGCAATACATTTTGTTTTAATATTTGTTAGTAGACAGATTGTATAAACCTGCTGTCTTCCCTCACAGCGCTCCTCTCGCTGGCCTATAAAGGCGTGCATTGTATCTTTTAATATATAGCAATATACATTCTCTTCTTGTGCGTCCATCATTGGTATCAGAGTGTGGTTGTGCGTGAAGGAAGAGAGGAAGAGAGCAGACTCCCGCGTGAGTTCCCTGTCCGTGCGTGCATGCATGGCATGCGTGAGAAGCGAGGAGACCATTTTTTTATTTTGTTGTGCGTGAAGGAGACTCGGCAACCATTTCTCTACTGTCCGCGCATGAAGGAATCGCCATTTCTTTTGCTGGAATCGCCATTTCTTTTCTTGCATGCGTCACTTTGTCCCACGTGAAGGAAGAGTCGAAGAATAGTGCGTGGAGGTTCTCACTGTGCATGCGTGGCAATCAAGAACAAGTTGCAAGTGAAGAAAGCCTACAATTTCAAAACAAGTTAGTGTGCGCGTATGTCGCAAATTTCTCGATGCACAAAGCACCGCGAGCAATGCACCAAATATTTGGGCATTGAATGACAACGAAGACACCACTAGGCTTTCTTTGCCTTGGTCAACGAGCTACACAACACTGTAACATTCTCTTTGACGAGATTGTGCGCCGAGGACTCGTTGAATATACCAGTTCGACGCTCGATGTCAAGCACGGATTCGTGTAGAACTTGAACGTGGTTATGATGCGATGACGAACGTGAAATAGAATGCCCACAGAGCGTCGCATCTCACCGCACGAGCCTATAGAGCCCATCTTCTGGGACATTCCTTCAAGAAGCATTGTAGCCATTTTGAAAAATAAATAAATAAATAAAGATACATTTTTGAGTTTTTGAAAAATGTCCGCTCCAAAAATATTGCTATCCGATGCCCAACTCTTGAAAGGGCCAAATTTCACCGTATGGAAAACCAAAATGCGATTCTTCAATTCAAGATCTTTGGGGATTGTCTCTCGCAAAGACGCCCCTCCCACTTTCCGTTGGAAAAATATGAAAAGGCTGATGCGAAAGCACTCATGCTCATCACCCTCGAGTCTTTCTCGATGAGGTGCAGCCATACATTCGAGAAGCAACCGCTTCTTCTCGACTGGAGCACATTGTGTACCATCTACGAAGCTAAGAATCGACGTCAAAGTGCAACTTCGCATAAAGCTTCATACGATGAGTATGCATGAAGGCGAATCAAGAGAAGCCTTCTCATGGGCGTGTAGCGAGTTACGTGTAGAAATATCTCGCACTCTGAGAACCAAAGGACGACAAGTTGCTTTCCCGCTCACCTGCGAGCTCTTCCATCACGGTTTCCACATCGATCACCACGTTGACAATTACTCAACAGAGGTGAGTTTTGCAACCTTGGTGAATTATCTCCAAGCAGAAGAAGCCATGCAAAATGTACAAGAAGCCTTCAAGATAAGGCTCTTATCACGAGGCAAAAACATAAGCCTCGGAAAGGGCAATCCCCCAAAATCGAAGCAATGCTCGCAGCCCATCTTCACAAATGCCACCACAAATGCCACCCTGCATAAGATAATCACAAGGCGGATCGGTGGTGCCACATTTGCTCCATGGATACGCACACGACTCTGAATCACTGTTATTACAACGGTCGCAAGTATGGAAATTCTGGCGAAGAGAGCACTTCTGGCCGAGGATATTCCAAGAAATCCCGATGGCATGCTCGTAATCGATTGCGTAAGGGCCACATTGCTGCTCAAGAGAAGCCACCTCCGATGAAGAGGTACTGAGATACGACTCATTCTCGACATTGTTCTAGTCTCACAGACTTCACAAATTACCGAAGATGTCCGTTGATTGATTCAGCGCCAAAAACTCATGACTCGCAACAAGAAGTTGTTCCATACTCTGAGTGACCGCCCATCGAGATCGGATCACCATTGCAGACAATCAAGAGTATATTGCAGCAGGGATTGGTGATGTCATCATTCCTCTTGGAACACGAAGATGTACACTCACAAAGGTGCTCTATGTTCCAGGTTTGACTTCAAATCTTTTGTCTGTAAGTCAACTTCTTAACCATAGAATGCAAGTTGAATTCTTTGTTGAGAAAGGGGTCAAGTCCCGCATCATTTCCCGTGGAGAGTCACCATTGCTCATGCATTTCTGAAGGGCCGTCTATTTGCACTGGATGCGGTCACTTCATCTAGCGTTGCTCTCTCTGCATCAACGGCAGAGTCCACTGCACTTTGGCACTTTCGATATGGTCATCTTTCTGCCGGGGCTCTGCATCAACTCAAAGAAGGAAGGAAATGGTAAGAGGGCTTCCTCCACTCTCCCATTCCTTACCTGTTGGTTGCTCAGATGTCTTCTTGGGCAAACAACATAGAGGTCCATTCAAATAGAGCTCTTATCATTCTACAGCATCTTCAGTCGTTCACACCGATCTGCATGGACCCCCACTAGCTTTCAAGGTTTTATGTACTTTTAGCTCATCATTGATGATTACTCACGGAAAATGTGGGTATATTTCCTTCGGAAGAAGAGTGAGGCACTTGCAAATTTCCAAACCTTCTACCAGCAAGCCACCAGGCAGTCTGGGAAGCCTCTTCTTCTCCTCCGCTCAGATCGAGGGGGGGAATTTGTGTCAAAGAAGTTCTTAGCATACCTGAAGCAGCATGGCATTCAACAACATTTGACTGCTCCCTATACGCCCCAACAGAACGGGATTTCCGAGCGCCACAACAGGACTGTCATGGAGATGGCTCGTTGTATGCTCTCGACCGCCAAGTTGGAGGATCAGTTTTGGGCAGAAGCAGTCCAGACAGCAGTGTATTTACTCAACCGGGCACCCACGAAGATCTTGCAGAACAAGACACCGGAAGAGGTATGGACTGGTCGTAAACCTTCTATTCATCATTTAAGAGTTTTTGGTTGTACTGCATATATGCATGTTCCAGATAAAAGAAGGAAGAAGATCGATCCAAAGACACTGCCATGTCTTTTCTTGGGGTATAGTACTACCTCAAAGGCATATCGTCTCATGGATCCTGAGATGAAGAAGATCTACGAGAGTCGAGATGTGGTATGTGATGAGTCGTCCTTTGACTCCTCGCCACACAATGGAGATCCAAGACCGACCTCGTCACATAGATTGCTCACACATCCAGATGATGAGCAAGATGATTCTTCTCGAGAGAAGAAGAGCCGAGTGGAGACTTGTTTGTTGATCTTGCACACCGGAAAACACATCTTCACATCAGCAAGCTAAACGTCCGAAATGGGTCCAGAGTACTATCAGGATGCACACTGAACTCACTTCCCGGTACTTCTACGGAGTCAGAACATGAAGTCAAGCTAGACATGAGGTAAATTTTGCACTCATGAGTTCAATTGTTGAGAGCACCGAACCTGACACTGTTCGTGAGGCATTAGACCAACCACAGTGGAAACAGGCTATGGATGCTGAGTATGATTCCCTGATTCAGAATCAGACGTGGGAACTTGTCGATCTGCCTCCAGGTAAGAAATCCATTGGCTGCAAATGGATTTTCAAAACAAAATATAAGGCAGATGGTTCAATCGACAAACACAAAGCACGACTTGTTGCAAAGGGTTATGCTCAGCAAGAAGGAATTGACTATGACGAGACCTTTGCACCCACTGCGAAGATCAAAACCATCAGAGTTGTCTGTGCACCGGCAAAGACAAAATGGATGGAAACTTCAGAGATGGATGTCAAGAGTGCTTTTCTAAATGGTGATCTGCAAGAAGAAGTGTACATGGCCCAACCTGAAGGGTTTGTAGACGAGCATCAACCACACAAGGTATGTCGTCTGATAAAGTCTCTTTATGGACTTAAACAAGCACCTAGGGCATGGTATATAAAAATTGATGATCACCTATTGCAGCATGGATTCACTCGTAGCCCCTCATATACAAATTTGTATATCAAGAAGGTAGGAACAGAGATTGTCATTCTGGTTTTGTACGTAGATGATCTTGTGATCACAGGAAGTTCTGACAATCTTGTAGATGATGTAAAGAATGATCTGAAGAAATCCTTCGACATGACCGATTTGGGGCTACTTCACTATTGTCTTGGCTTAGAGATATGGCAAAGAAGAATCATATCTTCGTCTCCCAGATGAAATATGCCAAGACACTCCTGGAAAAGTATGGGATGTCAGATTGTAAACCAATGTCCACACCTATGGAAAAAGGTTTGCAACTATCTAGATTCCAGGATTCACCACAGGTAGATGGCACTCACTACAGGCAGCTTGTGGGGAGTCTCATTTACTTGACTTATACCAGACCAGATCTTTGCTTTGCAGTGAGCTATCTCGCCAGATTTATGCAGGAGCCGAAGAAATGTCATTGGATAGCAGCAAAGCATGTGTTGAGATATGTCTGAGGTACAGCTTGACTTTGGTTCTGAGTATCGAAGAACACTTAGTTCTTCTTACAGGATATATAGACTCGGACTATGCGCAGATCCGCTGATGACAGAAATCCACTTCGTGATATGTTTTTCATCTCGGATCTGACCTATCTTGTGGATCAAAAGAAGCAAATTGTTGTTGCTCTTTCATCCACCGAGGTGAATACCGCGCCGCATGAGGAGCATGTGCGAAGAAATTTGGTTACGCGCATTCTTGCAGATATAGGGATTCCTGAAGAGAAACCTCCCATCATTCACTGCGACAATCAAGGTGTGTTGAAGCTTGTGAAGAATCCTGTTTTCCATGAACGAACAAAGCATATTGAGGTCGAATGTCACTACATTCGTGAATAGGTCTTGAACCACCAAATTCAGCTCCCAAGATCTCAACCACCAAATTCAGCTCCAAAGATCGCCCTACCGATTTTCGGTTCAGAGATATTCTCACCAAGCCTCTCGGCAAGGTGAAGTTTGATTTGTTTAGGGGGTACATTTGTAAGAGCAATGTATTAAGGGGGGGAATGTTAGCAGGTTAATACATTTTGTGTTAATATTTGTTAGTAGACAGTTGTATAACTTGCTCTTCCTCACTAAGGCGCTCCTCTTATAAAGGCGTGCATTGTATCTTTTAATATATAGCAATATAAATTCTCTTCTTGTGTGTCCATCAAAGCACACATTGTGGGCTAGTCTCAAGGATAAGTATTACACATCAAAAAAATAATGAGTTTTGTACCTGAAAAATACATTGTTTTCTTTGAAACTACAAGAAGGTGGATCAATATTTGAGAACCTACTTTAGATGAAAGACCTCCGAGACCAATTATCTTCCATAAATAAAAAGGTGGATGCTGATGATATGGTGGATTTGGTTCTAAATAACTTTCCTTCTTCGTATGAGTCATTTGTGGAGGTAATTCACTTAATGGCAGAAATTAAAACTCTTACATTTGACAAGGTGAGTTCCTACCTATTGCAAAAGGAACAAAGATAGACACAGGCTCAAGAGTCCAATTCTGGACAATCTGAGAGTGATTTTGTTGCTAAGTCTAAAGGAAAGTGGAAATGACAAACTGAGACATCCTCTTCCTCTCCTAAATATCAAGTGAAATGTTATTATTGTCACAGAGACTTGATCATGTGAAGGACTACCGAAATGAATCAATGCCCTGAAGAAGCAGAAGGGGTAGGCACATGTGGATACAATCAAACATGCGAGAAGATGAGTATGCTCTCATGGCCTCTTGCACGAGTAATGGTAGCCCTACTCGATGTTGGTTCTTTGATTCTAGAGCATCACAACATTTCACATGTCAAAAAGACTGGTATGCCAATTTTTAATTCTTGTTCTTCCAATTCATTACTTTAGGAGATGGAAGATCACATGTTGTAGAAGGTATTAAGGATGTTCGTATTATGCTAAAATTATAATACCAAATTTCTTGTAAAAATATTAGATATGTTCCTAACATGAATAAGAACTTGTTATCTATTAGTAAACTAACAGATAATGTCAATATCTTTGTAAAATTTTCTCGTAAACAATGTATTGTGTCCCACATCAAACAAAATAGGGTTGTTTCCACAGGATTGGGCATGGTGGTCTATATAGACTTTTAATCCTGCCATAGTCAACATGCATGCCTTAGTTATGGAAGGCAATACCCGGTGATTTATGGCACGAAAGATATGGCTATCTCAACCTTCAAGATTTTTAGCCTATCTTCATGGAACCAACATGGTTGTTAGTTTACATATTATTCAGAGAAACATGACATGTGTGATGGTTGTTTTGTAGGAAAGCAAAGAGGAAGCCTTTTCCCTCTAAAGGTTCTTAGCGTGTAAAGGGGATCTTAGATCTTGTACATGAAGATCTATGTGAGCCATCGTGGAATACTCCCACCCCTTGGTGTATGTTATTTTATCTTGCTATTGGATGATCATTTTCGGAAGATGTGGGTCTATTTTTTGAAGAATTCTGATTGTTTTTCTTCTTTTTTCAAGTTCAAGGCCTTAGTGGAGAATCAAACAAACCGGTGGATCAAGACTATGAGATTTGATAATGGGGTGAGTTTACCTCTAAACAAAGTTCACATATTTCTACGTAAAAGAAGGGATTCAACTCCGGTTGACAACCCCTTATACTTTGTGCAAATGAATGGGGTGGTAGAATGGAGGAACATAACCATCATTGATATGGCTAGATGCATGATGCACAATTGAGGAGTGCCATATAAGTATTGGGAGAAGCTATTAACACAACTGTATATATTCTCAATCGGAGTCCTTGTAAAGCTTTGCAGGACATCACACCATAAGAGGCTTTGGCCACCATCAAACCAGAGGTATCAACATTTCATGTTTTTGGTTTAGTTTCTTATACTTTGGTTCCTACAAATAAGAGGATTAATTTAGATTCCAAATGTTATAGATATTTTTTTACTAGTTATAGTGATCAATCTAAAGCCTATAGATTGATTGATACTTCCACTAATAAGATCATTATTAGTTGGGATGTTGATGTAAAAGAAACAATATTTCTTTGGTTGTAATCAACAAGGGGACCAACAAAGGGGCAACGATCAATAAGGGGTCATAACAAAGTTTGGTACTCTTTCCTTGCTTGATCATGAATCTGATTCTTCTCATACTCCTCCACAGACTCCATGACAGTTTGTACAATCTCCCACTGAGATTGTTGAGTCTCTAGAAATCAACTTGCATTGGTTTCTCCTCTGGAACTTCTGTTGGTTTCTCTTCCAGAAGCAACACAACCAACCATCACATCTTTAGTTCAGGGAGGCCTACATGGTTTTACTCCACTATTCAAGATTTGAGTAAGGACGAAATTTTCTCCTCTCTTAGATGAAAGGTCTTGACGAATTACTAAGAAAATTGATTATTACTGAGCATGCTCAATTTGCTCTTACTTGATCTTCTTCATATTCATGAGCCGCATAAATACTCCGAGGTACGAGGCATACTGGAATGGGAAACGCCATGCAACTAGGGTATGATGCATTGATTAAAAATAACACTTGGAATTTGGTTTTGTTACCTCCAGGAAACATCCCATTGGTTGTAAATGGGTGTATAAAATCAAGTGTAAAGAAGATGATACTTTGGATAATTATAAGGTTTGACTTATTGTGAAATGATTTTATGATAGGAGGGATAGATTATGAAGAAACATTTTCTCCTACTAAGAAACTTTTCGGCTTCTTCTTTTTTTGCAGCTCTCGATTTGGTTGGAAAGTATATCATATGTATGTCGAAAGTGCTTTTCTAATGGGTATTTGGAGGAAGAAGTATATACGACATAGCCTTTGGGTTTTCAAGCTCATGGTCATGAGCATTTGGTATAAAGATTGATTATTTCCTTGTATGGACTTAAGAAAGATCCTCGAGCTTGGTACATCAAAATAAATAAACATATCAGAGATTTAGGTTTCACACGAGTCATTCTAATCTGAATCTCTATGTCAAAAGCAATGATGATTACATTGTGATTCTTATTGTGTATGTTGATGACCTTGCCATCATAGGTAGTGCAGATTTTGTGATTCATAAGGTAAAATCATATTTATATGTTACTTTTGACATGACTGATTTATGCCTCCTTCACTATTGTCTTGGTGTAGAATTCTGAAACATGATCACTTGATTTTCATTTCTCAAGTTAAGTATGCCACGAATCTGCTACAAAAATTTCAGATGTATGATTGTAATTATTCTTCTACACCTATAGAGGTCGGGCTGAAAGTCTCAACTCATGATTATTCACCATCGGTCGATGAATCATTATACAAACAATTGGTGGGTAGTTTGATCTATCTAACAACTACACGAATAGATCTATGTTTTTATGATCATCTATCTCTCTCGATTTTTATCTAAACCAAAACTTATTCATTGGGGAGAAGTAAAACGAGTTCTCGCGATATGTCAAAGGAACTCTTGACTTTGGTATTCTATATCAAAGATTTATAAATTTCAGTTGATTGGCTACATTGAATCGATTGGGAGGATCTGTAGATACTCGACGATCTACCAAATGATATATCTTCTCTTTTGGTTCAAGAGTTGTTTCTTGGCAAAGTAAACTTCAGCCCACTTTTTCCACTCTTCTTTGAAACGAGAATAGAAGGTTGTTATTAGTGCTAGTTGTGAAGCAATATGGATTCATCGATTATGACTAATTTTTAGTTTCCCAGTCTACCGCAACACCTATTTCACTCTTTTGTGATAATCAAGGTGTTCTAAAAATGGTGAATAATCATGTCTATCATGCCCGCACTAAACATATTGAGATTCATCATCATTATATTCACGATTGGTTTATTCTAGTGAAATCTCTTTGTAGATCAGCCTCTTGATGTAATGACTAAACCTCTTGGTCCTTTGTTATTTTTCAAGTTTAGAGATAAACTTGGTGTTGTTTCAAGGTTAGTCATTAAGGAAGTGTGTTGAATATATAGCCTAAACCGGTATAGTTCTGGCGATTGTAGAGGTTCTAACCAACAACCAATTCTAACTAAATGTAACTACTCCTCTAATAAAATGAATTTTCCTAGGTCATTTGAATCGGTGCGGTTTTGTGCAACTTTCTTCTTTCTATTTTCTAGTGCTTCTAATACTAACAATTTTATTGTTTGTAAGAAGACCAGTGATGTTGTGCATGTTACTAACTTGTTTTTCAGGGGAAGTCATGAAATTGCATGGGTTTCCATGCATGGATGTATTGTGACAGAGATACCAAGCTTGTGGGCCACTTTTGGCACACTTTATGGAAGAAATTCAACACAAGGTTGTAGTTTAGTTCTTGTTTATCACCCGTAAATGGATAGCCAAACAATTTCACTAAGATCCTTGAAATTTTTTGCGATGTTTGGTAGGAGAGAAGGCGAGAAATGGGGATTCAATTCTTGCGCATGCAAAGATCACATATAATAACTCTATCAATATAAGCATTAGAAAGTTTTGTTTCCAAAAATTATCTAGAACAATTGAAAAGGAATTGTGCACTTGAGGGATTTATTGCATGAAGGAAAAAGTGCGAAAGGAGAAGACTTCGCACAATGTATGAGGAAGTTCAGAACAAGTGTGAAATAGTTAGAGAAGAGAAATGCACAATACATGGAACACACATAGTTGTAGAGACTTGGAGTTTTCCGTTAGAGATTTATTTATTTTTCATCTGCGTAAAAAGAGGTCCCTGTGAGGAACATATGATAAACTCAAGTGGTAGAAGACTAGACCGTATAGAGTCTTGAGAAAATTACGAGATGCATATGAGTTTGATTTACTAGAAGGGATATTAATTTTTCTATCTTTAACATAACATATCTATACATGTCTTATGAGGGGCAAACAAGTGGAGACGAGAGTTTGCAAAAGTAAATTAGAGGCACCAACTACGAATGAATGCATTGTGGAGGACCATGTCATAAAAATGACACGGAGAAAGGAGCACAAAAATATCCAATAAATGGAGAGGAAGTGGAGTTGAATGTGTCTTGGATTATAGAAGAAAAGATCGCAAGACATGGTAATTCCATTTTAGATATTTATAATCTTTGCTTGAGCGGGGGCTTGAGTGTCTTCTTACTCGCGTGTATGATGTAAGAGCATCTGGGTTTGTAAGAAATCTTGTGTCACTCAAAATACTTAGTGTTAGAAAATAAAGATTTGTGCAATGTTGCACCAATATTAAGCGAGTTGTAAAAACTCCATTTGCGTAGCCATTTTGCGTAAAGTCGGGAAATCCTATCCGAAGTTGTACAAAAATATGAAAGTTGTGCAAACTTACCACTTGGTAACTATGAATGTTGCACAAGATTACCAAGTTGCACAACATTGGGAAGTTACTGACAAGGTTTGTGTGCCTATCCATCACGCAGTTCGCTATCAACGTGAACCTCACGCAAAATATTAACTATGTGGTCAATCTTCGCACCCATCCGGCCTCGAACCCGCGACCCCCACGCCCTATTTCTCGTGCCCCACCATCCTGCTATGCACTCACGTATGAAACAATACGGCGGGTGGTTCTTTTTAAAAATCGCAAACAAAAATTTGATGGAATAGGTAACAACGTATTACGTTGTTACCTATTCCATCAAAACTAACGGCGACGCGACAAAACTAATGGCGACGTGATGGAAAATACTTTTTTCCTTTGTGCGAACTTGCGTGAGAGATAGGCCTAGCCGCACAAGGTTACCCAACTTGTGAACAATGTTCAATATGCACAAGCCTATTTCTATGCGATAGTGTGGAAGCCACATAATTTCATCTAAAGCCACACAAGCTTGCTAATGCCACAATTAACTAAAGAAGCCACCAAACACTAGAAGAGATGCACAAATACCATGTCATTTCATGCGGGACAAGGTAATTATTTCCAAGCAAGTCAAAGTTTGGGAAGTGATGCAGAAATTATTATTAGTGATGTCTAGTTCAATGAAGATTAAATTCCTTCGACTCGGATCATGCAGTGTTTTTTAAGTAGCTTGCCTCACTTTCTATCTGTATTACATCTCCTCTCTTTGTTGTTATCGTCCTCGTGGTGGTTCTCTCCCTTCCTCTTATCTTTCTATGTAGCGACAAAAGAGAAATGACCTTCTTCAATTCCATCACCTGGTCCCGTCTCAAGAGGGTTTTTAGGATTGGCTTGTCGTCTGTTAGTGAGGCCATTGAATGAGTTCTGGGTGATGTATTTCTCTATGAATCCAAAAGAGCTTGGGTAAATTATGAGATTGCCTCAGTTTTGTCTCGAATATGCTTCTGGTTAGCCGCAATAAATTGGAAGTGGTTGCCATTTCCCATTGTTTATCTTACCCTCTCATAGGGTTGGTCTAGAGGAAAAATCGGAGCATTGCAATCTTGCCACTCTGTCCATGTTCATGGGTCCTATTGTGGAATATGGTTGGGTTGATCGTGCTCTGGCTGAACGTTTGGTGGAACGACATCATGCCATATCTCAGTTCAAGCAGACTATCATCAACTTTTGTGAATCCCTAGACCTTGGACCTTGTCGTCTCCCATCCATTAATTTAGCATAGATTTAAGCTCCTATCAGTCCAGATCCTGTTGGGGTTTCGGAGTTGCGGGAGTTACTGCGTCCCACCTATACGTTCTTGCTTAAGATTGCCTCTATTAGTGATGGTTGCTGTCGTATGGCTACTTTGGGCAACGCTTTGGGATTTTCCTTCTTTTTTGCCAATGTCAAAGAAGAGGCAATCAAGATCTCTGATGATGATTGAACTGGTTGTTCTTTTGCAGTCTTTGTGGCTTTGTGTTTTGTAGTCTGCTTTCTTTTTGGTCAATGCTTCAATGTCTCGTCTTTCAGTGTTTGTAATGGGTGGGGTCCCACCAACCCTCCGCTTTATAACTCCGGCCAAAAGCATTTTAAATTTTAATTTTCTTTTTTTATAAAAAGTAATAAAATTAAATAACATATTTGGCCAAATAGACGCGTTACTAATGTCAAAATTCTTGAAAACACATTCTAGTTGTCTTCGCGTTCCTCATTATATCCTTTTCGAACCTTTAATCATTCTTGGTTTCACTCCCTTCCAATATGCCATCATCGCGGTTGCCACTTCCATCGTTTCCGACGTTGTGGCAATCTTTGTATTACGAAAAAGTGACATCCTCTTCCTCGGTCACATGTTAGCTTTCAAAGGAATAAGTGGCAACGACGAAGAAAATACATAAAGACTTATAATTTTAAATGTGAAAAGTATGTGGTGACCGTGAATGTATTAAATAGCCCCGAAAATGGAAGTGGATGGCGTAGGGAAATTCAGTCATACCATCCTCTTGTGAATTTATTATTACAACTGAGAAAAGTATTAGCAACTAGGAAGCGGTGGCAGGAGGTGTCGAGACTCGAAGGAGATTATTCCATTGGAGAGACTTGTGGATGAGCACAATTCGAAAATCACGAGGATCAAACATTGCGCTACCACATGAACAGAGTGATCACTTTATCCATTGGGAAAGAGAACATTTCCATTTGTTTTGTGTTTGAATAAATAAATGGAATAATACTTTTGTTCTACAGACACATGTCATGTAGAGTAATTAGATAGTAGAAAGTATAACCTCTGCAATATTTGGAAGTTTTGGATCCTATGTAAATTATTCATAATTTTGTGTGTGAAATTGATAGAACATATAAACAAGCGCCCATTGTTACCATGGTTTTTAAATATTGATAAAGGGAAATTTTCTATTATTATTATAAATCTTTCAAAGAGGTGCAATGGAGTTACCTAAAGAGATGAGTTAAGAAGTTAAAGAAGGACCAAACCAACAGTGATAAGGAAGAGGGGCGATGAAGAAAGAGATTGAGGAGAATTTAAAGGATTGAGAAAAATGTTTGGGGAACATATGCAAATACCCAAATGAATCGTGTGCCATTATTTTCATCTATTTGATGGAAAATAAGTTCTTATAAAATATGTAATAAGATTTTAATTATTCAAAATAGTAGATTGCATTTAAATTCCACCATACCTTTATTTTGTCATATAGTATATATATACAATAAAAAGTAAACTAGATTTCTTTAAAAGTTTAAATTTTGTGATAGAAATATTTTAATTCAACTTTTATATGTAAGTCCACACCAAAATACTAAACATGGATTTTTGGAAAGGCAATTACTGGCAATGATGGAAGATAAGGAATCATAAATAAGAAATAAGGGAACAATCAAGTAAATAGATTTTTGTTATAATTTAGTAAGAAGTTCGTATACTTTTGTCTTTATGTTAGGAGTAATGAAGAGGAATGGAATTTTCTTTTTCTAAATATTACCCATCATCATTATAATGATCCAAACAAAACATAGTGAAATAAAAAAGAGAAAGTACATTAGGCACAACATTGCAGTCCATAATAGGGCATTTATGGCACAAAGTAGGGCATTTCACAAACTTTCACATTGAAAGACAAGATTTTGTAAAATCAAACTCATGCAACATTATTTTGGATGGTCTATGTTTCAAATTGAAAATAATCATAATTGTATCTACATATGCCAGGAAACATGATGGAAATTTTTCTAGGTAAACTTTCATAGTAAAAAAAATCAAGTTGATTATAATTAGTGAAGGTATTTTAAATTTAGCTTTCATATTCTGATTGGTTGGTTGTAGTTTCAAAACACATAAGGTTTGTGTTTATGTTTCTACTACTTTTTTGTTTTTATTTTCTAGATGTTGCAAGTGGATAATTCTCATGTCACAGGGAAAATGTTTACACTTCACCTTCAACAAGGACCATGTTTTTAGTAGAATATAAGGAAATATATAAAATGATTGTAGACACATTGTTAATAGCTACCGAATTCATCATATAGTTTCCAATACATCTACTTCATGTTACACAGTAAAAGATGTTTTAAATCACATTAGAGCTCAAAATAACATTTCATATATAGTATTAAATAACCTTTTGGAGAACCCTCCCAACATCCACCCAAGGCCATCACACCAAACAACTCTATTATTAAATCCAAGCGAACTTTCTCAATTTTAAACATGTCTTCACCCTATGGATTAGGCAATATACTTCACATGTTGCAAGTTCAAATTCAATGCATGTAAAATATATATATATATCTCTTCTAGCAAAAAGAGTATCCATGTTTCATAAGAAAATCTAAACACTTATAATAAATTGTTTGAATGTTAACTAGAATTTTTAGGCGGTCTCACTCCATCTCTCGGGTTGGGCCCCTATATCTATATATTTTAGGTCGCTACATGAACTAATAGGGATACCAACTCTACCCGAACCCAAGGGTCGACTAGAAATTCTAATTCTCTAGAGTAGAGAGGAGGGAGGGGGATAGGGATCCTGAATGTGAAGTGCTATTCTATAGATGCTCTCGACCCATAAAATCCTCACTATGAAATTCTCTAGAGTAGATGATTGGGGGCGGGGGGAGGGGTGGGGGGGGCATTAGGAGCCCGACTATGAAATCCTCATGAAATCAAGAGCATTTTTAAAATCTTATCTTGTTAATATTTGTTTCACATTTTATATTATGGTCAAGAAAGTGGTACAATCTCTTTTCTTTCCACGCATCTCAACTTTATTAATTACATCTTTCATAGGTTCATCATCTAAAAATTGAGCCCTTTTAAATTGAATATTGATTTCTTCTTAGCCAATCATTGCATCATATAACTTGGGTAGGCAAAGTCAATGTGCCAACATGTTCAAAGCTATTATCTTCAGCCAACACCAATTATAAAGAATACTATTTTAAAGGTCATGAAAAAATGAGAATTTTTCCTCACACATTATTTCACATATTCACTTATTTTTACACATTGAATAATAGTTTTGGATGATTTATACTTGAAATACTTCCTTAGAACTATGGTTTTTTTGAGAGTTTATAGTTCCAAGTGCATGCATCATATCACATCCCTTCAATGAATATAAAACAAAGTCTTTGTAATATATTGAGCCATATGCCTATCGGCTTGTGGATGCATTTGCTAGTTTTATTATGTAATTAAAACATTAGTGAAAGTTACTTAACATAAAATACATTGTAATTGGATGAGATCCTATATTGGTAATGCTTATAAAATATGAATAATTTATAAGTACTATACTTACTAACAGATTTGTAGTGAAAAGAGGTTAAAAGTTAAGAAATCTAAATTGATGAATTATATTATTATTACCAAATATATATGAGGAAAAATTCAATAAAAATAAGCCAAAAAAAAAAAAAATCTATAATAATACTCATCTTTAAAAGCAAATAATATATAACATTTAATTAAAAAATTAGACAAAATTAGTGAAAATTGTACACTTATTTCTCTCTAAAAATATTGTTTTCAAACCTTGAACATTATTCTAAGCTAAATATACACTATTTATTAACATTTTTATTATTTTTTAACAATTAATAAAATTATTAATTATTATAAATCACTAAAAAAAACTTTAAAATTGATATATCTCCACAATTTTAAATATATGTATTAAATCTATTTTTTCCCCATTTTAATCAAAACACTGTGTTGCCTTTTGTTTCATAATAACATCATATCGATATCTTTGTATTAACATATAATTTATTAAATAATAATTACCAATTTTCGCCTGCACATTAATATTGCAGGGTCTACCTAGTTTGTAGCGCTTATTTCTCTCATTGAACCATGGGTATGTTATACTCAGGAATTCGATTGCTACTTCTATAATCATTTATTTAATTAATAATTTTTTTAATATTATTTTTCATCTTTTACGCAGATTCTTCCATCCTCCTGTCTTCCTCTTCTTGCAATTTTCTTCATTTTCGATTCAGCTCCAGTGTAATCAAGTTTTCGTCTACACATAAAGAGAAATAGCTACGTGTAATGTTAATCAAAAACAAATATTATAACTCTGTGAATTCATCTTTTAAAATTGTGAAACTTACTTCAAAGTGGTCTTACAAATGGAAGACTTTGATTCGTTTTCACGTTGGAAAATGCCTGCAAAGATAAACACGGAATTGATTATACATCAAAATTGAAATGATTAATTATTGTAGACTTGAACGAAGTAATATATATACATGAGTTTCAAAATATTTTGGAAGGATGTCAATAAAAAATTTAATGGAAATATGCCGAAGAAAATTTTGTTTGGAGGGTTCTAATATGTCGAGGTTGCTGCTCACATTTCCATCCGCGTTTCACAATCTGTGGCAGTTTGTTAACCGCACGATTCACAGTCCAACTTTAGTCTACAATGGCAAGCGTGAGCAGCAACCTCACTTAGCCACAAATTCCTACATTCAACAGCAAAAACTATTTACTAGAGAATTAAAATGAGAACATTGTTCTGTTCTCAAGACGTTTGGGATCTTGCTGAAAATGGATTTCCAGAATCCGTGAATTCAGTCTTTTCAAGCAATGTCAGTAGCAGACAAGGATATGCTCAAGGAGAACAAAAAGAAGGATGCGAAGGTATTATTCCTCATTCAGAAAGGTATGGAGGAGTCTACATTCTTGCAGGTTGCAGCAACAACTAGATCAGAGCAAGTTTGGGAGAGTTTACAAACTACTTATCAAGGCACCAATAATGTAAAAGTTGCAAAATTTCAAATTCATAAAGAGATTTCAAAATATTCATATAAAAGAATTAGACTCTGTAGATTTGTTTTTACTCATGTAATGAGTGTAGTAAATCAAATTAAGAATGAGTGTAGTGAATCAAATTAGGTCTCATGGTGAGAGATTAGAAGATCAAACCATTGTTGAAAAAATACTTGGGAGTTTACCTGTGATATTTGATTAGATGGTAGTTATAGAAAAATCTAAAGATTTGACTCAGTTGTTTGTTGATGAGTTAATAGGATCTTGGTTATCCCTGAGAAAAGGCTAAATAGATTTGGCGGATCCTCGCTACAACATGCATTTAGATCACAAGTTATGGTCAACATAGGGAGAGGAAGAAATCTGTCGAGGAGAGGAAGAGGAAATACATCTAATGATGGAAGTAAACTATCACCTAGCACAAATTTCTTCTCAGCAAATCCCAGAGGCAAAGGCACTATTCATTCACAAAGTCATTTACACAACCATACTCCTGGTTAAAGGTATGATAAGTGTAATGTTCAGTGTAGTATAAGAAATATGGTCGCGTTCTTGGTTTGAAGCAATCTGATGAGAACTGGTTAGTTGATGCAAAAAGGTTACAGAGCATATTTTGAGCGAGGCTCATTCGTTATTTTGGGTCAAATTCAAGCAACAAATTTATTGCCAAGGTTGAAATGACTAGAAAACTGCATGTTCTCCTTAAAAATTTAGAGTGAAATGTCTTCTCAAGTAGTCTCTACAGGGGGTCTCATAATGCAATGCATGTTCAATCTTCATTGACCTACTCACAAGCCAAAGATCTCACTATCGTGAGTACTCGACACCATCCTTCATCAGAATCTTCATTTACCCAAGTACTTGCTGCAGAGAGTACTCCTTTGCAACAACCCATAAGGTCCTCAATCGCCCCAGATCTCACTGCAGAGAATAATCTAAATGGGTGGAATCTAATCACCTTTCAAAATCCTCTGCAAGTCCTCCAATAGTCTCTACAATGACATCAAATTTGGGCCCCTCTCAGTCAAAAATGACTCGAAAAGCCCTCGAATAGTAGTCATAGTGATATTGCAAAATGTAATTGGGGAAGAACTTCCCTTAAGATATCTTTGTAGAGATATCTCATATACAACTTCAAATTAAAATCCTATAATATATCTCGTTTGACAATTCTAATCTCTGAATTTCTGAATGAAATACAAAAAGAATTTTAAGTCCACCAACCACCTGATACGAATTCTATAGTCGAGAACAAAAGGTGTGCAGATTGAAAAAAGTCTTATATGGCTTGAAACAGGTTCCAAGGGCTATATCAGTCAATTTGAATACTTTTTGAAAAATGGTTTTTGCAAAAGTAATAGTGAACCAACCTTGTACATAAAAATGAACGATCAAGGTAAGATTTTGATCCTGTGTTTATATGTAGATAACTTGATTTTAACAGGAAATCTATCAATTGACTTATTTAAGTCTACAATGAAGAAATAATTTGAAATGAAAGATTTAGAGTCGATGAAATACTTTCTTAACATCAAAGCAAGTTTGTCAGATAGCATTTTTATATGTCAATCAAAAAAGTCAATAATGTATTCAAAAGGTTTAGAATAATGAACAACACGCCAACAATAACACCAATTACCTTGGGAATAACATTGAGAAAAGAGAAGAAGAGATTCGTTGTTCATCCAACTTTCTACATTAGACTTGTTGGCAGTCTAATGTACTTGATGGCCAAAAGCCTTGATATTATGTATGGGATCATATTTATATCAAGGTAAATGGAAACTCGAAAGGAATCATATTAGCAAGCAGGAAACAAAATATTGAGATATGTTGACTGTACAAAAACTAATATATTTTATAAGCACCTTCAAAAGAATTCAAGCTAATTTGTTACACATGCAATGACTGTTTAGGAAGTGTTGACAAAAAAAAGAGCATGCCCGATTATGTTTTTTATTTTGGTTCGGTGTAAAATCATGGGCATTCATGAAACATCCCATTGTTACTCTTTCATTTGTAGAAGCAGAGTATATAGTAGCCACATTTGTAACATGTTAGGTAGTATGGATTAGATGAGTCCAATCAGATTTAGAACATGCACAAGAGGGGGTAACACAAATCTTTTTGTGACAACAACTGCAATAGCATTTTCGAAGAATCATGTGTTTCACAAAATAAGTAAGCATATATATACCAAAGATTTTTGCAAATAAAAAAAGATCAATAAGTTGATGTTTTCACAAATCCCATACCAAAAGATACTTTCAAGCATACCAAAGAATGTCTAGGTGTAATATCTTGGTAGTAAGTACTAAGGGTGAGTGTTGGATTTTGTGTAATCCTGCCTACAAAGAAATTAAGACTAACATATCATGCCGGAAAATTATTGTAAATCCCCTCAAATCCCTAGACTATCACGTTTTCATAAAGGAGCATTAATGTAATCTCATCTACCCTCTTTATTTTAGATGAAGTTAAGTGTTTGGAAAATCTCTATATAAAGGTCGTCTTTGTATCCATTTTATATGAGAGATTTTGAGCAGTTCTGAAGCTCTACAGAAAATTTAAACAGAAAGAACATTTGCATATATGTTGTATGTACATCTCTCTATGTGTCTGGTTCATGGCTCTCCCAATCCATTATCGGCAAAAAAACACTTAACAAATTTTGTTAACATTTCAATGTTGTTTATGTTGACTGCCTAGGTTGTATGCTTGTTATGTCGCATGTGATGGTAGTTGTGTTTCACTCAATTCTCTTTCTTTTCGGCTCATGCTTCTGATGCCCTTGTGAAGGGTGTGATCACTTCCATGGAAAGAAAGGTATGCGGGAGATCCCTTGGTTTGGTAGTTGGGGAAAATTACATCAATGATACTCTCTCTCTCTCGTTCACTCTTCCTACGGTCATAAATATAACATCTCAAATCATGTTCTCTTTAGCAGCTTTTCTCTTGTTTGACATTTGTTTAAAATGGTCCTTGACTTATATTTGATCTCTGAGCTAGCATGTAACCTAGTAAAATAAAATAATGGCACGTTCTAGGAATTGTATCATATTGTTATGATCATTGTTTCTTGTGCCATTATTATAAATTTATAGGTCTTCTCAATCATTATGAACCATTCTGTTGAAGACATTTGGCTTTCATGTGAAAAGAACAAATCGATATCTTCTTTTCAAACCAGATATGAGTTATAGACATGCACAATTGTACATGTGATGATTTAGGTGATCGCATTAAATACACTATGTTCAGTTCATGTACTCTATCCGTAATCTATGGTATAATTATGGGTTGACTACAGAAATCAGACTGGGTGATGTTTGTTATAGATTATGAATTGTGAAGGTATTTTGGATATTAATGTGGATTATGAACATATTGTTACTTGTTTGAGAACATGAGCAGTTGCAATATAAGTAAAGGCATGTAAAGTAGGTGGAATCTAACAAAATATTGTAACTTATCTAATTATTGTACTTCCCACTACACCCTTACTTGAGGACCATAAAACTTGGATCGAGTGGGGTTTTCCTATATACTGCCATTTGGTGAGAAGCTTTCAATAAAATTCTTGTCCCATGTTGCAAGGGGTAACCCCTGAATCATAATTGCAAGTAAACATTTTTTTATATATCATGGATCTACCTACACAATGAAAATAGCAACAATCTCCCTCTATGGAAACACCTTAAACTATTTCCTCCCGCCTTATAAAGGGAATCAATCCCCTCTAAATTTGAAGCAAATTTTGTTTCCTTTGCAGGGAGAACTTACAAAGAAGCCAGGGATAAACCAATAAAGAAGCCTTATAACATATCCCAATTTTAACCCTCACATCATTGCACTCCTTTCTTAGCCGCATGAACCAAGAAAAGTGTTCTCACAAAGGATTGACACTTTCTAGTAGGTTTCTCTCATAATAAGATACATATGAGGTAATCAGTAGTTTAAATCTTATTAAACCCTTTTTAATTATTATTGTTATGGGGTACACTACAATGGAAGTAATATTCATCTTATCTTTCTAGTTGTTGATTTAATTATTGTATATGTATTTATATTAGTGATCGCATCCTAGAGGAGCAATTATGCTGTTTTTTTCGGTATGAGTATTAAAATTGTAACATTCACATATCTAATTTTGAAATAAAAATTACATAATTTTGTAAACTTACATAAAATGCAAAACAAATTTCAAGATGATGGTGGTTGTCCAAAATCGAATGTATTATCAAATGCCAAATGACCAAATTTAGGTGTCTACACAAAATAACCAATGAAATACAACTACATTTTTTACAATTTCCTATTTTAGAGACTTATTCATATCCATATGTTATTTCTAGGTTTTGTAGGTACATTCTTGTTGCTTTAAGAGCATAATTGTTTATATTCACTTATGAACGTGAGTAGGTGAATGACTATTTATAGTTATAGGCCTGAATAGGATAGTTTGTACAGATGATTGCATGCATTATTTATCGATATTGTGGAAAGATTTGGTATTATTTTGGGATGATGATACACTTTTTTTTTAAAAGATGATGATTGAATTTGTGATATTGTCATGATTATTGGGTTTATTTTATTTTATCATTTTGAATTGGAATGGGTTGTCCAGTTGAAGGGTATTTGTATTTCAGAATAAAAAATACAGAACAACATTTTAGGCCAACCAAATGCAATACTACATGAACTCAATGAGGTCAACAATAATAAAAATTATTTACAGTGTTGAGAATAATTTCCCTAAAGCGACATGGGTCAAATCAAAATCTCAAAACTGATGAGAGATTTTAAGCCTTTTGTTTTCGATCCCATTTTGTAATGTTTGTATGTGTTTAATGCTTGGAAATGTAGAACTCCAAATCCCCCAATTGTTACAAATGTTGAGGAAAATGTGAATACCCATGTTTAATTAAATAAACAATTATGTAAAAATTTAATAAATGAATTGGAGATATTAATGCACAGATGTAAGAGAATGTAAGAATGCAAGAGAATTTAAAATGAATTTTTGGAGTGTTAAACATCTTAGTCAGAAATAATGCAACCCTTTGGAAATTCAGTTTGTCTTGAGGGTACTGAAATTTCAAGGCTTATAGCGAGGCAAGTTAAACTTGTCCCACACCTACTTAAAATTAATTACGCCATATTTATGGGTTGATGGTCAAGGGGGATTTTTTAGGTGGATGTTAAATTTGGACTTAGTATGGTGGCTGGGATGACTTCTCTACTATCCTTTTAAGACCTAATTTTTGGGATGGCATGGACTATCCTTTAAGAAGTGTACAATTGATTGAGGATCCTGTATTTATTTGAGTAGTTTAATGATCCTGAAATTAAGTTTTCAGGTGTAGGAAGAATGATTTGGCATCCCACTTGGAATCCAGTTATCACCCTCTTCTGCAAAGTTTATAAAAAGTCTTCTTTGTTGTTTTTGGGTTTGAAGCTTTCATGATATTTCCTCGTTGGGCTAGCATTTTTCTTGGTGGTTGGAACTTGAAGAAGATTCATAAGTTTTAACTTTAGTAGTCTCACATGTGGAAGGTGACTGGAGGTCCATTGCTTGGTAGTGTGTTTTTCTTTTCAATGAAGGGCACGTCAGTATATATGTATATTTAACAGACCATTATACGAAGGCACAATCCTACTTAATGGAGAATAGATGTAATTAGACCTACTTGATATGTTGTTTTCGGAAAATCCAATGGTGCTTGTTGTTTGTAAATGATGTTGGCGAAAGGATAGCTTAGGGTATGGTGTGAGAAGAGCTATGGGGATTTTATATTCTTAAGCAATACTTTACATGGCACCTTAATTTAAGAGGGAGTTTGATCTCCCTACACGGGAAAAAAATTATATCAAACCTTACTTTGATCATTATGGGACAAATTTTATGGGGCATTAGTTAGTAAGTTTTAGGGGCATTTAAGGGTATGGAATATGATTATTGTTTCCCATAACACACTACTTGGTTAGCATTCCTCCACAACTGGCAAAGGCATTAAGTGCAAATTAGGTACACAATAAATGCTCAGTACGTGTTTCATAAGACAAGGAAAATATCAAGCCATTTTGTTTTGTATTTATCAAAATATATGTATGTAGTTGGGAATAATACATCTTCACAAAAATACAAGAGTTTACATGGAATGTGAAACATGTAGTAATGAAAAGCTGTTTGTCCAAGCCATGATAACACACTGTGTTGGAAAGCATCTTTTACACTTGAAATTATGGTGCATGGGTAGGAGGGTCGCTATCAGTTAACACCCTTTGCAAAGGAAAACACCCTGGCAACCTGTATGGTTACATTCCTTTTGATATGTTGAGACTTCCAAGACTGTAAGAAATTGACTTATTTGGTAGCTCCGAGTTGGGGGAAGCTTTCAAGCATTCTATCGCAACACTCTGTTTCACTTAACAAACTTGTCCTTTCAAACACAAATGCAGAAGGACCTATTCCAGATTTTATTGCCAACATCTCATCCTTGACTGTATTGGATGTTTCCAATTGTCTTATTGAAGGTATGCTTCCTACCACCATGGCCAATCTTTTAGCACTTGTGAAGTTGGATCTCTCAATTAACAGAATGTGATTTATTATGGAAGATCCCACCATTTGGAAAATCAAATGCCAATAATGAAACTCCAAATGTTGACTTAAGTTGGAACCAAAGAAATGTGTTTTCCATCACCTTATAAAATCTGTTACATGGTTGGATCTGAGAAACAATGGACTGATGGGTAAAATCCTTTCCTTGGTAAATTTCAAGTTCCTTGTGTATAAGAAAAAGTAATAATCTCTTGAACAACACGATTTCACATCCTTGGTCAATTATGTTCTCAAAACACTTGGTCTGAGCAACAACAAATTAAAAGATGTCATCCCCAACAACATTTCAAAGCTTTCTACAGTGAATTTTTTTTCCCTTTCCTCCAACTAGTTAAACGGTTGAAACCTTTCCAAGTCTGACCTTCAAAACCTCTCAAGGCTTGTATCCGGAAGACCCTAAACAACACGCACAACATTTCAAAGCTTTATAAAGTGAAAATTATTCCCTTTCCTCCAATCGGCTAAGTGAAACCTTTCCAAGTCTGATCTTCAAAACCTCTCGACTTTGTGATGCTAATGCAACAACCTGCCACTGCACCACATGTAATTTATGGTAAATACTTGGAAAAAGTTTAATTTTTTTTACATGCAAACATATGTGAGACTTAGGCTTCACGCTTGTATCCTTGTACATTTTGAACACCTGTAGAGGATTTGAAAAATGAGAACACTATAGCAAGTAACATGAGAGGGGGTGTAGTAGGTGAAGGACACGGTGAGGATGAGATTTTGAAAAAACAAATGCTATCGATTTCCCTTAAACAAATCACGGAATAACATTAATGGCCGGAAAAGTTTGAACACCACGGGATTGACATAAACACAAATTTAAGAGGCACATGAAGCTTTGAAGGCGCTAATGGAGAGGGCTCCTAAATTAGAAACATAAGGCAAAAAATATAAACCCATTTTGTGAAAGCTCAAGTGTTAAATTAAGGGCAAGTAACATAAATAAATACGACACCATTGATTATCATGCAAGTAATAGATGAAACCATGATGAATACAAAAGGAAAACATCCGCCAGCCGCTCCAATTCTGCCACATATCTACACCGTCATCCACATAAGCGTGCATGCAGGCTGCCAAGTGGGTAATGTATGGACAAAACCATTCACCGCATCAAGAACCAATGAAACAGAAATTTTCCCCTAGGAAAATAGAAATGGGCAATGAGGATAACAAATTCCACCAATGAAATGACAAACAAATTAACCATGTCTATAGTTTTTGCACATTTATTTGTTAACATTAATACCTAGTGTCCTCTCCTGTTTCTGCTACCTGTCTCTGCCATGCCCTGGTCTTGCGCTATTTTGAAACTGGAAATTTATGTTTATTCTGAGGTTTAGTCTTCAAATTTACATGCCAATTTACTGGAATAGGCTGAATTGAAGTGGACTATCGTTTAATTAGGTATAGTCTGCAGTGCTGAGATTTTAGGGCACATGTTATAGTCATGATTCTGCACATTCGCACTGCAATGGTTTAATTATGTTTATCCAGCATTGTCTGTTGGGATGTTGTATTTTATCCAATTTCGACACTTAACATTTTCACCCGGAGATTGATTGGTCTCTAATAAAATCTTAAATAAATGTACCATTTCAGGAAAATGTACTATCTCAGTATAAAAAGCCCCAATCAGCAGGTTAAATTATAGATCTGCAGAACAGTAAAGCAAAGCCACGAAGTTGCATTCCATAAGATATCTGCAGCTGGGCAAAAAACAGGCGGAGAACTAATAAGGTGAAACGGTGAAACTGTGACAAACACCTCAAGCAGCTGGGCGTCGTCAAAGATCGAGTGCAGGGTAGAAACACGCCTTTGACGTAATGATGATACTTGCATGTATAACATTATTATGTGTTTTTTTTTTATTATGGACTATTAAAATTAAAACATTCACGTATCTAATATTTAATAATGAAAAATTACATAAGAATCTCTTAAGGTTATATTTCTATTTTGTAAAAATCTCAAAATAATTTTCTTTGTTTCAAGATCTGAAAGTCTTAGAATCAATTTGTTTGGTTTTCATGATCTTAAACTCTATGCCATTTCCATTTCCAATAATTCTTCAAATTGTAAATAACACACTTTTATGGTAAAAGTTGCTTCCCAAAATAAAACTATTCACTCATTATGTGTCTTACAAAATGTTTCAAATTTATATATCCATAGAATAGCATGTTTGTTAAGAATCATGTAGATTATAGAGATAACAATGGCTAACATTGATTTAAAATTTTGTTACTCCCAAGATAAAAAGTTTAATTCCTAATTACTTCTCAACATGCTTCCACTACTTTCTAATATGGTGATATTTCTAACTCTCTTCCAATTCATCAACATGCTCACAATTTTTGTGTTTTTCAACATATTTTGATTTCTAATAATCTGAACAATTTAAAATGTCATTTTTTTATAGCATCCCTTCATCTTCTCCACATATTTTTAATCCATCAATCCAAAAAAATCTTTCATTCTCACTTATGCCACATCCATGCCTAGACATTTTTCAAATCCTGAAATGAATACTTTGATGCATATTGATGCATATCGCATTTGTAGCATAGATATGTCCGACACAAGTGCAATTAGGCCCTCCTTTTTTAGATCCCTCCCCCTTTCAATGTCTTAGACTTTATTTCTTAAGTCAAGACCTTCAAATCAAACTCATTTCTCAATTAAGGTGGCAAAGACCAAATAATAGGGTTATGATAATATCCTTTGGATTATGAAGTTCTTTCACACCCACTTCCAATAGGATTTGTTGTGGCAAAATTTCCAAATGATATAGGGAAAAAGATATGCATCACACCAAGATAGATCCTTCCGTGCTTATTTTTTTGAACATTGCACACAATACACATACCCACATGTATACACACATGTGATATTGATATATTGTTCACCATGAATTTCCCTAGAAATTTTTGAAGGATTATGATATTGAAAGACGTTATTCTCTTCCAAGTAGATATGTAGATTCTTCCACAACTCTAGTTGGTGATTTATTTGCTCATTTTCAAATATATAGTAGTTGGAAGATTAAATTTATTGAATTTCCTCAACATAGACAAGGAGTTATTGCATATACTAGTGACTTTTTACTTAAATTTAATATTATAGTCATAATTCTTAGTTATGAGACACTAATAATAAGATTTAAAGCATATTTGTTGATAATTTGCTTCCAATTATAAAAGAAAGGGTCTTGTTAAATACTCATGATTATTTTGATGATTTTTGTCATATTGATATAGATTTTGAAATCAAGCTTTGAGATGTCAACATTCTTAAGCACTCTCCCACTTTTTCTTTCTTTCGTAGTATCCTAATTTTGGTCTCAAGAACTTTGTGTTGGAAGAGAATTGTGTGCACCCTTCTGATTTAGGTAGTTATTTAATTTTGAAGGCCTCTGCAACAACAATGGCAGTATCTCTAAGGTGTGGGACCTTAACCCTTGAGATAAACCTCTAGAATAAGGTTGAATCGTTTCCTTAAAAGATCTAGATTAACCACTTACTTTGATCTAATTAAAACTTTTGCAAAATTTAGGAGAAAGATTACTGAAATTGGATAAGAATGGTGATACACCGAGTATAAAGGGATCACTCTCCCTAGACCAAGAAAAAGCGGAAGAACACAATGATAAAGGGGTAGATAAGAGCCACAATCCACACTATATTCTAACAACCTTTAATCCTCTATATAAATGACATAATGGACTGGAATTATGCAAATATAATTCATACACATCATACAATAACAACAAAGAAAGGTAAGATGCAATAACACAAGCCAAAGGATAGATAATAATCACAATCAACTAGATATTATTGCTTAAGGAATACACAATCTCTCACAGTCATTGAGAAGGTAATGAATGCATCACAAAGTTAAGCTCAAGGGTCTACACAAGATCGTAATAATCATAAACCAATTGGACAAAGTTTCCTTGCATTCAAGAGAGGATCCTTTCACTTATGAAATTCATTAAATTTATAGAAGGAGAAGAGAGGAGAAGGGATCTAAAGATGCCATGAGAGATGCTTAACCTGTTTGATCCTTCCAAACTACCCCAAAACTGGCCCAAAAGGTAATCTCCAGTCCCATGATGATCCACACCCATGGGGGTGCCTTAGTTTGCAAGAAAACCTTTAAATATTTTCTATGTGGATGATATATAACTTAGATCAATGAATTTCCATGAAATTAGGGGAGATAGATAAAGAGTGAGCTGTCAGTCTACCTTTAGTCATAATTATAAACATGCTTTGGACCATTAATAACAACTCATTTCTTATTACACAAACCATTCAACCCATTATCTTCATTTTTGTGGGGTCATGAGGAGAATATACCATCTAAGAAACAACTTGAGGTAAAAGGAATCAAACAAAAGTATCTAACTTAGTTGGATATGAATCGATTGAGAAAATGACTCAATACGACTCAAATTTTGTCATTAAAATATCTCAAGTGTCTCCACCATTCCCATTAAAAGTATTTTTGAGTGAAGCCCTATTTAAAATGATTCCAATGAGACCGATCTCATGTCAAACAAAGCTCTAGATCAAAAGATAAGAGCAAAAACTAGTCTCATGTTTAAGTCACAACACATATCCAAAAACAAATGTGGACTCCTTATTCAATTATATAATCCAAAAAGACTTAATCATGATCAAAAACCACCTCTAATGTATATTTTCTTTTCAATACCTTTCTAATGGTACCAATTTTTCTCAACTTCGTGGTCCCCATCAAAAGTTATGGCATTTTGAAGATTCTTGTCAAAGTCGCGAAAATCTTTTGTAGTGTGGATTTTTATAGGGTTTTTGTGGATTTTTCTAGGCCTCTCGTTTCTTCCTCATGACCCAAAACAACCTCTAATGTGTACTTTTCTTCAAAACTTTCCAATGGTACCAATTTTTCTCAATTTTGTGGCCCCCATCAAAAGTTATGGCATTTCGAAGAATCCCATCAAAGTCGCGAAAATCCTTTGTAATGCAAAATTTTGAACGGGTTTTTGTGTGGATTTTTCTATACCTCTCATTGTTTCATGATCCAACACCATCACCAATGTGTTGTTTGATTCAATACCTTTCCAACGGTACCATGTTTTCTCAATTTCGTGGTCCCTATCAAAATTATTCCATTTCAAAGATTCCCATCAAAGATGCGAATATTCTTTGTAGTGTGGGTTTTTGAATGGGTTTTTGTTCATATTTTCTAGGCCTCCCATTGATTCATCATGACTTAAAACCAGCTCCATGTGTAGCTATCTTTAATACCTTTCCAATGGTACCAAGTTTTCTCAATTTCGTGGTCCCCATCAAAAGCTATCGCATTGTGAAGATTCCATCAATGTCGTGAAAATCCTTTATAGCATGGGTTTTTGAGTGGGTCTTTGAATTCCTTAATTGTGCATCTTATTGTGTAGATTTTGGAATTCCTTCATTGTGTGTATTTTTAGGCTTCCTTACCATTCGAACTACTGAAACTTTTGGATGTGATCCACACAAGTAATTTTAAAAACTTTGAGACACCAACGCGCACAAGTATTCATTTTGTAACTAGTGGCCCAAAAATAAGCAGGGTGCTTATTTTGGCAACACTAAGAAACAATTTTTATGTACCTTTACTTAAATTTGGTCCATTAATACATATTTGACCTTGTTCACACATATTTTCCTAGCATGAACACCCTATAAAAAATTAAGTTGTCATCATTCTCTAGTTTAGCACTATCATAACCATTTGTAGTTTATATAAGAATATTGTTATGCCCTCACAAAGTTCTCTCCACTATAAACACTAAGATTTTTTCTTGGAGACAAGTTCATACAACGGTTAGATAGGCTCAGCCCATAATCTTTCCACCTACTACTAGCTTGTCATCTTTTCAAAAGGGTAACATGTATTAGTTAACTTAGGCGTGATAATAGACTTAATTGAGTGAAAAAACTAACAAAAATTCTATAAATGCAAATGCACCCTAAGCCATTTTGATCATCCAAACATCACTTCAATCCTTGAGATCACTACTTACAGAGAGAACATACTTGTTAAAACTTCTAAGGTCATCCCTAGATCAGCCAAGAGTAGCATTTTAAAGCATACATGGTCTTAAAGTGCATGTTATCAAGTGTTAATATTAAATCGATGGTTCCATTTTAACTTATGTATTATATTTTTAATTAAATCATCATATGAAAATATATAATAACTACGTGCAATTTGAAAACTCTTTAAGTAGTGGTATGTAATTTTGCTCATCCACCATGGGGTGTGTTGAGGCTACTCCAACCCAAAAAATAACTTTATAAGGTTGTTTATCATCATGCAAATTAAGCTAGGTTTGGAAAAATGAGAAGGCATTATAGCATTTTGTTGTAGTCATCAAAACATCCTAAATTTATAGAACCATTGATCACACACAAGTCAACTTGCACATAATAGTCGAACTTCGTCTCTACCACCATGGATGCCTTCACAAGCTCTAGATGCATTTAGACCCAAATTTCTCCAACACAAATGAATTCAAATTTGAACGTTTATGCACGACATTTCTAGAGTTCGATACTTCCTTAACACCTTGACTACATTCCCAAATTTGGTTAAGATTTCCACTTATTAGTTTATGAATTATGAATTTCCCTTTTAAATTTTATATGCTTTGATTTAATTTAATTATTTTTATTTGAATTTTTACAATACCTTAGGGTTTCCTTTGCTAGCTCTTAGGTTTTCATTGCATTGCTCCTAGGATTTGATATATGTCTAATCTAGGAATACATGGTAACATTTATCACAAGATTAAAGTTTTTCCTTACATGTTTTATTATTATAGTGTTTCAATCACTATTATCTTGCTTTCCAAATCCTAATTATCCTATATATCCTAATTATTCCTTTGGATATCTTCTTCCCTCAACTTTCAAATTGTGTATGCATGGATGGAAATAATGATTGGCACGATGAACCTTTCTCTTTATATATTCTTAGTGATGATTGAAGTCAAGATAATGTACACGATATAGATAAAAATATCTCTATTTCTTCTTCTTCTACATATAATCTTGTGTCTCTAAAGTAACAATGAGTGCATCTTTACATGATAGATCAATGATTGAACAAGATGACTCTTGCATTGACAAAGTTGAGAAATAGACGTATGGAAATAGGAATACAAATTCCCATGCTTCTAGGGATGGTTCTATCATGTGTGTTAATAATAATTCTATATGTAATGGTGGTCATACTTATCCAAATGCTTATATGCCTAACAATGATAATGTTATTTTATATGCCGCTACTAGATTCTACTAATAAGTGCATTTTCTATTTCATAAAATGATGGCCATGCTTGTACTCTTAATAATTCTTGCACACTTATGCTTGAGATAAATTGTATAACAACACCTCTAGATGATCCCCTCCTTATACTAATATAGTGCCCACTAGCCAAATCTTATTAATGTGTGTATAATCTAGATAAATTTGAAAAAAAATCAATGTTTTTGACTTTAGAGTCGATTGCATATAAGGCTTGGGTAAACCATAACGTTATCCAAGGTAGACATGTTCATAGATCCACACCTCTCCTTATCCATGTGATTTCAAAATTCTTAGATTTCACTTAGTTTAAATGGACCTGGAGATCCTTATGTACATTTGACTCTTAATTGTCACATTTTCTTGATTTTATATGTTTCTTATAGTTTAACTTCGATAAGTTTACCATGGTTTATAAATGTCATATCTTTTTATATATATTTCAAATCTATTTCGTAATGTTTGCTTATTTTGATAATTTTGTGGATTTATTTATTATATTTAAAATATTGTTAATTTAGATTATTTAAATCTAATAGCAAATTTTATCTTTGTCAAACTTGATCTAAATTTAATCTTATCCAAACTCAAATTCGAACACGAACATGAACTTTATGACTTAGGTTAGAGATGTAAGTTTCAAGAGATCTTTTGATGGGAAATTAATTAAATGTCTCGCATAAGATGCTGAAATTGCTTTACAAAAGAACAAAGTGAGCGAATAGTATAGTCATTTTAAGGAAAAATTATTTAAAATAAGTTATTATTAACATACAATACAATAATATTTGTATTGATTTGTAAAGGTGTGTCATAGCTATCGTGCTCCATCTCAAAAGATATAACAAAGATATAACTCATTGTTTTACCATGAACGCATCATCTTTAAAATTGCACTTTTTTTAATTGTTACAATATAAGAATATTTTACAAAGATAAGGGACCAAATATGGAGGCCCGAAAATTGGACATTTCACATAGAAAGCCATTGGTGCAAAAATTATGTTAGTACAAATTAGAACTTAAGTAAGAAAAATTTAAACCTTTGACCTATGTCTTGTAAGTTCTACAACCTACCCCTATGTTGCATCATTTTTTGAATTTGTTTGTTATTTTAACTTAAAATGTATTTCGGGACATATGTGATGTTTAAGTATAACTATACCAATTTACCAACAAGTGTACGTTTTGTTTGTCTCGCTAAACACAAACCAATAAAATTCAAGATTTTTATGCCCTGGAATGGGAGAATTTGAAATCATTTTAATGCTTAGCTTTTGTTGGAAATGGTAAACCAACGAGTTCTTAGGGTTAAAATAGAGTCATGTATATACCCTCTAAATTGTTAAAAAAACTAATCATTCACGAGAATGAATTACTATATAAGGATCTTGACCGTGAAAGACCTAATTTTTAGAGTCAAGTATACCAGATGAGGATTTTGGCTCTGCAAAAGAGCTTTGATTTGGGAATTTAGCTCAAGAGATTATATCAGATTTTAGGTAATGGAGGGATGTTTCTTGGCTATACATGAAGGAAATTAATCCAAGTTGGAACTTCAATTTATGGCAACCACTTATTTGGATGACCGCTTCTCTTGATCAATTTTTCAATCTCACAACTTTAATTTATTTCTGCTCAGTTAGCACCATACACTATCTTCACGCACCATTGAAGTGAACATTTTAAGATTTTTTTATCATTAGACCTTTCATGTACTATAAGGAGCAACAAATTAAAAAAAAGTTTTTAATTTTGTATTAACATCATTTTCTCTTCTTTGTAGTGATTTTAGGACAAATTTTGAAATAATATACAAGTCCTTTATTTGCGGGGGTTCATTAGCTAGGCAATATCCTAGCACGTGGGTTCATATTGAGGTAATTAAAATTAATAAAATTAAACTCAATATACCGGTAGACATGAGGGGGTGAAAGGGTTTAATTTATTAATGTTTTGAATCGTATTGGGGTAGGTTAGAGAGATGGGCCAAAGGAAATAGAGGTTTACTTTTAATATAAAACTAAAACGTTTGAACCCTAGTTTTTAAACGTAAATACCTTAAAATTGCAAAAGGAGTGTGGTCATAAATTAAATTATAATCTCTTTTTAATAAATAAATCTAGATTCTTAACCAAGAAATAATAAGATGGTAGAAAACTAGAATTGAGTATGCTTTTCAACACAAGTGATATTATTTCACCATCTTAATTATTTGAAGAACTATTGATAAATGCATAAAGCTTAACATATATAAGGTGACTTGTAATATGTATTCAATGGCTTCGAACTATCTTTCGAAAGGAAATGCATATTAAAAAAAATTGAGTGAGAAATATAATATATTTTTGTCTAATATATTGGGGTAGAAATAAAAAGGGGTAAATAAAATTGTAATTGAAAAATGGGTAAGTAAGGTACATGGAAAAAATAGGGGGTATTTTCATTCTAATAATATAACAGGAGGGGGTATTATCAATTGAATAATTAGAGGTAGAAACTAGAATTAAGGGTATTCTTTAATACCCTTCGAACGCAGGTGCTATACCATACTTTTACTAAGTGAATCCCCCGTGTCCTTTAGTTATGATATATTGTAGCTAAACAACCTATGTGCATAAGAATTCTTACGAAAACGATGGCTACAAATTTTAAGGGACTGCAATAAGAATTTCTTGGTATAAAGATTATTTACCTTCATTTACATCATGTGGCCCTGTGTATTCCTCCTTGTTGAGTCTATTTTGATCGATATCATTCGGCCCTGTGTATTCTCCTTGTTGAGCCTACCTTGATCAACATTATTTGGTCCAGTGTATTCCTTTTTATTGATCCTATCTTGACTGACATCATATAACCTCGTGTATTCCCTCACGTTGAGCCTACCTTGATCAACATCACCTGTTCTTGTGTATTCCCACTGTCTCAGCCATCTAAAAGTACATAGACTTAGTTGTACATGTAGGGTATTGCGCATCTCCTCCACTTTTTGGCCAAGTTCTTCAAGGTCTAGTTTATTTCGGTTTGCATCCAAAAACCTTCAAATAAATTTAAAATTTTATTTAGTCCGAAAAATAGATTAAAATGTTAAAAACAAAAATCATAAGAAAATGTTAAAAGAAGTATTTAATCCATGGCGTACCTGTTTTTTTCCAGCATTTTATAGCATTTGATTGCTCCTTCCATTACTAGTTTATAAGAATCTTCGATGTCCCTCTCTACCTTTGGTGGTTTGTTTGGAAGTGGTTGAAGTTCCATTATAATTTTAGCCAAATCATTCATAGAATTCAGAATTTTAAAGCACTCCTTTTGGTTGTTTTCAATCGTTACCATTCTTTTGAAACAGTTTCCACTAGTAAGAAAATGACTCCAACCATAGAAATCCCAGGAAGGACATCCACCACAGCTGCAGCTACCCGAATAATATCTCCCGTCTCTGATACCTAATCAATATATGACAAAGTTATTGTGGAAAACTTATATACATCTAGACACCAAAATAATATTGCACATATTTAAGGATAGTGTAATTAATAAATAAAAACATTTCTATAATTGTCTTGAAACTTTAACTACGTAATTAGTTAGAGCACTTCTGGTGCTATTAAATGAACAACACTCATGTTCGAAATTTAATAAAATTATTATTCTTTTAATAATAATAAAATTATGTTTTTATTATTATTATTGATCTTTTAATAACATCAATTATTATTATTATTAAAATAAAATCATTTAATTTGTTTTTTAATAATTTATTATTATTAAATTTATTATGCCAACAAACATCTAAGTTATATCGTATACAAAAATTCATTTTTTTACGGCCCGATCCACATTTTGAAAATAAAAACAAATACAAATGTAATGAATTTTATTTTGTACCCTAAATAAAAATGCGAGATGAAATTTATTTTGTACCAAGTAATTAACATTTTCCACGGCTCACGATAAGTAAATCAAAACCGGGGTGAATACCATTGTTACCTTCATGTTTAGTGTGTTGAAGAGCATTATTTAGAAAACCCAAGAGCAAGTCTTTCTATATTGATATTCAACTTCTATAAGAGAGCCATAACTCTTGCATTTAACAAGATTTACATCTTTATTTAACTAGTTGCATACAAGATTGAAGTATCAAATGTGGATATTTATTCTAATTAGAGAGAGAATTTGACATGTATCAAAGCCTATGCACATAGTGATAATATTGAAAATTAAAAAGAGAAAAAGTAGACATACCCTACTTCTACAAACCCCAAACTCTATAAGAATAATTGAATGAAGAACAATTCAAATATTCTTTGATGATATGGAAATGAAAATTCTTTCGTAATTTTTTAATTTTTTTCTAAATATAAGATATAAAGTGCTACATTTATTATATTGACAATTAATATTAATTACATTCAATGTATTTATAACCAATATTAGTTATGTGAAATTCTTCTATATTTTAAAATATTTATTTACTCAACAATAAAATAAAATTAAAATCTAAAGTAAAAACTATAAATGTCTTACATCATAATTATTTTGAAGTATGTAAATGAAGTCCAAATTTATAACCAATCAAATTCAAAAAAATAAATTAAAACATAATTATATATTAACTAAATTTTGCAAACTTTACAACATCACAAAATTTAATTTCAGGCTACATCTACCAAGTGTAACCTCAAATTTTGATTTGATCGTAGGGCTAATTATTTGTAGTGAAGAAGGGAATTATAAGTTTCACATTTTAACATTTGATTAAATTCTAAATATTTTGATTTGAGTGAGTTTATTAATATTTTCAATAAATAAACACAAATGTTATATTTAATATTAAAAATTATTTATTTTCAATAAAATTAGTTATTTCGATGACTTATTAGTTGCATGTATGGAAACGGCGTAGTAGAATAAAGTGAAGGAGGGATCGAGTTCAGGTAAGGGAGCCACTCCAGGCAGAGACGAAGGACAGGGTGGAGGGGAAGTTGGAGAGTTGAGCAATGGTGATGCTTAGGGATTGGGGATGCTTTCAACATGGAAAGGTCATCCAATTCCCGCATGCCTCAGGGACAAACTGTTTGTGATCAAGGATTTCCTTACCCTAGGTCAGAATGAAAGGATTGAATGTCTCAATCTCATGCAAGCTGAGGGCCTGATCGATGCCAGTCAGGTGCATCCTCTCCCTTTTTCGAGTTCCCCTACTGTGTTTTCAACCAAGGATTTTCTATGGGTGGGCTCGGTGGTCCAAAAACCGTGGTTCCTTCTGCTCAGCCGAATTTAAAGGTTGGTTTAGGGCCTTCAGTTGCGGCTGGCACTTCCTTCAAAGACGACGTTCAGGGAAATCCGCCCAAGCCTCTGCCCCAACAATATTATATCGTTAATATGGCTGAGGAGTTGCCTTCACTAAGTTTGGAAACCCCTGAGATTCTGAACCATATTCAACTTCTGACAAAGCTCGCTGTCATTGGTCGTTTTAATGGTTTGTGGCCGTCGTCCTCCGATCTAACTGCCTGGATATCGGAAAACTGGTCCAGCAATTACGAGGTCTCCTTCTCCAAGGGTTTCTAATTCGTATTTCAATTCAAGAATCATTCTGATTATCAAAAATGCCTTACAGATGGACCATGGTTTTGGGGTAGCGCAGGCCATTTCCTTTCACCATGGTTTCCAAAATTTGATCCTTGTACCTTCATCGTCACCAAGATACAGATTTGGATTCGCTTACCAAATCTCCCATTTCATTTTTGGCCTACTCTGAAGGATATTGGTAATGCATTGGGAAAATTCCTCAAAGTGGATTCTGTTAGGGCTGCAACGGGAATCCACACCTTTGCCAGAATTTACGCAGAAATAGATCTGAGTAAAGGATTGCCAGACAAAATCATCCTGTCAGTTGGTAACCTTCAGCATGTTCAAATACTAGATTATGAGAACACCACTTTCAGATGTCGCATTTGTAAATCTACAGGTCACCTACAGGTTGTTTGCCCACAAGGGAGTAAGAATCAACGAAGAAAGAACTCGTCAAGCAGAAACGGTTGGAGCAACCCAGCCTCGAACACAGTGAATAAAGAGGTTCAAGATCAGAAAGTTGTTCATGGTGCGGTTCCCTCCACCACTACCCAAAATGAGTCTAAAACTCCCATTTCCAAGACTTCTCCGATCGAAACTGACAGCAAGATTGCAAAAGGAGGCACTAAGCGTGGTCATGAATCAGATAAGTCTGACAAATCTGATTCTGATCATGAATTTCTTTAGGATTCTCCTAATAACCTCATGATGGTTGTTGTCACCAATCAAAATCCATGGCAAGAAGTTAAAAAAAAAAGAGGTAAAAAAGGCCGCCTTGCTAACCTGCATAATTACTACTCTCCTAACAAAGAGAGTTAAGCGTCAGGGTTTCATCTCATTCTCTATCTCTCGTTTGGTTTTGTGGTTCATTTCTTGTGCGTGCCTTCAAGGTTAGGATTGAATATATTTTTTGTACGGGAAGGGACCCAAGAACCCTCCGGTTCATAGCTCCAGGGATCAAAAGCGTTTTCTCATCAAAATATATATATAATTAGGTATTTCAACTTTACACTAATATATGACAATTAGTGCATTAAATATATTTATCTTTTATTAAAAACTAATTAATTATTTAAAATATTTTCAAAATTAATATGAGTTCTATTATAACAATATTCATAAAAAGGATAAATAATTTAAAAGAACACTTAAATATAAACACATGAAATGTTATTGTCTATAAATATGATGTCGTATATTGTGAGGAGATCATCAAAACATGATTTTGACTATACTATATCTAGTTGGGAGAGCTCCAACTTGGTCGTAATGGGGATATGGTAGTGGAATTATTTTTAGGCTAAGTCCCAGGTTCAAGTTCTTGTTCACGTTTATGTCTATTTACTAACATAAACATGAACTCAAACCTTGTGATTTCGCTTTTTCAGTATGAATTTTGCTACTAACATAAAGAATTCTGCTACATTTCAAATCATTGTTGGGAGCAAGGAAGGAAAAATAATGATGGATGGAAAATATTTGTAAAGTCAAATTATACATCTTGGGTAAGGAAATAATCATCGATTCCAATCATACACTACTCTAGTTACTACCTAATCAAATCCAAATAGACAATATGTGCCACATGAAGTTGATAACCTACTAGCAACAATTTTATCTCATGATAAAGCATAAGAAGGAGAAAGATACTAAGGTAGAAGAATGCATATGTCAAGTAATTGGTAATAGTTTTGGATAAGTGTGATCAAAAATTTTAAGTAAATGAGTACCTCTCTAATCAACTAAACAAGGAATTTGTAAACACCTACATTATCCTCATAGTAGGTAAATAGGTGGAACATTCTACACACACACACACACACACACACACACACACACACACACACATATATCTCGTGTGTGTGTGTGTGTGTGTGTTCCTAACGGTGGACCTTGCCAAAGACTCATTTGGGATGTGCACTATGCGAAGAAAATAAGACAATTTAGTCTTAGCTAAATAATGACAATGCTTCACCTAAACTTTTATTGGCCTCACATGTGCATATTCATTGATTGTCGATCAAGCATTACATTCTTCATTTCAAATTACAAATCCCACAAACAAGAAGCTAGAACTTTACACGATTTTTCATGTTCCATCCAAACCATGGGAATCCACCGCCATAGATTTCATGATTGGATTGCCTATGATGAAGCACTGACATGACATTGTATTTGGGATAGTGGATAGGTCATCTAAGATGCCCATCATGGTAACTTCCAAGAAGAGCATGGATGTGTAGGGAGATACACACTCATTCTTCAACCATGTTTGGGTGAAATTTGGATTCCAAATGTCCATTATATTTGATCAAGATTTGCATTTTCTAAGTCATTTTTGTAAAGAAATGTGGGAATCGATGGGTATGTAATTAGATCGTTTGAAATAATTTAAACCATGAATATATGGGTAAATGAAAGTTGTAAATTGCACACTTTCTCATCCTTTGAATATGCACAACATTGCACATCCATGCATTTGGGATGATCATTTGTTATATATGCCTAAAATAGAGATCTTCATAGTTCTATGGGATATAGTACATTCTACACATGTCTTTGCTACAACCAATGATACCTTTATACATCCCCTATCATGTATTATTAGGCCTTGCAATTCCTAATGAATAAGTTTCTTCTTGGAAAAACTCTCTGTGTGAAGTCTAGATGAGAATATGAGAGAGAAAAATCTAGAGATCTCCTTTCATAATTCGTTAGGCCTTACAATATTAGTGAATAGGTCATTATTCTACTGATTAATCTCTAGACTCATAATAATCTTCCAAGAATATCAATTCAAAATCAATGTGATTTTTGGGAATAGCCTATCATGTACCATTAGGCCTTGCAATATCTAGCAAATCAATCTTTACTTGGTGAAATAATATCTAGATTCTAATGCTCTTCCATGAATAGCAAATCAACATGAATGTGAATCATGGAAGAGAAAATATGGAACAAACTCACCTCATTCAATTTCAACCAAGGGATGAACAAGGAGAAATGTAAGAAACTCTCTAAAGGCACATGTATTAAGGGTGATGGCCATATTTGAGATAATGGAATAAATCACAATGTTCCTTCGACATAAGAAGCTTCTAGATAATTACATCAAGTGAGTAGAAGAAAATAATTGCATGGTATATAAACTTGGAAAAGATGATGTGATGCAAAGATAAGCACTAGAGTATGAAAGAGGTATTATGCATAATGAAGCCCTAAAGAAGTAGGGGCACAACCATTTTATAGGTGATCTAACTATGAAAAATATGCTAATAGTGAATTATGGTGACTTACATAATTTCGAGATGCACGTCACATCATAAAGTACTATGAGTTGTGTCGGCAAGTCGGGAAACAAAAAAATAGGGAATATAGGTCTTAAGTTTTGTACTCACAACAAAACCATTTGAAAAATGGGGGATCAACATTGAAGGGCCCATTCATGTGCCATTTAAAATCTCAAATGCCAAATAATTCATTGCATACATGGACTATTTTATAAAGTGGGTTGAAGCGGCTACAACACAAGTGTACATTAAAAGATGTTGTGAAATTTCTACATAAGAACATTATTACAAGGTTTTGTTTTCCAAAGAAATTAATTAGAGATCGGTAAATACACTTCTTGAGAAATACAATCAAGACCTTTAAGGAAAACTTCGTGATCTCACACTAGAAAACTATAATACGCGATCTTTAGGAAAATGACTGAAACATGGGTTTCAAACAAAGTGTTGGAAACAATGTTAATAATGATCTCCAATGGAAAAAGAGATGACTGAGAGGATAGATGAGTTCCAACAATTGTGTGAGCATATAACAAATTTACAAGTGATCCACAAGACTTATACCATTCTCATTGGTGTATGGAATGTTAGTAGTAATATTATTGAAATACATAATTTGCATCTTGTAAATTTTAATGGTTATAAGGCTTTGATAAAAAGAATCATTTGAGTATCGATTCATAGAAATGGTGTGAAAGGAAAAAAATGGAATGGTATCTAATCAAATCCAAAAGGAGTTAAAAGAAATTCAGATGGATTGGCATGATCTCAACTCATGAATAAAGGAATGATACGAAGGTTAACTATTTTATTTATATGAAAGAATATTCAAGACACGTCTAGGAAGGTTGCAAATAATATAGAAAGGACCATAAACAATACACCGGATGATGGATAAAGGTACACTTATTTTGTGATATTTGCAAAATAGCATGTTTCGGGAAGGGTTATTAGTAGTTGAATTAAGCCCTCCATCACTAAGGAAACCATGGAAATTAAAAGCAATAAGGGCCAACAGCACAAGTAGAGTAGGATTTTTGTTTTAGAGTGTGGTATTGTAAAAGATCAGTTAATTTTGATTTTTTTTTCCAGAATAAAGTAAGATAAGTGAAGTTGGAAAAGCTATACATAACATGATGTTCTCAAAGACAACAAAATATGTACAAGGCCTAGATTTGAGAGATGAATCGAGTTGAAGCCCCAAGAATCACTGTAAGTCTAAGAACATGTCATAAGTAGAAAAAAAGATATAGAGCATGGTAATTGTGAAGAAAGGAGGAGATGGAAATGTTTATTTCAAATGATTTACAAAAACTAAAGAGTCCAAAATATTCAACATAATTTCAACAACAAAATCAAAAGGGTATAGGTGAATCTATACAATGAAGAATCATGAAAAGCAAGATGTCACTTCTCCAATAGTTAGTGCATTTAATTAGAGTTAGTGTATTTAATGAAAGAGCAAGTAGCACATGAAGTGGTTGAATTGAATAGATCGACGAGAACGCTATGATAAATTGTTATAAAAGGAGAGATAACATTCATTTGAAACTTTTTGAACATATCCAAAGCTCAAACAATCAAGATAAGCTATGAATTGAATGACACTACATATCAATAAGAAACAAAATATTTAAGCAACAACAATGAGACATAAGACCATAAGAAACTTATAATTGGATGAAAGGGAAACAAACAAGATATTTGTAGGAACTCCACATGTCATATCCATTGATAAAACCAATCAGACCAAAATCATGGGGTATCGTAGACAACACTAGGGTGATGCTTTTAAACCTATGACAGATGACAAGAAGTGGGTATTAGATTACCACTTCAAAAGAAAGATGGAGCATTCGAGAGCTATTTCAACTAGTAGAGATGCAGGAAAAAGAACAATTTACAACTACTTCTAGACATCTAGTCCCAAGGCAAATGATTACATGTCTTGCATAATATGAGTCCTCCAACGATATTGTTGCAAACAAAATGATTTAATTTGGTTCCTAACCTTCGAGAACAATCTAGAGTTAATGAAAATGATATTCATAGATACTATAGAGGATTTATAAATTTAACACCCCAACTAATAATCTTTATAAACATTGCAATTGTGGTTAGGGCGACAGGTAACAAGGCTCCCTTTTGGGCACATTTGTTAATGTACAAAAAGGTTGCCTTGTCTATCCCAATACATATGAAAAATATTGAGTTGTAAGAATAACAGGGAAATCCAATTGAAGTTATTAAAGACCTAATCATCATGGTGTATGTAAAAATGTTGATAGGGTAATATGCATTACAACCCGGATGGTGCATGAGCATCAAGAATATAATTGGCTAGATATTTTGGAAAATGAAATCAATGGGAGTATGAAGAAGGTATTCAAAGGAGGAATTTAAATTTTCAAGTACCAATTATTGATGCAACCTAGAATTCTCGGATAAAACCTAGACGCGTTAGACATCACTCAAAGATAGGTGAGCGCTCACCCGAAGCACGCAAAGGTACCAGTCCCTCTTTAGGGTTGTTGTGAAGTAGAATGGTATCATGATGAAGTAATACAACACATACATAATTAAAAACTAATTCATCTATACATAGTTACACATTACTCAGATCTCGTAAGTGCTTAAGTATAAATCATCATGACATCAATAGTATGCAATGAAAAACATATAAGACATTATTTGTTCGGCCAATATTCTTCATATATTCATCTTTCCAACATTACGTAAGCTTCATACAATACTAGACATGCACGCATGGATCTCATACAATTATCCAAATCATGCACTTATGTACCTCTAATCCTTTAATGGGTATATATATATATTACTAAGTAATTCATTACATATATATAGGGTGGGAAACTTGCCTTCACTACTTAACTCTACCAAAATAGGTCAGTATGCTAATAATAGCCACGCGCCTTTTTACAACTATAGCCATACATGCAAGTATGCTATCTATAGATTGTTGTACTATAGTGGTGAATCTATTCTTGGCTTATGTCCATGCAAGAGTGATTTGACATGCTCTTTGAAATCTCGACGAAGCGTGGCGTGCAAGTCTCGGCATTGCTTTGTGTGCTCCGCACGCCAACTCCTAAAAATAGCCTTGATCTACAAAATCGGCTAAGTCCCAAAAGTCTCGACTGCACCTCCGCACACGACGCCTTCCTACACCTTTGCGCCTTTGATCCTCGTGTTGTTCTCTCGCGTGGACTCTCGAGTGTGAGTTCTACTAAGTGTTTTCTCTAATCAACATTACCCCACACTAATCTCATTGTCACACCCGACAATGTTGACGTCCCAAAACTTACACAAAGAATGGTTGAATAAAGAATATTGAATAAGTTATACACAAAAGAATTGTTCAAGCTTCAGTTCCTCTATTTCTTTCTCAAGCAAAGTAACTCCGAGTATTCTTCTTTTATATCTCGCTTCTAAATTTTCCCACTCTGTTAATACCTTTCCTGCCTTTTCTGGAAAATCTACAATGATAGATTCTAGCTCATCCCGAGTTAGCTTTCCCGCTCATTCTATATCACAAGCATTACGCTTGACATAGAGATTTGCACCCCTTCCAATACATCCATCTTTTGAGTAATGAGCTTTCCAAGCTCATCTAACCTCTCCTTATGCGGTGCCTATGCCGTGGCTAGTGTCTTGCGCTTTTGCTTCATCGAGTTAGTCGCTCAACGCGCCTAGTGTTGCATCCTTCATAGCTATTTGCACCTCATTGTCTTCCTCTAGTGTTTTTACTGCAATTAGTGCATCTGGAGCTGTGTATATCATTAATGCATTATCGGCTTTCTTCATCTTGTCGCAGATGGCTTGCAGTAGGCCTTCATAAGTAGCAATCTTCCTTGCTACTGCAACCTGCGCTTTCTCTAGCCTCTTCCGCTGGATCCTTGGGCTGCTCTGTCACATGCACCTTCTCATCATTCAACACCAAATCTATCACTGCTTTCGTACATAGTGCATCGCAGAGGAAATTCCTTCGAACTGCACTTCCAAATGTGGGTGCACTTTTATTACATCATCTCCAATCTCCTCTGCCATCTCGACAAAAGTCTCATATTTTCTCTTGATCAAGTCCTTTTCCTGCACTAGGCACGCTATCTCCACATCCTTGGCTTTCAGCTCCTCTGTCAGCGCTTTAATGGTAGCAGATTTATCAACGTTTCTTCTTGCTACTTCAGCATACCTTCCCAGAGCATTGCTTACTGCTCATCCGTCATCACCGTTGGTTTGATTGTCATATGCCGATTTACGGTGCCTTCTTCAACCGGGCCGACGCGCGCATGACTCTTCACCGACAACAAAATCCGGTTCATCCATATGTGTATGCATTAACTATGAAAGTTGCTTCGCGCACGTAATGTCGCCTTGTTCTCGTCCATAAGCGCCCATCCGAATAAATCCTTTTGCTCAATAGTGCTCTGGAACCAAGTGCGAACAATCATCTTTGGGTCTTCTGCATATCCCATTGTTTGTGCCTTGGTGTCCTCACCTATTCGACGGGATCTTGGCCCTCTTGAATGGCTGCATCAAGGTTAGGAATACTGGTTGTACCCTCATCCTTGTCTTGTGTGGCCTCTGATTGTTCTCTTTCCTCTTCTCCTTCCATTTTCTCTTCCTCCTCGTTCGAGGCTCCTCTTCCGCCTATGATGGATTAGAGATGGGGCGCTCTCCCCTCGACTCTTCTTCTTCTCCACCCAACGTGAGTTTCCTTCTTCTTTTCTCCTCTGGTTCCTTTACTTGGTGAGAGTCGTGTGATCCCCTTGTTCCTCGTTGGGTTTCTCCTTGCGCCCTTGTGCGCTTGAATACCTTCTTAAACCTCTCGGTCTCCCTGCTCGCCTTGGTATTTCCTTCTCCTTGGGATGTCGTCGCATGCTCCTCCTTTTACCAAATAATTGCTTCCTCCAATGCACCAAACCACCGTTATCCTCCCCGCTCTTCATCCTCTTCCTCGTCGTCCTACTTGGGTTTAGAAGGCCTCAGGTCGGGATGTTTTCCATGGTATGCTTCCCCTTCGGTAGCCACAAGCGCAAACTTGTTCTCCACATACTTGTTGTTTTCCATTTTTGGCTTAAGTTGGAGATATATGAGCGCAGCCCCGATATCCCCAACAACAAGTGTTTCAGGTTTAATACTCAAAATTTCAGAGATAATACTCTCGTTGTAAGCATTCTTCCTCGGATATCCATATGTCTTTCTTAAGGTGTGGTATTCACAATCCACCTTGTCAACATTAAAAACTAACCTTCTTGTGTCGGTGAATCGATGGATCAAGCTTGGAAATATCACGCGGGAATGCGTAAGGCGCTTTGCACCAAGGGCTCCATGACCCATCTACCATTGGAAAACACGCATTACAAAAATGTTGGTAAACTACAAATTGTGCTCTTTCCTAGAACCGAAGGCAACTCCTTGGGTATATGCCATTCCTCTTCAAACGCCGCGAGACCACTGCCATACCACATCTCCGCTCACTCCTTTACTCCGTCTGTCATAGACCTTGCATAGGTATTTGTTGAATCGTTCACCGGAGACTTGTTATTCATGGGGTATTCCCATATATTATCTTTTTTGGGCCATCCGTACCCCAATCTCCATGAATACCAGACTTAGTAAAACACACACAAAAACTTATCTTGTTTCCCTGCGCGCGCACTTCCTCTACTATTTGTTCTGCAATGAAGCCAACAATATTATAGGTAACCCCTTCCGACATGCACTTTGCCACATGTAGCCACATAGAGTTTACTTGTGACCAACGATCTTGGTCATTCAACTTTGTAATCAGTGCGCTTACTTCTGCATCTTGGACAATTTTGGCGCTTTATCTATGTCCATTCCACGCGGTCCTTTCTGGTATCCCGAGTGCTTTGTGTTTCCAATATGGCCCCCTTGTCATAGGTCAATCTTAATGTCCTCACCGTTGCCTTTAAACTCATTCTTCGTGGCAATGAGAATGGGTGTTAGGCTTACCCTCCTTCCCGTAAAATAGAAAAAGTCCTCATGGACTCGGCTCATCAACCACTGTCAGTAATGGTGCATATTTCCCGGTATGGGAGTTCATACAATTGGTAAACACCAATCGTCTTCACAAAGCTTCTCCTCGACGTCATCATATATTGGCATTCCATCATCAGGCTTCATCCTGTTTGTTAGGAAGGTGAGAAAATTGTCCAACTTCTTCTCAGTTGTCCTTCGTGCGGTGGTTGTATTTGCTTGATTTTGCTTTTCCGTATGTGGGAATCCCATTCCCGGCCCACAATTACTTCCTCGAGTCTTGCGTATCTCCGAAAAATTGCTTTCAGGGGCCATCTCTTCCTCTTCTTCTACTACCACCTTCTTCTTTTCCTTTACTGGTGCTACTTTCTTCTTTGGAGCCATTCTTCTCTTTGGGTTGTGTTTTCTATACCTTCTGCTGCAAATTTTTATTGGTTCACTTCAAACCCTAACTTGATTCAACCGTGTTCTAAATTGCAATCATGAAATCATGTGCCCTAACTTTGTTCTGTCACTCTGCTTCTTTCAAACCCTTCTCCTACGGGGATACAAGCTTTTCCAATACACAGATCTTGTCTTTACGCTTTTGCTTCGCTCGCCTTGCACCTTGAATCGATTTACTTAGCTCTTCGCACATAGATCTTCGTCAAATTCTCGTAGTCGCAAGGTCAAAATGAAATTGCATCTCGTCCTTATATAGATTTTCAATTTTTGCTGCATTAATTGCTCCTCCACCTACCAAATTCTCCTCATTTATTACCCATTTTTGTCATTTCCACGCGGTACATCTTCGCGCCTTAAGCTATAACCTTCTAATGATGCCTTCCTACCCTTTGTCACAGACTTCTCTTCAACGCGCGCTCTAGCGCCCAAGTACCTCGTCACTACACCATCTCCTGGTAGTTACCATGGCCGCCGCTTACCTCACGTTATACTTTCCCTTCACTCATCTCCATCCTTGGTTATTCTTAAGAAGCAATCTTTTATCAATCACCCTTAGCAACTTACTTCCTCCGCAGATTATACCTTCCAATCTTCACAAAAGATTATACCTGAGAGTCACCAATAATCCACCCCACACTAAAAATATGTGCAGTCCTTTGCGCATCAACATGCTTCATATTGTAGTTAGCTTCATGCGCGCAAGCACGCTTATTACACAAAAACAAGAACTAAATTGACAAAGCATAGTGACGATGAAAGAAACACATTAAGGGAATGCAGAAAGGGAAACCTACTCTATCTGGCAATACTACCTTATTACAAACACCAAGAAGACTTATTTATAGTAGGGCTTCAACCTACTCCCGTTAAAATAACCGGGCAACCTCGTGCATGTAGTCAATTGCTTCTAACCGCCAAGCACTGACTCAAGTATGTGAGTTATAACATACGGTCCCAACCAATGCACCTTGAGCTTCCCCGATGGCGCAAAACTTAGAGTCATAGAGAAGTAACATTTTCCCAATCGTAAGTTTGTTATCCCGATATGTCTATTGTGCCATGCCTTTTGGCACACTTTCTCCTATTTCGACTCTAACGTGCTTTATGGCTCTGCGCTCACCCGGTTGAACCATTTTCTCAATTCGTTCTTCCAAGGCTTGCTCATCACCTAGACCTCCAGTAGGCGCAATAATGCGCAAAGAAAGTAACATAAATTCTATAGGAAGAACAACTTCCGGCTAAACACCAACTGAAAAGGTGTGGCCTTGTTCAATCTCTTATAAGTTGTTATATAAGCCCAAAAATAGCAAATACTTTATCATCCCAATCTTTCCTTCCAACATCACAAATCTTGGTCAATGTGTGGCTCAAAATCTTGTTGAAAGCTTCAGCGGCTTCCATTTGCTGAGGGTGATAGGGTGTAGTCTTATCTTTGGGCAACCATAAACTCATCTAATAGGATTCGGATTATCTCATTCAAAAAATGTGTGCCCCTATCACTTGTTAAACTTAGAGGACAGCCATACCTTGTAAAGAACATTCTCCCATAAGAACCTTGTTGTTGTAGTCGTTGTAGTCTTTGTAGGTGCTGCCTCTGCCCATATGGTAAGATAATGCATGCAAGTGATGATATAGCGCGATCTGGTCCTACGCGCGGTTGGTGAAATAGGCCCTACAAAGTCAATCGCCCATTTCTCAAAGGGTTATGCACTTGTAATTGGTCGTAAAGGCATCTCATCCCTTTGTCCAGGTCGACCTAGATGTTGACAATGGTCACACGCCTTACAATGCTCTTTACAATCCTTATACAACGTTTCCCACCACAAACCAAAGAAGTAAGATCTTACGCGTTGTGGCATCACTGCATAGTGGCCACCCGCATGATACCACCATGTGCTTCTTCCATGATATCCTTTCGTTCATGCTCCAATACACAACGGCGTAACACCTCATCTCTGCCTAATTTGTACAAATCACCACTGATTAACATGAATGGTGTCGTGCGTATAGCAAGTTGCTTCTTCTCTAAAGCTTTCATGCCTTCTAGTGCCATACCAGTCCTTAGAAAGACAGCAATGTCCTCTAATTCCGATGGCGTGTGTTGTAACCTATACAATTGTGCATCAGGCATGGTCTCTTATATTGTTTGTGCCTCTTCACCTGATTGAATTCTAGACAAGTGATCCGGTCCAGAATTGCTTTTGCCTAGTTTTACCACAACTATAAAGTCAAACTCTTGAAATAAGAGTATCCATCGGCATATGCGCCCCTGTAAGACAGGCTTGTTCACCAAATACTTCAATGCCATGTGATCTTGTATAAAACACAAATGGTGTGGCCAACAAATACTGACAAAATTTGTGCAAGGCATATATCATGGACAAAGCTTCGCGCTCTGTAGTGGTATAATTTTGTTCTGCAGGGGTCAACTTCCTACTAACAAAACAAATGGGATGATCTACTATACCTTCTCCAGGTTGAGCTAAAACAACACCAATGGCCGTTACAAAGGCGTCCACATGAACATGAAAAGGTTTATCCCATGAAGGAAAGCGCAATATAGGTGCGGTAGTAAGCCTCTCCTTGATTATCTCGAACGCGTGTTGTTGTGGTTCCCTCCAATAGAATGTAGCTTTTCCTTGAGTAATTCTTCCGAGGTGCGGCAATTTTGGCATAGCCCTGTATAAACTTCCTATAATACCCTGTGTGACCCAAAAATCCGTGCACCTCACTTTGACTGGTAGGCTCTTTTAAGCCTAAAATGATGGCAACTTTAGCTGGATCAACCAACAACCCTTCCTTGCATATTATGTGCCCTAAAAGTATGCCAAAAGGAGTAGAAAAGATGCACTTCTTAATATTCAACGAGATACTCAACTGTCTACATCTTTCAAACATTAAGCGCAGATTGTCACAATGATCTTTAATAAGCCCATATACGGTCCAATCATCAAGATAAACCTGCAAGAAGTTGTGAATAAAATCCTTGAATGCTTGCACAACTATCCTTGAGAATACAACAGGTGCATTCTTCAAACCAAAGGGCATTACAATATAGGCAAAACTTCCCCATTCATTAGTGAATGTGGTCTTTTCTTGATCTTCCTGGGGCAATCTTAACTTTGATGATACCACCAGAACCCATCTCTAAATGAATATATCTCGCACTTTTGACCACTCCTAATATTTCTTCCGTGAATGGCGTAGGAAAAGGATCGAACACATGCTACATTCAACTCTCTATAATCAACACAAATTTGAATCCTACCATCCTTTTTGATACTTATCACCATAGGATCGACTCATCCAATGGTCGAATGATCCTAGATTTCAACATCTTGTCAATTTCTTCCTTTACTTTCTCGTAAATTGGGATTCATGCGATAAGGTCTCTTTCTAACAAGGTACGCTTCGTCCTTAAGCTTTATCTTCATTTCTCCAAGCGATGCATGCACACCTTTAAGTTCATGGTACCATCTTGGAAATAAGTCCGCATAGTCTCGAAGTAACTCTTTAATTTTTGCCACTTCTGACTTTGACCAGTAATCTCCAATTATCACTTCCTTAGTTCACTTGCTCCAATATTTACTTTTGTTGTCTTCATTGGCTCATGATATACGCGTGTATCTCCATCCACACTGTCCTCAACACCTTGCGTACCCCATGTGAATGATCAACTTCCACGTGCTCAACTTCCTCATCATCAATGATGTAAACCAGCTTCCCCTTGTCTTTTTCCGGAGCAAAGACACCAAGTAGTATGGAATCATCGACGTCTTCCAAACGCGCACTTTTCTCTGTCTCACCAAAGAAGTCCTGAATAAGTTCTTCCATTTTCGCACTTGTCTCCCATGGTTAAGCACTTAATAAAATCAATGCCTTGTCCACTGGTGGCTTAGATGAGAAGAAGTCAAAGGTTTGGATCATCCCTGCAGTCAAATTTTTCCAATTGTCAGTTTCTCTATGTAATTCAACATATACATACCAAGCACGTGTGCAACCTTTTAGAGTAAAATAGAACTGATGCACCCAAAGTGAAGGTGGTAATGCTTCCTGTCCTGCTGTCCAGAGTCTCTCACACTGCTGAATGTGGTGTTGAACAGGTTGATCACCATGATAAGGGAAAATCTTTGTAGGTGCATTACTTTTTGAGAACTTGGCTGATAAGGCAGTCCCAATATCTCCCCATGCCAAGAGATTATCCCTGTGAACCACCCACCAACGGCTGCTATTGTCCCGCACAAAGTATATGATAGCATTTCTCTTCTCTTACTCTAGTCATTTCGCCCGGTTTACCTCCATGGCTTGAAGAATTGATCGAGACCTTCGGATCCAAGATATCGGGTACCGAGTAACCTAAACATCGACAGAGTGAAAGCCCCTCTTGCAAGCAACCGCGCGCTTAACCTCGCGCCCCACCAACTCATAAGTACCATGAGCCCAATTGTCACAAGCAATACTTGTGGTGTCGCTGATTGACTGAGAATCTTCCCAATGAAGGATCCCTTCCTTAGATGGCTCATTGACCTCAGGGTCCCGAATAACGTGTATATAAATTCTGCATTCAAGTCCTCTTCACTTAAAGATTCCACATATGGCCTGGATTTTCCATCTCATCAATGGTATTATGACCCTTTCTTCCTTGTTCTCAAAGCCGATATATCCTTTGTTGAACCTCAAATCCGCATTGTTTGCATAACACCAAGGGCACCCAAGAAAAGTTGGGAAGTTATCGCTTCTCCATGCAAGTGCTAACACTTCAAAGTCTCCTGTAAACTTGGCCCCTTGTATAGTTATAAACGCATCCTTCAAAACTCCTATGGGAGTAGCTTTTCCTGTTTGCCATGAACAATACATTAGATGATGGTTGTAATGGGGTCTCCCCATTTGTACCCATGCATCTAATGTAAGTACATTACTTTTGCACTGTATCAATCAAAGTATTGCTTCAAGAACCAACCGTCCACAACAAAGATTCAAAGTGATTTCCTTGTCGTGAGTCGATGCTATCGGGGAAGATTCGCATGGAGTATTTGTCTTCCAGTCTCAGTTCCTGCGCGCGGAGTATTCCCCTTCAACCAATTCCCTAATAAAGGAATAATATTCTCCTGGCACAACATTCTACATACCTCTCTGATGTCATCAACATCGGACGGGGCATTTTCCGTATCCTTATGCTCCAATTTCCAAGACTCGCTCTTTTAAACATTGTATTTCTCCTGAAGGTCCCCGAGAACCTCCATGGTCTCTTGATACACTTCCTTATGATGAGTTAGATCTGGATACCTAAGCATGCAACACCTCCCTAGTGATTGTCAGTTTACATTGCAGAGACCTCTTTCGTGCGTCTTTGCTTGACAGGTTGTGTGTTATATTTACTATCACCGCCTCGAGCTCGGCATTAACTTGGGCATCCACGATTTTCTACCATGCATTGGATTCTAACCATCCTTGCGCCTTTGTTCTCTTGCTTGTGTTGTTTGGCTTGAGATGCTCATACAAGTCCGAACACTCTTCATAACTATGCCCCTTTCCACAAAATGAACAGAAATATTTTGTGGGCATTCGCGCCTATAGTGGTCGAGTGAGCCGCATGTATAGCAAGTTCCTCGGGAATTCACTCCTTCCCTGCCTCGGCCTCGTCCTCCATATCTGCCTTGATATCCTCGTCCTCTTCCACAACCTCCTTCAAATCTTCCATCATTTCTATCATAGCGTGTTTGATTATAACCCCGATCCCGATGCTCATTCGGTCCTTTAAAATTATCGGCGACACTCGTCCGACGGACCCCAATGTCAATGGCATCATGGAACCGCCAATCAATCTACAATCATCGATTCGGGTCATGGACCTACAAATTTTACATAAAGAATTTACATTCTTCCCGATCGTGCGTCGTAGTAAAGGGCGGTGACTAGCATCATGATTCAAATGGCAAATCTCACGGTCTAGCGGCGGTGATCATACAAATCTGCGAGGGCAACTATCCTTGGTGTGGCCTTCTACTTCACAATCTGTACACCAAATTTTTGAGCACGTCTCATGAGCTAAGTTTGCGGATAATTTCTCTAACTGTTTTGCCATAGTTGTTATCTCGAGCCTCCAAGAACTAACTAACTCCAAAGTGTCGATACTCCCAACCGCCTAGCGTAGACAGAGCCGCTTCCAATGCTTCGTGTGGTCAAGTATAAGTTTTATGTGAAAGCGCTATTCGAAAAGGAGTAATCAACCCCCCAACAAACCATTGTGCATGTTGGCTTGCATGTGTATCATAAGAGAGTTTGGATAGTAGAGTTTTAAACCGGGCATCATACTCACGTACACTTTCAATAGTGTCTTGCTTAATATCCTTCGGTGTGCTTATACTCTTCCTCGCTCAAACTCGGGATATGGAACTCTTTTAAGAAAGCATCTTTCAATGCTACATAATCAATACAATTTTGATTGGGATCAAACTTCCTATACCAACCGTGTGCGCACGCCTGTAATGTAGTAACAAATTGACTTGCCTTGCACTCGAAGCCGTGATACCTTTCGCACGCCATAGTATTTCACACATATGAATTAGTTCAACTACATCCTCGATACCTCTATACTGGGAGACAAAGAGACATCTCCATATAAATGTTTTGGGGTTGTTGTGGGCCTTAACCCCCAGTCCCGAACCTCCTTGGTTCCTCTACCTCCAAAATAACTAGACCCACTAGAATTGGAACTACCTATACCTCCCGATCCTCCACCTAAAGTTTGATTAGGGCCTGTAGATGCACTCCTTGTGCTCCAACAAAGGTGGTACTATCTTGAACCCTACGATCTGTGAAGTAGTCCTAGTTCCAGAGGTAAATCCGACATTCAGCGCGCTCATATTCTCACAAAGTGCAGATGATGAGCCAAAACGCACTCCCCGAAAGAATAACGAAGTTGTTTATGTTTTCATTGATGTACTTGTTGTCGACTTAGTTCCACCCTTTCACTTCCCAAATGAAAATTTTGCTTGCATGTTGTACTAGATATTGGAAAACCAAGCACAAGGGCTAGGTCAAGCAGTTCGCTTAGATGCGTGCCACGGCCCAGTCATATCAATCAAGGCGTGCTTCCATGTGAGGCCGAAGAGGGTTCTCTATCATGCTTTCCTAGATGGGGGAGTTCCTGATGCTCTAGTTCTTCGTCATCTTCATGAGCCTCAAATCCTTCACTAGCCAACTCTCTCCACAACGCCATCCATTCTTCAACCTCCGCTTCTTCCATAATTCGCTCTCGCGCGCCTCATCATACTTCAGCCGCCTTTCTTCCCTTTGCCGTCTTCTGCCGCTAGGTCCGCCATCTTTCACCAATCCTGCCCTCGCCCCTAGCGTGAAAATGTTTAGCTTGCCATAAGTTTGTCTTCCAAGTTCAATGTTACCATCAATATCTTGATCGCTGTGGAATACCTTGCAGAATACGTTCCTCTAGGATACCGTAAGAACTGAAACTCAGCTACCTCCTAGGGCACGAATAGGTCAAAATTGAATACTCCGAATATAGTCATTTAGAACACCGCAAAACTAGGTATCTACCGCGCGAGTCCAGATCAAGTCAAGATCATTTAGTGTTTGAAATTCCTCCTGTGTCCAAACAAGTGTGCAATACCTCCATTCCGCTTTAAACACATATGCAAATAACCACTCATATAACTCTCTTGGAAAGATAACAAAGAAGCTTTCGTACAAACAATCAAACAAGTTCTACCAGGGTTCATTTTAAGAGACCTCTTGGAAATCGGAGGTGGAAAATACCTGGCGAATATCCCCATAACCGGTTTCACAAGAAGGTGAATTTTTTGGGGGTTGTATGAAAAACTTTCGCCTGATTGTCAAGTGGTACGATAAAAGGCTGCAGACGCGCGATGGGGAGATTTCTTTGTCGCGCATCAATGAGGTCTGGCTGACGCGTGTGTCAATGGATTTTTTTGACGCTGCGATGCGGAAAAATCTCATGTCGCACATCAGTAGCCTCCGACCTCTACTTTCTCATCGAAAAAATCGTGTCGCGCGTCAACAAACTCTTTGTCATGCTTCAAGTATGCGTCAATATCTATCAGACCTTCTTGCCGCACATCAACTATCCATCAGTGTCACACGTCAACAAATAACCCTCATTGACGCGTGCGTCAATCGCAGACCTCTTTGGCGCGCAGCCAACAGACCTCTTTGACGCGCGTCAACAAGGTTGTTGACGTGCATCAATGAGGTCTATTGACGTGCGTCAATGAGGTCTATTGATGCGCATCAATGCATTTTTTGATGTGCGACAACAAATCTCTTATCGTGCGTTTGCAACCTCCGCCCTTTGCTTGCGCATCAAAAAAATCTCCATGTCGCTCGTCAACAAACTCTTTGTCATGTCTACTATGCGTCAATATCTGCAGTACCTCCTTGTCGCACGTCAACTATCTCATCAGTGTTACGCGTCAACAAATAACCCCATTGTCACGCGTCTGCAAACCCTCCTTGTCGCACGTCAATAACTTACCCCCTTATCGTGCATCTGTAATACGGGATATATCATATTGTTGAAAAATGTGAAGTAGAAGTGTTCTACCTGCGAATAATCTAGGATTATATAGGGGATATTTTTCAAGGGTAGCGAAGCCGACCCCTAAAAAAAATTAAAGTGTAATTTTTAGGCGAACAGGTCATTGACCCGCGCCAAAAATTCGCCTTTTCAAATTTTTCAAAAATGGAATATTCGCCATATTACAAATATTCGCCACTAAAATTTTCCCTAAGTTCTACTCTACCCAAGTGTGTGCGTTAAACTGGATCCGGTGCTAAACCTCCGACGTATTCCTCCTCCGGATCATGAATCCACTCTTCAACGCCGCCAAAGTTAACCTAAGATGCTTCATCGCGAACCATCCCGAAACAATCAAAAAGAGGTCCCAACAACAAAACCAATGATGCACCTAGAATTCTCAAATAAAACCTAGAGGTGTTGGCACATCACTCGGCATAGGCTAAGCGTCACGCGCAAAGGTACCAGTCCCTCTTTAGCGTTGTTGTAGCGAGAATGGTATCATGATGAAGTAATACAACACATACATAATTAGAAACTAATCCATCTATACATCGTTACACAAAGACTGATCTATACGTGTTTAAGTATAAATCATCGTGACATCAATAGTATGCAATGACAAACATATAAGACATTGTTGTTCGCCAATATTCTTCCTATATTCATCTTTCCAATAAGTACGAAGCTTCATACAATACTAGACATGTGCGCATGGATCTGCTACAATTATCCAGGTCCTCATGCACTTATGTACCTCTAATCCTTCAAAGCGTGTATATATATATATATATATATATATATATATATATATATATATATATATATATTACTAAGTAATTCATTACATATATAAAGGGTGGGAACTTTCCCTTCACTCGCTTAACTCTACCAAAATAGGTCACATGCTAATAATAGCCACGCGCCTTTTACAACTATAGCCATACATGCAAGTATGCTATCTATAGATCACTGATAGTTAACTATAGTGGTGAATCTATTCTTGGCTTATGTCCATGCAAGAGTGATTTGACATGCTCTTTGAAATCTTGACGAAGGGTGGCGCACAAGTCTTGACATTGCTTTGTGTGCTCCGTGCACGCCAACTCCTAAAAATAGCCTTGATCTAAAAAATCGGCTAGGTCCCGAAAGTCTGACTCTGCACCTCCGCACATGACGCCTTCCTACACCTTCGTGCCTTTGATCCCGTGTTGTTCTCCCACGCGGACTCGAGTGTGAGTTCTACTAAGTGTTTTCTCTGATCAACAATTATTAATTTTTTTAATCTTATAGGACCCCGAGCATTCAAAAACACTAAAAGACCACATGGGTTACATTGGGAAATGACCTCTACCATGTCTATCGTGGGGTTCTTCACACTATCTCCCTAGGTCAATTTATCAACAAACACCACATTTAATTCATCCCCATACAACGCGACCACAGGCTCATTTGCTATCGAGGCCATTTACCTTGATAAATGTATCATGTAAGAACATTTGCATAGCATTAGTGTTGTAACTTCACCAACTCCTACATGCAATTGTCAATCTATGAAAATAGCTTTCATCAAAAGTAGATATATTCTAGAGAATATTATTGTATTATGGGATGGAATGGAATGGGCTTAAGGCTCTAATCAAAGAGCTTTGTTCATCAAAATTGACTTTGAGAAAGCTTACGATCATATAGAATTGCCCTTCGTCTCAACGATGCTCAAAGCTTTAGGATTATGCACATTTTTTAATCAATCAATTCAAATTATCTTTGCAAATACCATGACTTGCCTCTCCATCAATGAGTTAACTCTAAACACTTTGGTCTATTTCATTCAATTCGTTAAGGTTTCCCTTTATCCCCTTCATCAGATATGATAAATATATAATGAATATGGCTATATTCTTATGAGTATGATAAGTATGGGTAGGTCAAAGGAATCACTTTTCCCGACTCAATACCTACATAACTAGTCAATGGTCACTTTGTAGATGATTAATTCCTAATTTTTATTGAAGACGAACAGAATATCATAAATGTTATGCAATTTCTTGTAACATTTTCCTTACTTCGAGATCTAGCATGCAATGGTTTAAAACTCAATGTTATGGACAATTGTTCTTACCTCCACCTCTTTGGTCAGTTGAGCACTTTTCAATGGAAATGATTTCAACATGGGTAAGTCTTCCACTTTTAGGAAATACCGCATTCCATACAACTCCTTCCCCCACAGCACTTTGTTATGGAACGAATTGAAAAAAGGTTGCATATTGGATCATTAAGCCCTCTTTAACTTTTAAGTATCAAATCTACTCCAAAGTGTTCACTATCACCAATATTTAGTATTCTTCTTATTGGGTTCCCTCATAACCCCTGTAATAAAAATCTTTATTAATTGCCCAGAGATTTCTTAAATGGGTTGATTCTAAATATGTGAATTATTTCCATAGATTTTCTCGGGACTTCTTCTATCTTCCCAAAGAGGCAGGAGGATTGGATTAGATGGACATTGGTCATCAAGGTATTGCTCTTTAAGCCAAATGGTTCATATGAGTGAGTGAATGACAAGAAGCTTAAAAGAATTTGTTTCATAATTTCATTATGGAAGGAACATCATAAGTCGTGAAACTTGACACAAGCTTAACTTTCCTAGTGTCGTCATTCTTAAAACCCTAATGAAATTGGTTGCCTCAATTCTTGTTAAGAGCATTTGGAAGGCTTGGGAAAAGATCAAACCATGGCTTCAATGGTATGGGGATGTATTTAGAGAAGATATTTCCATTAACTAAACTTCAAATTGGTGATCTCATATCATTGACTTTCATAATATTCTTCTTGTTGAAGTTCTGTGGATTCATTCCGTTGAGTGTTTCAAATGAGGGATTCGCATACCCATGACATTTTAAACAAAATATCCAAGAAATTCATATATTGGCTGGAATATAAATCCACATTTCAACCTACCAATAATGATCAAGAAAATTATGAGTAAATTTTGGAATTTATCCCTAGTGAGACCCCTCACAAAATTTATGTGGTGTCTCCTTGACCTTGGTGGAAAGACTAGAAATGGTACCATGAGATTCCTTAAAATTTGAGAATTATTCACCTAGTAAGGGCTATGAATGCACGGGGGGTTCATTAGCTAGGAAATATCCTAGCATGTGGGTTCATATTGAAGTAATTAAAATCAATAAAATTAAATTTAATATACCAGTAGACATGAGGGGGCGAAAGGGTTTAATTTATTAACATTTTGAATCAGGTATTGGGGGTAGGTTAGAGAGGTGGGCCAAAGTAAAGGGAGGTTTAATTTTAATATAAAACTAAAACATTTGAACCCTAGTTTTTAAAAGTAAATACCTTAAAATTGCAAAAGGAGTGTGGTCATAAATTAAATTATAATCTCTTTTTTAATAAAGAAATCTAGATTCTTAACCAAGAAATAATAAGATGGTAGAAAACTAGGATTGAGTATGCTTTTCAACACAAGTGATATTATTTCACCATCTTAATTATTTGAATAACTATTGATAAATTATTAAAGCATAACATACATAAGGTTATTTGTAATAGATGTTCAATGGCTTCAAACTATCTTTCAAGAGGAAATGCATATTAAAAAAATTAGTGAGAAATATAATATATTTTTTGTCCGATATATTAAGGTAGAAATAAAAAGGGGTAAATAAAATTGTAATTGAAAAATGGGTAAGGTACATGGAAAAAATAAGGGGTATTTTCATTCTAATAATATAACATGAAGAAGTATTATCAATTGAATAAATAGAGGTAGAAACTAGAATTAAGGGTATTATTTAATACCCTTCGAACGCACGTGATATACCATACTTTTACTAAGTGAACCCCAGTGTATGAACGATTGTCCTTACGATGTCCTAGGGTGGATAAGCTCAATGAAAAATAGTTTGTTCATTCATTAACTCAAAGCTGGAGTAACAGAGATTAATATAATCTATAATTCCATTCTCTGAGCCTAAATTTGCTCACTTTGCTTAGTGTCTTTTGTACCGGGGTCTTCCCCTTAGCCATTGGTTCTTCATTTCGGAGTTTTGTAGCCCTTGTGACCTTTTGGTGGAAATTTTGAAAGTTTTATGCACCTTTTCGATATTTTTAAAAAGCTCAAATGTCCTAGTCCCATTCATGATTTTTTCAAATTATTTAGGTCGTAGCATTTCATTTGGTAAAATATTCTTTTAGACGATTACGCGGCGATTCACCCTCCCTTCCTACAAAATTTTCCAAGATTCAAAGATGCTTTTAGAGCGGGATTCTCTATTACATTGGGAATTAAACGAATTCGGTTTTGTTTTCTCATATCACTGTAGAGACTACAATCTTTCAACGTATGATAAAGTTATGATTGTTTTCAATGTGTTCTTGCATATTCATGTCCAACCTTGGAAGGCGATGCTAGAGGACGCCCATTTTCGACACTTTTGGATCTCATTAGGGAAGTGCTCCCAAAGCATCATGGTCCATGTTTTGTTGCCCTCACTATTTTGGGAGAGCACTCCAAAGAAGGGGTGGCCATCACAACGATTCTCGTTGCCACTCTCACAATCGATCTAGGTGGGGCTCTTTGCAACACATTAGTCTCCCTCGCATTCTTATTGTGGGTAGTAGGGCTCTCTAGTGCCTCGTTGTGATGGTTGGGCACCTCCTTATAAGAAAGCTCATCGGTGACATTGACTATTTCTCTACATGGGATCGGCCTCGGGGTTGAATGAATCTATAGAGGTGAATCAAACTGTAACCACTAGGTGGGGCCCAATTGTTGAGGGGAAGGTCATTCTAGATGATGATGGAGGCAATCTTCATGACATAGACCTTCGTTTGACCATTATCTTTGTTGTTGTTTAATTCTCTTATTTTTTAATTGTTTAGTTAACTTTGTTCCTAAGCCACCTAGTGTGACATAATTCCATATCGCCATTTTTTTGTGAATAATCATTTTATTTTATTTCAAGAAATACAACCTTAAATCCATCTAAATAAAGTAGAAAAAGAATAATTGTATTATTTTATTTCAAGTAATACAACCTTAAATCCATCTAAATAAAGTAGAAAAGGCACACAAGATGTGACCCCAAACCTATTGGTCATACGTCCATTTGGTTAGGTGGATCTACTAATAAAGAGATATGTCATTTGATCCAGAGATGAAATTTGGCAGATAGTTTTTATGAGATCCGAGGTCTTATTAATGTGAACACAAAGATCCCAAAAGGAGATAAAACTTTATCTCGCACAATTAGAAAACATTATGGCGCTACGTGATGGAGGGGCTGTGCAATCACTGAAAGGAAACATGGAACAACTCTACAAAATTAAGGGTAGGAAACAAATAATTATTAAGAAGGTAGGTTTCCATTATTTGTACCGTGCGGCGAATACTGCGCACGTATTTGGAGAATTTCCGACCAGGTCGCTTCCGCTCCTCAATCTTTGCCCCTGTCAGCTGTAACAAAAATCCTACAGTTATTGCAAGCTATTGTTAAAAGAACAGAAATATTGATGAAGATTTAAAGAAAGAAAAACATGGGAAATCAACCGAGCCCCACCTGCTTCTGATGATATGCAGCTAAACGAATATCAATGGCTTCCACTAATTCGCCGAGGTTGAAATCTAGCGCAGTCGCGTCAATAGTAATTATCTTACCATTGAGTTGAGTGGGGTTGGGCGTAACAGAGGATATATTGAGTTCAGCAGCAGGGGTGGGAGCATTGCTTTCTTGCGGGGTTGCATCCCAATCCCATGGCGGACACGATAGTGCCTCTGGAGACATTGAAATGCTTGAAGAAGCAAATAATGTGAAGAGACACAACTTGGAAGAATGAACTCTACAGTTCCCCACTTCACGAGATTGAAATGAAGAACTTCATGGGTATAAATCTTTCATTGTTAATGGAAGACCAGCAATCCAGAAAGGTCGCCGAGTCGCCGGGTATGTTCACATGTCAAGTGTTAAACATTGGGCCGCTTTTGTAAAAAACATCGCCGAGTCCCGAAAGCCGACAGATTCCCTGCTTAATTAAATAGGAGGGAGATATGTTGCACATGTGACCTTTGACGTGGAAAAGCAAAACTTATTTGATTCATTCACTTTCAGCACGCCATCCAAGATCTTTGCTTGGCTTGATGCACTTTGATTCATCCACTTTGGCCATAGGGGAGAGGGCCCAGTAGCCACCAATAGCTGACATGGTAGTTGAACATAATGGAGCTAGACTGCCAGTAATCAATGAATATATAATTGAACTACACAGATTTAAAAATTGTGTAATATTTATTATTCTTAATTGACCGGTCATTTCATGGCATTTTCAAGTTAAAGCAATTACCTAAATATAAGGATAGGCCCCGCCTAGAAAGATCACTTTATATAAGATAGTAGTTTCAATTCTATTATATTTTAATCCTTCTTTATAAAGTAGATGTATTTATTTTGTTCCTTGATTAAATTTGAAGTAGGTATACATAATGGATTAGATGCACAAAATTATTAGATTTCGTTGTCAGAATGATGCTCAAAAATGAGTTTTGAGCATGTTTGAGATGCTTGGAGTTCGTCTCGTATGCACTTCCCAATAGATTTTGATCTTTGCTTTGGTCACTCCCGAATTTTGTGTACGAATCTGGTCATCAAGTCTATCACATCCTGTAATAAACTAATAAAATAAAGACATGTGGCAAACTTTAAAACGAGCTTTAGCCAGGGAAAATGTTTACAAGTGCGCAAACCTAGGCATTTAGCCCATGAAATCATTAGAGTTTGTGCATAACTTGGGCCCTTTTTATACTTATGTGCGGGGACATTAAAGGGTATTCATTCCACCAAATTCGAATGGGCCACGATCCCAACCTCATACTTTCTATATTGGTATCTCCTAGAATTTGTACCTTGGTGGATGACAAAGCAACACCTTTTACATCATCATAGACACTATTGGACTACACCTCATTTAAAAGATGTACATGTTTTTACGTTCACAAACTAAACAATTCAATTAGTAAGCTTTGAATGTTCAAATTATATACACAAAAGAATCACTATTAAATATTTCATTTCAAATATACATGAAATATTCTTGAAATAGGTTTTCAAATGTTTTATTTCACAAAAATAAATTGTTTCACTCATAAGTGGCGTACGTATGAGTAAAACAACTAAGGTAAAGGTGAGGAGGAATACCTGTGAAATGAAGGTGGAAGGTAGAATGCATGTGCTCTGATTTCCCAATCCAATGTTGATTGTGAGAACTTCCTTTTTGCTACGAGGAACTACCTGCGAATACAAAACAAGACCACAAGAAGAATATTAAATAATATATGTCAGTGGACTACCTAGCGTATGCTAGATCCAGGAAGTGTGATACTTCCTAGATGGTTGTCAATCCACTATTTAAAACAACTTAATGCAAGAGATAACGTAAACCAATAATATCCTATTGTAGTTGATATGATTAAGGTATCTTTTTCAAATATAATACGTAAATCTAATCTAACATGCGAAGGTTATGAATCGATCTGGAGGTTGGGTAAGTGGTTTTGGGTTTCTGCAGGTCTAATAGAAGTCTGGTGAAGGTTGCAAATGATTTTGGGTAGTTTGGGAATGAGTATTGGCTTGTTGTTATGAATTGGGTTACCAAATACGAGAGACCGATGTCGGTTGGGATCTCGACCAACGACGGTTTAACTATGGCCGATGACACAATTTAGAGTGGATGAAGGTAAAGTGTCAAAACAGTGGTCGACCTCTCTCTGTGTCTACACAGAGAGTTGCGAAGACTTATGGTGGGGTTACAGGTGAGATATCGGGTGTGGTTAAGGCTCGAGAGGTTTTGGGGTATTAAGGTCAGCTCAATGAATGTCTCATCAAGAAACACATTAACCGATGTCGGTCAGTGACCGATCTTTGTAGTAGGAGGAAACCGACGACGATCAAGGTGACCGGCATCGGTAATGGCGGAATGGTGGAAATCGAGAAAATTGGTTTGGAGATTCTCTGTGATTGCACGTAGAATGAGAGAAGGAGGTTATGTTCGTAAAAGTGTCGAGAAGATTCAGAATGTCCAGGAGCCAGATATAGGGAGGTAAAAGGTGGTGGGTGGTTGGATAAATGGATTGACAGGAAGGTGGGGATAGTGGGATGTAAAGGGAAATGGGATCTAGTCAAATAAATAAAAAGGAACTACAATCAAGGTAAGTGTAAAATGATGCAAATTAAAAACACAATTACTTGTATTTGCAGACCCGGTTAATGTAGAATGACAATGGTTGATCTGTGGAACTGGTGATTAGTGACGCGACAACGCTTCCCATGATGTTACCGTTAATCACAATGCCTTCATATCAGTCTTGGTGTTGGATAGCAGGTGTTTGGATGTGCGAGAGGGCTTTGGTTCGTGCTTGCATGCAGATCTCTCTTTCTCCAAAACTCGAAATTGCCAACCCGAAACAAAGGTTACCAAAATGAATATATGGTAACCAATGACAGCTTAGGTGACCGACATCAGCGGTCGGTTAAGGCGGGAAATCCTAGGTTTTCCAAAATGACAGATCTTGGTAATCTTTAGGCGAGTTTTGTCCATTATTGTAGATCAAAAATGATATATTGCGCTTAGATAAGTGGGCATGTTGTAAGAGGAAGAATAGGCATATGATTTTAGGGTTGAACGAAGTCTTAGTTAATTAAGGTAAGTAGAACTCGAGTCTTAGTTAAAAGGAAACATGCTAGAATAGGTTTATGATGAGGTGTCTAGGTGATGTGGTGAGGTGAGGTGCAAATTAATTTAATTAAAGTAATTAAATTAATAAATATTGTGAGAATGGGTGTTAATTTAATTATGGGTAATTAAATTAATATATATGTGGGGTAAAAGGGGAGTGTGACCCAAATTTGGTGTCTACATTTGCCCCTTTTTGTCATGTAGCTTGTGTTGATAAGCGACGTCGAAAAAAATAGGAAGTGGTTTCCCCAAGTGTGGGTGGAGGTGATCCCCTCAAACTAGGAACTGATGAGGTGTAGGATGAAATCGGTGAGTGGTTTGATAAATGTGGAAGTGATGAAACAAAAGGTAGGTGGGTATGGGTGTGGGTATAGGCACATTGGGTAAAAGTAAAGGTCAAATCGGGTAATAGGTAATGGAAATCAAACGCACGCACACGTATAGACTGCGACACGGTACCAGGTGAAGAGCATGCAAACTTTACATCGTCCAAGGTCGATAGGTTTATCTTAACAGGGTTGAAGTGATTCAGGTATCCAAGGTATAGGATATGGTCTGGAAACACAACGTAGGTTCGGTGCAGGAACGTTTAGGTATGTTCCGGTACACCAAAGGTTGGGTCAGGATAAATGACACAATAATAGGCAAGGTAAGGTCATTAGGCTAAATAACACGGGTAATGGTATCAAAAGGTATAGCGAGTACACAAGGTCAAAGGTCACAACAGGCAATTCAGGTTAGGGTATGTAGGTCAGGAACGGGTAAGGTCGAGGTATAGGTAAATAACAAGTCCCTAAACACAATTAAGGAAATGTATGGGTAGTGCGGGTTTGTGGGTAGGTGGTATTGAGTGGGGTATGTTCCAAGGGTATCAGTAATGATGATTTTAGGTCAAGATGGGTAAAATGGGGACAAAATGGTAATGACAGGTGACCGATGCCACTTAAAGTTTAACCGACATCGGTTTAGTAGGGCATAATGTGTAACCGATGCTCGGTCATGTCGATTTAGGTTTAAAAAAGGAAATTTTCACCTTTTTTGGAATCATTTTTCATTTTTATTTATGGAAAATGACAGAGGAGAAGAGGAAAGGGAAAGCGAAAACGAGACGAAGAGGAGAGAGTTGAGTTGGTGAGCCTCGTAGTGGGTGATTGGCATTCGATTGGAGGGTCCACGAGATCGGTTTGAGTGATTCTATTGGCTTAGTGGTGAGAAGAGGAGTGGATTTTTCCATGGAAAAGGCAGAGAGAGGGTCGAGGTGGACCATATGCATACGGCAATGACCAAACATACCACCACGCAGATGACACCAAGATGAGGTAGGATTTGATCCAATTCTACTCTTTGGTTGAAAATAGTGTGTTGAAATCGGGTTGGGTTGAAATGTTTTTGGGTGGGAATTTATTTTGAATTTGTAGGTAAAATGAATGAAATGAGGGAGGTGGGGGGTCCAATATAGTTTAAATAGGGGTAGGAATGAAGTTAGGTTAGGTTTGGGTAGGGTAGGGTAGGTGTTTTAGGGTGTATTTGTCAATTTTTGAAAAGGAGGGTAGGGGTTTGTGGTTTTTAACGTCACGGATGACAGAGACGGCGGGCGAGTGAAGGTTGGTCGACATCGGTTGGCTTTAAAACCAAGATCGGCCAAGTATTAGGTGACCGATGCCGGTTATGATGGACCGATGCTAGTCAATAGTGACCGTCAAGATGACAGGCTTTTAGGAAAAAATAGATCAATAAAAGAGATAGGGTGGGAGGGAAAGATAGGCAATGAGATATAAAGGTAGGTTTATTGAGAATGAGTAGGGTAATAGGTACAAATGGTACGAGTTGAGGGGTGTGAAATTGGGATGGGGAGAAAGGGGTAGTCTTTAGGGTTGGGATGTGTTACTATGGTGTAATAAGTAGTAAGAGTTTTGGGAAAAGGTTGGTCGGTTAAGAGATATGTTGGATATGTTCAAGGCTTAACAATGTTGTGGTTTGTTGGATGCATGCTAGGGACTGTGCGGATGAGGATAGAGTCCACCTCTGTTGTTAGCGGTATGATCAAGCATGACCACAAATGAGTGGAGGCACGTGATGGACATTGGCCTAATTGGGATCCAATGCTACAGGCATATAGCTCGAGATCTAAGTTTGATGGTCACACTCATCAATAGATGGGATTCAATGACCAATATATTCCGCCTACCAACGGGTGAGATCACTGTCACCTTAGAGGATGTATACAGGATCTTGCGGCTACCTATAGTGGGGAGAAGGTTTAATCTATTTTGTTAGAAGGCATCGAGAGAAGCCGATAGTGGCGGTGTTTAGAGAGGCGATGGTGGAGTTGAGATACCATAAGCGCGAGTCCGAGCTGGAGCCATGTATGCTGCCCATCCTCAGGAGATGAGGTTGGTGGTTTCTTATGCATGGAGGTGATATGTTATTTTTCCCTACGTGATTTAGAGGGTGGGAGATTCCCATGAGCATTGATGGGAGTGATCCAGGACATGATGGAGGAGGACCTATTTTGCATGGGCCAAGCATTCTTGGTGTAGTTATATAATGATTTGTGGGCCTATGGGAGGTTGTGGAGGTTCAGTTTGTGTTGTACCTTCCTTCTACATTGTTGGGCATACGAGCACATCATATGTGTATGTCCAATTGGTTTTCCCCAACCTGATGCATTTGAGGTGGGTATGATCCGAGTTGGTTACGTGCGTTGGGTACCATTGGTGGATAACACAGGGCGGTAGGGCTACACATGATGTGGCATATTATAGAGCATCATCTTGGAGGGATTTTCGGAGTTGATATTATTTGAGGCCATATGTTGGTTTTCCATCATATAGACACATATGGTAGTGGAGTTGGAGGAGCTATAGTTACTTAGGTGGATAGAGGGGGCCGTGCCAAGGTGAGCATGAGATGATACCTATTGACAGAGTCGATGATAAGTTTGGGTTACCCCAGACGTGCCTCCACCATTCCCACAATATAGGAGGGATGATGTGGAGAGACCTATGTCTCCACCATGAACCTACAGTGTCGACGGGGCATGAGGAGGAGCAGCGGTGGACATGCGGATTGATGACATGTGGGATTACCGATAGATATAGGTAGTGATGGGTGACATGGCTACGAGTGGCACCACCGAGGCTAGGGCAACCAGATGTAGCCACCCTTACCATTTAATGGGATACTTTTTAGGTCAGGTGGCCACTCTTGAGCACACATCATTGATATTGTGCACTAGGGCATCCACGGGTCGAGGCACAGTATACGCCATTTTACAAGTGTAGGTGGTAGCCCTGCAGGCTTAGGTTTCATAGGGACAGTGTGCCCGTCTAGGTTGGGGATGGTGATAGGGGACATGTGGCCACCTTACAGCATGATAGTAGGTTTATAGGCTAGTTGGCCGCTCAAACGCATAGGCTCAGATTGTGGCCTTACAAGCCCAAAGTTACAACACACGCCATGTGACACAAGCCCGAGGACATGGTCCCATGGTATAAGTAAAGAATGGAACAGGGTCCCATGGTACAAAGAGGAGGGGAAGGGTTCACATGTATAGAGATCCGAGACCATCCCAGTAGGATAGAGCTCATAGGTGGTGATGAGACCCGAATGGCACCACCTCAGACGGTGTCGATGGCGAGGTTCAGGATGCCCTAAATGAGGCACGTATACTACCAGGGATCATCCGACTGACCTCTAGGGATAGATGTCCCTCTTATGCAGAGTATAGGGCCTAACAGGCATCGAAGTGAGAGGACTAGGTCCCACACTCACACCACAGAGAGTACAGGGGGTCAGCGTGCCCAGGAAAGGTTCAGGGTGAGGCCACGAGTTCACGGAGGCTGACCCAAACGGCTAGCCAGTGGAGGTTAGACCTAGACCCACAGAGGGTGGAGGGATGTTGGCAGGTGCCCTACTAGAGGGGAGGAGGAGGAGACAAATGAGACTGGGATGGATATCAGGTGGGGTGACGATTAGTCACCATATATGCTTAGTGTATCATTTTTTTTGGTATATACCGGCCTGTGCCAAAGATAGTGAGGATGTACATGAGTGTTTTTGTGATTTTGATTATTATATTGGCCTATGTGCCAAAGATATGAGATGTATTAAGAGACACTTGTATTTATTTTTATTATCACTATGTATATTTGATTGATACACAAACTTTCCCAGTTTTATAGATGATGACATTTATGGCATGGATGTTGTACTTGTGTTTGTAAATTTCCATTATTATTTGTGTATGTGATGGAAACTAGGTAGATTAGGCATGATGGAGTCAGGTCGGTTTAGGCATGGTTGAGTTAGGTTGGTTAGGTATGGTTGAGTTAGGTCATTAGGCATGGTTGAGTTAGGTCATTTAGGCATGGTGGAGTTAGGTCAGTTAGGCATGGTGGAGTTTAGGTCATTAGGCATGGTTGAGTTAGGTCAGTTAGGCATGGTTGAGTCATGTTTTTGGTTTTGATTTAATTTCCAAGTTATTGGTAGTATGGAAAATAAATGATGATTTATATGTATGTTATGGTGTAAATTTCTCAATCTTTGATATCATGGAAATGTGAAATGATGAATGGATGATATGATGATGTAATAAAATGGTAGATATGTGTGTGTGTAAATTTCCAAATGTTTTGAAAAATGGAAACTAAGTAAGGTAGAATGTTAATAGAAAAATGAGGGGAAATTGGTTAGGGTAAAGAGTGGCCAGCTAACCTCCAAGGGCCCCATGCCTCGAGTGTTGCCTACATAGCCTCAGCGAAAAGGGGCCTTAGGATGATGTAGTTCTCCCATAAGTTAGGGAAGAATATGATGAGGTAGAGGAATGGGTTGGTAGGTTTTAGGCATGATTGAGTCTAGGTCATAGGCATGGATTGATTTTAGGTCATTTAGGCATGGTTGAGTTTAGGTTGATTTTTGTGAAAGAGAATTCCCAAAATGTAGGTGTCGATGGTCTTGTCTTGTATAGGATAATCAACAAGTAATGAAAAAGGTGAATGGTAAGAGGTGACAAAAAGAGATTCACCTAATTGATAAGAACCATAATGAGTCTACCATACCATAGATAGGCTTATGAACGTAAGACCCTAAAGGCATTGCATGATCGATTATTCTAAGGGTGAAGAAAGTCACATGATCACGAAATGTCACATTTGTGGCACAGTCCCTTGAGGGGTAGGAAATTAGGGTGAAAAAGGTGATGAGGTGAGGGGTTGGTTTAGCGTAACATGATGTGAGACAACATGCCTGCTTGGCAAGAAACCCAAGATCAAGATAGGCGAGTCCATGACGAAAAAAGTTTTTTTTTTTTTTTTGTTTTTGATAGACTGATCGATGCGGGAAGTCTATGTGGGATGATGTAGATTTGTCTCCTTGAGGTCTTCATGAAGCTGATCGATGCGGGAAGCTTCTAAATATTTTATTGTATTTTTACAAGAATAGTCTTCTTTTGTGATAGACTATGTATAGTATGGTTAGCTTTGTATAATTGTCCTTCGAGGGAGTAGTCTATTTATAGTGGTGAGAGACAGAGAGAAGAGATGTCCTTTTTGAGGGAGTCATCTTTTTTTTTGTAAGTTTGACTCAAGGAGTTTAATCCCATTTTGAAATTATTTTATTTTTGGGCTTTTAAGTCATGGACAAGACTATAGAGGAAATTTGGTTCTTGTTTAGGAGGAAAAATGGAGCATACAGAGGTTAACTATGATGGCGAGGTTGTAAGTGATGAATGACCATGGGATTCCATCTTTGAAAAAGATGAAAAGTATCCATGAGAATCATGCCATGAGTAGAGCCATGGTACTCATATTGAAGATAAGGTTGAAAGGTGATGGGTAATCACATGATTCTTGTTTAGTCATTGTTCCCAAGAATTGGAAATAAGAAAGGTGAATGATGCTCAAGGGACGAGCGTGAAATAGGAAAAAGGTGATATAGGACTCAATTCAACAATAGAATGGTCGAAGATGCAAGGCATTGAGGGGCTCAAGTTTGGGTTTACCTTCAAGTGAAGACAAATGATAAGCACCTGACCCATAGGCATGAGTCACGATATAGGGTCCAAGCCAATTAGGAGAAAATTTTCCCGTTTACTTTTCTCTTCTTTGTTACATGTTGATTTTCCTTCAGACTGAGGTCACCAACTTGGAAGGTTCATTCATGGACACATTTTTCATAGGCACATTTTGATACATTTTTGGTAGATTTGGAGATGGTCAGAGCATTAAGATGACATTCATCTAATAACTCAAGTTGTGCCAAATGGTCCTGGTGAAAGTCATCATCATTGAGCATGTCTTTGAGTGAAATACGAAGAGATGGAATCTAGACTTTGAGAGGCAAGACAACCTCGTACCATAGACCAAAGAGAAAGGTGTGGCGTAGCAATTGAGGTGCGAATACTAGTGCGGTAAGCCCACAAGGTGAAAGGAATGTGCGTATGCCAATCCTTTCCAGTATCGTCAACTACTTTCATAAGAATTTTGTTCAAGGTTTTATTGGTTGATTCTGCTTGGCCATTGGTTTGTGGGTAGTAAGGTGAAGAGAAACTAAGTTGAATGTCAAGGCATCACAAAGTTTCCATAAGGTTTTGTTTTTGAATTGTTTTCCATTATCAGTGATGAGGCGGTGAGGAACACCAAAGTGACAAATAATGTGATGATTAATGAATTCACATATTTTCTCGGATTTTGTAGAAATGAGAGGTATGGCTTCAACCCATTTAGTATAATATTTGGTAGTAGTAATGATCCATTGATGTCATTGTGAAGAATGGGGATTGATCTCTCTAACAAGATCCAAACCCCATTGGAGAAAGGCCAAAGGTCTTGGGGTGACCTGTAAGGCATGACTAGGTGTGTGATGAAGATTAGCATGTTGCTTGGCATTTCACACAACATTTGACATAGTCATAATAATCACGATTGAGGGTTGGCCAATAATATCCCAGTGAAGGATGCATTTAGGACAACTAGGCCACTGAAGTGACCTCCACATAATTCCGTCATGAACTTCCTTGATGGTGTAGGGAATTTCAGAATTTGTAAGGCATCATAAGAGAATACCATCAAATCCACATTTATAAATAATACCACCCATGATGACATAGCGAGAGACATTTTTGAGAAAGGCGTTTGTCCATTACGAGTAAGGTCGGGAGGTAGAATTGAAAGGGAAAGGTAGTCAACAAACTTTTTTATACCAAAGGTCACGTGGGTCAAGTTCAATGGCTCCAATGAGGTGAACATCTCGAAGTGAATAAGAAGGTGATTGTAACCTTTGTACTATGACAAATATTTTTGAGTCGGAGGGTGAAGTAGGTATCTGAGATGCAAGACATAGCCATGGTATCCAAAATTTGTTAGTGGAATGCGGAGTGGTTTGAAGTTCATAACAGTCAAAGGTAGTCAAAAGTATGTCGACATGGTGTTTATACTTTTGAAGTATTTTGTTACGACACTAGTATATACCATTGACTTGGTTTACAACCAGTTGAGAGTCACCAAAGATATTAATTGATTTAACATCTAAGGTGATGGCGGCTTGAGACCTAATATGAGTGCTTCATATTCGACAATGTTGTTAGTGCAATCAAAATATAGTTTGAAGGATAACGACATAGGTTCACCATCAAGGGGGATGAGGATAACACCTGCACCACCCCCATGCTGACATTTTGAACCATCGAAGAATAAGGTCATTTGGTAAATGGTATCATCTAAAGAGAGAGTAACAATGGATTCATCCGAAAATCAAAGTTAGAGGGTTGATTTCCAGAGAGGGGTGCGTCTGCGACAAGTTGGTCAACGATGGTTTGGCCTTTGATATATTTTTGATGAATGAATTCGAGGTCTAGGTCTATGAGAAGCATGAGCCAACGTGCAACACGTTGATGTTGGTAGGGTTTGGCATACATGTAATGTAAGGGGTCAATGTTGGTGATGAAAAGGTTTTGTGGTTGAGTAGGTAATGACAAAGTTTAGTGGCGACAAAAACTAAGGCTAAGTAGAGTTTTTCGCATGGGTGTATCTAGTTTCGTAGTCCAAAAGAGTACAACTTATGTAATAAACCACTTGCTCCCTATGTTGCTCATCGTGATGAATGAGAGCATGGCACCCAAGGAATGATCAATAGAGAAATGTATAGGTAAAAGGGTTGGTCATCCTTAGGAGGAATGAGCACTAGTGGTGGTTGAGAAGGTATTGTTTTAAGGCATCAAAGGCTTTGTGGCATTCATCATCCCATTTGAAGGAGACATCCTTTTTGGAGATGATGAAATGGTTGGCAACGGTCGGAAAGTTGTGAAATAAACCGATGAATAGATTGCAACTTACCTTGAAAACTTCAAGTTGGCGAAGATTAGTAGGCGGAGGAATTTCGAGAATAGCCTTTACTTTAGTAGGGTCAACTTCTATGCCACACAAAGAAATGATGAAACCAAGGAGCTTTCCTAAGAGAACAGAAAGACACACTTCTTGGGTTGAAGGTGAACACAATACTTGATGAGACGGTCAAAGATGACCTTTAGGACTGTAAGGTGTTCGCCCGATGTTTGGATTTGGAAAGAAGGTCATCTACGTAATCTTCTAATATATGATGCATGATGTCATGGAAGATATAAGTCATAGCCCACTAATATGTAGCACCAACATTTTTAAGGCCAAAAGGCATGACTCGATAGCAAGAAGGTCCCCCAAGGGGTGATGAAGGTGGTTTTTGTGTTGATCTTCTGAGTGAGTAATATTTGATTATAACCCAAGAAACCATCCATGAGTGATAACATCTCATGGCCATCATGGTGAGATCAACTAGCTGATCAATACCTGGTAGAGGGAAATTGTCTTTGGGGCAAGCTAGGTTGAGGTCACGAAAATCATGCAAATGTGAAGTCCCCTGTCACTTTTGTGATAGGGACAATGTTAGAAATCCATTGGGGGTAGTCGATGGGTAGATGAAGGAAACTGAGAGAGAAGGTGTTGAAGTTCTTCTTTAACAAGAGAGCAATGCGAGGGTGCATTTTCCACAGCTTTTGTTTTACGGGTTTGGCATCAGGAATGGTTATGATATTGTGGACCACAATGTTGGGGTCAATACTAGGCATATCAACATAGGACCAAGTAAAATCATGGTTATGATCCCTGAGGAAAGAAGTAATGGCTTCTTTTCAAGAACATCTAAAGATTGGCCTATCTTTAGAATGTGTGGGTCATCTGAGTGTTAATGTTGACTTTGATAGTCGACTCATTCAACATGGTTTGCATCTCAGAAGGCAACAACCGGTGAATATAAGAATCTTCTGCACCAAGGTAAGTGAGGATAGACTCATCATCCTGACACTAAACGACGTTAATAAAGGTGTATCATCATCGATCATGTCAGGATATAGGAAGGGAAGAGAAGAGGGAGCCTTGCCATTGCGTTGATAAGTCAAAGGTCCCAAGGAAATGGTGTTTATGAAAAAAAAAAGTTAGGAGGAATGGATTCTGGATCCATCGACTCTGTGGGTGAAGGTGGTGAAGTTGGTAAATGGGGTGAAGAAGGTTCATTATCCTCAATGAGTTCAATACAGGCCTTCTTGGAAGATAGTTCGGCAAAAGCCAATACCACTATGGTCCTTGTGTTTATGGGTGGTACATGAGATGACGGTATGACGACCTTGTTCATAAAAACCAAATCCAAAACCCTTCCATGCACATCGGTGTAGGAAAGTGTGGGTGAAGTGGCGGTTGGTGAGAGATTGGAGGTCGGATGAAAATGGTCATGTTTGGGATGGTGGTTTAGGTGAATAGGTGGAAGTATCGAGTCCCCCATATGTGAGGTTGGTACGAAGGTGGGGAGGACCATAAGGAAGATCTCACCTATGTGGTGATCATAGTGAGGATGTTGGTGAATATTTCCATACTCTTGGAGTGAGGAATGTATTGACATTGTATAAGTGGTACTCCCTAGAGTGAGGCATTGAAAAACACCTTCTAAGGGATCGGTGGTTGATATGTGGGTAGCGGGAATAGATGAATTACTAGGTGCTTGGAAAGAAGAGGTATGGGTTGGTTGGGAAGTAGATGGGTTATTTGCGGAGGCTACGAAAAAGGTGGGGATAAAAGAGTTAGGTGTGGGAGAGGTGGGTGACAACTAGTGGATGGGGTTGTGGGTGAAGGAGAAGTGGTAGCGAATGGAAGTAGATGCCTTAATTGGTACAAGGACATCATTAGGTCGGTATAACATGTTATAAGTTTTGAATGGTGATGGGTCAACTGGGATGGTGTAGTTATGCCCTTCATGTTCAAATTTTAGACAATGGTGTAAAGTTGAAGGAACACAACCCATGACGCGGATCCAAGGTTTCGGCCAAGAAAAAGATTATACTGGAACTCCCCTCTAGGACGTAGAATAGTTCTAGGATAGTACGGGGACCCACATGAACATGGAGGATGACAGTGCCGAGGGTAGAAGTCATAGCATCATTGAATGAGAGCATCATAATTGGGTTATTATGCATGCAATTGGTGGGTATGCATTTGGTTGTACGCATGGGAGGAGATGATGTTAATACTGAGCCACCATCAGATCATAACATGTCGTATGCATATATTATCGATATAGATGGAGATGAAAAGAGTGATCGGGATCGGGGTCATCTGATTGGAGGGGTGCAATCTCATCATCAAAAAAGTTGAGAGCGGCTACTTGGTGAGTAGGTGGAGGTGTAGAGGAAGGTGGTGAGTTGGTGAGGGAGGCCACATGATGAGGGGTAATAATGGAGGCCACAGGTGTAGGGTCATTTGGTAAAACCTCAATAGATTGGAGGACCTCCATGAGGGCTTGGCGATGTGACTCAGAGGTTTGGATGAGGTCGTATAAAGACATTTTGAGAGGAGATTGGTGCAATTGTTTTATCATTGTACGGTGGGTGACCCCATCAAAAATAGGGTATGTGGGACCTCGAATGGTGATTTTGGGTGTGGGTGCAGATGGTATATTGGGCACAGGATTGGTTGATGGGCTGGTTTCTTTCTCCTTTCCTTTGTCTTTTTGGCGCAGTAGTAAACCTAGATCATGTTAATCTGAGGAAGAGAGGTAGATGGAGAAGGTGTGCCATGAAAGGTATAATGACATGAGGACAAAAACCTAGTGGGGGATAAGATCCTTGTGAAATGAGTAGGGCACACTGACATTTAGGCGGAGGTTTTGCTAGCTCTCTTATGTGGACCATATTGATCTCAAATTTTGGAGGTGGATAAAAGGGTTGTGGGGGTGGAGATACTAGTCATTGAATAGGTAATGGAAGAGGATGTGGGGAGATTGGTGAAGGAAGAATAGGGTCCTCATCTAGAAGATCATCATCATCAAAATTTTCTTCAGGAGGACACAATTGGAGAAGAGTTTTTAGAGCCTTACAGTTCTCTACATCATGCCCTGACACACGATGGTAGGCACATATTTTAGTTTCATCAAACCCTTTTGGTTTGGGTTTGAGTGGGTCATAAGGTCTAAGAGGTGGTAATGTGATGAAAGAGGTTTCTAGGAGGTTGGCTAGAATAATGGCGTACGATCCTACCAATGGATCACAGTGTGAAGTGAGTGTGGGTTTAGGTTGAATGGTGGGTGATTGCGATGGGAGAAGTGTCACAGAGGTGGAATTTGAGGAGGGGTAAGTTGGACCACCATTTTGGGGGTGGTATTGTCTTAGGATTAGGTTGCACCTTCTTGGGTAAAGGTGTAGCAGATGAACTAACAATGAAAGGGGTAGTAGGTCTAACCACTTCTTTGGAGGGTAGTGGGTTTTTCAATTTTGGCTGCACTTTCTTGGGTAGAGGTGAGGAAGGAGTGTGTGATGTAGATGGAAAGGCAGATGGCAGAAGGGGATGAGTTATCCATGGGGATAATAAGGTGGTAAATTGGAAGTTGTTGGTAGAGGCCAAGTGAGAGGAGGTGGGGTAGAAGAGAGGAAAGTCTCATGGGTAGTGATGAAGTTATGGTAGTGGTGGGGGTATAGGTGGTAAGAAAGATATATGGGTGATGACAGGGGATGTGCAGGTCGATTGGGCATATTAGAGGATCATGGTGAAGAGGTGGGCTGATGCATTTTTGATTTATCATGGGTAGGAGGTTTCTTGACCAGGGTTGAGGGGTGAGGTCCTAGGATGGATGGAAGGGGAAAAAGGTGACAAAGGCATGGTAGGAGAGACTAGTGTATGTGGCCTAGAAGGTTGGGTCTTCCTTTTAGGTGGAGGAATGATTTTTGTGGGTTTGGGAAGATGTGGCTAAATCCAATTTGATGGGTGGATGGGCAAGGCTTGATGTCGGCATGACCCCTAAGGAAATGATGGGTTTAGGTATGGGAGAAGATATAGGTGTGGGTAGGTTCTTAGGCATAGGTGTGTGTTTAGTCATGGGAAAAGGTTGGATGTAGGAAAGGATGATGAAGAAGAAGCATTCCAATAAGCATAGTTATGGTTGATTTGGTCACTTGAAATACTTTTGGATAGATCGTGGAGGTATCAGTGAGTGACATCTACATTTGGGTTGAAAACAGGGAGTAGAAGGTGTCCCCAAAGTAGGGATTTATCAACGTAATCCAAGTGATCATCCAGGCATGAAAAAAATACTTTTGTAAGAGGGGTCAATGTTGATTTAGTAGCAATCCCTATAAAATATGTCTATGAGATAGGAAATGGTTGGCTTCGGACTCTGGGTAAGAGAGCCAAAAGCAAATCAACAGGATCTTGGAAGGCCATGGAGAATGGTCACCTAAAGGTAGTGGTGTTTCTAAAGGATCCTCTATGGGAGGAGATGATGGGTGAAATGAGGTAGGCTCTCCTTGCAATGGAGTAGAAGGTGAACATGACTCTCCCATGGGTAGGAGAGTTAATATTGGTGATTGTTCATTAGTTTGAGAGGTGAGTGGTGAAATGGGATTGGTAGAAATTATGGGTTCCTCCATGGGTGAAGGGGGAGATGAAGGGGACTCCTATGGGGTGAAGGAGTAGATGAGGTAGGCTCTTCTGTGGGTAGGGGAGATCGTGCTAGGATTTCCTCGATGGAAGGAATAGAGGAAATTGGGAATGGCCGGTATGTTATCAAAGATAACATGGACTTCACGGACATTACTATCATTGGTTGAAGATTCACCAGTTTGATTAGAAGATGGGTATGATTAGGGAATGGATTTTTGAAGATATGTAGGTTCTGGTTAGTTGGTGCATTTGGGTTGTCCAAGACTAGATCTCCATTATCTAACATTTCTTGATGATGTTTTTAAGGTGATGCAATTACCATCGCTATGGCCTTTGATGTGATGATAGTTGCAAAAGTCATGTTCTTTATACCATGCGGTGTGGATGGGATGAGGTTCAAAACTAGTATGTGGTTTTATGGGTGGAAGGGTAATGGCACCAGCCTTAAGAATATTTTCTAAGACTAAAGAATAAGGTTCCCCTATTGGGGTGTACTTTCATTGCTCTCATCTAAACTAAAAAGTTTGAATGGGAGAGAGATTAGAGGAAGGTTTTTCTTGGTTAGATGGGTGAGATGGGCCAACCTTGAGAACTACCATGTTGGTAGATCCCTTGGCTTTTGAATAGTTTTTCTAGGGTTTTGAAGATGAAGAGGCATCATTTGATTTGAATGTGGCATTTTTGTTACGTAGCTGAATTTTATTTTCTTCGATGGCACGAATTTCTAGTTTTCATGCCATGGTAAATGCTTCATCAAAGGTACATAAAAGTTTTCACTTGTAAAGGTTAGTGAGATGTGTCTGGTGCAAAGCCCAGTGAAAAAATATATGAGCTCGGTTTGAGGTAATTGGAATGTGAGTTTGGTTGATGAGGTTGCGCCAATGAGCAACAAAATCAGCGATGATAGACTCATCATCGTATTGTCATGTTGAATAGAGATCGGTCATGGTGACTTTCTTGACAATGTTGATTGAGAAGTGGTCTAGGAAGGCTTGGGCTACTTGATTAAATGAGTAAATGGAATTTCTGGGTAATCCACTGTACCAATCTAATGTGGGTCATGTCAAAGACATTGGGAAGGTCCTTAGGAGTAAAGCATCATCATGGGCGATTAGGTAACACCCATGTTTGAATGACCACAAATGTTGTTGTGGGTCTTCTTTACTATTGAAATGATTGAACTTGGGCATTTCCCAATGTACATGGGTATGGGTGAATAGGAATAGATGGATGAATAGGCTCATTACAAATTTTTCGTAAGTTAGGGAGTTGCGAGCCAAAAATGATGCTTCTAATGTTTACATCTTTTCCATCATCATCTTAATGAGGTCATTGGTGGGTTGTGATGAATGGGTGCCTCCTACAGTATAAGAGGGTTGATGATGAATATATGATGTGGGTGGAATTCCAGTATATGGTGATGCCGAATAGGAGGACTATGAAAGGGGAATAGATATAGGTGGCACATATCCAAATAAGTGACAGACGAGATCAGGGGCTGATGTGGTAATATGTGTATGTAGGTGGGGTAGTCAAATGACTCTAGTAGTAATTGGGGGCAAGGACTGTGGGATGGAGAGGACAAGGTTTTGGAATGGGGTAGGGGTTACCGACACCATGGGTGGTTGTGATGTAATAGGTACATGTGAGGTAGCGGGTGCAGATGGGGCTATGCTCAAGGTGGTTGAGTGAAGGAATAGTTGACACGATGGGTGCGATAGATGTTGTAGATGCAACAGTCATAGAGGGTGTGGGGCCTAGCTGAGAAACCACATGGGGTAAATTGGATGAGGGTAACATCGAGCTAGTAGTAGTTGATGTGTGGGAGTGGGGGCAAGGGCAGGAGAGATAGATATGGGCATGTCATATATTAACTATCCCGAGGAGTCCTAAGTAGATGAGTGGGCAAGATAGTATTGTAGGCCATGGATTCTGATCAAGGAGTCTTGCAAACTCCTCGTCACTTTGATAGAAATGGTGATAGGATGAGTTGGATCCATAGGTGACAGGATGGAAGGTGGTGATGGGATAGGTGGGAGTGGTTGATGGCTGATGTGAAATACAAGGGTGTTAGTTTGGTTGCATGATTCAACACCATGTGAATTAGTGTTGACCTAGTAAAATGTATTATTTTGTAAATGACACAAAAAACAATAGTAAAGCAGAAAAGGATGAATTCCGGGGGTAAATATGGTCAATGTTTTGATTAAAAATCAAACACAACAACCAACGACAATCAGGTCAACTTGACCAATGATGGTTAAAGTAAAACCGATGATGATGATGATTATGATAACTGATACCGGTCACTTGTGGAAAAATACCAGTTTCAGAAAATGAAAAAAATTGATGAAAATGAAATGGGGAAATTATACTTGATAGGGATATCAGAATGTTGGAGGATATGATGGTGTCCTAAGGACCAAAAATAGAAAAGAATAGGTGATGAAGGTTGTTTCAGGTAAAATAACCAAAAGAGCTAGAAGTTGACACCGGTTAGGTAAACTAATGATGGTCAGATGTAAACCGATGATGGTCACTGGACCGATGCTGGATTATTGTGAAATTAGAAGAAATGAAGAAAATGGATTTTTGTGAATTAAATTAGATGAAGAATCAACCCAGAAATCTGAGAATGATAAGATGAGGCCCTGACACACTCAGAAATAGTCAAATACTCCAACTATGATGGTGGAGTGTGAAAGGAAGAAGAAAATGAAGAATTGTATCCTCACAACTCAAAACGCAAGTCAAGAACAAAGCTAAGAAAAACACACAATCCTATAAGTGAATTTTATGTTGTTTTAGCTTATGTTATTTAAGACTGACTTGTGAATTTAGAACAAAGTTTTTGGTTGGGAAGGTGTCCTATGAAGAGGGAAATTCTAAAGGGTGGTTTCAGGTTATGTTTTGGTGGGGGGTGGTCCTTTCTCTAAGGTAATGACTGGACAGAGAAACCAATTGCTAGGTGCCCACTATCAATCCTCTGATCATGTGATCATTGACAATCTCTTCCGAGGGGATGTTGTTTAAGAAGATGTGTAAATTCAAATTTGTGCAGTTTGGAAAAGAGAGAGAGAGAAGAGAAAGTGCTTTCTACGATTCAATTATGTCAACCATCAGCTGGGCATGACTTCTAGACATATAGGTTGCCCTCATTTTTAAATGTGAGCTAATAATGTAACATACAAGGATGAAATGCAACAAATTTTATAACCCAAATCAACAATTATTTGATGTAGCAAATGATGAATAGGTCAAGAACATGCTCTTTCACTACTATGCAAATGCAAGAAGAAATAATTGGTTCATTTTAAGCACCAAATGACAAATGTCATTTAGATAATTAGAAGAAAAGAATATTACTAGGGAGAAGATTAAATGTGTATTTTTCAAAAAGAAAGAAACACACAAAATGTTTCCCTATATGAAGAAAATGCAATGAACCCAAGAGAGGGTCCCACCGGCGTGCCAAAATGTTTCACCGATAAGTTGTGTACGTATGAGAAAAAATAAATAAGGTAAAGGTGAGGAGGAATACCTATGAAATGAAGGTGGAAGGTAGAATGCACGCATTCTGATTTCCGATCCAATGTTGATTACGAGAACTTCCTTTTTGCTAGGAGGAACTACCTGCGAATACAAAACAAGACCACAAGAATAATATTAAACAATATATGTCAATGGACTACCTAGCGTATGCTAGATCTAGGAAGTGTGATACTTCCTAGATGGTATCAATCCACTGTTTAACACAACTTAATGCAAGAAATAATGTAAACCAATAATATCCTACTGTAGTTGATATGATTTAGGTATCTCATTCAAATACAATAAGAAAATCTAATCTAACAGAAGGTTATAATCAGATCTATGAGGTTAGGTAAGTGGTTTTGGGTTTATACAAGTCTAACAAGAGTCTAGTGTAGGTTGTAAATGATTCTGGGTAGTTTGGGAATGGGTATTAGCTTATTTTCTTGAATTGGGTTGCTAGATATAGAGACCGATGTCGGTTGGGTCTCACCGATGATATGTTTAACTATGATGGATGACAATTTTAAGTGGATCAAGGTAGAGTGTTAAAATAGGTGGTTAGTATCTCTCTATGTGTCTCCACAAGAGAGAGGGGAAGGTTATGGTGGGGTTTTAGAGTGATACCAAGAAGTGTGGTTAAGGTTACGAGGGTTTTGGGGTTTTAAGGCAACTCAATGAATATCTCGAAAACATAGTGAACCGATTTTCTCTGAATGATTAATGCTAGTAAGGAGGAAATGATGATGGTCAAGGTGATGACGCGTTGATGATGGTGGAATGGTGGAAATCAAATAAACTTGGTTTAGAGATTCTCTTTGATTTCACATAAAATGGGAGAAGAAGGGGGTTCGTAAAAGTGTTAAGAAGGTTTTGGAATGTCTAGGAGATGGATATAGATAGATAAAAGGTGGTGGGTGATTAGATATATGGGTTGACATGAAGGTGGGGATAGTTAGATGCAAAGGGCAATGTGATCTAGTCAAATAAATAAAAGGGAACTATAACCAAGATAAGTATAAAAATGATGCAGATTAGAAACACACTTACTTGTATTTCCAGACTTGGTTGATGGAGAATGATGGTTGATCCATGGAAATTGTGATCGTGCCATGGTAAGCTTCTCGGGATGTTACCTTGAATCACAATGCCTTGAGATCAATCTTGGTGCTTGATTTAGAAGTGTCCGGATGTGTGAGAGATTTGGTTCATGTTTGTGCTTGCATGCAATCTCTCTTTCTCCAAAACTTGAAAAATGCCAACAACCGAAACAAAGGTTACCAAAATGAATATATGGTAACCGATGATGGTTAGTGACGTGTCGGTTTAGGGTTAACCGACATCGGTTAAGGTGGGAAATCCTAGGTTTTCCAAAATGATAGATCTTGGCAATATTTTTGGCCAATTCTGTCCATTTGTTGCGGATCAAAATGGTATATTGTGCTTAGATAAGTGGGCATGTTGTTAGAGGAAGAATAGGCATGTGATTTTAGGGTTGAACTAAGTCTTAGTTAATTAAGGTAAGTAGAACTGAGTCTTAGTTAAAAGGAAACATGCTATGAATAGGTCTATGATGAGGTGTCTAGGTGATGTGGCGGGGTGAGGTGTTAATTAATTTAATTAAAGTAATTAAATTAATAAATATTGTGAGAATGGGCATTAATTTAATTGTGGGTAATTAAATTAATATATATGTGGGGTAAAAGGGGAGTGTGACCTAAATTTATAAGTTTTGAGATATCTTTACAATAAAAATTAGATTTCCTTGAATTTTACACACATTAATTATCATATATGTAGACACAAAATCACACACTTGGGTACATTTCTAGGTCCTAAAAGCATGCTAGAATTTACATGATTCCTAAGCAAGAAAATTTGCGGTTGAAAACTATCATTTACCTCTTTTCTTTGTGTCTTGATTTTTATTTGGTCTTACAAATCCTTACTTATAGTTGAAACTTAACTTATTTATCTTTTGTGACTTCGACACCCGCGCTCAGTGCCTGACCCTTTTACCTTACTCGCTCTTTTTGGGTATCTTTTATCTTTTGGGCATCTTTTTCACTTATGGGTCGGCCTTCCAATTGTCTATTACAAAATTCAAACAAGAGAATCATATAAATACATAGTTATGTGTTCAAAATGAAGGACCAAGCACTAAGCATTACTATTATCACCTAAGCTTACATTCTAAAGGCACTAAAGCACTCAAAAGGCATCCATCTAGCATCTATTCAAGGGACAAGGGTTGCATCAACTATGCATACACTGCATAGGAGGGGAAGTCTATTCTATTTCATCCACACATACTACTACATTGCTACATTCTAGTTACAACTCACTATCAAGTGCAACTTGCACAAGGGCATCCTAGGGCATCATTTCTACACACACACACCATAACTACTTGGAGTCTACGATGTAGTGCAATGCTCGGTTGTAATTTCACTCTTCAAGTGACCTTCGGGTCGATCATGACTCCCCATTCTGCATTTTTCTTTTTGGTTTGATGTGGTTTGTGGGTATGTGTAGGCAAACTTCTCTTTTGTAGGTTAGAGGTACCTTCGGCAATTAAAGAGTGAATATTAGGAGATCAATAGGAATCAAAAGAAAAAACCTTATGACATAGAAGAAACCAGGTTTGTAAAGCACTTGCATTTCGATCAATATACATCCATATCTGGTCACCGGTGCTATAGCGCCTCTGTCTCTACTGGGTTCCCTGTCTAGTTATGTTTATGGATTCTAGATTTTACAGTGAGCAGTGATGACCTTGTTTACCATCTTTCGAACACTTGCACCTACCTATATCACTTCATGTTTTTCGTAAATCAACAAAGTCCATCTATCTCTTATTTTTGCTTAGGATTTCATATTTTACATGCTCATTTGTTTGTGGCATCTGTGTATTTTATCATTTATACATTATTTGTTACTGATAGTTACTTTGTAATATAGACTTAATCCAAATTTTATTAAATCATTTTCACACTTTGCAATCCATTCCATCATACTCATACTACATTTGTATATCTTGGTTGCATTTACTCTTGCTAGCTAATACTATTTACATGTTACACTTTGTTTTCCATGCTAGACGAATTCTTTGAATGTCATTATCATTATATATATACACATGTGTGTTCACTTATCTTTTACGGTGAATGTAGATCTCTTAGAGGATATTATATGTTGCAAAGATGCTTACACTTTACCTTTTACTTAATCCCACCAAGGCTACTAGGAGCATCTAATTCCTTTACTATCACATACTACGAGGTTATATTGCTACATTTTCACTACTTATTACTTTACCTTTCGTTGATTTATACACGTCTTGACATACTATTTATATTTATAACATGCTAACGGATGCTTCATGTTTAGCATTTACTTTTCATGACTATATGCCTCCATAGTTATCGACACATTTTACTTGATCTTGTTTGCTATTTTTTGTGGGCTATGTCCTATGTCTTTTATGCTTATTGTATGCTTTTGGCTGCTTCAACCCCGATTGTCTTGTGACATTGTGAGTGATGTCCCATGTTTGAAACCCATTTTTCGCGGTCTATCTTATTTTCATACTTGCTTTTTACATCGTTTTCTATTACATGTTTTGCTTGCACTAACACATATTTCTATCCCAATTTGTTTACATGTGCCTTGGTTTCTACCATGCACATCCCCTACCCCTACAATTATCCCTTATCAGATATGCATATTAGTCTCCGGTCCTCTCCTTTGGGCCGCATTCTCCTTTTATCTTCGCATGCACCCCAAATGAGGGGGCATACATTGGGTGAACAAATCACCCCTATAAAAACTTAGAGCTACAACACATCACGAACAATATAGAAAAAACATAGGCACATAGTCACATAACGGTCCGAAAACATACTTGGGCCTCAAGAACAAGCAACAAAACGCTAGCTCCCCGAGAATCGGAAAGTAGCGCTTAGGTGTTGTTAGGAAATAAGGGATAAAATATATGGAACAATCCCTCACAGAATCGCAACAGTAGAAACTAATATGCAGAAAATATTACAGATCTCAAATAAAAGTGCAGAATAAAAATAACACAACACAAAGAGACAATATTTAACATGGTTCACCCAATTTGGGCTACGTCCACCAAGAATCACTTGCTCATATTTTATTACAAGCCACCGCTCTCTCAATACAATACCCATATCTGTTTGGAGCTATGCTCAACAAAATTTTACATAATTCACACCCGAATTCATACACATCTGTAATGTTACATCAACCCTACCATATGCACAAAACCACATAAGTAGACAACTGCTTAAGTAGTTTTACAAAACCGTGGGTATCAAAACCATGGGCCAAAATCATCCCATAAACCTATGGGTCAAAAATCCCACCCATATGAGAAGAGCATGTTTCCCGAAATATCGGGCACATTTTTCGACACATGAAGAGTGTATAGTACTTTTAGTGTATAGTCTTCAACACTTCACATGAAAATAGGCTCCACAACATAACAAGTGCTTGTATCCTCCCAGGTGTTAATGTCTTAGGGGAAGATATAACTAATTAATCAGTACAACACAAGCTACAACAATTCACAAAGCAGTTCTCTGATTACAGTCCGCAGACCTTCATTACATAATGCATTCAATCTCCTACAATCATAACAAAAGGAACAAAAGTAACTTATTAGGATGCACCATTTGCGGTGGTACTTATTAGGTAGAGTCATGAAAGGAGAGTAAATCCAAACATCCCTTCTCAACACTTGCTCTTTGGCGTGAGATTGCCCAAAAAACTCACACTTAGCATGAGATCACCCAAAAACCTCACCTTCAGCATTTAAATCAACGATCTCCTAGAAACATGACATGTTTCCATCCTTTACTCTTTTACATATCAAAGTGCACGCTTACCTTTTTACACACTTTTACAATCTTTACATACTTCTACACATATTTCTCTAATTTATCATATACAAAACTTTGACTACTCTTTTACTCTTTTTTTTGTTGTAGGTTCATCCTTACAAGAAGAAACAACCACAAGATACAATAACACGCTACAACACACATGCTTTACCCCTAGGTTCCACTTCCCTCTCTAGTTTCCATGCTTCACTTTAATCACTCCACGTTTCACTTGTCCACTTGGCACACTAATCGCCGCACGATCTATATGATCATAAGGTACACATCTCTTATTTACTTGGTGTTATTGAGTTTTCACTCAATAACATAAAGTGGGGCAAATGTAGACAAAAATCACGCACTTGGGTACATTTCTTGGTCATAAAAGCATTCTAGTATTTATATGTTTCCTAAGCAAGAAAAATAGTGGTTGACAACTATCTTTGGCCTCTTTTCTTTCTCTTACTTTTTATTTGGTCTTACACATCCTACAACCCAGTCGGAACTTAACTTATTTATCTTTTGTGACTTCATACACTAGTGCCTAGCGCTTGTCCCTCCCCCTGCCCCCTGGTCCTTTTTACCTTGTTCACTCTTTTTGGTCCCTTTTATCTTTTGGGCATCTTTTTCACTTATGGGTCAACCTTCCAATTGTCAATTACAAAATTCAAACAAGGGAATCATATAAATACATAGTTATGTGTTCAAAATGAAGGACTAAACACTAAAAATTGTTATTATGACCTAAGCTTGCATTCCAAAGGCACTAAAGCACTCAAAAGGCATCCATCTAGCATCCATTCAAGGGACAAGGGTTGCATCAACTCTACATACACTACATAGGAGGGGGAAGTCTATTCTATTTCATCCACACATACTACTACATTGTTACATTCTAGTTACAACCCGTTATCAAGTGCAACTTGCACAAGGGCATCCTAGGGAATCGTTTCTACACACACACACACACACATGATGTAGTGCAATGCTCGGTTGTAATTTCACTCTTTGGGTGACCGTTAGAGTCGATCGACTCCCATTATGTATTTTCCTTTTTAGGTTTGATGTGGTTTGTGGGTATGTGCATATGAACTTCTCTTTTGCGGAGTTACAGTACCTTCGGCAACTAAAGAGAGAATATTAGGCGATCGACAAAAATAACAACAAAACCCTTAACACAAAAGAAACCGGTTTCGAGCACTTGCACAATCACTAATGTCTAGATCTGGTCACCAACGCCTAGGTGCCTCTATCCTACACTAGGCTGTAATAAATATATTCAGAACATTATTAATAACGAGTTTATAGAACTCATATTAATAATATAGTTGTAATAGTTTAATTATTGGTGAGTTGTGAGAACAACTCAGTAGCTATTTTGGTGTGTGAGATATTAGGGGATAAGTCTGAGAGATTCATGGAGAGAGGTATGAGGGATTGAAGATGAAGTTTGACTCCACCTTTGTAGGAGATCAAACACTATAAAATGTATTCTCCATCTATGTAAATTTATCCCGTATGATTTCTAAATTCAATATAATTATATTCGGTGTTTTTATATAATTGTGCAGTGTTTAACAATGGTATTAGAGCATGGTCAGTCAAACATGTCAAACATGTGACCTGTGTGTAGTTCCAAGGAAGAAGCCCGTGTGGTTCTGCTGCACATAACTGTGTGTAGTTCTAATTCTTTTATTTCCTGAGATTTGGTTCTGTACGTATGGCCTGCTATGCTCATAAATTGCTTATTGAAACTTTCCAGTCTGATTATCGAGTTGCTATGAAGTCTATAATTTCATGCAAGGGATGTGATTATTGGTGCTAGAGGAAAGTTCAAACCACTCAACGTTGGAATCTATGCACTCATATCGTATTTGTTCAGGTCGACCTATTATTTCTTTCAGCTTGATGAGTCTTATTTACAAAGATTGATATATGTTTGCACCTGTACGTTGTACAAGTTTTCTCATATCACCTTTCCATTTGATATCATTATTCGGTACTTTGGAGATAACACTCCTCCATGCGCAGGTTCTGTTAAGTTTTGTCCATTATAGTGACAATATTGTGCAATTCTATAGCCTAGTGAACTCCTCTACGCGTTGTATGTTTGCTCCAGCCAATTAAAAAAAATCTTAGACTCCACACACATTCCAAGATTGTATTTGTGCCATTTTTCATTTCTCCATGCTCGTATTTCTCTATTCACCATCATTCATTGACCATAGTTAATCCACGTGCATATAACTCATGCCTCAAAAGCTATCTCTATTTTCAACGTGAGGATATTTGGATGGTGGAAAGCACTCAAATCACATTAAACAGGCCCACAGTTTAATGAAAAAGGTGTAGTTTATTTTACCATATAATTTATTTTTAGGTTTATAGGTTTTTATTTTGTTCATTTAGTGTTTTTGTCAAAAGTAGTCTTTAATTGAGTCATGTATTTATTAAAAAGTAATTTTTAATTACTTTTTACTTGTCAATTTTAAATTATTTAGTATAGTTTTAAATATGTTTTGCATCCATCGTAAAGATTGTATGTCTTCTAACAAGTCATAGTCATTTGTTTGTAAAAGAGTTAAATAGGTGATCTTAGGATTATTTGTATTGTCATTTTGAGTCTAAAGTGTCGATATTAAAATTTTTTCTTGCGGACACATTTTCAATATACCCCGACCTCCGATTTGGAAATGAGCTTAAAAATTACATCTTGCTGAGTTAAGCAACAAAATCATGGAGGAAGGAGGCAACAAAGGAAGGAGGTCCATCAAAGCAACCCTCGTCGGCAACGACAAGCGGCGGTTGCACAATGGTGTTGTGGCATTTCATTTTTTTAGTTGTGTGTTTACTTTCTACAAATAAGAATAGATGAATCATTCCTGTTCAATTGTAATGTGTGAGAAATTCCTATATGTAACCTCATAGTAGAAAACATTGTAGAGTATGTCTCTAAGTTTATTATAACACTCATAGATTTGGAAAGGGTTGGTGGTAGATCCAGAAAACCACAGATGTAAAAAGGTAGATAAACTTTTACTGATGTAGCGGTCCTCTGACTGCCTTCCTTCTTTATGAAGATGATCCGCCAGTGGAATGTCGAGTGCGTTCTTTTCATGGAGTAAATGCGAGATGCGTTCCTTCGCATAGTTGTGGTCATGTGCAGCAAGACAGTCAACCAATTGGAAGTTTACATGCCTTTCTTTGATCCAGATTATGAGGTAAGCCCATGCAACACGTTGCGCAGAAAAGAAGGAGTTATGTCATACTATGTCAACATTAGGGAGTGTATATTGAGAATTAATAATGTTAACAATAGGGGAGTGAATGTTACAAATATATTTCAGATTATTAATAATGAGTTTATAGAACTCATATTAATAATATAGTTGTAATAGTTTAATTATTGGTGAGTTGTGAGAACAATTCAAGTAGCTATTTTTGTGTGTGAGATATTATGGGATAAGTCCGAGAGATTCATGGAGAGAGATATGAGTGATTGAAGATGAATTTTGAATCCACCTTTGTAGGAGATCAAACACTATAAAATGTATTCTCCATCTATGTAAATTTATCCCGTATGATTTCTAAATTCAATATAATTATATTCGGTGCTTTTATATACTTGTGCAATGTTTAACATGGGCGGCCTGTCCGGCTTTGTTTCTGGTTCCATATTTTACAGTGAGCATTGACGACCTTGTTTACCATATTTCTAGCACTTGTACCTTCCTAGATCACTTCATGTTCATTCGGAAATAAGCTAAGTCCATCTATCTCTTATTCTTTCTTAGGGTTTCATACTTTACATGATCATTTGCTTATGTCATCTCTTTATTTTATCATTTATACATTATTTGTTAAAATTATTACTCTTGCAATATAGATTTAATACAAATTTTATTAAATCAATAATATAAGATGTATAATTTAAGAAACTAATGTTTGTTACAAATCACCAACAATTTCTTATCATCATGTGTTTCTTGCCCCGTGGTTAGTGTTTGTAAAATATTCAACCATATAAACGTGTTAGTTTAAATGACATTAAAAAAATAATGATAATAAAGAAGCTTTGAACATTTGGGCTGTTCTAAATATATATTTAACTTAAATGATTGTTTCATTTGATTTGGTAATTTTTAATTGGCTTGGAATTTAGTATCATCTCAATCCACATGTATATATCTTTAAACAATTTTTTAAAAAGAAAAAAATGAATTTCATCTTTGTAAAGTCTAGCAAACAACATTGTACATCTAAGAACTAGAAAAAAATCTATTTTTTTAATAAGCTAGATATCTTGTATAAGAGAAAGATGTAATATTTATGATTGTTATTAGAATAAAATTCAACATTGATTTATAACTGGTTAACTTTTCTTATTAGAATAATACTAATAATTCCATATGAGTTACAAATTACGTCGGAGAGGGGTTGAATGTGTGTGTACAATATGGTTTGGTTTTAAACTGAAAGTGACTTTTATTTGTATTGCATTACAAGTGGGTTTCAGATCTGTATTTGTGGAACACAACTTGTGACATATAAGTTTTTTCTCGATCATCAAGGTATTATATCTAACACGCATAACTATAATGACACAAATTGCATTTTGATTAATTAAACTTAACTCCGAAAGAATTTAATACTCAACCAACAAATGCCTCTATTAGATGTGATAGCCTTTTATAATTTAGTGGTGCATCTTACTACGTTTGAGGCTAGGGAAAAACATGACGCTTATAGTGATCTTGAAAACTAATGAAACATTAAATTGTAAATAGTTGCGCTTATTGATTAGGCTTGAGTCATTTATATTGAAATCTTGAGCTCTAGCTATTAGATGCACCGAAGTACAAGTAAAGCCATGAAATATTCAAAGTGCAAGTACAAAAGCATAAGAAAGTTTCATCGAGTTCAATACTAATTTAGGAGTTAAACAATGATTAAAAGTGGAGACGCAAAGCATGCAAGAACAACTGAAAGGCTAGAGCTTATGACAAGAAGGATAAGAAATTTCAAAGCAAATCAACATAACATGTTTGATGCATACCATGGAAATAGTTGAGCTGTGGTGACTAGAACACAATGCAAGATGATGTAGTTGTCAAATGAACCAGATGACCTGGAGGTAATGCAAAGTTAGAATGAATATGGGATAGATTATTTATTGTTAGAGATAGATTTTTTAAATAGTTATTGTGGGAATTGTTACAACGGATGTCAAGATACATGCATACCAACTCGTGAGTCGGTAAGGGGAGTGTAGATTACATGTTGCCCCTATTTTTGTTATGTAATTATTAAAGTGCAACAAATATTTTTTTCATTTGTTTACAAGTACAAAATTAAATTCACCCCGATTTTTATTTACGGCACAAAATAAAATTCACCCCATTTTTATTGACGAGTACAAAATAAAATTCACCTCGAGTTTTTATTTACGGGTACACAATAAAATTATTAAATTTCTATTTGTTTTTATTTTCAAAAGGTGAGTGGGCCCCAATTTTTATTTCATGGGTAAAAATTAATTTAATTTCATGGGCACGACATAGACTCTTTCACTCCATATATACAACTGTGGGATGTCTCTCGCCATAATTAGAATAAAATTAAGTGCCACTTCTCCACGAATAAATGACATATCACCTAAATCCCAAAAGAACATTAGGGTTGACAAAAGAAAGAACTATTAAATGAGAGTGGTTTGATGTCCTCATGTGGGTCCTACTTAGATGAGTGAACCCCTAACGTTAGGGTGGATAAGGATTGGCCCCTCCCCTATCTTTTTGCTCTTACTTTCACTTTCCTTAAACAATTTTTTTATGAAAAGAATGTTATATCATGTTTAAATATTTGAAAAGATAGTGTATTATTAATTTTCATAATTTTATTTTTATTTTTAATATCATATATGCCTAATGCCATTAAACTTTTTGTGTGATACATTATTATTATAAATATAAATGAAAACCTTTATTTATTTCAACATCTTAAAAATATATTTATATAATATATATAAATCTATAAAATTATTAACATTCATATTTAAAATATACAAAATAATTTTTTTTTTTAATTATATTTTTGACAAATAAAAATGCGTAAGTAAGACGTGAGCAACATAACTTTATTAATATATCTTTTACAACAAAACTTGAGTAATAATTTTTATACCCATAAATTTACAATACATATCATTTTATTTGTGGTGCGCATAAAATGTTATGTCGGATCAAAATCTTCAATCGCTGTCATCATTTATATAGTTTAGTTAGTAGTATTCGGGGTTAAATTTGACGGTCACCCTTACCCGTCAAGAATTTTTTTGTGACGGTTTCTTAAATAATATTACCTTGCACATGACGTTTAATTTTCATTATTGACTTTCATAATTTTCATGTAAATATTAAAATATTTAAGTTCATATAGTAACATTGTATTAAATAGAGATTTTATTGACAAATAAAATCTTATTTCATTTTCATTATATCCTAATTTATCTAAGAAACACTACTTTATCATAATATTTTAGATACATTAATATTATAAGCCGTAATCATTTCATATTTTATGCTCTTATTTAAAACATTAAACAATTTTATTTTATTTTTACCGATGTTGCCTTGTAGCGTATGTTTTAATGGCGATTTTGAGTTAAAACACAAATTAAATACTTGAGCAAGCTTATATGCAACCGAGTTAACAAAGGATCATTAAAATTTAATGTCCCTGTGGTTAACTATACAAATATCAGACCTTACAGATTTTACAAAAACTTCGAACCATTTTACTATAGGACGAGCCAAGGCGGGAAAACAAAAAAAAAGTTAACGAAAAGAAAAGGTCACTATTGTCGGGATCGAACCCGGTCACGCACATGACAAGCTTGTATATTACTTAACACTATTGTTTTGATTTAAGTTTTCTGATTGAAAATATTGTAATTGTGCACATACAATTTAAATAACTGATTCGATTCATAAAAAGATGCAGACTTATGTAATTTAAAGGAGTAGTTTTATTTATAAGAGGTCACATAATTATAATTTAATGTAAAATGATTTCAATACCCTTAATTTGGGCACTAAGAGATTAAATTGCCTTACCTCCTAATACTTTGGAGTTGTTCCACTGGATCACTGTGTTCTTTAGTTTCTTATACCGTCATGTTACTCAATGAATGGCAGCCTTAAAACCTACACATTTTAATTTTACTTGAATGTTCTAGGAGAAATCTGCATAACAAGTTTGAATGCTGCAAAATTACAAATGCTTACTGCAAATACATACCTGTATTTATCATATTTCATAGTTTATCCTAGATATAGTTTCTGATCTCCAAGGTTTTGAAGCCTACTGCCATAGCCAAAAGCAAGTGGTCGTTCGGAACAAGAGCTTCACCTTCACTTGCAGTGTTAGCTAATATCATGCCCAATCCCCATAAAGATTTCACTACAACACCTTTCTCCCAGTTTGTGCAGCGTCTCATCCCAATAGAAATTACCAGGAAGACCGAACTCATTGTCGCCTTCATTTTTTAAAATGTTTTGTCAACCTCAAACTTACAAAGGCTTGCACTAAACAATTAGCTTTCTCAAGTTTTTCAACGACAAATATAGCGTTAAATAAATTTCATTTTCACTTCCACGTTCTCTAGATTTGCTGGGGGGAAATATATTCCAAAGATTTAGTATTTAACAATCAAGATAGTGTACCTCGTTTGTCCTGGATAGAGTTGAAATGCGGGATAATCAAGGATTTTATCGGCTTTCATGTCGTCTCTATTACTTGTTTTCCGGGATATTGAAGAGTACTTGTACAGTTTGGACTCAGAGAGTTCCAAATAATTCGGATACAGCACCAGAACCCTCATCGTAAGCTAATTCACCAAGATTTTGAGCCTTTTCTGTTAAAGAGAGACCTAAAGTTGACCATGAGAATGTTGGTTTGGTCAGCCACGTGGTTTACAAACAGAGAATTAAAAAAGTGCAAAAGTTATGGACGATTTGGCATACACGTTATTTACAGAAAAACAATCCTGCATTACCGTAAAGTGTTCGTATCTGCATTTTCAATTTAAGAAATTAGACCGGCAGGTATCTCCTGTGAAAATGAACCAAAAGGCAAATGTGTGTTTACAGGAACAACGATGTATGGTAACATCCTCCAAAACTCCAATGGATATCATAATATTTAGCTTGGAAAATCTTGCATTCCGGAAATGCCACTTAATTTTGTCATTACTTACATCATCAATTCTGTGCCTGCACCCTAGTGGTGATCCAAGAGGACACATTGCTCACATTCCCAGCATTTGAACCCGAATTCCTGGCCGAGAATGAATCGAGGATCTCTCTCAGTCTTTGGACGGATCTTCATATTTCATAGTGTTCACTCTTGGGTATTGAATTTGAAAAGACACTGAAGTCCCGTCTCCACGACGCTGCAGACAGTATGAAATAAAGAAAATTGAGGGCAAAATCATTTCGTATCTTCTCCATCTCACATTTATTGTGCAAAGAAAATGTTTAGATGTGCATAAAGTATAATAAAATATACTACACAAATAAACAAGAACTCCAAATAGTTACTGCAGTCTAGAATACAGGTATAAGACTAACACGGCTGATTTTCACTGACAAGTGACAAGCAAGAGTTGAAGTCGATGCCATATGTCACGACTCACAATAAATAAAACAACTAATTTTTTGACTTCATTTAAAATTAAAAACGGCCAATTTTTTACTTTGAACGTCATATTGACGGGGTGTAAAAGAATTTGCCCATCCTTTGCCACGTTCTAAAATAAATTTTGACTGTTTTTTACGGCTAAAAACTTGAAAAACGTCTAAACGGGCGTCAAATTTAACCCCCAGTAGTATTTCACTTAATGAAATGGTAAATTGATTATTGGAATTTGGACCAATAAAATCTTATCGAATATTCTAGAAGTCAAGAATATTGATTATAACATAGTCAATGTTGAGCAGTTCTTATTAATGTGAAGCGAGCTTACTGAAACACGAGAAGGAAAACAACTTATTCATTAAATAAAATCCAACAAGAAGATGGGAAAAGAAATGAATAAACATAGAATGTTGACTAAAGTAAAATTTATTATGGAAGTGCAAAAGCCAATGCTACTTAGTTGAGTTGAGAGTAATCGCATTGAAGAAGACAAACTTGTGAAATTGAAAAATTTTACGTTCACACATATGGGGAATTGGGATGGATACTACTTGTGTGGGAGACACATTGATTAATGTAAACACAAAGCATCTATGTGTTTCTTACTTTCTAATTTGAAAATATGTATTAGAGATCGTAAACGAATGGTGCAATGGAGATGTTGAAAGGAATGTGCTGAAGAAATTAAATTTGAGAGAGTGGAACAACATTGAAAGAAGAGGGATGATGAATAAGGGTTGTGAAGAATGAGAAGGCGAGGGTCAAGAAAAGTGTTGGGGGATCCTATAGGAAACTCTTCTTTCTTATGATTATGCATGTGTGAATCACATGCCAACTTTCTCAACCATTTGAAGGAGCATAGTTCGTTAAGCCTTTGGAGATAACTTATATTAAAGCAAGGTGTGGTTGATCAAGACTCATCAATGTAGATAGTTGATATTTACAATGTCAAACCTTATGATTTGTTGGTAGTTAGAACACACATCAATTTAAGAGGGATTCACTTGCACATGTGTTAGGACCGTGCACCATTACAAAATTAAATATTAATAATTAATACAAACAATTGTCCTATTTAATGTAATGTTTGTTGAGTATTAAATTTGTCTTATTTATCACTAACCTAGAATCTTACATTTTTAATGGATTTGTAACCTTTCGGGATTAATGCAATTACAAGTTATTATGTGTTTTAATAACATAGGCATTGAACTAATACAACGCAAAAATTACGTAAACATAATGAAAAAAGAAAATGCCTCAAAATAGGAAAAAACCATGGTATATTAATAATACATTTATAAAACAATAATTTCCCACTTCCTAATAAATTTTGTTGACTCAATTCTACTCGATCTCAACAAAGTAAATTCATTAAAAGATCACCAAGTCTGATCCTCCAAAAACTATCCACTTACCCCAAGGTATCCACATATTAGCATGCAAGGTATCCATATGGAGGTATATCCACTTACCCCACCACTATCATGCCCTAAATTGATGGAATCAAGATTAATAACGATAACCATAATATTTCATATGCATGCCATGCAAGTTTCCCAAAGATGCGAGAACAAATCATAGTGATCAACTCAAAGTGGAGTGGCAAGGCATATAAACAACGAATATAATAGAGAGAATTAATAGCAAAAGCAGTTTGAGTGAAGAGATGAATCTAGACTGCGGTGGAAATATCAACACGATAGAAAGTTTGAAGTGAGATGAATGGTGATAGATTTACAAACTTGCGAGAGGGAATCCAAGTGAGTTTTAGTCCGATCCAAATGAAGACGTGTTGTCAAAACCCATCCTCCAAAATGAACCCAAACTACTTTGTGTGAAAAGGATCAAACCCAAACGATGGCTATGTGTCACACCTCGCATTTGTATTTGGTTATGTTGCTGAAACTAATTGTGAATTATTAAATAACTATGAATGTTATTTGATCGGTGCCGATATAATGTTAGTTATACGAGATATATTTGTATAACTAACATTATATCGACAACGATCAACTATCTATATATATATATATATATATATATATATATATATATATATATATATATATATATATATATATATATATATATATATATAAAACTACAACATATACATACTTGCGTGTAAATGTATACTAGACACTATATATTGTACTCACCATATAACATTTGTTGGCCTTGTTTGATGATCGTAATTTGATTGCCTTGTTGTATCTAGTTTGGGTGGTTAGACACCACTATTGTTTACTCGTAATTAATGATTTCGTTGTTCGTTAATGAATCTGGATTGTTTTCATTACTTTGCATTATTTTAAAGGGTTGAAATTAACTCTTCTTTGTATTACTTTGTAGCAACGACTAATTGTTGCATGGATGTTGACTTGAGTTGGATAATAATAGTTGGAAAACTAGGGAATTACTTGATGATTTGTAAAATCGTGATTATGTTCCGTCCTCCTTGTAATCAATTTCAAGTTTGGTTAATGAGTTAGTTAATTTTTATTAAATATGAATGAGTATTATGTGGGAGTGGCTTGGTTGATAATAAACCTAGAGGATGTTTATTAAGTATTGAATAATATTGTTCGACATATTAGACTTGTTGTAGGAATAATAAATTGCATTGAAGGCTACTTAAACGATATATACTAGTGGAAACTTGGATTGTTTGAGTGTTAAAATCCTTTGAAAATATTAATCATTTGTGTAATATCATGTATACTTAAATGTTTAAGAAGTTTTAAGTTGTCGAGTTGGATAACCTTAACAAAATCTTTTATTTCCTTATTAAAAATTAAGAATATGAGTTAGATAACGCATGCTAGTTTGTAGAACTAACCATGTATATATTTCTCTCTCCTACAACATACAAGATGAAGTAACCTCGTGAAGTGATTGATTGGATTGATGATGCATGATTTCGTCATGCAATATTATTATGTATCCAAATTGGATTATTGTACTTGTTTGCATACATGAAAGTATTAACTCCATGCAAGTTTAATAAAGTAAATTGGCCTAATGTACTATTCTAATTAATTGTTGTTATTGTTTTAGAAAAACATAGAAATCATCTTTATTGTTTATTAAATAAATACTATGTTATTGTGACATCATATCTATGAAATATGAAAGTGTAAAATGTTGTTTTAAAATAGTGTATGAATGAAAATGAAATAACTTATTTTCTGATATCCCATTTGTTTTTATGATTTTAGTATGAATGAATAATTATGTTAATAACAACCATAGAATGACGATGAAATAAATATTATGCAACAATGAAAGATATTGTTGTACTTGCAAAATAAATACCACTATTATGATTAAATGACGACATATGAGTATATGTACTATTTTCAATAGTCGATGAATGGAATAACTTGATGTGTGACGTGATTAAATAAACATTTGTAGATTGACATATATGTTATGATAGTACAATAAAGAGGTACTTGTAAAGATGGTAACTCGATGAGTTACTCTACACCTCTATTGAGAAATAGATAATGTAATACGATACAAAATAGCTTATTGTTAAGATGTTTTATTTACTTACCTAGAATGAATAATTAAATGGTTATTAAATTGTAGATATTAGGAATCAACGTTCTTGTCGACATGGTCATATCGGTGCCAGCTTAGGATGGCTACGAGAAGATAAAGAATATGTAATGACATAAGTCATTATGTAATCATTACCTTTCCCATAGGGATCCTAAGATGGGACCGATAGTATCCTCTCGATTGGAATAATGAGTCATGATCCCTGCAACTTCAAAACTGAAACTTAATTTCTTAAACAATGAAATAAGATCCATATAACTATGAAGAGATGGTTGTGCGGTGACAGATACAAGTTTCGGTGACATGTGTACGATCTCAAAACTAAGTTTACAAAACAACTCCTGAAAACTTGGGCCACTTAGTGTAACTAGCTGATCACACTGTCTGTTCACCATTTTCCTATTTTTATGTGTCAAAACCAGATGGATTACAAATATATATTTTCCAAATTGAAACATAGGGAATGTAAATAGTTCTCATAACCAGTTAAATTTTTTTAACCAATTGTATACCAGTTATACACACTTGGTTAGAGTGAATTAAGGGGATCGGGTAGATCTAATTGACCCTTATAGTGGCATATTGTTATCATTTATTATCATATGGATTATACACATTATATTATGATGGATTTTAATTGCTTTGTAAGATAAAATTTATTAAAGACATAATTTGTATTTAAGGGGTTTTTAAAAAAAAATCCCTTAATTTTAATGAAGTATAACATGGGTGTTACATTTTGGTAATAGAGTTGAAGGTTATCATCTCTTGGACACAATGTGTTCATACATGAAAAACATTTTATTCTTTTCTAACGAGAACAAAATGGTTAGACCAAGAGTTAACAATGTGGTTGAAGCTACAACAACCCAAAAATTAGATGAGATTATAGTTGTTCTTCAAGATACCCGAAACCAAATAGTTGTCTTGGAACAACAAGTGATGGGTGAGGAAGAAGAAGAAAGTGATGTAAAACAACCTATTTAGCCTAATGCTAGAAACCTTAATGTTGGGAATCTCAAAGCAAGATATCCAAATTCTAGAAATCCCAATGTTGGGAATCAACCTAGATACAAAAGAGCTCATTTGGCAGTTAAGATGTCAAAGGACATCAAATGAATCAGTTTACCCAAGTTTGATGGAACAACCTTGGGAGATGGAGCTGAGAATTGGTTGAGTGAAATGGAAAAATATTTTGAAATAAGAGACATGTCTGAAGAAACTAATGAAATTTGGGGTGATTTTTAGCTCTCCAATGAGGCATCCTCTTGGTGGGATAACTGAAAGTAAGATTTGGGAGTTGACCCTACCAACATCACTTGGGAACAATTTAAACTTTACTACGCCAATATTGTTTACCCCAACCGTACTACTACGATCATATAGACACAAAATCATGCACTTTAGATAGTATTTAGTCCTGGTCTCATACTACTATTTAGAGGTTTTTGAGTGAAGAAATTACTAATTAACCCCTATCTCTTGGCCATTTTATTTGATTTCTATCGTCATTCCCGACTCGCACTTTGCACACATGCCCAGGTCAATTTCATTCATCTTCCATCATTTTAGCCTTGGTAGGGTGTCCAAACTAGTACGAGGCACCCATGGGAACCCTGATCCTTTTCACTCTTTCCTGCCACTTTTTGGGATCTTTTTAGCCGTTTGAGATCTTTATCTTTTTGGTGGTTGACAATTTTGGGGTTAATTATGAAATTAGATCAAGAGAACCTTATAAATATAAAGTTATGAGACCATAATGAGGGACCAAACACTATTCACTACTATCATCCACCTAGAGTTGCATCCATCTATTACATTGGGAGATCATTTGCATCCACATAGATCCGTCACAAGGCACAAGGCTAGGGTATCTGCATCACCCAAGCATAGGGGAGGATTCTATTTTATTCCATCCACCATTCTATTACATTTTCTACACATAGTTATCTCGCTACATCACAAAGTGCGTGACTGACACAAGAGCAACCTAGGGCATGTTCACACACACACACACACATAAAACTACATTTGGGTTTGGAATGTAGTGCAACACTCAATTAATAAGCCCACCATTATGGTAGCTGAGGTCAATCCGACCCTTTCATATGCATTTTTATTTTCTACGAATTGATGTTTTTTAGGGTTTTACAGGTCTTCCTTTCATCTTGTATTAATAGCGACACACAAGCGTGGTACAACGAGTTTGATGTGACACACATCGAGGGTTTCAGATCACCTTTTGAACTTGTGAAGATCAATTCTGGGGATTTTGCACAGACTTGTGAACCCATTCTGAGACCAGAATGCCCACAGACACCCCAGTCCCTCTACATGTGCTCCAGTCCAAATAAATATCCCAGATCCATGCTTTTAAGAGCTTCGCATAGCCATTCTTGCTTCCAATTTATTTAGTCACCTCTGCTATATAGTCCCACAAGCTCATCAAATCACCTGAGTTTTTCCCTCTTCTCCCTTACACATTAGGGTTAGTATTTCTTTTACATAAATGCTTGAGTCATTTACGTACTACTTTACAACATTTACATGTCCTCATAAATCAGATTAACTATAGGATATTTCCACATTTTTGTTAATCGGATCGAATATGTCTAAATTTCAATACACTCGGGGTAAAATGAGTGTACTGGATATTGGGAAAAAATAACTAAATTGCTGAAGTAAGTACCATAATATCAAAAGGATGAGAAATTTAAGATACATAAATTATTATGGGGTTGAACTCCATCATTGGAGACAGAGTAGATGTGCATGGTCCTTCTACCATGGAAGTGGTTCTTGAGAAATCTATTAGGTAATAATTTTTTTGTAAGCAATCTCTACTCATGGAGATGAAAAGTCAAAGAAGAGCTTTAATTCACCTTCGTCATTTCCACCAATAAATACATTATGGTAGAAAGTAGGTAAAAAAACAACAAATGGTAAAAATAATTCAATAGCTAAACCTACTTTGCTAATATAAAGAGAAATGGGTAGAATAACGATGTAGTAAAAGACAATAAATTTAGACTTTTTGCTGGATGTTTCATTTGTGGTAGTGACCACTACTCAACAATTGTCCCCGGAGGAATCATGGGAACAATCAACAATAGAAAATACATGTTGCGGTGGCTAACCACCGGGATGAAAAACAAGCTACTCCCATTGATGTGCCAAGTTTGGGTGAAATAAATTGTTACCAAGACAAATTAGTTTATTTTCACCAATGCTCGGGACTAGGTCCACAGGTGCTTGAATGAGGCAGCTCCATTATTGTATGCAAATAAATTTAACCCCATGGTTGGTCAATATGCTAGGGATCTAACATGCACACTCCACTTGCACCTATAGAAAATTCTTGCAATCTTTTGCAAGGGATTAATTTGGAAGGAAGGTGAAAGTTTGGGAGTGAGAATTTAGAGAGGGGATTAATATTGCAAGTAGGCTAAATCAAATTATTAAAAGGATTAACCGGATATATATCAACACACAATTGAAAAAAAAACACATTCGCTAATTATATCAAGAAAAATAAATTGTGAGCACAAAATATCATTTATTTATTCATCCATAAAAGTTGAAACTCCTTTCTTGATTGACATGTTTACAAAGTTGTGCAATGAGAGAGAGAGGAAACATATAGAAAGGGAAATATAATAAAATGTTATCTTTTCTTATTCTTGGTAGCTATCTACTCATGAAATCACAAAATTTATAACCCCTTGAAGTGAGGAAGTCACTACAATATATAGTTTTCAAAAGAGACTCTTCACCTACCCCAACATGTCTTTTCACTTGTATTTTACAAATTGTGACTCTTCGCATTCCTAGGAAAGAAATTAAGTCCCCTTTTTATTAATTGATAAAACTTGTTACAATTATCAATTATAGTCACATTAATGAATAAGATGAAGGTGAATAAAATGAAAATGAAAAGTATAACCCCCTAATGAAGAAATAGAAAGTGAAAGAATAGAGGAAAGGGGTGGGGGAGAGAGAAAGGAAAAAAATCTACTTAGATGAAGATAATTCCGCATCTGGTGACGGAGATTCCTTTGATGATGGAATCTTGGAAAGTTCCTATGGAGAGATTTTGATCCCTTATAATTCTATATTGTATCATTCTGTTATAGGTGTAACTTAATCATCGTGAGGGATGTGCATGAAGCTTAAGGAATCGAACCAATTTTCGGAGAGACCGTGTATGTTATTGCATTCCATGAACTAAGACTAATGATCCCTTGTAGTTTTTTACTTGATGACCCTTATCTCATCTAAGGGCACTAGTGTGTCTTCGTTGAATGAAAATGGATCTCCAACCTCCTTCTTGACAAGATATTCAAATGGCTTCAACAAGTCATCTGCCGAAGTGTTCTCACCTAATATTGGAATTCTGATTTTTATATATAGATATCGACATCCTCTTGCATCTTTGAATTGTGTTCCTCATACAAATATAATTCACCAAGAGCATGGTTTATCATTATGTGACGAGAAACCTGAGTTTTAGCCCAGAATTGAGATAAGTCATCTGATGTTTAATTGAATACTCCCTTACCCACCAAGTAGGGAAGAGTTGAATTTTCCCATCTCAATGACCAGTGGAAACACTTGGTCCCAATGTTCCTTTTCTTTTTCAATCTCTTCTCTAGTCATGCTTACTTTCACATTCATTACACTCATGTACTTGAACAATGATAGGATCTTAGGAAGCAACATTTTACCCTTTTCTAGAATCTTGTTCACCCATTTATCATTTTCTACCTGCATGGTGAAACCTTATGCCTTTACGATAGAATCGGGTTGAATCTACATTGGTAGTAACTTCCTTGGCTGGGAGAGATGAAACAAAATTCAAATCCGTGAATGTTTTCACATATGAGGTAAGGGTCCTTATATGGTCTTCCAATTGATCAATTATTTCCTTATACTCTTGATTTCTCACGAGAAGGTGAGTGGAAGACTCCTTAAACAGATGAGCATCTCCCTCATGTGTTTTAAGTTTAAGAGGAATAATGCTGATATCATTATCAGATGGGGCCATATCACCGATAGGATTGTTGAATTTACGATGAGCTACCTCCACATATTGGTTTCCTGAAGTGCTGTTGAAAAAGTGGGAGGAAATTTGAGCTTTCTTTCCTTTATTTGCTTTCACCATTGTAGATATAGCCTGAAAATTTGGGATTACTACATGTTGGAGATGATTTAATTTAATTTTAGAGTAACTAATAATGTAAAAATCTGATAAATATAGTAAAATACAAAATGCTAAATACTCAAGCAATGCAAGATTGTAATCAAATAGGAGAGATAAGTAACTTAGTTGATTTTTGTGCAATCTATAGATACTCAGGGAATGTGTGTATACTAGATCCGGGAAGGGAATGATGAAACATGAAGCTCACTAAGATATCTAGAACTATGCACCGATCGGACAAGGTCACCCATAGGAGGACAAAGGTTCCTAGATGATGGTGTCCAACTGCGGGTGTTGGTGATTGTGCGAATGCTCGGGATTTGATTATTTTATAGGTCCAAGATTGTCACTTTAATATTTTATTTATCACGTTATCGTCACTTTTAGGTTTTTTGATCACACTGTTACTTGTAAAACAAACCCTAGCTACCTATACAATCTCACAAACACATCAAATCTGAATGAAATATGAAAAATGTGAAGTCGAATGACCTCACCACACACCCTCAAGAGTAAAATTAATATCTTTGAGTGCTTACACTACATTCTAGAATCCATGTAGTTTTGTGTGCTTATGTGTGAAATAATGTCCTTAGGTTTCCCTCGTGCCAATGATGCCAAGATAGTAGGCTATAACTAGATTAGATGCAAATGTGTGGTATGGAATTCAACACTTCCCCTTTCTATGTAGTGTATGCAACCCAAAAATGTAGTCCCTTTGATGGTAGTGATAGTATGTAGATGTGATTGTCCCTTAGAATTTCCATCCATAATAATAGTGTGTATGTTTGTGTGTGTGTGTGTGTGTGTGTGTGTGTGTGTGTGTGTGTGTGTGTGTGTGTGTGTGTGTGTGTGTGTGTGTGTGTGTGTGTGTGTGTGTGTGTGTGTGTGTGTGTGTGTGTGTGTGTGTGTTTGTGTGTGTGTATATCTTGTTTGAATTTCAACACTAGTGACACAAAAGGCCAACTATGAGCTCGGGATAAAGATAAAAAGGAGAAAAGGCCGACCACAAATGTCAAAAAGTGTAAAAAGAACAAAGAGGACAAAGCGCCAAGAATGGACATAAGCGCATGGGTACTAGTGTCTAGAGTGGGTTTTGGTGTTTTAAGATAAATAATGACAGATGTGAAGTGAAAGACAAACATGGATCCATATGACCTAACTAGAAGAAAATACGAAAATAAAAATGTGGAAGAGAACTACCTGTAAAAGAAATCAAAGACATAGATGAATAAGAGATGGTGTCACTAGTGAATACTTTTCTTACTTAAGATCCATGCATATAAACAACATACGAGATGACATAGTAAGATAGTAATATGTGCATGATTTTGTGTCTAAATTTCCCCCTTATACTATTTCAATGAAATTCAAGTAGTGTAAAGTAAGCAAGGAACATACCTGTATAGAGTTTGGGGAAGCCATGTTGTGAAGTACATGTAGAATGAATAAAATTTTAGTGTGGAGAACCATGGATTAGGTCTTTGACCCATGTGGCGTAAGTGGAGATAACAAACCATCATAAGGAGAACTTGGAGAAATAGTTTAAATGATTTGGAGACTTTTGGAGATTTTGAATTTTTGTCTAGGGCGATAGAAGAGGTAGGGAGTAATCGATTCCCAACTTTATTTTATTTTAAAATAGCAGGATTTGGGTGTCCTTCCGCCTGTGGGAAGAGTGTTGGGGAGAGATGTTTATTTTACTCTCCATCCATGACTTCATCCCCAAAAGGTCCAACCACTGCAGATGGATAGAGACCAAATTTAGTTCCAATTTAGCTCCCGATTAGTTACGATTTAAAAATGTTTGTTCCAACCAAGAACCCATATAGGAGTAGATTAGTAAAGGAAATGACGTCTCATTTCCACTAATCCTCTGAACGGGTGTTCCGATTTGGAGAGTTTTTATGGCTTCCAAGATAGGTCATCTAGAAGTGATAATAATGTAATGCAACTCCCAAGTTAGGTCATCTAGGAGATATAGTAAATGTGCTTATTGTATTGATTGATTGATTTGATTTGAGTGATAGAAGATTGTTTGAAATAATATGTACTTAGGAGATTACTCATGGAGAGGTTTTTGCTTTCCCTAGATTAGATCATTTGGGGGAATAAATTCAAAATAGTAGAAAGTATTAATTGTCGTATAAAATGATTATACGTTTTCTTGAATAATATTTAGAAAATTGTGATAGTAATATGTTAGGAGTGTTGATTGATTATATTGTATCCTGAGAGGGATTATAAAATTATCCCAATCGTATACACCCCTTTCAAAGGAAAGGTGGAGGGCGAGAGCAATGAGCACTGAGTCGAAAGTAAAATGTATAAGATGTTGTAATAGTAAATGAGAAATAATATGCGATAATATTGTCAAAATTTAGTATTCATACCCTTGATCGCCCATGTGCGCATATTTATTTAATTCAAATTATCCCATCCATATTAATCTTTATTCCTAATTAATTAATTAATACCCATTATCTTTCCCTAACCAACCTTCTATTTAGGATGCTTTTATCCTAAATCCATCCCCTTTCTTTTCTAAGCTTTTCTCCCATCTATTTTTATGCCCTAACTACCCATAATTTATCCCCAAAAAATCTAATCCCACCTACATGCTTTAAAGCATTCACCAACTCTTAAAAAGCAAAATCATGCCAAAATCACAAAATCTAGTCCCATTGGGAAACTTTCCCCATAATCGGTGGTGACCCAACCTAGTCATCGTCATCGACCCTATAAAGCTAGTCTTTTCTTTCAAAAATCATCAGATGCATGCAAACATCCAAACTCTCTTGTGACCTGTGAACTTTCTCTCTCACCTAAACATTCTTACAACAATCACATATCTCTCGAACATCGTTTCAGTGTTACATCACTCACGATCATCTTTCATGAGACTTATCGGTATCTCTGTGTCATTTATTGATATTTTTATCAAATTATCTTTGTATTTCTTGTGTCTAATCTTTTACAGGTTCAGATCAGCTTCAACAACACTCACAACTTCTCCAAACCTTCTCTTCTAGCCTATTTGCTTACAGGTTTCCTTTCTCATCCACTCATCCTTGGCCTTATCTAATTCTCTAAATATCGTCATCACCCCAACCCATTGTCATCGAGGTCATCTTTCAAACCCTATCATCCAATTTGTTAATCCAAACTTCTCTTTCCATTATTGTTTTCTACTTTTCTAGAGCTCCTCCTCTCTGGTTCTCTTCTACATGTGATATACAAGCCTCTGTATTATCATCCTTTTTGCATTCAAACTCTTGCAGTCATATTATTCAACTTTACATCCAAATCCACCCACCCTGTAGTCACCATCCATTGACTGACCTACTGTGTATAGTTTGGGTCACCATCGACCTAGACCAGGTAACCTTTATTTTACAATTATTTCAATCAAATCAGCTTTTAAATCAATCCTTAGTCATTTTCTAGATTCATAATATTTTTTTTTTATGCTTCATTATCTTCTTATATTACATTCTTTACTTCACTTTTTCCAAATGAAACGGGGGTTGACATCCATGAAAGGAAGCTAATCACTTCTTGGAACCACATTGTTGGGAAACCCCCACATATATCTATCTAATCCATCTTCATTTCAGTTTTGCAGGTCTATCAAGTTGTAGTGAGAATCAACCATTTTGTTTGTCGTATCCATCATATCACATCCGAGGTAACATAAACCCTCCAAAATTTCTTAGTTTTAGTTTATTTTATTGTTAGTTCATTCATTGATCGGTGAGGAAGCTTCTTGTCTAACATTTTTGGCATGCACTGGTGGGACCACCCTTTTGGTGGTCTCTTTCATTTTTTCTATATTTTTCTTTTTTGTCTTCCACTAACATTGTAGTGTGAGGCTCCACTTTATTTTTCTCATGTTGGGTTTCATGCTTGGATCACTCATCACTCAAGAGTAGATAAATAGGAAAAGCGTTATCCAGGTATTCTCACTTTTTCCCTATTTTCTCCTTTTTGCATCGTAATTTTCCATTCTTGTCTGTGTCCTCATCAAATATCACACTTCATTTTGGTTTAAAAAGAACATTTTTTTGCATCCTGCTTTCTCATATAGTTTAAGTAGGGTTTAACTTACTACATATCACATCTTATCACACACAACCTAAAACTCACAAATCAAATCACACATCAAAACACTTCCTTTCCCGGTAGACTAATTGGGATTTGATCACCCAACAGAAGCCACCTCAGACATTCCCTAGCCATAACTTACCCAAAACCAAACACATAAATTTCCTTCTTCCTAGGTCCTTCATTATCCATCCCCTTTTTCTTTTTCACATTCTTAATCAAAACATAAAAAGAATTGTTTTCTTGACTTGTCTATTTAAAATGGAATCAAAATTTTCCTCAAACAGTTCTCAACAATCCACCATGACCCCATCCAAACCCTTGGTTTCTTCTAGACCTTCTTCCAACCCCATCTATGACTACCTTCATCATAGACCCTCTACTTCTCTGAATCACGTCGACCAGTAGATTCCACTCCATCCCCATCCATCTTCTATCATCTCTACTTCATCTAGCATGACCATGCCTATCCAGCCTATTGACATTCCTCTCTCTCCTGTATCATATCTTCCCATCCATCCAATCCCCATCATCTTATCATGATCTTACTTCTCCCATCATGTATCTCCTCAACCAATCCAATCTTCACCACTTGATATCTTCAAGAAAATCCTTTCCTAATCCACCACCAAAAATTTTCTTCATCCTCTACACCATATCAATTCAATCCCTTTTCAATCAACACCATACACTAGACATCTTCCCCACATCTATTTTACCTCCTTCATCATCTACCCCTATCTTAGATATTATGCCTACCACCCCTTCAAGGGCTATCCTCACATCCACTATACCCATGATCACCCTACCTACCTCCTTAACTTCCACCACCTCTTTCATCTACATCTAGTCCTACTCTTACCACATCCACATCATCCTTGACTGCACCCGACCTCTCTATCCACACCTATCATGCCTAAACCATTGACCACATCTCTTCTAGAACACCCATCACTACCCTTATATCTACTACATCCAAAATCCACCCATGTATACCTTGACATCCTTATCACATATTTCCTTTCCCATGCCTACATCATCCATTTCATCCCAATATTCTACATCTATCATCCCCACATCTACATCCCCCATCACATCTTCTCAATCCACATCCACATCCACAATGCCTCTTGAGACAAACAAAAAAGGAATTCATACTTCTCCCACACAACCCCTCATTTCTACACCACCCATATCCACCACCTATATCATCATCCTCTCACATAGACCTCATCAATCAATCATCCAAACACCCCTTTCTATTTCTATATCCACACCTACTCCCATTATTGATTCCACACCCACATCTACCCCATCTACTTCATTAGACTCTATTCCCCCATCCACATCAATTCCACCTTTCCTATCATACCATCCTTAATCCATACCAGTTCCTCTTTTTGTGCTCTTTCTCTACACCTACCACATCGACCATCATGACCACATCTCCATTATCTCCCTCTTCTTCCACACCACCTTCATCATTTGAAAATATTGGAGAGCACTTCAACTTGCAGCAACTATAGGTGACCCTCCTATCTCATCCACACAAACTAGACATTCCCACATCAAGCCAATCCCCATTTCTTTTGAAAAAATCATGCAAAAATTACTTCCCCCATCAACCACAACACCCACCTTCAGATCCACTGGTTGAAATCATTTTCATCCCTGCCAAGGGAACTCCTCAAAAATCCAAATCCAAAAACCTTGGCACCCTTCCACAATGATCTCTTGTGCATCCCCATAGAAAGATCGACATTCCTCCAACCAAGACCAAATCTACATCATCCATTCTGGGGCCACATCCCTCTCTATCTTAGGACCACCTCCTCCATCATGATCAATCAACCAATCTAAATCCAAACCATCTAATTCCCTCTTAGGACCAACTCCTTCATCAAAAACACCTCCACCTACCAATCAATCCAAGCCTAAATCATCCACCACTACATCTTCTTCTAGACCACCTAGACCTTGAGTAATCCACCTTCATCCTCTACATCTACACCATCTCACAAGACCTCTCCTTTGGTGCATACATCAAATCATATGTGGAGGTCCTCCAACATCTACTTCAAACTTCTACCATCACACTCCCACCTATCAGGGCCTTTGACCCAAACCATCCAAAGCCCTCATGGTTTGATCCCCACTTGCATTTATGCCTATCATCATACTCTAGGTCATGACACTGAGCATTGTAAGGCCCTTTAGACTATCATCCATGCAATCTTATTGAGTGAGAGGACCTCCTTGAAGTCTCCTTCTCCATCTACTACTTCATCCATGACCCATCTGACTCCTTTTACCACATCTCCATCCATTCAGCCTCCCGATCTCTTCACCTACCCACATCATCTTCTATTATCCCTCCTCCACACATCATTCCTCTAATGAGGGTCCTCCTTTATTCATTGATTATTTTTCCTTGCTACACCATCCCCCTTGACATCCATTTCATATCTTCTTGACATCCACTATCTTATCCATATCCCTTTCATTGGGGGAGCATCCCCCTTTTTCTCATTAATCCTTCCATGTGTTCTCCTAATCCATGCATCTTATCCCCATGGATCTTTTGACACTAGGGGACTTATTTCTAGGATCAGTCCACTTCTAGATTTTTTCCTCTCCATACTTGACATCATCTCATCTCATCCATCCTATCTTCATCTGATCTTATCCATCTTATCTATCTATCATCTTCTCCTCTTATGACCACCTACATCACCATATTTTTGCTTCCCTTAGAAGCACCATGGATTTACCTAAAGACCACCATTGTGGCCATATTCATGCCTATCCTAAAGGCACCATCTCCTTACTCTAAGTCCACTTTTTTGGCCATTATTCTCACTCCTCATTTCGAGGTGTTGTGCATATTTTATAATCTTTATCCAATTCATCTCATTAAATCCTATCTAAACTTATCTTCTTCATACTTTCCCTCTCTTGGGGGACCATTTAATCTCATCCTAAGTCCACTTTTGTGGCCATATTTATGCTCCCCTTGGGGTGCATCATACCTTCATTTTAAGTAACCATATCTTTGTCTCATTAGGGACATATTTTCCTTTCTTCAAGTTTAATATTTTTCATCTTCATATTATCTCATCTACAAATCTAATCATCCTATCCTAATGTGACTTAACATCGGTGACCTCATCATCATAAATGTCACTACTCTAGAAAGGATCCAACGTGGAAATTTTTCCCCTAACTAGATTGGGCCATATTATCACACATAAGTATGGGTCGGAGCCTATCATTTGGCCTCCCTTGATGGTAAACCAAAGTGGAACCTCTTAACATGCATTGCACTTGCAACCATTCTACTATTAGCATGTCTACCAATTTCTTAGTCATATCTTTAGATCATTCCTCCATCTTATCCTTTCCATCTCTCATCGTGATGATTTGGAATTATGTGGTCTTCCATCACTTCCTAGATGTGACCTTAAATATGGGCACCATGACTCTACCCATATACATATTCCTTATGGATAGGTTCTCCCCTTTTGGTGAGAACTCCATGATCATTACATCCATCACCCTCTTATTCACCTATTGGAACCATGCAAAGGGTCCAAGGGTGTCTCTTGTACATTCATTATCCCCTCCTAAGTGGTCTACCTAGCTAGTCCCAACTCTCTCCCCATGTAAAAAAATCAAAAATCATGGATGCTCTTGTCAAAATCAAAGTTATCAAAAATAGACTGATCCTCAAGGACAATTGTTCATGCAAAAAAAAAAAAAAAAAAATGCAAAATCAAAAAAAAATCAAAAAAAAATCAAAATCAAAAAAAAATAAAAAAAATAGACGATCCCTCAAGGATGGCTATCATATATTATTCTTTTGTCCATCTATATTATGTATAAAGTAGACCATACCCTCAAGGATGGCTACTCTTTTTATGGAATTAAAGGCTTCCATTTGATCAACCTTCCATTTTATTAGCATCCTAAGAAAGCTTCCCACATTGATCAACTTTCTTCTAGCACTTCCCGCATTGATCAATTTTCTCTTTCCCCTTCCCAGAGCTTGGGGCATAGTTTTAGGGAACACCACTTTTGGAGAACCTCTTCCCTTATACAAGTACATCTCAAATCCCTTTTCATGTCAAATTTGGTTTATGAGTTCATTTCATCCATTATTCCTCCTTATGATCTTTGTATGACTAACTATCATTTGGTTATATGCTAACATTTGTTTTGGTCACATGTGCCTTGTGTTACCTGGATCCCCTTTTTTTTTTTACCTCCAATGCAGTTGGAGGCATATTTTCCTCATACATGTTCCTTGATATAACATAGTGTTTTTTTCACACCTATAGGTCACCACCATTGTGTTGCATTCTATCCTAATCCTATCACATTTATCTTTTACAGACATATCTTTCTTTATCTCAATCACCTATATGTTATCTATCTATCTTACAACACATTTACTCTTACTTATATCCATCATTAATCACATCCATTCTCAATTTTTTTTCATCACATCTTATCCATATACATTCTAATCATCATGATCAAATTCAAACACAAAACATATAGTCCTAATCCTCATTAACACATCACACATTTATATCATTGTTCTATCCATACACATACACATCCAAAATAACCATCTAATCATACATTTATTTCACCATCATCATCAAATATAAAAAAACATGTTTCTAAAAACATCATCATCACATCTAATCTAAAATCCATCATCACAACATATAATATAAAATCATCATCATAATCAAAATCATCATCATCATCATCATATGAATAATAATAATCATGAAAATAATACATAATAAATATATATATATATATATATATATATATATATATATATATATATAATGTGTATCAATACATCATCACTTCCCTCTAATGGGGCTCTCTCAAAGAAGAGATGTTATCAAAATATGTGAAGTGTATATCTGAGGCTCTCAAGTCCTCTCCTCTCCCAGGGGAAGGTATAACACACTTGATCTTGTGCATCTCTCCACCACCCTCATGGCCTCCCTCCACTCATTGTGGTTGTGCCACACTCACCATGCTCCTAGATGGCCCTACTCCTCCTACCATTGTCCTCTGTAGGTGCTCCTAGTAGTAGCACAATGTGTCTTTGAAAACTTCTCGAACAAGATCCCCTCATAATATCTAGCCTCTATGGCTAGTGCTCTGTCTACCTATCCATGGAAATCATGCTCAGGAGGTGCTACCTGTCCCAACCCCTATGGAGATTCCTGAGCACCACTCACCAAATCTATCACCAAAATGGTAGAAAAATCTCCAAAATGGGCCTTGTAGGCCTCCCTCTCATCACCGTAGTGGTCTCTCTCTGAATAACTTTCTCTCTCTCTGATGATGTGACACATCTCACTTGTATGTATAGAGTTGTCTCTCTCTCACCCTCATCTGATCCAACTCAACACATAAGTGTGCCACCTCTACAGACTCTCTGCTCCACCATCTCCATCTCTCCTCCAGAGCCACCTCTACATCAATCTCCATCTCCTCTACCTCCTCCTCTCCTCCCTCCTCAACCACCATAGCTTCCTATATATCAGCCACCTAGTCACCAAACTCCTCGACTCCTACATCATCATCATCATCCCATGGTGCATCCTCCTCCTCTCAATGGATCTGCCATGATAGGGCTTGAAACTCCTCTGTCTATCTCCTCCTCCCATATATAAAATAGGATCCCGAGGCACCATCTTGGATGACCCTAAAAATATCATCACACTCTGATCAAACTAAAATGACCTCGATCATCTCTGGTCATCTCCCCTATATCCACCTCATCCTCCTCATCCCTCATCAACTACTCTCTATGTCTACACCAGGCCATGTGAGGAAATCTCGATATGACCACCACCTAAATTCTGATCAACATCCAACTCACAAGTTGATCCACATACCAATCCACCCTCCTCTCACTCTTGTTTCAAAGGCCTGATCGAACCCTCCATCTCAAAAATCCCACCTCTAACTAAATGTGGTCTCATGTGACCCATGGAAGCCCTGGTGGCCAATCACTACTATATGCTCATATGCCCAACAGTGCAATAAGAAACCCATCATCAATCCTAACCTCCATCCTGCCCTGTACATGGAAAGCTCATGGTAAACTTGAGCCAACAAGGAGTAGTCCCGAAATGAAAACATAGTCTGGTGATCCAATAATGTCTACCACTACACCAGCTAATGCCCATGGAAATCAAGCCCCACCAGAGTCTAGAAAATCATAACATGACATGACCATCATCACCATGCAGATCAAATGGTTGCGTGGTACCCCAACCTCATATCTCAACTCATATGAAAAATCCCCTGAAGAAAATCTGATCTGGGGCACATCAGCTCCAAATAGCCATGTCAACACACTAATCTCTCCTCACTATAATGGGAACTATCTTCTCCCCCTATATCGACAACCTAAGAATCTGATACACATCCTCCAGGGTGATGGTCATCTCCCTATCCTAAACCAAAATGTCATGTCTTTCCTATCCCATCTCTCCACCAAAGAAATCATAAGCCCCACATCCCATGGGATCCTCTGATAATACCTAAATCCACCCAACCCCACTACCAACCAAGTGATCCCACTCGACATCTATGTGACATCTCCTCTAATCTTCTCATATAGAGTAAGCACTCATATCTCAAATATAGGGTCTCCCTAGCTTGCAATCACAAATAGAAATCACATCATGCAAACATTAGATCCCCAATCCAAATCTATTCAAATCTAATTAATTTTCATCCAAAATTCAATCTAACCCTAGCTTATCCAATCCTAATCCTATCGATTCACCCTAATTCACCCTGAGTCAGGTTGATTTTTTGGGGATCAATCAATGCCTTAGATTTGGGTTGACATTGACCCACGTGGGTCATCACCAACCACCCCCTTGACGTCATCCACTTTTTTGTAAAAAAATGTAAAATAATAAATAAAACATTGAATTTAATTAAAACTAGTGTGGGTTTTTTATTACTCACCATCCTCTCGCACCCTCTGGCACTTCTTCTCACAGCTCTTCAACTTCCATCTCTCAGTTCTCTCTTTAATCACTTTCTCTCTCTCTCAACTTTTGTGCACATGAAAATGATCATCATCGGCCAACCCCGGGCTTATATAGCCACCGACTTTAGGTCATCGACTCCTTTCACCATCGTCGATTGGACATAGTCATAGTTATTCGACTCCCCTTTAAATAATTATTTTGGGATTTTCCCCCTTCCTTGCATCCTTTCCTAGGGCATCATCTATTATTGACCTTTAAGTCCACATTTGTGGCCATAATCATTTTCCCTCTAGGAATTTTGATCCAACATTCAAACTATTTCTCCTTCGGCATACATACTTTCTAAGTCCACATTTGTGGCCATATCTATTTTCCCTTTGGCATTTTAATATTTTCATACTCCCTAAGCCCACCTTTTGTGGCCTTACTCCTCCTTTTGGGCATTTTTTTTCACAATCCTATCTAATCCACATGAAGTCCTCCTTTGAGGCCATATTCATTTTCCCCTTTGGGAATTACATTCATCATATCAAGTCCACTCTTGTGGCCATATTCATGCCCTTCTTGGGGGCACCATATTTTTATTCAAATTCCACCTTTGTGGCCATACTTTCCCCACTTGGGGCATATTTTTTATTTTTTTTTCCTTTATGGCCATACTTTCCCCTTTTGGGGCATATTATTTCATCACTCACTTTTTTTTTTTCCTTCTTGGCCATTTTTTTCATGTCCCATTGGGCACCATACCTTTCATCCTCATCCCTTGTGGATGCATACCTTTTCACTCGATTCCTCATGTACAGAAGGATTTTTCATACCTTTTCACATTTTTAGTTGCATACTTTGATGTTTTCCTATGACCCATTGGTCATCATGGCTTGCATCCATACTGCATAGTGGTCTTCACCCACTCACTGGTCCCATAGAACATTGTAGCCCGTCTCTCTGTTGAGACCACAATTTTCCTCTACCGATGTGATATTGAGTCACCACCATAGTTTTTATTGATATTGTGATCCTTTTTTCTTGGGGCATCTTTCCTTGGTTATGATTTCACCCATATTTTCTTCACCCACCCCCTTTATCATCTACCTTTTTCAAACATGCATCATCGATTTCCCTTGACATCATCGATCCCCATTTGAGGGGGAGCTCATCATCAATCCTTTTTTCAATCCTCATCCAACTCTCATCATTTTTGTCTCATGGTTTGCTATCTCAAACCACTCAACAAAAAGGGGAAAAATGTAGACACCTAAATTTGGTATCTATACCCTTGATCATCCCATGTGCATATTTATTTAATTCATCCCTTTATCTAATTAAATGCCCATCCAATTCCCATTAATTAATTAAGCCACATTAATTAATTAATTAATTAATTAATCATTTAATATCTTACATGCCCAATTATCCCATCCATATTAATCTTTATTCCTATTAATTAATTAATACCCATTATCTTTCCCTAACCAACCTTCTATTTAGGATGATTTTATCCTAAATCCATCCCCTTTCTTTTCTAAGCTTTTTCTCCCATCTATTTTTATGCCCTAACTACCCATAATTTATCCCCAAGCAATCTAATCCCACCTATATGCTTTAAAGCATTTGACCAACTCTTAAAAATCCAAAATCATGCCAAAATCACAAAATCTAGTCCCATTGGGGAAAATTTCCCCAAATCGGTGACCCACCCAATCATCATCAACCCTATAAAGCTAGTTTTCTTTCCAAAATCATCAGATGCATGCAAACATATGAACTCTCTTGTGACTTGTGAACTTTCTCTCTCGCATGAACATTCTTACAACAATCACAAATCTCTCGAACATCATTTCAACATGCTTGCATCACTCATGATCATCTTTCATGAGACTTATCAGTATCTTTCTATGTCATTTTACTAATATTTTTATCAAATTATCTTTGTATTACTTGTGTCTAATATTTTTAGGTTCAATATAAGAAGCTTTAACAACATCACAAGTTCTCTCAAAACCTTCTCTTCTATCCTATTTTCTTGCAGGTTTCCTTTCTCATCCACTCATCCTCATCTTATCTAATTTTTTACATCACTTTCCATCCCCTCTCTTAGTCACCGTCAACCTAGGCCCAATTTTTAATCCAACCTCTCTTGCCACTATTTTCTGCTACTTTCTTAGCTCCCTTCCTCTAGTTTCCTTCTATAGGTGATATACAAGCCTTTTCTACATCCTATTTTGCATTCAGACTCTTGTAGGTCTACATATTTCATCTTAATCTAAATCCACCCACCTCAAGTCATCATCAACTTGACCTTCCTATGCATAGTTTGGGTCATATCACCCTAGACTAGTAACCTTTATTTACAATTATTTCAATCAAATCATCTTTTAAATCAATCCCAGTCATTTTCCAGATTCAGTAATACTTCTATTTTTGCATGCTTATCTTTTATTTACTTTACTTCTTTTTCAAAAAATGGGGGTTGACATCCATGAAAGGAAGATAATCACTTTCTTGGAACCACATTTTCAGAAACCCCCACATATCTATCTAATCATATTTTATTCCAGTTTTGTAGTTCTATCAAGTTGCACAGAAATCATCCATTTTTTAGCACCCATGCATCCATCATATCACATCCAGGTAACATAAACCCTCCAACATTGTTTTGGAACTATTTTTGAAATAGGTGTATTTTGATTAATTTGATGTGGATGATGAGTGATTTTACAGTATGTGTGGTGTAATAATGTAAGAATTTTGTTGTGTTTTGTGTAATGCAGAGGGACATACACTCCATAGAGTTTCGTGCGGGTTGTCACTTGAGTACATTGCTTACTATGGGGTTTTCGGATCTTTGAGTGGGATATATTGGACGATCTTTGACCTACTATACATTTCTAGATTGGGGAGATAACCCATAATATGCCTATCTTGACTGCTTTGTGTGAACGGTTGTGCATGGATAATTGTACATTCTTGTTACCAATAAACGAGTTGATGGTGACACTAGAGGATGCATATAGGATACTATAGTTGCCTATAGTAGGAGAGAGAGTGTAGATTATGGCCATATTGGATGCCCGTATTCAGATGTGGTCAACAAAATGCTATTTTATCTAGACATGGGTACATGCTAAGACATATATTACATTGGATGCTATTTTGAGATCTGGGGTTCTACAATTACGGAAATTTACCGCAGTTGTGATAGCTTTGTCAACAATAGTAGAGGGTGGTGGAGTTGGTATTTTTACGTGATACATGATATTTATTGAAACATTGAGGAGCATGGTGTAGACACCAAATTTGGGTCTTACAACGCCTTGTACCCCGTATCTCGTCCCGCAACATAACCATACCTCACCACCTAAACCTTACACACCTAATGATTTATTAATTACCTTATAATTAATAAATCCACATCTCCAACCCCGCCACCTCATCTCGCCACCTCACCGTGACCTAATCCTAACCCTAAACTAACTTAATTAAGACCTATAACTTGGTCTAAACCCACACCCATGACTCATCACCCCTCACCCGCATCAAAACGAACCTAATAATGACTTGACCAAGCCCACAACTGACTCCTCGGGAGAAAAGGAGGGAAGGTTGGCTATTTTACTAAAAATAGCCAACTTTGACCTAACCGACGTCGGTCCCTATGCGGCCGGCGTCGGTTAGACAACCGCCATCGGTTCCCTGTAAATGACCTCCCCCAACCAAAAACAAGGATCCAAATTCATTTGGAAAGAATCTGAATTCATTTGCAAGACAGAGACAAGTGAAGAAAAGGGAAGAGGTTGCAGAGAAGAGCATCAAGCCGAAGACTGCAACTGAGCCACTGGATCGCTGTCACCCTCATTCAAGCATTGGAAAAGACTGAGGATAGCTTCATCAGCTCACTTTCCAATACCGGATCATCCCAACTGAGCCTTACTGTCACCACCACATTCCTTAGACCTGAATCTTCATCAAGAACGAGTAAGTAGTGTCTTGTATGTTTCTAAACACCATTTCTTGAACTTTTTGATGATAGTAATTATAAGCTCACTCCTAGATCTACCACCTGCCAGCACCCTACACTTAACCTTCATCCATACATCCTTGTATTTCCCAGAAGATAGTTTTATCACTCTCTGAGTCTTCCCCATCATCTCACTATTCCCCTCAACCATCCACCAGTCTTAAAAACCCCACAATCACCCTACAACCAACCTCTACCCAGAAGCACCTAGATTACTGACCCTACCGGTGTCGGTTATCCCCTACCGGTAGCGGTTCTCTAACCGTGGTCGGTTATCCAGTGACCGGCATCGGTCACTGTGACTTATACCCAAAACCTTCCTCTCACCTATTTGTCTCCTAACAACCTCAGATCCAGTCTGGTCTATCCTCAGTAACTTGAGCTGAACATGTCAATAACCAGTGACCAAACAAACAACATGACGTTTTATTATTGGTAGTTTAGTCTCTATTGCTTTGTAACGAGGTACCTAAATCGTGATTTCACAATAGCTTCTTTATTATCATTTGCATTAATTTGTATTAAAAGGGAACTGACCACCTTCGAAAGGAAGTCTAATATTTCCTGGGCCCAAGGCAGTTCCCTCATTTATTGTCTAACTAAAATCTAGTGGTCTTGTATTCTTACTTACAGGTAGTCCTTCCCAGACAAAAAGGAGTTCTTCACAATCGATCTGATCTCTCTACGTGTAACATCCTCAATTTAAAACACCGGAACAAGGGAATTTTTTTTTTTTTTTTTTTATATAACGTTCTCTCATATGAATTATAAAATTCAAACACACGTTCAAGATTTAATAATTGTTCTCTCGCCCAAACAACACAGGTTTGGATCATACAATTTCTTTTTAAAACGAATGTTCCTGTTCACATATTTACAATATGGAACACACATTCAATGCCATTCAATCTTATAACATTCTATATGCTCTTGTAAATGACTCGATGAACTACCGATCCTTCCATTTTCATGGCTCGGAGTTTCAACGATCCTTCATTTCATGACTCGCAACAACCGATCCTTCATGTACATGACTCGCAACAACCGATCCTTCATGTTTGTTTATGCATAATATATTTTATATACTTGTTCTCATAACCTTTCCGGTTATCGAAGTGATCCATTTAAGAAGCCTATCTCGAATATCTCATTCTCGATATTCATCCGACATCTGCATCTTAAATTAAGTGATAAGGACAACGACCAAGCAATTGCGATACTTTGGCCAAAGATTTTCACATGCTTTGCATGATCATATTCTGGATGTGATACACATCTACGGAATATGTCCTTCACTTCACTTCACCGTTATCTAGAATGGTCTTTCCTGGTTCCTACCACCTCATCGTTTAAGTTCGGTTTTAAATTTTCAATTCCAAATAGTAATATGAACGGGTATAGGAAGGCACTCCGTATACCGATCATACCCTATCTCCACCCCAGCTAAGATCTACACATTCAGCCTATGTATTCTAAATGTTTTAATTCGGGAGGGCATTGCTATATGTCAGCTGCAACATTGTGTCGTCATGAAGACCCCGTCTTCATGAAGACACCTTGCTGTAGCTGGCGTATGCCAATGTCCTGCAGAATCCTCCCATCGAGAATACACATCCTGCCCAAGTGACTTAGCCACGAGTTAATAGTTTAAGCAATTTTCAGCATCCACGCTGATCCCTTGATCCTCGTTTCCGTTGCAGTTGTATATAACTAAGAGGGACTAAACTGTCCATTAGTTTGCCAAGTATCGTCTCCTTCGTATCGAAGGGCTACATTTCCTTACTTGGTTCATTTCTTAATCATTGGATTAAGCAGCCCGTACCAACGGACGTAATAAGTTTAACCTATTAAACTTAACCAAGATGTTTCCAACTGCAACTAATTTCAGAATATTAACTTATTAGACGTCATTCAAACGAGGTCTAATCTTCGAGAAATGAATTCATTTGTTCCCCTTAACATTATATAGTTAAGGATCATTAGTTATGGATATATGTATCCTATATCCTTTAATCTGAATTTTATCAAACGGGATCAATGATGGAGTTCGAAAACGAAGTTCGAATACTCCAAATTTAAATTGATATTCCTTAGCTCCTAAGCTAATCCTGAATACCCTCTGATTATGAAATCATATTCTTCTTAATCCTTTTTAATGTCAATTAAAAATTCATCTTTACCCAAGTATGAACTAATTGCATTGTTCAACTTAAAAGTTGTATTTAAGTAAGAATAGATATCAGTTTCAATTCAACATCCATCCAAGGATAATGAAACAATTCCAACTCAGGAAATAACATCATATTTCCAATTTAAACAACAATATCAACTGATATAATTATTGAAAATATCACACTTGTAACTGTATTCAATATTGTAAGTCATAATTTGTACATTTGCCAATCCAGCTGATTGGGTATAGTTTTTACAAAGCATCCATACAACTCATGGACAGAAGAATACATTTTCTTCGTTCACAATTCCTCAAAGAGGAATGAAAGCAACAGTTACAATTTAATTTACATCTAATCAAGATGCATCAGAAGACAGCCAAGTCTTCATTCTAATCAAATTCCATCTGCAAAATGAATTGCACGGGTCAGTTCAATGAACTGAGCACATTAAGCACTTATCCTTAAAATAAGATGCTTCAACAAATTGTTTCAATAAAAGAACCCTGCTTTTATGAAACAACAGCAAAACATCAATCTCGAAAGGCACAAAAGAGAGATCAGCATAACCACTGAGCTATCACAAATATCATCACAATCAGCCAAGGGACTGCTGTCCCGTTTCCACATAATCAATGCAAATATCAATTTACAATATTTGTCAAGTTAGGAATACAAGTAGTTTGCTGCCTATATAGCATACAGTTATCCTTTCCACGCCTTTCATTAATAACCAATGCAAAGGATGAAACTAACTGAATATAAATCCATTACTTTCCCTTCCGTTCATGAAGCATGTTAAATTTAAAGCATTCAAGTTCAAACAAGAAAGCGAACAGCAATGCATATAGTAGCTCCCATCCAAACACTATAAAATTCATCATTCACGAATTCCAGATTTCCAACTGAATGAAAGAAGAAAGATCATTTTTCTACAACATTCATTCATATCTCTATTTCTTTCCACATGACTGTCCTAACAGTGAAATCCATACGAAAGACAAATCAAAATAACAGTTCAGAGTGAAACTTACAAAATCCACTCGGAATTCACTTTCCGGGAGCATGAATAATTTCATAAATAATCAGCTTTAAACGAAGACAGGAAAGAATTCACCATTCATATCCATACTTCATTGGAATCAGACTCCTTTAAGGATCCAAAACATATTAGTACAACATTAGGTACATCCGAGATCAAACAATATAAGGTTACATACCATATAATTGCCATAATAAAGAAAATCGTATTTCTTTCGCTGCATACTTAAACAGAAATAGTATTTCAATCATGCAGTCAATTATTCACATAATGATCTAATTCTAGTAACGTTCCCCGTTCAGAATAACATTTATTCATCACTGTTACCTACAGCAATCCATTATTCTCATGACGATGAATTTCATCAGGATAAAACAGCAGGCAGGAAAAGAATTCATTCTCTTTAAATTCCACTATGAAACACCATTTGTTCAAGACGAAATCAAACACCTAATCCGTGTTCATCTCAAACAAGACAGCTCATTATAAGTATAACAGAACAGTCGTTCTTATTGAAAACAAACTCTCAAGGCCTGTACCGTTCATTCCAATACCCCAAACAACTCATATTCAACTGTCCATACTTCTATAAGAGCAAACCCGAACCAGGTGTTAATTGCACGAGCTCAGTACAGCCAGAGCAAACTCAGAAAACAAATTAGATCCCAAATTTTTTTGTATATAAAAATATAATCATTCTTTGCATAGAATTCAATCAAGTGGAAACTGTGTCAGCAGTTCGCATAAGAAGACCAACCAGCATTTATATAACACAGTGAAACCACCTTATTCTTTCAATCAGAAGAAATGAAATCCAGAGATAACTTTAAGAAGGAAAAACAGTTATCCTTTTTCCCTATTTCGCGAATACCCAATACGTATTCGCTTAGTTTCTACTCAAGAAAAGGTACAGCAATGACATTATTGCTTAAACTTCCTATGGTTCGAGTTCAATTACTCACAGTAAACCCGAATGCCACTTCCATCCAAAATCCCAAAACTGGAGAAGGGAAAGGATCTATATCCTTGAAACTTTCAATAAGAAACAATTTCAAACACTAATGCTTCTTTTATTTTAGTCCATCAGCAAAAGGACGTATAGTTTCAATGCCAAAAACAACTCAAGTAACCTGTACAGTTTACCTTCCATTCCACAAGAATAACCAATTAAAATTTCCATAAAATACCCATAACCAGCACCTCATGGAGGTAAATCCATTCGAGAAGAACAAAACAGTTTAACACATCAACGGAGAAACAATTTTCTTAACCTTTCCGAAAGAAAAGACAGCAAGGGTCGACAAACCCAATTCATAGAAATATACACGGCGGTATCTCCACTTCACTCTTTTGTTTACATGCAAGGACAGTTCTTAATATGACAGCAAGAAAAGATTATACTTAAAGAAACAATTTCACTATAAGGAGCGATTGCACAGCCTATTCCAATTTCGAGCAACATGAACAGTCAAGGGAATATCCATTTCAAACCATTTATACAGTCAACAACCAATACTGTAAATCATTTCCAACATGACTCGAGCAAGGACAGATCAAGGCCGAGCAACCAAAAGCAAATCTTTTTATCATTTTCCAAAGAAAAGGAGCAAGAACCAACAAAATCCATTTCCAAATCAACTCAACAACAATCAAGCAATCCCAACCCAAGAGCAGGGTTGTTTTAATGAAACATTTAATCAAAGCAAAGATTTTAAAGAGAAGGGCTTAACATGCCTGAAACCTCTTTTCCAGAGCTCGAAGAAAACGTTGTTTGCCGTGTTTTTCCTTCCACAGCGACAGCACAAACTCTCCAACACTTCCTTCCTTCTTCAGGCTTAACAACAGCCTCCAAATCTCCACAAAAATGTCAAATGCCAAGAGCTGATTCGACCAAACCAGACCAAGAAACCAAATGCAGAGCAACTTCACAAAAGGCTCGAACCAACAAAAATGAAAATCAATTTTTCCTCATGCTGTTTCCAAGGCGAACTGGTCGCGAGGATCAAAAACCATTAATGCATTAAAGGCTTTGCCTTTTTCCTCACTTTCCGCGCCACCGCCACTTGGGTTGGCGAGTTCTAAGTTTCAAATTTTCCAAGCAAACTGAACTTGGCTCTATTTCAAAATAGATGCCTCTAAATTCCTTACCTGCCCCGCCAAAACTGGCGCCGTCCACGAAGGGACAGTTCATTTAATTCCAATGAATGCCTCCTTCCCATCCTTATCCCTTTCTTCCCAAGGGTCTGCGTACCCCTTTAGTTTAGGATTAGTTTAGGTTACATAACTCATTCGACCTAGGTCTTAGTTAAACCTTAGGTTTTAGAATTTAGATTTATTTTTTTCCTCTTTTTTTTTTTGTAATTTAAAAATCCACTTAGGATAGTAGTGTAGGATGTATGTTAGGTCTTAGGGTTAGTTTAGGTTTAATTCACACTAACCACTAACACTAACAACTTCCTTCCAGCCCCTTACTAACATCCACGTTAACGCAGAGCAGGACGTTCCGTCCTTCAGATTACAGGCCAAGGCCACCCGTGTCCAGGTGTTTCTCGCCCCACGAGGTCCCGAATTCGACAGTACAGGGTTCAAGAATCGAACCCCTGTCGTTGGCATTTTCGTGCTAGCTATTCACACCTGTAATCAGTATTGCACGCTCATAATAATCCTAGTCCAGTTCAAGTGTGAATTAACATAGAAAACACAAGAGGACCTCAGCATACTTGAATCAATGGAGTTGATTCAGGGTATGCTGTCAATCAGCACAAGAGCAAGCAATTATACGACAATCTGTCGTCACATCAGCAAACACACAAGTACAATATTTGCTGTCCCATGCAATAAATCACAGTATGCAAGAATCCAAATTAGCAACACATTCTCTTAAGATCAAGACGTATCTTAACATGTTTGCTTTCATTCCAAGAGCTATAACAGTATGTAAAACATTTACCAAGTTAACATACAAAATCAGAGTGTTACACTACGGTACGCACACACCTTCCCAAAATTCAATAGGTATTCCTCCTAGCCCTAACCCTTATCTATTTCTCAAGAGAATGAAAGGATAGAAGCAACTCTATTCCGAAACGGAAACATTCTCATGTGTGAAACACATGGTACATGGTTTTGGTTTCGGTCTTTATGAACAAGGCCGACATACAATCATTCCCGTGACTACACACAAACACAAAGATCGTAGTGGTCTTGGATTTTCTGAAACACTTACACCAAAGAAACCTCATGTCAGTTGTATCCGGGAAGACAACGACATTACCTCTTCTGAACCATCATCACCTATTTTGCCATCTTCACCCATAGAGTCGATAGACCCGGAATTTATCCCTCCTAACTTTTTTTTTTCGTAAATGCTATCTTCCTGGGTCCTCTCACTTATCAACGCGATAATGAGAACCCATCTTCTCTTCCCCTTCTATATCCAGACATGATCGAAGAAGACTCACCTTCAATTAATGTTGTTGAGTGCCAGGATGACGACTCCATCCTCACTTACCTTGGCGCGGATGACTCTTATATTCAACGTGCCTTACCATCTAAAAATCAAACCATGTTGAATGAATCGACTATAGAAATCAACATCCACATAGAGGATGATCCTCACATTGTGAAGATCGGACAATCTCTTAACGCATCAGAACAAACTGCCTTCACTACCTTCCTCCCGTGCCTACAACCAAGATTTCACTTGGTCCTACGCTGACATGCCGGAATCGACCACGACATTGCTGTCCATAACATCACTCAAAACCGGACTCTAAACCAGCTTAAACGAAACTAAGAAAAATGCATCCATGCATTGCCCTCCCAGTGAAAGAAGAGCTTCAACACCTCCTTTCTATTTCTTTCATCTTACCTATTGACTATCCGCAATGGATTTCTAATGTCGTACTGACTGTTTACTAAAGCGATGGGGGACTTTGGATATGTACGGATTTCTGGGACCTTAACCTCGCTTGCCCAAAGGATGACTTCCCCCTACCTAGTATTGATTAACTTGTTGATCTCACTGCAGGCCATGAGATGCTTTCTCTCATGGATGGCTTCTCGAGCTACAATCAAATTTTGGTAGCCCCGGCCGATCAACATAAAACCACCTTCATTACTCCTTGGGGAACCTTCTGCTATTGTGTCATGCCATTTGGCCTTAAGAATGCTGGTGCGACCTATCAACGGGCTATGACTTACATTTATGTCGATGATCTTCTTGGAAAATCTAAACATCGCAGTGAACATATCGATGTTTTAACCATTATTTTCGATCACCTGTTACAATATTGTGTTCGTCTTCAACCAAAGAAATGTGTCTTTGGTGTCCTTTCAGGAAAACTCCTTGGTTTTATCATCTCTTTGCGTGGCATTGAGGTCGACCCAGCTAAAGTCCAAGCAATCCTAGAAATGCCCCCACCCACTAACCTCAAACAATTACGTATTTTGCAGGCAAACTCCAATCTATCCAGTGTTTCATTTCACAACTCTCGGACCGATGTCAACCTTTCCATCATCTCCTTAAAAGGACAGGTCTTTCAATGGAGTGAGGAATGCCACCGAGCCTTTGAGGCTCTTAAATCCTATCTCTTGCAGCCACCCGTACTTGTCCCACCTCAGGATGATCGCCCTTTCTACCTTTACCTTTCTGCCACCGACCATGTTGTAGGAGCCATGCTCACACATCGTGACTCCGAGCATCGAGAACAAGCCATTTATTACATAAGCTATACTTTTGCAGATTACGAGACTAGGTATACACATGTAGAAATAGTTACGCCTAGCCCTATCATTTGTGGCCACCAAACTCGACATTACCTTCTGAATCACAAAACTTTTGTCATCACCAACGTTGACCCCATCCATTATATGTATGCCAAACCTCATCTAAACCAACGCATCACCCGACCTCGACCTTGAGTTTGTACACCAAAAATCAGTCAAAGGACAAACTATCACGAGACCAACTCGTGGAAGCCCCTTTACACGGGAAAAATTTACCAATTTTACTTTCCCCGACAAACTCATCGCAACTCTTTCACTCGGTGAGGTGTCGTATCCAATGACCCTCTTCTTTGATGGATCCAAATGCCGGCGTGGCGGAGGGGCGAGCATTGTTCTCATTCCTCTTGATGCTTTGAACCTATGCCTCTTTCATTAAGCTCGATTTCCCCGCACTAATAATACAAAGGGAATATGAGGCCCTTGTTTTGGGTCTCCAGTTCGTTACACTTAGGTGTAAAGTCTATTAACCTTTTGGTGAATCTCAATTGGTAGTCAATCAAGTTACGGGCATCTACCAATGTAAAATGAGGAACTTCAAAAGTACAAACATTACGTGGATTCACTTTTGACCTTATTTATTCATTCTATCCAAACCATTCCCCGCTCAACTAATAAATTTGCAGATACTATGGCTTGCTTGGCCTCACAAATTCTGGCCTCACCAACTAACTCGGACATATTTGTCTTGGTCCAACAACTCTTTGCCCCATCTTACTTAGTTCCGGATGTTTGTATGGTAAATAATGTATCTGCTGATTTGCAAGATACTTGGTATCACCAATTTCACGACTACCTTACAACCTCTGTTCTACCACCTGACCTTACTAGTAATGGCAAACGTGCTTTTCTTAAAAGTGTTTCTCGTTATGTCGTCATGGGGGACTCCTCTATAAACGTGGCTTCGATGGTATCCTCTTTGGGTGTCTAACCAACGCCGAACCCCGTATCTCATCCTCGTAACCTAACCCTACCTCACCACCTAAACCTTACACACCTAATGATTTGTTAATTACCTTATAATTAATAAATCCACATCTCCAACCCCGCCACCTCATCTCGCCACCTCACCATGACCTAATCCTAACCCTAAACTAACCTAATTAAGACCTATAACTTGGTCTAAACCCACACCCATGACTCATCACCCCTCACCAACATCAAAATGAATCTAATAATGAATTAACCAAGCCCACAACCGACACCTCGGGAGAAAAGGAGGGAAGGTTGGCTATTTTACTAAAAATAGCCAACTTTGACCTAACCGACATCGTTCCCTACGCGGCCGGTGTCGGTTAGGCAACCGCCATTGGTTCCCTGTAAATGACCTCCCCCAACCAAAAAAAGGATCTGAATTCATTTGGAAAGAATCCGGAATTCATTTGCAAGACAGAGACAAGTGAAGAAAAGAGAAGAGGTTGCAGAGAAGAGCATCAAGCCGAAGACTGCAACTGAGCCACTGGATCGTTGTCACCCTCATTCAAGCATTGGAAAAGACTGAGGATAGCTTCATCAGCTCGCTTTCCAATACCGGATCATCCCAACTGAGCCTTACTGTCACCACCACATTCCTTGGACCTGAATCTTCATCAAGAACGAGTAAGTAGTGTCTTGTATGTTTCTAAACACCATTTCTTGAACTTTTTGATTGATAGTAATTATAAGCTCACTCCTAGATCTACCACCTGCCAGTACCATGCACTTAACCTTCATCCATACATCCTTGTATTGCCCAGAAGATAGTTTTATCACTCTCTGAGTCTTCCCCATCATCTCACTATTCCCCTCAACCATCCACCAGTCTTAAAAACCCCACAATCACCCTACAACCAACCTCTACCCAGAAGCACCTAGATTACTGACCCTACCGGTGTCGGTTATCCCCTACCGGTAGCGGTTCTCTAACCACGGTTGGTTATCCAGTGACCGACATCGGTCACTGTGACTTATGCCCAAAACCTTCCTCTCACCTATTTGTCTCCTAACAACCTCAGATCCAGTCTGGTCTATCCCTGTAACTTGAGTTGAACATGTCAATAACTAGTGACCAAACAAACAACATGACGTTTTATTATTGGTAGTTTAGTCTCTATTGCTTTGTAACGAGGTACCTAAATCGTGATTTCGCAATAGCTTCTTTATTATCATTTGCATTAATTTGTATTAAAAGGGAACTGACCACCTTCGAAAGGAAGTCTAATATTTCCTGGGCCCAAGGTAGTTCCCTCATTTATTGTCTAACTAAAATCTAGTGGTCTTGTATTCTTACTTACAGGTAGTCCTTCCTATACAAAAAGGAGTTCTTCACAATCGATATGATCTCTCTATGGTACGCACACACCTTCCTAACATTCAACAGGTATTCCTCCTAGCCCTAACCCTTATCTGTTTCTCAAGAGAATGAAAGGATAGAAGCAACTCTATTCCTAACGGAAACATTCTGCACGAAACACATGGTACTAGATATGCCTGGGCACGGTGTGTATTGGCCCATTTGTATAGGGACTTGTATAGATTTACATAGGAGGATCATGGTGGTGGGATAAGAGCCACTACTTTGTTACATGTGTGGGCATATGAGCATATTTCTATATTGAGGCCACTTAGTGGGCCACGAGATGATTGGGCTTGACCAGAGATATTCATAGCGAGGTGGGTGGGTACCTATAGTAGGAGGATGGGTATGACCGCATATAGGTTGATGATAGATCAGATGGGCCCTGAGGCCATTATATGGAGACCATATAGAGACTATGGTAGATGGGTAGAGGATGGTGTGGAGTTGTGATTTATTCGTGAGTACCATGTGATTAGAGGATCGCTTCCAAGGGCCACTAAGTTGTTCCAGGTGAGTCGGTATTGAAATAGTTTGGCATGCCCAAGGATGTGCCCTCGAGCCATATATGGTGTTGATCTAATAGGGTAGCAAGATGACCAGGGGGTGAGGTCGAGGCTCGATAGGCGCACAACTAGTGCATCTAGGTCCAGAGATGAGGCGAGATGTGGCCATAGATCCTATTGTTATTATTTCCAGGTAGTGGTGGATGCAGTGGTGGGCCAATAGTTAGAGGAGTAAAGGAACATGTACCTTCCTGAGAGGTACATGATCTAACAAAGGTGAGAGCATAACATAATTATGGATTAATGTTGTATGATATTTTTTGATTATTGTTTGATTGAGGAAAATATGTGTCATATCTAATGTTTTTTTTTGGGATTGTAGGTGATTATTATTATTCAATGATTGTGGATACTTATTTATGCATGTTGACTCGAATTGTGCCCCCAGATGTGCTCATGGGAGGAGGTATGCTAGAGTGGGTTGATGCTATTGCAGGTGAGCATGCCCATTCATTTGAGCCAATGGCTATAACATTGGCGACGTGTAAAATTTTGTTGAGAAAACACGACGAGGTTTGTGCATAGGCAGAGTGAGCGAGAGAGGCCGTAGGAGGAGGATGCCAAGCACAAGATATACTTTCATGATATATGGACTTACAAGGTTGATATACAAAGTAGACGACAAATCTTGATTTGTTACGATGTTAGGTAGAGAGGTATAGAGGCCAAGATTAACGAAATACGATTAGCAATGAAGGCTCTAGTTCTAGAGCTCTTGTGATTGTAGATAGCGATAACGAGGATGACATGTGATGAATTGCATATGATGTATTGATGCATGGGGGCTTTCCTTCCAGTGATTGTATTTTGTAACTTATGATTTGTGAGGATATATATATGTATATATATATATATATACATAGACTTGTGTTGATGTGGCATTTATTGTTGATGTGCATTGTATATTATGTGATGATGATGATATGTTCTTGGTAGTGTTTATTTAGTTTGATAGATTCTATAGGCATTATTGGGATGGTTGATTTGATATATATTGCTGATAGTTGAAATTTGCTATGATGTGGAAAGAATAACCAAGTAATGGACTAGATAAATAATGTGTATGAATAGGAATGTATGGTATAACATGTAATAAGTATAAATGTATGGATGTGATGTAATGTGGTAGATAAATACAAGTAGCAATAATGATGTGTTGATAATGGAATAATGATGAGATGTAAAATAATGTTCATAATTACGTGTGATGATAATGAAGGGGGAAGAAGAGTGATTCCCCCTAGTGTGAGAATGAGGTTCATTTATAAATGCCCCTCAGTAGTGAAGAATGAACCATAGAACAATAGTGCATCATCGGGAAATGGGTCATCACGTGCAAGGAGTGGCTAGAAAAGATATGTCATGAAGCATAGAGCCAAAAGTATGGAATGGGAGGTTCATTGATGTAGTATGCCCTCAACAGTCAAGTGTGAATCAGTAACATAAGAGTGCATCATTAGGTAATGATATGGAAAATGGATGTCATCTACTAGAGATGAAGAAGCCTACAAGGCATAGAGGGAGCATGTGAAGGAGCAGCTGTGTGAGGATAAGTGACAAATTAGATGTAAAATGGAATGGTGATAATAATGGAAGGTGTGGAGATAGGAAGCGTGGAAGCAAGAGGCTTGGGAAGCCAATGAGATATGGTAGCAATGTGCGAGGGATGAGAGGACGTAATTATAGGTGGATTAACTTGAGGAAGAGGATGGATGATGACCTTAGGTGATCGGGGATCATTTTCAAAATTTCCCTTAACATCCCTAAATGGTGTCGAGTGTAGAAGATTGTATCAAGAGTTTTCCAACGATCATGTGAAACGCGAAAAGCAGACATCGGGAGCCCTAGATATGTCCGGTCAAAGTTCGGACAACGGGAAACTCAACTCGTCAACTAGTCAATATTGGACCAATCGCCTTTGTGACACGTGGCTTGCCACCACTCATCGAATTCCCTTGATTTGCCTACCGGAGATGACAAGTGGACTACATGATGACTAAGTTAATTATTTTCTATACCCCATGGTATGGGTCGAATTTATATTTACTTGGTAAGTCCACTACATACCAATTTCCTATGCCACGCATATGTATATGTCAACCGGTATATTAATGTTCATACATTAGTATTAAACCACCAAACCCAATGCTTAAGATATGACCACATAGTGGTAAGCGGTGGAAGTGTCCACGTGGAAGGGAGGTGATGAAGCGGTTGTTGGGGCTTAAAGCCATGCGTGGTATTATCCACGTGGAGAATGGAGGGGATAAGGGTTATTAAACCTTACCCAAATAAAAATGCCACCAAATGTGGGATATTACACCCACTTCAATATGAAAACCACCCCACTTCACCTTTAGCCGCTAACATGGGGATTGTTTATCCCATTAAAAATGCAAACCGCCCTATATGGGTATGTAATCCCATTAATTTTGTTATGGGTTAAGGCTAATATTAGCCTAAGATAATATGTAATTACATTTTTTAAGGGCCCTATTTTTGAATAAATAGGGAACCCATTCCTTTGTAATGAATAGAAACCCGAGCTTATTATTTGTTAAGCTTATTTGTGAGATGTGTCAACAAATATTGTTTATTGGCCTATTATTTTAGGCAATAGTAGATGAAATATTTGTGATTGGGAGTAAATTATAAACTACCCAATAGGCCCATTGAGCCACACTAATTACTTACAAATCCTAGATTGTCGACCGGAGTGCTAGCGTCACATTAATAATGTCGGAAGGCCGATGAAAGCCAAAGGAGATTGTGCATCGGAAGGTGAAAAACAATTCGACTGATCATCGGAAGTTTTCAAAGAACTAGTGTAATGATAGGTAAGTAAAATTCCATTAGGTTTTCTTGTGAAAGTACTATTGTAACTTACAAGTTTTGACTAGTGGAATGGTTCGACCACGAACCCGAGAGATGTAGGCAATTGCCGAACTCGTAATCAATCTGTGTAATAATTGTCGTTATTGTCTTGCATTATTTAAAATTGATTACTTAAAAGGAGAAAATTGTCGGCAATTAATTAAAGACTACATGTGTCCGAGATCGGTAGTAATAATATGATTATTTTCAGATCATTAGGAGGTGGGCCGATGACAACCTTAGACAGAGGTGAAGGAGATAAGTGAACAATGGTAGAATATTGCTTATGTGGGATGAGAGAGAGAGAGAGAGAGAGAGAGAGAGAGAGAGAGAGAGAGAGAGAGAGAGTGGAAAGAAATGATACTATTGTCTTCTAATTGTTATAGGAAATCATGGATATCATAACATTCATTGTCATGGTGGCCATTAAAAACGTAGAAAGGGTCGTCACGCTGGTGGTGCTATCGGTGAGGTGGATGATGCTGGTTAGAAGGTAGATGGATGAGTCGCTTATCAAGTAAGGTTCACAATACATCATGTGGTTTAGCATTATGTGAGAAGTGCAATGGTTCATGAGTGGGAGATGAAGAAGACTTAGGTGAATTTCGATGCGGTGGAGGGGAAGGAAGATGCTTGCATGGAGGTAGAGATTGGGACTGTGCAGGAGGTTCAATAGATGGGGGAGGAGAAGACTTAGTAGACATAGGAGGAATAAAAGAAGTAGAAGAAGGTGTTAAGAAATTATCCGCAATGAGGTATTTTTATAGATCAATAAATTTATAACACAAGAGAGTAAATGATTCACATGTATCATATAATATATATATATTTTAAGGGAGGAATTAAGCCATGCCAAAAATAAATTGCATTTTTAAATCAATAGGCTGAAATAATAATTGATGCATGTAATAATTGAAGCGTAAAATGTAATCTAAAATTAGTTCATTCTTTCCTTGATGCAAAGAAGGAAATCATTTGTATGTAACTTTAGGACCATTTTTAGAAATAAATCGTCTAAGAAAAGAATCCTCCATATCATAATAAGTACTAATGGATCCATAAGGCAAATGAGTATACCATTGGGGAGAATGATCAACAATGCTATGCCAAAATTATTTGAGTATAAAACGATCATTAGAATAAGAAGCCACGGCTAAATGGTAATGCTTGATCTCAGTAAATAAGGATTTCCAAGATCAGTAAAAACAAATGAAAGTAGGCATGATGAGGATTTACTTTCGAGGGTGAGGGTATGAACTTGAGATTGAAAATTACCAACAACATGCATGAGGGAGAGGATATTGTGTGAAGGAATGATTAGTGAAGTGAGAGGAACATTTAGGGGTTGGATATTTCCATTGTGAGTGATCATGGGAACATGAGAAGGAGGAGTGGATGTGGAAGGAGGAGAAGGAGGTGTAAGAGGAGGAGAGGAACATGGAGGCTCTATGGGGATGCTAGGTGTAGGCTCAGGAGATATAAGAGGTGCATTAGGGGTAGAAGTGGAATCATCATGGGAAACATTAGAAATAACTTCAGAAGTAGAAGAAAGAGGATTAGTAAATTAATATTTATTAGTCTTAATGGAAGCACCATCATCACTAAAATTTTTATGATTAAAAGTATAATCACAATCACTATCAATCATATTTTCATAAGAAAGGATTTCATCAAGAGTATCATCGACATATAAAGAAATTATAGGAGTAATAGAATCAGATTTATCATTGCAATCATTGGAAACAAATTCTGAATTAGGAACAATAGGAGATATATATTTACATTCATCTTGACTATTAATAGGAATATCATAATGCACATTTTCATTGTCATTATCAGAAGTAGAATTATTAGCATCTATGTTTTCATAAGAAAGAACCTCATAATGTAAAAAATCTATATTAATGTTATCATTTTGTATACGAGAAGGAGAAGATGATGAAGTAACAATGGTGATTATGGTGGTGTTTTCATGCAAATGTGAAACAAGAAAATTCTCAATTTTTAAGCTTGACAATGAATCCCAAAGTGTCGAAAATTTCTGTCAGTAGGCCTTTCCACACTTTCCTAGGTCACCCTAACCCCGTGTCATGCATTTTTTCTCCTCTCTAAGTAGTTCAAGTTGTCATGTCGGTGTTCCCATAGGCGATTTAGGGGTATCCAAAGTAATTTCAAGTGCTTTTAGAGATAGATCCATCAAGACATGCTTTTTGGCAATATTTAGGAAAGGTTATTCCCAATCTTCTTGAGCCGGTACACACCCCCAGTGAGTGGAAAAAGGAATAAAATCATCAATGAGATTACCATAGAGCCAAGAACTTTTGTAATAATTTTTGGAAGGTTTTGGATCAGTTTGAGAAAAAGCGAGTCTTGGAGGCCTAGGTAGTGCAAAGTGCAAAAACAGCCCCGAGCTTCGACAATCGATTCTGGAGTTCCAAAGGATTTAAGAGTCAAAAAGATATCCTCGGAAAGGTAATTAAGATACCTAAAATATGGTGGGATAATAATTTTTACATCACCTAGGTAAATCCTATATAGAACTAATTTTTAGCAGCATAGACATAACCTTCAAGCTAGAACATTTGGGGGTTTGCAGGGAATAATCGATACTAATACCACCACCATTGGATTCATAAATTCAGTTCTAGGCAGAATAATATAAATTTAATCAAAAAATCATTCAAGAACTCAAGTTATGGTTCTGACAAGTTGCTCTCTAGGGCATAAGCTTCAATGAATTAGTCATTTTTGGGTTAGAAATCCAACCAATGAGAGTGTGGTACACTTTTTTACACCAAGTGCACCAAATATTTGGTACAATAGGTGCAATAAAATCCATACCTATCCTATTTGGGCCCCTATACCCTCCACATGACCAAAATTCAACACTTTCTTTCTAGTTAATCCCCATAGGCTCCATTTCCTAGCCCCCGTTCCGTGCAATCATGCTCTGCCACTTTTCAAGCTAGGGTGAGGGTGAATTTTTGTGTCTCATGTCCACAAAATATTTGGGAAGATTGGGATAAAAACTCCCTAGACATCCCATTTAATCTCTTGGTCATACATGTGCTCCCAACAACAGATTAAGGTGTAAATTTCAACCCTTTCTCTCATCCCCAACATCTAATCACACGGTGCCAAGTTGCCCAATGAGGATGGGGTGAATTTTTTTCACCAAGTGAACCAATCCTTTGGTGCAAGTGGTGCACAAAAGTGAGCTTCTCCCCAACACATTAAAACTTTGCAAAATTCCTAAATGTCGACTACCATTAACTACTTCCTCTCTGCACGCACAAGTTTTCTCCCATTGCAGAAATCCCTTCCTCTCCTCCATTTCTAACTGCTTCTAAAACCTTGCCACCAACTCAAAAAAATTATTTTTCAATAATTCCATGTTGAGACATTGGAGAAATAAATTTTTTCAAGGAAGTTCCATGATCAAGAGCTACAAGAAACCCTAGAGCACAAAAATGAAGTTTTGATCATAAATCTCAAACTAGTGGTTGAATCTCGGTGAAACTTTGGGAAAATATTCCTCTTGAAACATCTTAAGGATGAAAAAAATAGAAAAGTAAAGGGTGCCTTATACCTTTCATTACATTGAAATCAAAATTTGTGTCCTTGCCTCCTTTTCCTCAATTTGCCATCAATCCAGAAACAGTGAACTTGAAGTTTCGAATGAAGCATCTAAAAAACCCATCACTTAGAAGTTAATTTTTATCAATCGAAAGTGGGAAGAAAACCTTAAAAAGATATAGAACTCCATTAATATCTGCCCTATTAGATCGATGCTTGAAACCCATGCCAGAGAAAATTTTCATTTTTAATTTGAATACTCATTGGGCAAAACACATTGAAATTTGGAGCACATGATCACGACAAAGAGCCAAACCCAAAAATGTCATCCCCATTACAAAATGAGGCCATTTTCATTACTTACTAATATTAACACATTTATGCTTCCACACATACTAAATATAGTAAGTCCCCAGAGTTGTAAGTTTGATCATCCGGGATAATCAGAAAGGTGTAAAATGGAGACAGTGTAGAAAATGATAATTTTCCAAAAAAAAAGGTCCTAAAAAATAATTTGCTAAAAATAGAAATGTGCTAAAAATAGAAATGCCTCAGCCACAGAAGAGAATGGAACATGCCAGAAGGTTCAAAAGGTGAAATTGGAGAAAATATGGTGATATGTCCCAAAATGGTAGGTCATGATCTCATATTCTAAAATTGAAAGTTTTAGTGCTGAGAGCCAAAAGTTGCAAATGACCTCATTATCACTCATCTTTCTGATTTTTGGAATCTTGACGGGCTTGTAAAATGAATTCATAGCTCAAGAAAAGGAAGGAGAACTTCACAAAGGTCTTGGAAGTATCTTCCTAAATTCAAGTGTGCTCAAAATTAATGCAAGGCATCGCAAGGCACAACATGTGAATTAACCTTCATCACTCGGGAACTGGGTGATTCAAAGTGAATCAGTTAGGGTGTGTTCAATGAATAAAGGAGTTCATCAATCAAGTTCCAAGGAGGATCATTTGGAGCATTTCCTATGTTCATTCTTGAAACAATGTTTCTCAACACTCATTCCATACTCCAGGGTGTTCGTGCATCATGCAAGGGAAGAGGTTGTGATCATCATCTTCAACTTCTTCAAGGTGGGTCTTCATCAATCCTTGGGAGAATTTATTATTTCCCCTCTTTGTTCTACCCCCTTTCTAATTCTTCGTTGGGTGTAATCATTGTGTTTTGTCTCATTCAATTAAGTGACTTCATAAAGTAACATTGAAAAAGTCTCTTTAATTTATAAAAGGGAACTTATTTATCACTTCCTAGGAAGGTGAAAAGTCACAAGTGGAATGAGAAAATGAAGATTCATGTGGGGGGTAAGCGAAGAGTAAATCAAAATTGTTATAAATTGGGATGACTTCTCCATTCTCGAGGGATTCCATATTTTTAAGACTTGTGCTTTGTGGAAATATTGGATGGTGCTTATTGGAAATTATGCCACAAATATACATGAAATAAAGCTACAATTTCTTCCACTTTCTACTTTTCCCTTGCTTTATACAACTTGTGTAAATGTCAATCAAGGAATAGATTTTCTGCTTTCCAAGATGTATGAATGTGTACAACTTTGTATGCATGGTTTCCTCTCATCGTTGACATGATAAGCATGGTTGTTACAGGCATCTCATGGTTCTTCTATTTCCCTCTTTTATACACTTTGTAAGCATATTGATGCAAGATATTTGTATATTTGATAGATGAATCTGAGAACTTGGTGTCTCAATTTTCCCATCTCACTAGATAGCTTCATTATGTTTCCTCTATATTGAATGATGAACTACTCTAGTTATTGGGTGTGAGACTCTAATTTCCTACTCACGACAGTAATCTCCCTTTCACAATTTCTCTCCTTTCCCCTCATTGCTATAATTTCCTCCCTTGTACCCCCATACAATCACCTTACCACAGGTTCAATGGAGTGTCCTGTGTGATACCCGACCAATTTGGTCACCCACAAGATTTATATAGGATTAGGATTAGTTTAAATTCAATAATGGGAGTTGTACCATTCAATGTAGAGGGGCGTAGCCCCATGAACATTGGCGGAGACACTTGATTTTTCCACCTGAAAATTTTTCTCACCATCGGTGGATGAGGGAGAAAATGAGGAAATTTTTTTGTCATGGGAGACTATGTCAAAATCAGGGTTTCGTAACCAACATGAAAGGGTAAATTGGAAGTCAAGGAGTTGTTGGAGAATTATGGGATCATATTACATATTGTGCATGAGGTCATGAAGTTCAGCTTCCTGCAGTGACATTTTCAAATCTTGTTACATACATGTATAGGTCATATTGTACTTGGGAGATGGGAACCTCTTTTTTAGTCACGTGGGTTTTGGGATATGAGGGAAAGGAGTTATAAGAAGAGTGGGTTCACCAATTGATTTAATTTAATTTGAATTAAATCTAATTTCAGAGTAACTAACAATGTACAATATGATAAATATAGTAAAATATAAAATCCTAAGTACTCAAGCAATGCAATACTATAAGAAAATATGAGATATAAGTAATTTAGCTGATTTTTATACTATTTGTAGATACTCAAGATTGTGTGTATATTGGATCTAGTAGGGAATGATGACACAAGAATCTCACTACGAGATCTGGAACTTTGAACCGATTGGGATAGGGGTGCCCACAGAGGAAAGAGGCTCCTGGATGCTGGTTTCCAACTCGTGCCTTTGGTGACTATGCGAATGCTTATGATTTGCTTCTTTTACGGGTCTAAATACTATCAACTTAATCTTTGTTTTATCATGTTATATTCATTTTTAGGGTTTCAATCACACCTATAACTTGCAAAAAAACCCTAGCTACTCACATAGTCTCACAAACACATCAAAAATATGTAAAATGTGAAGTTGGATTGACACCATCGGTCATGAGAAGAGTGAACTTATTACCAAACGTTGTACTAGATTCTAGACTCCATATAATTCTATGTGATTATGTGTGAAATAATGTCCTTAGGTTTCCTCGTGCCCAATGAAGCCAAGATAGAGGGCTATATCTAGATTAGTTGTAAATGTGTTTTATGGAATTTAACACTTCCCTTTCTATGTAGCCCAAAAATGTAGTCCCTTTGATGGTAGTGATAATATGTAGATGTGATTGCCCCTTAGAATTGCAAGCCAAATAATAGTGTGGATGTTGTGTATATATATGGATCTCTTGTTTGAATTTTGACAATAGTGACACAAAAGGCTGAATATGAGTTCAAGATAAAGAAAAAAATGAGAAAAGGCCGATTGCAAAATTTCAAAATGTGTAAAAAATAAAGAGGAAAAAAATGTTTAGAATGGACACGAGCACTTGGGAACCGGTGTCCTGAGCTAAATCACGAGAAATGTGAAGTGAGAAAAAAAAATGGATCCTCGTGAAATGACCAGAAGCGAGATACGTAAATGAAAGATGTGGAAAATAAGTACAAGAAAAAGTAATCAAATAAATAGATGGACAAGATATGATGTCACGGTGAATAATTTTCTTGCTTACGATCCATGTATATAAATAACATACCGATGGCATAGTAAGAAAGTAATATGTGCATGATTTTATGTCTCACAGGATCGTATAGGTATCTCACCCAATCATATCCTATACCCATGATAATGTTTCATTTTCTTCGGATCGATGTTGGGCATCTTTGAAGTTTCTTGCTCTGGTTGAGAAGGTAGATCTGGAGTCAAGTTAAATTGGTAAAACTGCGGAAGAAGAAATGCTTTGGGTTATTTGAAGGTTAAGTGGCTAAGGTAGATCAATTTCACTTGGTTCCATGCCTTAGACAAGTTCTCGACTTCTCGTGTGTCTTTTTATAGTGAGTTGGCTCGATTCCATTGATCTTCTTTTTTGGAGCTTTTCAAAATGGGTCGAACTTGAAAATTTCTCAGCTTCCTTTGAAGCGGAGAGAGGAGATTACTATTTCTTGAGAGAATGGAGGCCTCATAACCTGATGAACACAAATATCTTCTTTTTGAACCACTCGATCCAATCAAATCCTTTTCTTGGTCCTTTCATAGATATCTCCCGATTCCTGGATGTTCCAAGAAACTCTGTTGGACATCCGAAGGTTTGACAACCCGATACTGGGGTGTAAAAATCCAATGCATCATTATAAATTCCTTCTTTGGACCAGTCAAATCCAAATCTCCTCATTTTCCCTACTTTCATCCTCATATGATCTCTTTCCCTAACTTCAAGATCATTAGAACAATTCACCCAATAGTCCTCAATTTGTGGAGCATGGTGTAAGTCAAGGATATGAAACATGATAGGAGTTATTTGAATATAAAAGTTGTCTCTCAAAGTGTAGGAATAAATATTTAGTTGTGAGGAAGAGGCTTCCAAATTTGATGCATTAACAAGGGACTTGCAAGAGAAAATTCCCAAAGAGATAGGGAAAGACACACCTTTCTTCTTCCTACTTTTGAGTTTTTCATTGATATGGGTAAGTTGTCTGTAAAGCTCGAACATGACAATATTGTCATTGAGGTACCTTAGAAGTTTTTGTGGAGTGAGGTCAAATCCAAATACCTTGATGTACGAGAAATTTGAGAATTTTTTGAAGAAGGACCCACATCTTTGGATCAATGTGGAAGCTTGGAGGATAGTCTCATTTAAGGATCTCCTTCAAGAAATATTATGACATTCATGGTGAATGCATCATTCACCCTTAAAATTTTTGATTACTATCCTTGGGGTTAGCTTTAGATATATTTCATAGGATGGGGACTTCGAGAGATGTTCGGTGTGAGGTTCAAACCACAGAAATATCTCGTACTAAAGAGAGCATACATTAAGTATGATGTCATTACAAATTTCCTTGTGACTGGAAGTTGGAGCAACTAAAAGTGGAGGTTATCAATAATTATTTGGCCCTAGTTGATCATTTTATTTCCCTAAATGATAGTAAGAATGAACACTTCCATCCAATCCTAAAACTCCTTGGTGGTTTCCTCTCCCATCACCCTACTCAAAATGATAATAGCATCCAAAATCCTTTGTGAAACTCATGCCTGGACCAAGACTTTGGCACACGAGAGGTATTTCTCACCTGTTTCAATCATGACCCCAATGCAAGGCCCTAGAGGTATGAATTTTTAAATGACCATTCTCCTTATGAAAACTATTTTGGGATAATTACCATAATTCTCTATGTTATTATTTGCATACTTTGTGATATTCCTTTGGGAGTGAGCACTGCCAAAATTGAATTGTCATCCACCCTTATGATTTTCATGTCCGATTCATAATGTTGAGCATGAGCCACAAAAATTCTATTTTATGGACGGATAATAGGTAACCACCCATGGAAAAAAATCACTTGTGTATATTCTTTCTTCTATAGGATCCCTGGGACCGTTAAGGATCTAATTTTTTAGATCCCCCAAGTCCATGTGAGCGACATCATTTTCTCCCACTTATGGATATTATGATGCAATGGTAGAAATGGGATCTAAACTAGAAAATTTGAAATTCATTATTGTAAAAATCCACTAGGTGAGATAAAATGAAGAAGACAACAAATTTCTGCACCTAAAACAAACACTTTTCTATTTTTAGTAAGTAGGAGTTAAGGGCTACTTTTTTCATGCATTTTTATTTTTATTGATTTTTTTATCTCTTGAAGCTCCTAACATACTACATACACTTTTTTTGATGTCTCTTTAATGATTTTTAATAGTTACTATTTTTAGAAAGTGATTTTTCTTTTTGACCAAATTTGCCTAGTTTGTCTTCACCACTGATCTTCGAGTGCAAAGGTTTGAAAGGGTTTTCCTTTTTCAAAACATTTATATTTATAGTAATTATAAAGACCATATACTTACTATATTTATAAATAGAACTTATTCTTTTCATTTTTTTATGAAAACAACTTCACTAGAATAGGCTCACTCCCGGGATTTCGTGCTCAAATTGTTTTCTCAAAGCTACCCTCCGTAATGCTTGGAAATTAAAAAAGCATGATCTAGGGAAAAGAACTAGGATTTGATTCCATAAATAATTCAGAGAATCATCTACTTTAAAATTATATATTCTTGAAGGTGCAGGGATTGTAGAGCAACTATGAAAATTTCGCTCAAATCCGTTCACTAGTGAAGGAATGAGATAAAACATGCTTATAGAGCTCTTTAAAAGTTTAAAACAATGTTATTTTTAAGTCGTGAAAGCATGCTTTAAAAATTAGGTTTTGAGTGCAAGAGGGGGTTGGATGAATTTTTTTCCCAACTATCCCCAATGTCCACGAGACAGTTGGGATATTTGGGGAAATAAAATGCGCCCCCTTCCCTCGACTTAACAAGTGGCGGAAAGTGATTGGAAAGTTGGGCAGATGAGAGAGAAGGACTTAAGCACCCAAGAGAAAAAAATATTGTCGAGTGGTGAACCTGGGATAGAGCTAGGGGTGGGGCACATTTTTTCCCCATATATCCCCATTTTCGCTAGGACAATTGGGACAATAACATATGCCCATGGGTTAGAGGAAAAACTTAGCCAAATTGCACACACAACCACTTAAACCTCTCTCGGGAAGAAAGAGGGTCATATGAGAGTCCAAGAGCTTCAACTTAGGGGTGGGGAAATTTTTCTTTCCCTAATTTCCTCACTATCCCTAGGAAAATTGGGACAATTGGGACAGTTGGGACACCAAAATGTACCACCCACCCAACTTATGAAAATGACTAACTCCCAAAAAATTGAAATCACTTTTCCTGGAGCTCTAAGAACTATTTTTAGGAAAAGGTTTATATAAATTTGAATCCTAAGACCATTTCAAGATAAATGGGATGGTTTTCAATACCTGATTTTTCTTCCTTCTCCAAAAAATTCTACTTTTTCATTCAGGGACCACTAGGTGATTCTTTGAAATTGATCTGCCCTGAGAAGCGCTTGGGTCTTGTGAAGAATGTGAAAAATTCATGTAGAGGATTATTTAAGATTTATGATGATATATTTTTTTCCTCTTGACTCATTTTGGAGCTACCAAAATCTTCGGATGAAGTTCAAGTACTTTTCCAACCGTAATCTCTTTAAGCCTCGATATGTAACTGCGAAATAGCCGACGCCACACTCACGACATCGACAATGACGACGCCGCAAACAAACAAGCGTCCCGAAAATGCGACAATTTTTTTAAAAATTTAAGCAAGGTAGAGGTTCGTGCTTAATTTGTTTTATCTGCAAGTTTTGAGACCTGCTTGACCTTGGAAACAGATAAGCTTCAATCTTTAACTTTGTATTCCGCTCGCAAAACTAAAAATTACATGATTGTCACAAATTCCATCTGCTCGAGATTTACTTCAATATTCGTTGCATTCGTCTCTATCCTTAGCGGATAAATTTTCAGCTTCACACATGGTGATACTAAATCGAATATGGTTTCTCTTTTTTTGATATATATATATATATATATATATGTAGACATGTGATACAAGGATTACACATATATTACTATTGATTGATTTTTTATTTTTTTATTTTTTAGAAATCTATAAATATATGTTCCTAGATGTCTCTCTGAAAGGTTAAGTATTTTTAAATTGAGTGATATTAATTGGAAATAAGAAGGGTCTCAATCTTTCTCACTAATCCTTTTGCATGTATAACTATGAACTATACAAAGTACTTAAGAAGCGAATTATAAAGTATGAGTTAGTCTTTTAAGCAATGGTTGAATCAAGAGAACCTATGTCTAGGGCCTACCCAAACCTAACCTTGTTTAAAAACTATGCTAGCGCCTCCACACTTACAAGTTGTAGATGGAAAAAATAAGTTTTGGGAGGCATGGTAGATCAACCACCGCTACATCATCAATTACCCCTGTCCCCCTCTTTGCGTGTTCACCATTCCTCACCGGCCGCATCAACCAGGATCACTTAGATTTTTTTTTTTTAAAACTATACCTTCTCTGCCGCTGTCCTAACTTACCTTGTCTGGTCACACGGGTAAGCGTGTTAGCCGAGGGTGAAGTCTCGGACCGGCGTGGCGCGTAAATGCTGGTCCATTCGCCTGTGCCGCACTGACATCCGCTGTCCTTTCCTTTTCTTTTATTTATTTATTTATTTCGGCGCTTTAACCATGCAGTTGGCACACTATGTCTTGTTATCTGCTCGATGAGCGTTTTAGCAAGCACTTAACGCAACAATTTAAATATTCACCGTGGCGATCGATTGCTTTGTGTATCAGGTTGTCTATCAGGCATATCTACTGAAACGTATCATCATCTTTTTTTTTTTTGTATTAGCAGTTATTCTCTTAGATGCGATTAAAGGGGTGATGGACTGGTCTTGATTTTGAGACTAACTTCACATTTGTTTGGGCAGTTGCGAGGCCTGCCATGCAGCTTGATATTTGTGAAGCTAGAGACCACTGTAGTGTCCTAATCTGTTAAAAAAAATGTTTAGACTATTGGTAAGCATTGCAACAATTTAAATGTTTGCTGTGACAGTCAGCGCCTTGGGTATCAAGTTGTCTATCGTGCATTTTTACTTGAAACGTATCATCTTTTTTTTTTTTTTTATTAATGCTATTCTCTTAGATCCGATTTAAGGGTGATTGGTGATCTTGATTTTGAGACTAACTTTACATTTGTTTGGGCGATTCACGAGGCTCGCCATCCAAATTCTTGATATTTGTGAAGCTAAGACCACTCGCAGTGTCCTAATTTCAAAATCTGTTGTCCTAATCTCTCTCAGAAAATAGTATCTTTAAGGAGGTTATGGTAATAGTTCTAGCAAATAGATTACGGCACTGGCCACAGATTTGCATTGTTATAGTTCTATTTGCCAATAAGCACTCGAACTAAAGGATAAACAACAGGCAAAAAAACATGAGAGCAGAGAGCTTAAATCGGCTTGCCATGGAAACTCACTTGCTCTTCACAGTGCTTCACCTGCTGGCGCACAGATGGAAACGAGAAATTACACAGCGTGTAAGAAACAAACAGGCGTTTTCCTTGAGACACTCAAAACTGTCAAAGCGACCTGCTCTATACATGGCAGTCGATGCATACATGTTTCATAACTGCTCCACTAATGGTACAGTTTCTAATAAGGGACAAACTTAATTCTCTTAGACATGTTTAATAATTAAAATATTAGTTCCCTTTTTATTGAAATGTGGTGGTGACTTATTAAGCTAGAAACTTTACCTGATTTCTTTCTTCACAAATCAATAACATAACATGGGTTTTCAAAGAATCGATTTCATTTCCCTTTATTAATTTGTAATGGAATTCTTGTATTAGATTCATAAATGGAGAAAGCATAAAAGAACTAGATCTTACAAAGTTTCATTGTCATACTAAAAACTATTTGAAAACTTGAGTCCTTCCATCAAGTATAAAAGAAGGGATAATGTACTATTCTTTTAACCTTTCCAACATATCACTTCCAAGTACTTCAAACAAAATTTTAATATATTTTCTTTTGTAATTTCTTTCCAACATTCCACAAGAATTCAACAACATTTACAATAAATTTTTAGAGTAAGAAATACTATCATTTCAATGCAACTTTTCCTTCAAATCTTTTACAACATGTCCTACTTCATGTGGAAAACATATTTGCAATAATGGAAGCTAAAGAAAGCAAACAATATTACATTTTTCCTCCACTCAAGGTGGGTAGATGCATGATGTTTTTACATTGTCAACAACAAGGTTCTTGTGCTCCAAGGTGTTCTTCATCCATGCTCCAAGTTCCAAGTATTTCCAATCACAACCAAGATAGGGGGAGAGGCAACACTCTCCTCCCAACCAAATCTCAATGGAGAAGAGAAGCAATCTCCTCCATTGACCCCCGAGCCCCAAACACAACACAATGAAGGGTGGTCTCCAACTCAAGGCAACAACACTTGCTTCCACAATACAATTTCATCACAACATTCAAATTAAAATGAGGAAAACAACAAGGAAGCACAAATAACACAATACTTTGCACAACAAGGCTTTCATCCAAGCCATCAAGAGAAGGAACTATGGGAATGTTTTCCTTATGCCTCCCAACTGAGATGAGATGCCCATCCAAAACCCTCCACAATAAAACACAAGCCCCTATGACTCTTATGCCTCCCTCAAGTACCCCTTTTTCCTCCCATACTCTTATGCCTCCCTCCTCTTATGGCTCCCTCAAAGACAAGGTAGAATGTAAACATTCTTACCCAAGATGGGCATCCCTCTCAAACTCCCTCCACAATATCCTAATCTACTCTTATGCCTCCCTCATGAGTATTCCCATAGACCTCTCCTATACTACACAATAAGAATTCTATCCATTTTTCACAATACACCAAAGTAAACATGCATTTTTCACAATTTTAGCATAGAAGCAACAATAATATGAAAGCAAAACAAAGGAGAGGGTCTCCTACCTCTCCATTGGAGAAGCCTAAACCAAGAAATTTGTCCAAGCTCCTTCCCAAATCAATCCAAGCATGCAAGTCCAAGCACTCTCTTTTTCTCTTTCTCCCAATTCTTTTCTCTCTCGAAAATAACAAAAGAGAACTCTTCAACAAAACAAAAACAAAACTCCAACCCCCTCCACAAGAGAGAAAGTTTCAATAAATAGACAAAAGGAAGGAGTAGACGGTGATGTGGCTCCATGTAGGATGCCACATCACACATCCTCAAACCACCTCCCAAAGTCAACTCAAATCCCAAAACACCATAAATGGGTGGTTGGGTTGAATGACAACTCTCTTCCACATCCATCCTTTCCATGTGCCTTAAGGCACAAATAAATGCAAAAAAGAAGAAAAGTGCACTCCAAAGTCATATTTCCCTTCCCAAAACAATAAATAATCCCTTTTTGGATTCCCAACCCATAGATATGGTTGGTAAGGGGTTTTGGGAAGTGTGGGACAAGTTCAACTTGTCCCACAAGTCCCCTAAAATTGCCCTCAATCTCAAATTCGAGATTCAAAGAACATGGAGTGGTCAACACTCAAAACCAAGCATTCAATACAAGAGGACACACAAGGCTCAAGGAGCCAACCAACAAAATTAATTACATCCACTTGACTTCCCTCCAAAACTTAAAAATTAAAACAAGATATTACATTAATCTAAACACACTTAGCAAAGTAATTCTAAAAAAGAAACATCACAAATAAAATCACCTACTAAAGTAAGTTAAAACAAGTAATTAAAATTCTTACCCCCTTGGTCACATTAGAAAATTTCCCCCTCATGGAAATTTTCTCAACACATAAAAGAACAAAGGTAACACAATACAATTTACTAGTTGCCTTGACGACCAATTGTTGTAACCACCCGACATTCTGTTGTGTTTGGTTCCCAATCCCCCTCATGGTTGTGATCATGCTGTGTTTCCTGCAAAATGCAAAATACCTCCTTCGGCCTTGCGGCCATGTCAAAATATCCAAAATAACCATATGCATGAAATTTATTAACATCTATACGTAATTCAATCAATCATTATTTCTAGGTCTAAATCACAACTTAATTATGCATTTCATCATTATCCAAAATTACAGTAATGTAAGTTCAACAACTACATTCTACTCATCATGGCGAAGAAATCCAATGTTAGAACACATGCAATATATCCATATAAAAATAATATCGGTATCCAATAGTCTGTCCATGAGTCAGTGTAGATCATACTAAAAAAAAACAAAGTCCAATCATAATCCAAATGCATCTAGTCACAAAACATCATGCTAATCAACATAAGTATAAGTCATGTCCATATCTAAAGTCTGCATAACTCAAAATGGTAATCAACTAAGTGTCGTAGGGAAGTGGGCATTACATCCAAAACCCATTTTCATTGTTCTTGTTCCAAAACCTCAAACTTTCCTAAATATTCCTAAAGCTATTATATTGAATTTAAATCTCTTCAATAACATATCCCGATGGTTTCACACTTATTGATCAACCCCATAAGATTCACACTTGTCCCGAAAAGGCCAAATAATATTCTTTCTAGGCTAACTTGGATGGACTGAATAGTCTTTTGAAAACATTTAAAGGAATGGATTAAATGACCTCGTGACCAAATTTATACATTTAGAAAGGTTTTCATGACATTATAAAGGTTTTCAAGGATGGGGTGGTTATGATACATAAGGCGAATGATGCAGAGGATGATTTAGGAGGGGCTTCAAATAAATTTTTGACACTTGTGTAAAGTTGTCATGTTTTAAACTTGAATTGTGACCTTGAAAAAGACATGAAAACACCAGTTAAGTTGTATGGACTTCATGTTACTATTTTATTTGACAACGATGTAACTATCAATTTCACTTCTAGTAAATTAGCTAAAAATTTGAAAAAGAAAGCTGGTTATATGAAAAATACATGGACTATAAAATATGAGAGTAATGATGTCCAAACTGTAAACCAATGTCTGTTTGGTCCACATCATTAGAAATTCCTAAATTCGCCACATAATTGAACCCATACATAGCTCCTCTAGGTTCATATGACATCATTATAAGTGTAAATTGGTTGCCTAAACATAAAGAAACGATTGAATATTATAAAAATGAATATAATGCCTAAATGACATGCTTAAAAAATCATAAAAGGCATAAAATGAATTTTGAAGTTAGATAGATTTCAAATATGAAATTTAGGAAAGCTATAAACATGGGCTACACATTTTATGTCATTAATATATCTAATTTTAGTGAGGAAGGTAAGACTTCCTTGGAGGATTATATGATGTTACAAGAATACATGGATGTCTTTCTAGAGGAATTACCTGGAATTTCTCCTAAACATGAGTTTGACTTTACCATTGATATCAAACCTAGAATTAAACCAATCTCTAAGGCACCATACCGAATGAAAAAAACTAAGTTAGTAGAATTAAAATCTCAACTTCATGAACTTATTTCTAAAGGATTGATTAGGTAGTGTGTCTCCTTGGGGAAAACTAGTCATCTTTTTAAGAATAAGGATGGAACATTAAGACTATGCATCAATTATTGCATGCTTAACAAGGCCACAATTAAGAATAGATATCATTTACCAAGGATTGATGACCTTTTCTATTAGATGCGTATGTCTATTCAAAGATCAATTTACGATCAAGTTATCATCAACTTAAGATAAAGGATGAATACATTCATAAGAAAACATTCAAAACAAGATATGGTCATTATGAGTTTACAATGTTACCTTTTGGACTCACTAATGCACCAATGCATTCATGAACTTAATGAATAATATTTTTCAGGAATATCTAGATAAATTTGTGCTAGTTTTCTTGGATGACATTCTGATTTATTCTAAAAACATGGAAGAACACAATGAACACTTGAGAATGGTGCCATATTTTATTAGAAATAGAAAATTGTATGATAAGATCTCACATGTCCATTCTATGATAACTAAGTGAAGTACCTTGGGCACATAATTAAAAATATGAGATTTTAGTTGACTTATAAAAATTAAAGCCATAACATAATCACCAACACCTAAGAATGTACATGAATTTAAAAGCTTCATGGGGTTGGCTGGTTATTACAGGAAATTCATAAAAGATTTGTTTAGAGTGGCTGGTCCTATAACTTCTTTGGAAAAAAAAGACAAGAAATTTGTTTGGACTGATAAGTGAAAAAATGCTTTCAATTTGCTAAAAGAGAAACTAACAACAATATCTATTTTGAAGGTTACGGATCCCAAAAAAAGCTTCACTATGGTAATCGATGCCTCAGGTGAAGGTTTGAGTGGAATAATTCTATAAAATAATCACGTGATAGTTTATGAAAGCAAAAAATTGAAGGTGCATGAGTAGAAATATGCTCCCCATGATTTAGAACTTACTTCCATAGTTCATGCCTTGCAAGTTTGGAGGCATTACCTGATAGAAAAGTATTTCGAATTGAAAATAGACCATTAGGGGATAAAATATATCTTTAGGAAACCTAATTTGAATATAAGACAATGCAGATGGCTTGATTTTTATCTCAAGTATTATTTCAACATAAGTTGATTTAAAGGAAAATAGAACTATGTGGTTGATGCATTAATTCAAAAAAACATGTTTCCACTTATTACTGACCATCAGAACACAATTTAAAGATGAAGTATATAAACAAATGTAAACTAATCACATCTTATTAATATGTGAAATTTGTGTTAACAGTAGATCCAAATAACTGGAGATATAAATGTTTCAAATTTTATAATGAAGGAGTCTTGAGATATGATTTTTTTACGTACCTTTGAGCATGAATTAAGAATGAAAGTCATGAAAGAATTTCATGATGCTCCTTATGTCGGGCATCCGGAGTGACAAAGCTGTTAGCTGATGTAAAATAAAAATAATACTTTGGAAAGGAATGAAGGGGTAAGTGCACCAATATGAGGGGCCAAAAATAGACACAAATATGAAAATAAGTGAAACATATATGCGTTTTGCAATAATGCGTACTCATTTTTTTCTTTGGTTTGGAAATCCCCGAAGCTAAAACGTGTAAGTGTTTTTAATACTATGAAATACGTACGCATTTTAAGTGGTATGAAATTTGTTATTGGGTTCTATTGTTTGTAATATGCAAAGAAGATATTAAAATTTCAGTTGGGTAAATTTCTCTTTTGAAGGGTAAGTGCACCCGAACGAGGGGCCAAAAAGCAAACAAATCCAAAAATATTGAAATAACACATACATGTTTTGTTTTCTTTGATTTGGAAATACTCGAAGCTAAAACACGTATGCACTATAATGCATACACATTTTTAATGCTACGAAACACATGCATTTTGAGTGGTATGAAATTTGAAAGGGCCCAAAGCAAGCATATTTACTAAAATAAATGTTAAGTATAAGACTTTTTAATATTTCTTTATACTTTTTATTAATAAAAGTATAAAGAAATATTTAAAAAGTCTTATACTTTGAATTAATTTTAGTAAATATAATAAAATAGGGTCACTCGCACCTGATGGAAGTGGTCCATAGTTATGGAAGTTATAATCTAGAAGATAGTTTTTCAAAATCTAATTTGGTCGCTACTTACTCATTTTCGATTTGAAGGACCTAAAACTTTGGGCATATATATTGTAGTCGGACTTTGTTATATAGTCATTTTGTAGGTATTTTGACCTTATGGATTGGATTTTGGCCCTACCACTTCTTGAATTGGTATCAATTTTGAAATTTGGTCCATAATTCACTTTAGTGACCACGAATCAACTCTATGATGCTTGTTTACTTTTTACTAAAATGAGATCCTCACTTTGTAGATAGAGGATTTCTCCCTGAATGAGATTCCTATCCTATGGCAAAAATGAGGTACTTGTAATGTGCCTCCTCCTTAAGGTGTGATCATAGTACTAGGTTTTGAATGAGGTTTTATGAATAATACAGTGAATTGCATCAAGTAAACTTCGATGCTTGCTCATTCTTAGAAATAGGGTGCTCCATATATAGATCATCCCCTCACATTTTTTGGCTCTAAAATAATCCTTTCATGGGAAAAAATTCATGATTCTCATATGTGTCTTCTCTCATATGCATCTCATGGAGATAGATGATGACTTAATACTTCACACAAGATGATCCTGAGATACCGTGATGGTTTGACTAGCTCATTTTAGCTTGTTCTTTAGAGAGATTTGGGTACAATGAAAAGTAAGGATATGATGATCATCAAGTCACTCCTTGAGCTCCAAATTTCACCTTTAAACATGATGAATCCTTCATAATTCAATTTATTGACCAAGATGAAACTTGGGTGTAAGCATGCTTATGGTACATGGACACCTTTTTTCTCAAGTTGCTCCTCATGGAAATGGGTTTCCTCCTCCAGATAGGGGATGAATCCTTGAATGGAATTTGAGGATGAGTTACATGTTATTGACCTCTATACTTAATTGAAACAAATCACATTTTACGATAAATGAAATCTGTTATAAATATCTAATTCTACCTGCAACTCAAAATTTAGGTCCTATTTCATTTTGAACTGGGAGGGGCGTTGAAGAGTTTTGATACCTAAAAATATATTTAAGCCTTGAATCAATGTTTATTATTTAACCTTGTAGAGTATTATAATAGATTTAAAATGCCTATTTTTTCATCCTAACTCTTTCCATAGCTTCGGAATCATCCAGAGAATTCATCTTTCACCATTTTAGCTTTCATTCCCTGCACTTGAAAACCCAGTCTTAAACAGATTGCTCCTGAATGATATTTTATTTCCTAAAATTTCCTAAATTTACTTAGAAATCTTCAATTATATCTGAAATCACCCTCAAATTCTTTATATTTTCTCTAAAAACTTTTGAAGGTTGTTCAATTATCTACAGAATGGCCAAAAATGGACTTTTTAGGCTTTTGGAGGCAATAGTCTCTCATCAAAACTAAATGAGTTGATAAATCACATTAGAAAATATTCCCTACACAATGAAACACACTAGATTATATTATTAGGACTTTCCTTTTATCTAGGGTAAATGTTGAATTGATGACATGCTGTCTAGATGATACAGAGTACCCTGCAATCCTCTTTATATAACTTCAACTCAAAATACAACTTCCCTAATTTAACTTTCTCCTTTTCCCTTGTTTCAAGTAGGTCTAATTAGGGTTTGAAATAAAAATTAAGGGTTTAATGGATTACCACCTATTTCATCCTTACATACACCTTTCAACACACCCATACACCTTACTCAAGCACACCTCAATACTCCATTACTCATTTATCCATCATCTAGCTAGATTTTCAAATTTTAGATTTTAAGACTCCTTGTTTGCTCAAGCTCTAAAAAAATTTCTCAACTTTGTTTGCCACCTTCACCTTGAATTTTAATCAACCTCATTTTCACTCATCTCACCATTCTTACCCCTCTTCTAATAAATAGCGCAAATCACTCAACTCTTCCTCTTTCACTTAAGGCTTTTCATATAAACCCTTACTCTCTCTTGGCTTCTTTATGGAACTATGGAGGACATTAAATAGGTATTCTTAATTAAATTTGTTTAAGGATTTTCCCTATTCATCAAGGATTCAAAACATTCTAACACCACTCCATTAATGATAGATACTAACTTCCTTATGATTTTCTTTCCTAAGACAACTATTTCTCAAGGTTGGTCTTGATAGTCACAAGAAATAAGCATGATTTTACATTGCTTCCTTTACCTACTAACCACTCAATAATTTTTCCTTATGCCTTGATTTTATGAGTCCTTAATTCCCTTAAGCCTTCCTACAGCTTTTCAAAGGCTCCACCAACTTCAAACACATGGAATAAAGAATATTTTTCTAAAAGTACATCTCTCCTAGCCCTCAAACTGGGCATTAACACTTCTAGACTGTATTTGCACATTCCTTTGCTTTTATTCTTATTCCAACCTGTACTAGGGATTTTGAAACTCTTTTTATTATTATTTTCTTCCTCCACACTTATCGGGAATCTTCCAGGGCATAAGTATTAACTTTTATAATGAGTGTTCTACTCTAGGCCCTTAAGATTGGGCACACATAATTAGGATTGTGAACCTAAATTTAATTTAAGAAATCCTACTTTAGATGGATTATTACCTTTTATTTACTTTTGCCACACCAAGTCCTTGCGATGAATGCCTGAAATAGAATCAAGGATTTCATTGAGTCATTATGTTCATGCTACATACTACTAAACTTCTAAAGCATGGTATAATCTGGTCTGAGTAAGTCTTGCTATCTATTTTCCATTCCCTGGACATTGTGAGGGTTCCATGAAGCCTTGAAAACCATTATAGATAAGAAGAAAATCTAGAACAATATGTTTACTCGTGAAAATGCTTTGCAAAATAGTCTCTAACCTCCAAATTTGATATCTCGATCTGAGAAGACTGTGTCACTTAACACCTAAGACTATAACATACCTAAAGCTAGTTCAAATATTCAAATCATACATTTGGAGGAAACTCTCTATTCTTTCCTAGGGAGTCCAAATTTACTATTAGAAGATATGACCATTTCAAGTGGACCCAAGATACCCTTAGTCACCTAAGAACTCCGAAATGGATTATGAACAAGATGTTTCTACATCACCAGAGGAAGGATGCACAATGAATGAGAAGCCTTATTTTCAACTAAGGGCTTAGTTGTCATGCTTCCTATATTTAAATTTCTTGATGCTAGTTATTTTTTCCATTCTAAAGCTATTAAAACACCCTCCGAGAGAGTTCGGAAAGATATTAAACATCCATAGGTGATGTCGGAGAATCTTCGAAGTGTTGAAGGTAATTTAGGAACATTTAAGAAAGGTTTGATCATTCAAGGACTATCTTTTTAACATCATGTTTTCTAGGTACATGGAACAAAAAATTTAATGGTGAAACCTAAATTCTCTAGAAGCTTCCAGGGAGTTATGTAAGGAGTTAGAAGGAAAAAAAAAGTAGACATTGGAAAGCTGCATAAATCATGTTGGAGACATCCATTTTTCTCTAAGGCATTAAGGTGTCATGAATAATTTCAAAATAGCGAATGGCATGTCCTTTTGGTTCCAAACCAACACTTCACCAATGCAACACTTCATGACACCAAAATAGAACAATACTAATCAACCTTCATGCTTCTTGATGATTGACACCTCATGCTGACTCCTATGCCACCTAGACACCCTTTTCCATCAATACAACTTGACATCAATGACAACACCAATGACACTATGTCCAACACATGTGTTTTGATTTGTTATGTATTATAACTTGGAATTTTATGAGTGCATATATTTGAGTAGTTGTTGTTTCCTTTGAGAGTTGTGAGGTTTGTAAAATATAATTTTGACACATCTAACACTCCTACAAATGTCAGTAAATAATCCAAAAGGCCCCAAAACCTAAACAATGACTATATTCATTTCCAAAATAGACATCAATTATAGAATTTAAATGCTAAAATTTTTAGGTGAAGGTGAAATCCTAAAATTACCTATGTACTGACCAAATTACATTATAAAAAACTATATCCTAAATTGTGACTCATGAACCTATGAGACTAGTTCCATAAGGTGCAGAATGACCCTAATTTCTTATATTTACTAAAATAAATTTAAAATATAAGTTTTTCATTTATTATTATTTATATTTTATTATTTCTTATACTTATAAAATATAAATGATAATAAATAAAAACTTATAAATAATAATAAAAATAATAATAAATGAAAACCTTATACTTAAAATTTTATGTTTGTAAATAGAAGCATACTAAATAGACATATAATTTCTATATTATGCGAACGCGTACACGCTTTTCCTTTTTCCAAGGCATGCATATAGGCTTGGATCCGAGTTTTGATCCCTAATCATGAGGCATGGACTTGAAATAACAAAACAAACAACGCATTTTTCCGAAAATAGGTGAAATTGCTATTCCGCCATAATAAATCAAACTAAAAAGATCGATACATTTACTAAAAATATGACTGCAACGTTAAAAAAATTCTTCTTTGTAAAAATATAATTTTTCAAATATTTTGACTAATATAAGGTTTCCATACTAATTATTTTCTAACTATGCCTTTTTGTAGCTATTTTTGGAGTTTATACATGTTTATCTTTCATCGTGTATCTTTTTCGACTCATCGAAATTGAATAAAAATTTTTAGGCACAAACTAGGACTAATTCTATACATATTAAAAAAATAATTTTTGATATTTTTGAGGTAGTTAAGGGGGGGTAGGGTGCAGTCATACCTCCATTATTTTTCAAAATTTAAAATTTTTGTACTAGAAAAATCATAAAAAATACTCACTAAAAATAAAATAAAAATTATAGCACAAACTAGATGCTCTATCTATATTTCTACCAAAGGGTTTTCAAAAATACTAAATAGTGCTCAAAAAATGGTGGGGGCACGACCGACTATCTACTATGTTTTTAACAAAAACATGAGCACCTATTGGTATTTTAGTTCTTTAACCCACTTAAACTTAACCAATTTTAAAAAAATAGTAGCTTAGAAACTAGACTCAAAATGCTACGATTCATGTTCTTATAACATCTTCCAATTTTGAGTGTAACTATTTCAAATAACTCGTAGAATTTGAAGATTTTTTATTTTTCAGAAAAAAGTGTCCACTTAAGACCCCATTTGGCCCCCAGAATGGTGCAATTACCCAAAGAAAGATATGAAAAAATTATTATGTTCATTGTCTTGAATGTCGCGTGTTAAGGTATAGCACATGCATCCTGCTGGTCTTACGTATCCTCACAACATTCTACATTACAAATGTCAAGTAATTAACATAGACTTTGTGTAGGGACCACTCAATGTCTAAAAACAAGCATGACATGCTTTTAGTTTTGGTTGACTAACTAATTAAAGTAGCTCACTTCATATCGGGTAATCTAAAGGATGATTCACCCATGCTTGTGAAACATTTTGTGCATGAAATTTTTAGATTGCACAAAGTTTCGAATTGATTATTTCTGACAGGGATCCTAGAATGACCTCTCGATTTTGGAAAACTTTAAACTCATCTTTGGGAATAAAACTAAAGTTTAGTTCAACATACCATTTGGAAACATATGGTTAAACAGAAAGATTCATCCAAGTTATGGATAATATACTCAGAATGTATTGTAGGATCAACAACACATATGGGAATAATAGCTTCCATTGGTTGTATTTACCTATAATAACACTTATCATTCTTTGCTGAAAATGGCACCATTCAAGTGTTGTATGAGAGAAGGTCTAGAAATCCTATCAGCTGGGATAAAATGAAGGATATAGTGGTACTAGTCTAGGAAATGTTAATAAAAATGGAAAAGTAAGTAAAGCTCATTTTGAGTGGTTGAAGAAGCAGCCAATAGGTAGAAGAGATATGCAGATATGAAAAGAGTTGTGAGAAAATTTGAGCTAGGATATAAAGTAATCTTGAGGGTAAAACCCATAAATAGCTCAATTATGTTACCTAGATATGTGGGACCTTTCAAAATACTAGAAGTTATAAGTGGGTTAATGCATGGTGTTGTGTCCCACTTCTTGTCCCGAAAATGCGAGCCAAAATGGGAAAGGCACGTTTTCCAGGTAGGTTCGCGCGAACACATCCTTCGCGCGAAACAGACACGTAAGCCATTTTTTTCCGTGTGGTGCAATTGAAATGGTTCACGCGAACACCCCTGTTTGTATATTGGAGGCGCTGTGGAGGAAATCATTTTCCTCCGCCCCGCCTCCTTCGCGCGAAGTTTGGACCAGAGCCCACCACACCAGTGAGAGCCCACCACACCAGTGAGCCCACCAGCGATGAAGCCCAGCAACGACGAGCCCAGGTATGTTAGCAAAATCGTACACATTTTTTTAGCAAAATCGTAGCCACTAAAATACCATTTTTTGCAAAACCCTGGCTCGTTTTTTTGGTAAAACCCCATTTTTTCTCGTAGAAATGAATTGAATGTGAAGGTCAACTCTGAAAATACCTAGTTGGCCGTTTTGTATGCTACATCCTTGTTACTTGTCAGTAGATGTTAGAAAACAAGCCGATTTCAGAGCTGTCAAACAAGTCAACTCAGAAAAAAATTAGCCTCCATAAGGTTTCTGTAGAAAAAACTCTATTCCATAGTATCCGGAGATTATATACCAGGAATTGTTCAAACTAATTTTTGCTCGTACACTTCACTGTATATGACTGTCTTGCTTTACCTATATTGTCAGCAATGGTTGAATAATCTTGAAGGCGTCTTTATATATGACGATAATTATAAAGAATTCTTTCATTTATTTTTTGTTAGCAAGAAGATTGCAAATGCTAAGAAATGCTATAGTTTTCTAGCGCAAGCTACTAATATGGACTGCCCTTCTTTCCCATTCAATCAGTTGATATAGCTTCTGTACAGATAGACATATTAACCTTTCTTATTGTTTTTTTTCTAATTGGTACCACTTTGGGCTTTGATAAGGAAATTCTATTCTATAAAACATGTAAATTTTCATGCAAAAATCTGCAAAATACATGCGTAATGTAATTTTTCTCTAATTCTCTTAACTTTCTTAAACAAGTATTTGTCAACAATTGTTGAATAATCTTTAAAGCGTCTTTATATATGATGATAATTATAAAGATTCCTTCCTTTATTTTTTTTTAGCAAGAAAATTACATTTGCTAAGGAATGTTATAGTTTTCTGGCGCATGCTACTAAAATGGACTGTCTTTCTTTCCCTTCCAATTAATTGATATAGCTTCTGTACAGATAGACATATTGACATTTCGCATTGTTTTCTTTTCTTACTGGTACCACTTTGGGCTTTGATAAGGAAATTCTATTCTGTAAAACATGTGAATTTTCATTCAAAAATCAGCAAAATACATGTGTAATGTAATTTTTCTTTAACTCTTTTAACTTTCTTAAACAAATTTTTAACACAAGAGGGAACTGCCTGTGTAATTTGTATGGCTTGTTTAAGAAGCTTGAATAGAAAGATTCTGATTTTTTAGGGACATTTCTAGGAGGGTCGAGAGCCATGGAGATTTTTTGAGGGCATACCCTTCCATTATGTACGTCCAATCAGACAATAAAAAGTATTCTTTTACCAGGTTCAGAGAAACTTGTTTTTTACAATGGACGATTATACTGTAGTTTCAAGTTAATTTTATCTAGCTTTATTTCTATTAGCTTTGATCCACGACTAAGGAAGAATTCATATGGTTGTTACCTGTACATAGAAAAGAATCTAGAACATAATAACTACAACTACAATTTCAATCTTCTAAAATGGACCATTTGATTATCTTCGAGCTTTCCCATTTGCTCTTCAATCATTGGTATTTGGTGATCCAAATCAATGTTGTAAGCAAGCTCTTTCTGAGCAACCTGAAAATATTTTGCATTTGCTCTTCCACAAGTGGTCGATAACCAATTTTTTAGAAGACTTGGCAATCACATTATGAAAAATATTGATGTCTGGCATAACTTCTTTCCAAGATAATGTGTTTCCAAAGATAGCACAAAGACTATTGTGAATAGAAATCTATGTCTTTTTAGTGAGCTTGTATTTCCAAAAAGTATGCATGATAGACTCGAAAAAAATTCTAACTAGACACTTAAGACGGTTGGTTACAAGAAATTGTATGTCATCGCCAATAGGTAGTGTGTGGAAGAACAATGGCTAAAAAACCTTTTTAGTCATGGCATTAGCTTTGAAATTGTAAATAGTAGCTCTGAGGTGCTACCATTTATATTCTTTAAGTTTACATCTTCATTTTGAGTTGAGTCTTTGTTCCAAGGACAAATCCAGGATGAATTTTTGATAAACACATTTGAGCATGGAGTGATTTAACATGTTGTTGTTAGACCATGTCCAGTCCTTCAAGAAGTTGCATTGAACCAAGAGTAGACATCTTAACAAGGAGTGAGTCATCCTCAAGTTGCAAAATTCTAATTATAGTTGTCTTGTCAGCTACACATAAGTGAAAAAAAACCTTTAAGAAATGCCAATGTTTCCATTGGTACCATTATAAGTGACACAAATCTTCAAACTCGCATATACCTATTTTTAAAAGACGTTTTTATTTCAGCCTAGACTACAAAGAAGGGGAAGATTGTTGATTTACACGTCTATTCAACCAAATCGATGAAGTGGGAAAGCTAAGGCCATGTTAAAGAGATTTGTTATTCCATTCCAACAGCTCATAAATGTCACGTTGTGCTTTCCAACGAACTTAGAACTGACAACTTTGATATTTCCAATCAATTACTAGCGAAAGGGTCTTCGAGGGTCTGCATAGGAAAAGATACTCATCTCTCCACTCTTGATGGATGATTTGTCTGATCTCAACATAGGCGGATTAAATTTACAAGAAGGCAAAGAAGAATATGACCCGCTTGTGCTCTTGGCATCTAAATTATAAGTAGAAAATTTATTCTGCAATTGAAGATCATCATTTGAGGGCGGCCTTATCTTTGGAGCGCTGAAGGAGCATGCTTTAGCCTTGGCAGACCTTACACGGGCCTGAACCCTGACGAGTGCTTGCATACACCTCAAAGTAACTGCTGCCTGCTTCCTTACCTGACGACCCCTAAACAATGCCTGGAGCCTCACCAGCCCTTTCAGTGCTCGTAGTGCTCTCCTCGCCTGTAAAACCCAAAAACCAAATCCAAAAGAGTGACAATAATCCCCTTCAAAAATAATCAAACGAAATTCTCACAGACCCGTTATTGTTCATCGAGAATGGTTACCAAAAAGCCTCGGAATGCAGTCTGGATTCGAATGACAGCCCATTCCTGTCATACAGCCTTGAAGTCCTTTGGAGGAGCCCTCACTATTGTTGCCACTGCAGCATTATAGGCCTCTGCAGCAGCCTCAGATGCAGATTCAGCAGTCTCCACATTGAGATGTCTCGACTGCTTATGCTAACTTCCTTCGCTTCTTTCCCCTGACTCGTGCTCACCAGATATTTTCCACAGACCCCATTTTTTGGACTTGACGTTGGTAAGCTTCTTCTGTTCATGATTCAACAATAGCAATCAATCAGCTTGCTTGTAAAAGGGCAAATGAATCCTCCTTTGTAATTGGTTGCCCCCGTTTTGTATGCTACATCCTTGTTACTTGTAAATGGTCTCTTTGAGAAACTCTGAGGGCAATAGGCAATATTTATACCCTTCCATTATGTACGTCCAATCAGACAATAAAAGTATTCTTTTACCAGGTTCAGAGAAAATTGTTTTTTACAATGGACGATTATACTGTAGTTTCAAGCTAATTTTATCTAGCTTTATTTCTATTAGCTTTGATCCACGACTAAGGAAGAATTCATATGGTTGTTACCTGTACATTTTTCCAAGGTCCTCTTGGTTGCCCCCGTTGTTCAATGTATTTTTTTGAAGGGCTTCTTTTATGTGCTGCAAATTGTAACATAAAGGATCTTTTTAGTTTCTAGAAAAATGAGTATATTGTGTAGCTCACAGCTGCCTATGCCATACTAAGATCCCAATAGTGGCATAATTGTTGATTGGAACCGAGATTGCAGAGTGCACTGCCAGAATAATGCATATCATGGAGATATTCCATTTTCACAAACCTTAATACTACTGCCACTGCTAGGAAGCTTTGCATATTTCTTCTGCAATATCTGTTTTAATGTGCCTTTAGGGCTGCTTCAAAGCTTCTAGATAAGATAATATAAATATAAATAAATAAGAACTCGTTGGTTGCATGTATGCCTACACTTGAGAAGCACATGCTTTAATGATATCACTGAACTTTCAGATTATATTCTTGTATCCAGTAGCATCTAGAGGTTTTAGATAATGTATTGTAGTGATATTGTAAGGCACTATCAAAAACAATGTTGACAGAAGTAAGGATGGGAAATGTGACGGGAAATTTCAGTCATATGAGTTAAATAAGATAATGCCAAAGTTAAACAGCTTCCTTGAAATAAACAACTTCCTTGAAATGTAAAGTTGATTTATCCCTGATTTTGTATACAAACACTGTGATGACATCAATAATAGATTACAAATAATTTCAATGTTTTTGTGATTTTTAAGCATGCATAAGTGGTCAACTTGTACATGTGGAGATATAGATGCATTAGACATGTCTTTTACCGATGTGTTTTGTTGTTTAAAATTGGATTGGTGTTCTATTTGATTGCGCTAATTCTGTATCATATGCACAAAAATTGTGTTCCAGGGAAAGGTGAATCCCACTCAATTGTTCTGCTTTGATAATGGTTTGTGCCCAGGTAAACTTACATTCTCTTCTACAAACATTGCTTTGACTTTAAGATCATCTAAATGTATTCAAAACTTTTCATTTCTGAACTCTGCAACATCACTTGGTATATTTTGTTATCATTGTGATTTGTAATTTATGTAATTTATTTGATTTTGTAATTTATTTTCTATATTAGTTGCATTGAAGCTTGAAAATTTCATATTTCTGTTTTCATTAATATAGGAGAATATCTTAGGAATTTTTTTAATTAAAAGTACTATTAATTAGAATTTTACTTTCATTTTTTTTACAGTCATGGCTTCTTCTGGAACTCCTAATTTGTTTGAGAGGACCGATTTAGAGATTGCAAAATTGCAATCTATTCTCGAAAATCCAACTACAGTTGGGTAGTATAAAGCCCATTGTGAAAAAATACTGGTTGATCTTCATAGAATAGAGACAAGTTTGAAAACATATAATCCATTTGATTCTGAATCAATAAAAAAATTTATGGATTCACTAAAATCAAGTGTCTCAGGAGATGTAGGTTATAATGAGATTACATCACGACTTTCCGATAAGGAAGTCGTTAAGAGGTCTTGTTGGAGTTTTTATGCAGACAAACAGAAAATAAGGGCATATTATGTAAACAAATGTTCATGTCCTTTATGTGCCCCTTTGATTTATCCTAGATTTGTGGCCTCTCAAGGCCAATTTCCAAATAATGACCAATTACTGTTATACTTCATAATGATGCTACATGCTTGAGGTTCACTTAAACCTAAAGGTGAACTATTTAGACATCCCTAGTTATTTGGGGCAGGGGCGTGGCCGTATTAGCCACAGGCAAGCATATAGAAAGGAGGGAGCTCCTGCAGTTGTTGACGCGGCAGCTTGTACCAAGGCCACAACCATTCTTATCAGGCTTTCAGGATGTCGCAGCACCTGTCGTTATGACTGCACATGAGGCTGCTATCGAGGGTCTTGCTAGCATTTCTCGTGAGACCCAATTGATCTCTTCTTTGTGTGGGTCAGTACCTTCAGAGACGCGATACTAGTAGTGGAGGTGCTAGTAGCACTAGTGATGCACGCAGCGAGGTATACGCTCGTGCATCTTTGATTTCCCCAGATGACTTTGAGCTAGTTACAGATCCCGCTCAGGCACGTCGGCTAGGACGCATCATGGCTGCTGACTTGTTGCGTGCGTATGAGGTGATTGCTCGGCATTGCAGCATTCCACTATCGGGGTTTTAGATTTTATAGAGCAGAGTGGGAGTGTATCTTCTAGTCAGGGTACTACTGCCATTGCTACAGATAGACTTCCTATTGCTGGGATTGTCACACCTGATGTTCAGCACATTTATTCGTCCGGTGTGTGAAAATTAAACCTTTAATATAATTAAAATTTATTTTAATTGATCATTACTTTACAATTTATTAATATTAAAATTAAACATGTACTTTTGTGTTTAGGCTTCTGCTCCAGTGTGTGGAGCTTCACAGCCCACACCATCTACCCGTGTCACATACACACAGCTCTTGACTGAGCACAACATGGATCTTGATGTTTCGGTCTGAGTCAACTTGGCTTAGTTGGCGACATATTTGCTGGTGTTGAGGTTGTGGATGACAATCCCATACATTTGGAGATGCGTTCCGCAGAGGTATAAATACATGTGTTTTAATATAATTAATATTTAATCTAAATTGAAATGTTAGAAATTAATGAACTTTATTCAAAAAACTTATTTATCAACTTCTTACATTTTATTTATTTTGTTTCACAGGGATCTACGGGACAGAGATCTACGGGTAGCGTAGATACTCCCAACATCCGCGTAGGGACAGATACTGAGGTAATCAATTGTACATATCAGTTATATAATGTATTGAATTAATCAAGAAATTGTTGTAGATTTACCTTATATATTTTAATATATGGTACATGCTATATATAGTTTATGACATATATATTCCTTTTTTAACATGCGGGTGCATCGAGCATAGTGAGGGGTCAGGGCACTCGCCCTAGTGCACGGAGGAGACTTCAGTGATATTTTATAGATTTCAAACATTTTAGACATACTTCTGGAGATTTTAGACATGTATATATATTCATACTCATTCTAGACATTATTATTATATTTTGATATATGTCTTAGACACGTGTATTTACAATTATGGATGTGAATATAAGACACCCCCTTATCTTTCATTTTTGTCTCTTGATGATATCATAATAGGTATATAACTAGCAATCGCATGTGTTTCATGACATGTGAACGCCGAACGGTATATGTTATTTGATTTAGAGGCATAGTTATCTGAGTTTTACTATCGAGTTCGAATGCTTTTCTGTGAAATGTTTCAAAGACGTTTGTATCAAGAAAATGGAAAAGGGATTTGCAAATATTCCCAGTCTAAAATAGATAAAGATCACATCAGCTGATCAAATTGCCAATTTTTCCTTGTTTGTGTGTGAGACCTTATGTGGATCAAATTGCCAATTTTTCCTTGTCCTGTGTTTGAGCTCTGCACAAGTTTGATAATTCACGGGACTATATCAAAGCAGAAACTCTGCATAAGGAATAATAAGTCAACTGAAGCAAGTTTTTGCATGAATTCACAACAAATTATTTTGTAAGCTGGAATAGGAGACATACAGTTATCGTGGGATAGATTTATGAGAAATTATCTTCCTTGTTTCAGTCTTAACTACGTTAAAATGCCCCTACATTTATCATTGAAAAATACTCATCGGTTAAAAAAACTTTGGAAAGTGGGATTGGGTGAGTGAAATTATAAGGAAAATAATATTATAAATGTCATTGACAATACCCGGAACCCAACTGATGAGAAAGTAGTGTACAAATGTTAGAAGGAGAAAGTTGGAGATGTGGTGTAGTGAAATAAATTGGATCCCATTGAAGAATTCTGGTTGGATCCCACCTTTTGACCAACACGTGAAAAGAAAATGCCAAAACATACACAAAAAGGGTCCTGGGGCGATGAAGTGTCTTGTTTCATTTGTCACATGTATGGCACAATTCCATAACAGGAGGGTTTCTGACTCTCCAATATACCCAAAAGCGGAATGGAACCACCCTGAGCTCTTGAGCTCTCTTAGAAACTGTACAGATCTGTTTACAAGAATTTGTTCGTGTTAGAAAGGAGCAAAGAATTTAGTTGACGGTGGGAATTTTTTGGCTTAAGAATGCCATGATACAAGTAAATGTCAATATCGTCCTTTTGAGTAGAATGCTTAAATGCTTTAGTCATTTTCACCATGAGCCTGCTAGATTTTATAGAGCATGTCCATACCCTGTTCCAAAGCTCCCATTTTGGCACAGGCAGGGAGGATGCTGACAAAGGTTGTGGAATTTGGCTTTACATCTGCCAATTGCAATTGTAAAAACCATAGCATACTCACTCGCAGGAATATTAAGGAACTCCATAATTCTGTCCCTCAAATCCTTCTCCAAGCTGCTTGATATACCATTTAATGCATGAGAAGTGAGGTTCATGGAGATCTGAGACAATGTAACGCACCAAAATTACCAACACAAGAACAACACAGTGAAATACAGGATAACTTTTTTTTTTGACTTGCTTTGACTCAACACGACACAACATGTCATCACAAGGTTACAACCAACCCTTGGAACCATTTGTTATGGGGAAGACCACAAGGTCAGCACGGAAACGTTCACACTTATCAAGGACAATTTATTTTTTTCTTTTTGACGAGACAACATGGAAGTCCAACCACATGACACACTCACAGCTAGGGCAAGCCACAGTAAGAAATGGTTAGGGTTTATTTATTTTGGTAAGACACCCTTTAGCTCATGACTTAAGTTTTCAGAAGGAATCAATATATGGTTCGCACAAATTCATCTCACCAACTGAGTTAATTTCTTATACATGCTTTGAAGAGTAGTTCACTTAAAGTCTTCTCCTACTTGCTAAATCTTATTATCTTCCAGAAAATGACCATTGTTTTCCCTTAAGCTTGTTTAAGAGTTCATCCAAAAGGGGTAGTTCACTAGTAGCTAGGGATATCAATTTATATATAAAAATAAATAAAAATTTACTCCTCAAAGGATGGTTTCATTTTGATCACTCATGGAATTATTTGATTTCAAGTAGATCACCTCTACATTTATTTGTTGAATATAAAATTATCATATGTTTAGCTTCTTAAGGGTTAACTGACCCATTTTACTGTACTTATAAAATATTGTCGCTAAGTCTTAGAAAGATTTAACTTAACAATTTATTCTCAAGATCAAAGTTTTACAATACTCATATCAATGTAAAGATTGAATGCCATTTCTCACAAGGATAATTTCAAGCTTAACTACACATGAACAGGACACTTTATTTCACCATTACCAAACAATCCCAGGCATGAGGTCATATCAACTCTCTTTACAAGCAATGCTACACAATTTACAACACATTGGACATTTTTACAAGGAACTTCATAATGGTACAGATGAAACTTTTACACTCTTTTCTTCTAGTCTACTCGCATAATCCATCTGCACAAATATTAACTAGAGTCAGTTCGCTAGAACTGAGCATGTTAAGTCTATACATTGAAATAATAAGCTAACATTTAACAATTGACATGAAAGGAATGTTCTACTTCATGAAAGGATCAAAGCACAAACCAATAATCTACTTTTCACACGAGGTAAGGATCTACACCAGCCAACAATGAGGAAGTCAAACATTCCAGCAAGCAGTATATCACAAAACAAAGAAACAATCCAAGAACTCATGGGATAGGAACGAAAGGTCAATAGTATAGAGAATTTTGATCATGCAACCGTATGGATTACGTGACTTAAATCTAATATACAAACCATCCATCTTAAAAGGGAAAGAAAAACTTGAGAGTCAAAGACATACTAGTTACGATCAAGACGCGAAACAAAACATAGTTACCCAGTCCTTCCAGGAGGATGTTTCATAGCAATAAAGGGATACGTGACCCGAAGGAAACATTCCATCGTTACAATCTAAACAAGAGGTCTACCGCCTCTTCCTTACAAGGTCTTTTAAAAGTAATAAACGTTAACAACTAGGATTCTCTCTAATTTCTTTGGTTTGCAACTAGGATTCTCTCTTCCTAGAACTTTCTATTGCTAAAGGTTGTATCCTGAATCCCATTGATCTACTTTCGGGCATTGAGGACAATAGTGAAATTTCCTTCTTTCCTTCCTAATGTCTAATACCAGAATAGATTATTGAAGAAACTACAAGCCGCAAGCCTTATTAGGAAACGAGTAATAAACAAAATAGCTCACAAGCAGGCTACACTCTAGGTAGGCAAGCATGACAACTTTTAAATGGAAGCCTAAACAAACTTCATTCGTAATCTTCATAAATAGCATACATACTACTATCCAAGACAATATAGCACTTATGTGTAAAGTGTTGTACAATATCAATTCATTCCAGTAGGACTCTCACTTACGCAACAAATTACATTCAATAGAAAGGTAATTCAAGGAGTAGTGTTACAACTAATAAAACAAGAGCCACTCTAGATAAGGACCCAGATTTCTATATTTTTGATATTCCTTATCAATGATGATAAAACACCGCAAAAGAAATATACATGCATTTGTGTTTTATCCAGCGGTAAGTCTACATTCAGAAGATCTGAAAGGTGATAACTATCTTGTCAGCACAAGCAAGGGAACAAGCCAAAGAGGAAAGAAGCATTCGAGTGGGGCAGCAAGTACTAATGAAGGCAACCCCTAAGGAAGCAAAAAGCAAGAAGTATCTACTATCGAGTGAAAATCAGACCCAAGCATTTATGAGCCTTTATTGATTTGATATCGCTTAGGGTAGCCATAACCAAGCATTTTGAAAGGTAACACATTTTTTTTTTTTTTTAAGCTTCCATGTTTCATAAGAATGTCTCTTTCCATTTCAGATGATTTGATCCAAAAGAAACAAAGCAAGTACAACATTGTTCTCAAATTTACATATAATTACAACAAAGTAAAGATAACAACAATTTTCCCTATGCAAACCAATCATGAAAGGAACAACGATTCAGGAGAAGGAACAGGAAAATAAAGAAACCAATGCAATCAAGGACAATCGATAGAATCAAACACAATATTCCATCTTAAAGCGTCATTTCAGGTAGTAGATCATTTATTTCATGAAGTTGAAAAAGGAAAGCAAAATATTTCAAGGGCTAGTCTTAACATGCCTGGTTTAGAACGCCATCTCCATATGAAAAAGATTTGACTCAAAGCCGCTGCTTGCCCTTAACCCAAAGTGCTCTGCGAGCTCGTCTTTAGCGCCACATTCACGCGGTGAAAAATAGCTACAAACCAACCCCATGATTTGAAGCTCGGACACGAGACATAGTGATTACACCATGCTCTGGCTCGGGTAGGCATCTACCGTGATGATCAATAAACCTTTTCCTTCATCGATTTGGGGACAAAGATCAAAATCTCGGTGCAAACATCAGCAGTCAGTAGCTTGTAAGGTGTGATAATTCCAACAACACCCTTTATGCCCCGCCAACATATTGACTCGTAGAAGATGCTCATATAGTTGCAAGGTAACTTGTGCTTCATTAATATTCTGATATGAAACAGATCGGCCTCAAAAGATTGCAAAGTTGAACCACCGCCTCAGAAACCAATCAACTAGCAAACCCCAAACTGCGAAGGACCGTTGTCTCAAAGGTGAGTGCTCAAGCAATGCTTGATGGAGGTCCTTGATTTGAGTCCTAGCCGATCCATGCCTTACAACATTATCATTAGCAAAATTCTAAGCAAAGTGATCTCCCTGAAATGAAGTAGTAAGATGGAACAATTGTCCTTAGTTCTCTGCACATCCTTCAGGCTCCTACAGGCTAGAAGTAGTCCCACTGCTAACTGAGTTACCATTTCTCTTGATCAAGCAAACCATCATGGGTTCTTTCCTTGGGCTGATATAGTACAGATCCACGCCTATGAGATTCTCTCCCATGAGTTACATCGTAAAACAAGTAAGGAAGCAATAGAGAATCTCATAAATAAATTCCATCAGGTCTGTTGGTAACACCCTCACTGTCACGAATCGGTTTTGGAATAACAACTCAGTACAAGATCTGGATCTGAAAGAAAATATCCTGCTACCTTCATCTCCCAGACATTTTCTCCAACATTGCATTTATCTCCTCGTGCCCACGGTGTGATCTGTCTCCTTGAAGGAGAGTCCCAAATTCGAGGGTGTAAATGATGCTGAACAGATAACAACAAGGTTGGACCACCTGCTTGTTGGAGCGCTCAACCCGGCTTCTACTACTGCACATGCCTGCTGCCTAGCTAATTAATGATGCAGGCAGTTGCTGTGGATCCCGAACAAGAACACACCATACAACACCCAATGAACATGGGGGTAACACGCCTACCTCCCTATCTTGTAGCTTCATCTACAACCACCATATCAAACCCATGGCCAGAACTAGGAACAGTGGTGAACACGATCTCAGCCTCATTGCAAAACTTGCCTCAAGGTTTGATCGAGCTTCTTCTATGCTAGATCCGCCACCTGGACAGAGGCGACTTCCCAAAAAGAAAGGGTAAGACAGCCCAATCTAAAACTTTATCTCGTTCTCCTACTACAGCTACGAGATTTTGCAACAGCCGATCATGGCTGTGGTCGCGTGCAACCAGAACAGACTGGACAGAACACCTAAAATGGTTAACCCGCCAACACGTTGCCCTTGCAACACTTTCACAGTCACTTCGTCGATTTTGAGAACAACTTGAAGGGGAAGAACCCGAGTCTGAGGATGCAGTCGAACTGAACAGATAACAACATAGTGGACAACCTGCACGTTGGAAGCGCTCAAGACAGCTTCTGCAACAGCTGCAAGATTTGGCAACAACTGAACACGACTGTGTGGTCGCGTGCAACGTCCAGAACATCAGGATCGACACCCATGGCTCCTTGGGTTCGCCCTGTGGCAGCAGTCGCACATAACTCTCTCTGGAGGCCACTGATTTTCTGAGATAAGTTTACTTCTCTACCCTGTAGCTACTGTCAATCGCCGAACACCTCCTCACGGCACTGTCCTAGGAGAATTTCAGTTCTACACTCCACGATAGGTACAGGCATAGGCTAGAGGCGTGCTGGTCTTTGTTTAATGCATTTGGTGAGACGGTGACAGCCACTGAAGCGCCCCCTGCCAATCTGAACCGACTCTCACCCACCCGCCTTCAATTCTCTTAGAAAAACCGCCCCATTCTTTCATTTGGTCAAGCAATTAAAATATGGCAGGAGGCCATACACTCCTCCACGCACCCCCCACTTGCCAGGAAACAAATAAAAAAAGAAACCTTCAACCCCACGCCAACCAAAGGAGTAAAAGCCATAAAGGCAGTCGGTGGATGACAAAGAAAAGATTAACATGGCCTGAAAAGGCTTAATTTATTCCACATAAAAAAATTTATTATTTATTTACACAATTAAAGTATAATTGTTACTGATTCCTTTATTATCTATTCTTATTACGCTTTAAGACATCGTGACACCTAAACGGGGTTCGAATAATCGTTTAGGAACTAACACGACAGTGACAAAACAAAATAATTTGATCGAGGGGTCGGGCACAAGAGAGATCAATACTATGGTTGAAAAGCTTGCAAGAACTAATAACTATACTGCTAAAAGAAAATGACACTAATCATAAATAATCGCCAATCGACAAAATAATTTAAAATATTATTTTTATCATTATTTTTTTTTTTGCATGACTTTTATTAAAAACATAAAATTATTAATCATGTTACTAGCGATCAAAAGGAACGCTCGACAAGGCGAAGACACAAACGTTTCAAAGGAACATAACAGCATTCATCTCCTAGAAGCATGGTCGTCGCAGAAGCAAGGGAGCGACGATGAACGGGCATTACAGACAGCCCAAATGAAAAACACTCCGCCTGAGAATGAGACAAGAGCCCAAATCATTTGTCCAAAGGAATTGTTGGTGAAATGCTTGGGCATCATTCTTTACCTTGTCTTGGACCACAGCAGGAACAGCAGAATTAGATATGGCATTTGTGAGCAATTCGGCAATAGTATTGGGAGCTATGGATTCAAGGTGTTTCAGGCACCAGGAAGTTTCTGGGACATCACACACAGACTTCACCAGAGAGCTGACTACTTCAAAACCCATCCATAAAAGTATATGTCAAGAACATGTTTGCTTCAATTCTTGAGTGGTATTTCAATTTCCTATGACTGTACTAAAGTGCCAGTGAATCCAGTACCCGATACAAGATTGGTTGGGATTGTATCAAGACACTTATTGAGGGTGTCCTCTACACTTTTTTCAACCCCAAATTCTTGAATTTCCACAGGGAGTTTGACAGGTCATGTTTCTCATGATTGTCTTTGGAAGGCATAGGATGTTTTGCTTGCATAGAAAAGAAGACAAGAATTCAATTATAATCTACAAACTCTATATAATGGATCAACTGCTTATCACTAACAACACACCATCTTTGTGTCAATTGTCTAAGCAGTTGAGAACACCCAAATGTTCATCATTTCTACTTCCACCACTAAATTTTTACAAAACCAACAATGGGAATTCAAGCTTAAACCCATCAAATGAAATTCATGTGCTGAGGACATTATTAATCACCGATTTTATCTGTACTGTTTAGACTTCTTTTGCTCTTCGCAGTAGGGCTGCGTTAGGATGCTCATATCAACACCATAAAAGTCATTGGTGTCCTCTATAAAGTTGTTCCAATCAGTCAGAGAATTTTCATAGTCTAGCAACTTTTGTTCTCCTTGACCAGATCTGATTGGTGCTAGCCACATTCGGGCATGGATGGGATACCTGCAGAATGCAATCTTTTTATAGATTATGCTCTTTCATGGGATATATTTTCTGTAATTTATGCAATGCCATTACATAAAACGAAAATTTACAATTGCAGTGACAGACAAGTATTATATAACACTAGAACGTCAGATAGAAATAAAGAATGCAAATTTTCAGAATAATAAAATGCAACCCATTATTGATTGCAAGTAGATTTTAACAGAAAATATAAAAATCCAAGGTAGTTTCCAAGAGGAAGAAAGAAACAATAGCAAATAAGATGCCTGACAAGAGAACCAATTTTCAAGTGCTGCAGAATATTGTAGTGACTAGAAAAGGATAAAAAATAGGAACAAAGGAAAATGGATGAAAACCTGATAATGCTCGTTCTAATAATGGCAAACAACCACTGACAGAAGGTAAACCAGCCATTGACTGAAAAAATTGTGACAGCCACACACAATGAAATCAACACCATGTCTATTAATTAATATGATAAAAGGAAATCTCGGGCATTTACTCGAAACCTTGGATGTTTAATTAATATATGAGAACCAAACATCAGACGCCCATCTACACTAGTATCTACTCAGCTAAATAAAAGCTCTGTGTGAATCTACTCCATCAATGCAAAAAGATGCCATACTTGATCCAATAGATTAATAAACCTTGTACAGATTTCTCAAACAAGAAAGCAAACACAGAAAAAGAACATAAGATCTTATACTCCGATATTTATATTGATCATTGTTTGAGATAAACAAAGGCCACAAGTCAACAAGACAACTATGACTGGATTTCGTATAATGCATTAGAATTCTAAATAGAAGATATAGCGAGTGTGACCACATCCTCTATGAATCTGATCCTACATCATAGATGATAGAATTGATTGATGAACACTGTTTTGAAATCAAAGCAGCTTTGATGCATTTCATAGGGCAGGATGTGCATATTGCCCTCTGGAACCTAGATATTACTTTTAGCTTAGTGGTGAACAACTAAGCCCTTTTGCATAGAGATAGGATGTGGATTATTGCACGGATATAGTATTACGATGGCTTTTGGTTTTAATGCCCCCTCTAGGACATAGAACTTTATGAATTTTGTTATATTTCAACATGATATCAAAAACAAAAACCCAATCTGAAAAACATAAAATATTGTTAACTTGTCCATTGCTTTTTTCCTGTGCTTCTCGATCTGCCTGCTTTCTTTCCTGATCCCTTGGCCTCCTTTGTTTTGCTTTTATTAACTTTAGATTTTGATAGACCAGCTTAGTCATCTTCAATCTCCCTGCTCATTAGCTTTTCTGATTTTTAAGACATAACTCTTGGCTTTAATTGGTTAACTTTACTGGCTGGTTCATGGTTTTTCATAAGGACCAAGCCCCTCCTGTTCTGTCTCATCGAGGAAGCTATGTCAAGAGCATAGCCGCTGCTCTTTGTGCTTTCCTTATTGCTCCTCTCTATTCTGCTCTTGTTTATGGCCTCCCCACAGTAATACCCTTCCCTCTTGTCATCCCTGACCCTTACTATACTGACAGCTTTTCTTCTCCCTTTCCCAGCAGGACTTTCTGAAAGACATCTGAGAGATGAAATAATCAATTCTTTTTATAAGCAAAAAAGTGAAAAATGTATTTGAATAAGATTAGTTTCAAAAGTTGCAGACATGCAGAGTCGTCAATTTCTACAAGAGTGAAGAACAGACAGATAGTGACCTAAGAAAAACAATAAAGTGTAATAATTTTAAGAAGCATGCAATAATTTTAAGAAGCATCAATGTTGCTATGTAAGATGAGAGCAAACAACTTCTCAAGTTCAATATTCATTCATATTTTCTAAAAGTAAGTTCATTCAAGGTTGTGTTCTTAGTTAGATATTATGGTGTAAATGAAATCCTCAACAAGGGATATGCCACTTTGTTTAAAACAAGTTTCCAATTTTTCGAAAAATTTTGCATTGGCAATAAACACAAGGCGAAGGGGATCCAGAAAGTACATAAGCACCTCTAAGAAATGTTTGTATTTGAGAGGTGGAGGATGCTAACATATCAACCTGAAGGATTGCACACCAAAGTCTGCTTACAGATTGGCGATGTTTTTAGAGCATGTTGTGCCTTACAAGCCTTCCTCATCTTTGCATTTTTTTGCACATGTTTTTGATGTGTAGATAATTAAATATATCATATTATAGTGGAATGAAATCCTCAACAAGGGATATGCCACTTTCTTCACAAACCAGCTTGTAAATTTTAGAACATTTACATTGGCAAATACAAAGCAACAGAACCAATAAAAGCACAACCACCTCTACGATGTTAGTGCCAGAGAGGAGGGTGCTAACACATCAACCCGGGAATTTGCATTCCAAAGTTTGCTTCCAAATTGGTAAAGCTTTTAGTGCATGTGTTAGGAGGTTGCTAACACATCAACCTTGCACTCCAAAGCCCACTTCCGAATTGGCAAAGCTTTTAGTGCATGTAGATATCAATTTGCGTCAGAGGCACACACAAAACAAAAATATTTTCCTTTATTTTCTTTACACAAGTTTTTTAATTAGTAGATAGCTAGATATTAGAGTGCAACAACGGAAAATGCAAACACTTTTTCCTTTCTTTTCTTTACACAAGTTTTTAACACCAGTAAAGATCTAGATATTAGAGTACAACGACAGAAAATGCACTAAACACTAACTTAGAAATGTATATCCTTAATAATCGAGACAGAATTTAATCAAAGCTAATTAAGAACGCAAGGAAGCAAAGAGATGGTTCACTAGAATGCTGTGCAACCAAAATGGGAACCAGGGACCAAAATGGAAAATGGAGGCAGTATGGGAAATGAGATCAGAGGTCAAGAAATGGGCCAAGTCTTCATAGTTTATACTTGAGAAAATGGATGGCTACAGGGAAGGTTGTGGATCCACATTTCTGGGCATGCAGCTAAAAAAGTGAACGGTATCATTAAAGATCTTGACAAATGAATTTCATGTCCTATAAGCCTTTGGTGTGTATGAGACTACTGAGAGAAGATTGTTGAAATCTGTCTTGATTGATACACATCTATGGATTCCATCCTCTAAGATCACCACTGGAAATATGTCAACAAGTTATCCTACCAATTTGAAATAAGTTTTCAGTCCAACATCAGGATTTCTATTATTTTTCTTTACACACATCCGTAAAAACATGAATCCTTTTCAAAGTAATTGTAGCCTTCAAACTTAGTTATTAGTTATATATAAAATACAGATTGGGATAAAGCATATAATATACTTGCCTCTCGGTAATGTGTAGATGGTGCCCGAGTTCTCCTGGACCAAAGTTAGTCAGGTGATTCTTTTTTTTAAAAAAGGTTAAAATATTTGTATTATTTTTTAAAAAAGTGTACATAAAATCAACACCTAGAAGTTCTGGGCTAATAATCTGTCAGCAGACAAAACTAAATTATGCTTCTTGAAAGAGAAAAGTTTGGAAACACAGTCTGTTTGAGCATAATACAAAAATAACTAACCTAAACATATGTACATTGTACAGTAATTAAGATCATTGATAACCAAAACTCATATGAAATTCGTTGTTGAAATATAGAGATAAAATTCGTGATTAAATTCAACTAAGAGAAATAAGTTTTGTACATTTCACATTTCATATAAGTGAACATGTCAAAACAGCTTTCCAACAGATAAGATAAAATTATTATGATAAGATAAAATTATTAAATAAATATTTATGTTAAATGTGATATTGAGAATCGCGAGTGGAGACTGATGGCAGAATTTGGTGGGGGTGTTGGGTAAGTTTGGACTCAGACTTACTCCAGATTTACTCTAGAATATGCAGGGCGGCACAGCAGGATCGCTATACACACGTAGGGCAACAGGACCACTCAGTCCACACAATCGCAGTTACCTCACAGGCTCAGTTACCACCCAGTTGCAGCTACCAGTTACCTCACAGACTCACACCGCTTACTCACAAAGTACAAACTGCTCACAGCCTTGGCATTCAACAGGGCACTTTACAAAAGTTGTGAAACCCTAATATGAATTTGAAACGAATATAATTTTTTAATTCCATTCGCTCTTGAAATTCGTGATTTCCTGTGCGCTAATAAATTCGCAATTTAGGGTGAATTTTATAGTGTGTTATACAGAGATACAGATTCGGCAAATTTCGAACTTTCTAGTTGAAATTCACCGAATGTAGTTATCGGTACCCAGGCGACATCATTCTGAATGCTGCAACTGAAGTGCCTTCCGCCATATGCTGTGTGTTACAAGGAGATTCTGCAAGGATCTGATTGATGTCTGCAGACAACATAAATAGTATTCAATGAGATGCCAGTTGAGACTGGTAGTCTTTGCTTTTTATTCCTCTGATGTGTGGTGTTAGTGTCTGCTTAAGGAAAATCCATATCCATTGGAATTTTCTCTTTGGTGATTGGTTGTATAGGCTGAGATGTTGCATCTTTATCACAACTTGCTACCGAAAGAGTTCAATAAGCTAAGAATTTTGATTGATGAGGAGGGCATGTTGTCAGCAATCTGATGCATAAGTTTGGCTTGTTGAGAAGTGAGCATATGCAGAAAGAAAATCATGTCGTAGGTGCCAATTACTGCAAGCACTGAGATTTAATATTTCTCTGAGCAAAAATTCTGGATGTTCTGAATGTAGGTCGCTATTGGGCTCAGAAAGTACAGGTTCCCTTCACTTTTAATTTCTCTGTATGTGAGCCAAATTGAAGCATTTCAACTAAATAATACATCTGACATGTTTAGATAATTGACCTTCAGCATAAGAACACAAACAGAGATCAGATTACAATAACCTTCAATGCAGGCTCATCAAATCCGTCTCTTTGGTGTGATTGTTTCAAGTGCTGTTCATAAAGTTTGGCTGTCATAGCATTGACTGTTGACTGTCCTATCCGATTTTCAGGATTGATTGAGTTAGCAGCACCAATAATAGATGGATGACTCATGTTCCTCCTTATCTGGGCAAACAGTTGAAATGAATGAAATTCTTTCTTTATTGAAACATGATCAAAGCACATATGATTGCAACATACAGAGTTACCATAAAGAACTCGATGTCTGACCAGGGAATTTCTTACCAACTGGCTCTGTACAAACTTTACCCTCTGACATGAAAGTCTTGGCTGACAGTTGGAGACCTCTTTTGACAAGATAGTCGTGAATGTACACATCCAGCCTAATCAGGGAAACAAGGAAATTGGAAATCAGAATATTAACCTGAAACTAAAATCTGAATTAACCTCCATAAGCTTTTATCTGTAATACGTATATATGTAATTCAATTTAAACAACAAAAAGAATACTATTCAACATCAATACTCCTTTATTTACAATTCTGCATTACAGAATGCACATTACCTAGAAAAGCCAATGCTCCCCTTGACTCAACTTTCTTTCTCTACCTTTCTCATAGAAGTGAATTGAATCCAAAATGACTCCGAATATATAAGACCTCCCAAATCTAGACTTCATCTTTCATGATGACTACAATGGGGACTTATTGGAAGTTATAATCTAGAACTTTATTCTAAACCTCGATCTTTCAAAATAAACAAGCCCCCAAACATTTTCATATAACTCGATTTTCTAGAGTTAGATTTTATGATCAATGTACAAAACAATTACTAAAACAGGCGATTAATAAAGAAAGGCCATGCAACCATGTATAATTTGACAGTTGCAGTGAACTGCCATACCTACAATCATAACTTCTATTTGAGTTGATCTGTCATATTCAAAAGTCTCCATTCATGAGTTCATTGAGCACCTTACATGAGTCAGGCTGGAATACATTTGAAGACCATGTACATTACCAAATATGATAATGAAGACATTTTAAATATCTTCATGTATATGCTGAATGCATATAATTTGCAGAGGTACAGGGAAGTTAAATTATAGGTATAAAAAAAGCTTTCGTAGCTATGTTCATTTGCGGTGAATGTTTAAAGTTTTCTACGTTCATTTGTGGTGAATGTTTTGTTTGTGTTCAAGATAACTATTTTTTGGGCCATTGTTGTCTTCTTGCCTCACCATCGGTGTGAAACATGTATTGTCTTCTGCTGTCATCACCTATCACAGTCCTCAATACTCCAGTCAGTCTACAAAATGGAAAATTCTGAAAAACAAAACATGGTTAAAATTTGTGATAATCTACGATGAGCCCGCATAAGGGTGTGTAGCTTGTACGTGTGCTGCGAAAAAGTTTATCAAGTTGTATGATTTCAATCCAATTAAAGAAAATTAGGATTAGAGATTGTTATAAATGTAATTCCAATAATGAAGTCAGGTCCATGGAAAGAGTGTACAGACAATCTATCCCAGGGAACTTATAGAATTGTATGCAGCTAGGAGAGAGAGAAATCATTTGCTTATCCTGCTCAAGCGAGGATGCTAAGGATTAAAAGGACAGGTGAATGTATAGGAATTTAGGCAGAATATAAGAGTATTATTAAAATAGAAACCTATGTGAATAGCTATATTATCTCATGTTATTATGAGATGTGTTCTGGACATTTCCATACCAAAAGGTTTTAAATTGTAGATTTCACGCCTTCCTCTGCAGCATCAAAGAACACCCTTGCTCTTTTAATCTGGTACTATAACTAAAAGATAAATTGAGAAATTCAGGATACGAGGATGCAATTATAATAATATTTAAGCACATTCCAACAAATCATATACTCTCACTTCAATCCTAAACATCCAAACTGTTATTATAGCTTTTCTTCATTTGTATCATCCCATCAGAGTTAGAAGAGATATTTCACCAAGAAAAATAGTATCGGTTCCCATTCCAATGCCTTTGATTAGCATGAATTAATTAAGAAAATTCTTTGATTGGTTTCCTGATTTCAAAAAGTTCTTCAGTCATTGGCGTTTGATGCTGAGATCTGCTCAATGCCATCCTCATTTTGTATCAAATACAGCATGAGAATGATTGGTTTTCCCAGCAACAATTAAAAGATATCACTTGGTTCCTCAAAGTTATGAGTCATTGAGTCCTCTTCGACCTTGCATAAAGTCTGTAATTTTCACTTGCAACTACAAGGAGTCCAAAGTCATAAGAAACTTAATTGAACACACGAAGGTTTTAGATTCCAGGTAACTTAAAATTTACCAAAGTCCATACTTCCACCTAAGCATGTGAAGCATTGGGTTCAGTGCCAAAGAATAGTCACTACATTATGTTTGGAATCAATTCCAGAAGCAATAAGAACAGATTGTCAAAAATGAAGGATAGTGATGTCAAGTGAATATGTACACTTGGAAATATTTGCAAAATGTTGTTCCTTGTGTATAGCTGTCCAGTTAAAGTTGAACCCTTGAACAAACACCATTTCTTCGTTTCATATAACAATAGTTCAACAGCACATGGTAAGGGAGAACCAGTTATTTTGTTTGTCTTCTCTCTCATACCATTTTTAAACTTTCTTGGAAGAAAGCATTCTAGATTGCAAACCCATGAGGGTGTTGCTGATTGAATGAACATACTAATTTCAAGGCCAGTACAATATGTTGAATTTGAACAAATTTCATTATTCAGAGCAGCCATTTGATAGTGGCCTGGCAAAATACATTATTACTATTGTCTGGACTTGTCTTTCCATTGTGGAACAAGGTAAGATACTTATCACCACAATAAAAAACTGTTTAAGAACCCAATAAGCGTGCCCTCTGAAGCTGATGCAGTTGTGTGTAAGATGGAAAAGCAGTCGACTTCCTATGAATCAGTAATTGGACTGTGGTGCAAAGAACTAGTTAGCTTACCAATTAAGCTGAAGGAATACTGTATTGTGCGAGGAAGGCCTGAACATCCTTTTACCTGATTAAAAACTAATAGTGATGTTAGGGGAGCCAGCCTCTGTATATCATGGCAAGTCTGGCCAGTAAGACATGTTTTGTACTTACAACCAGTGATTTAATTCAGGAAATAATTTTCCAAATTGCAATGAGTAATATTTTTATAAGTTTCCATTCAATTGATATCTGATATTTCTAGACACAATCCCCCAAAAATTGCATGCCAAGCAGCAAATTCTGTTTGCCAATTAGACCACTCTTATTCTAAATCCCTCTGGAATTTTCCTAGCAGAACACACACATCATATTTAGGAGGGATTATAAAAAAACTTACACCATATAAACATTGTGATTTGGTAATAAATAGGTTAGCGATTGTTGGAAACCTTCAGTGTCCGCTCAAAGTTCACCTTACCAAAAATGCTTGCTCTGATGCTTCTGATTAAAAAATTCTATGTTTTCCTATTTGCAGGGTTTACATGTTTTATGTGGCTGCCTGCACATTAAAAACAGGAGCAGCAGCCAGTTCCATCAAACTGTGTCCTAAGAGGTCCCCAACCCCTATCTGAGGAGTAGTGGTGCAATGCTAATTGGGACAGTCTCAGAGCGTGCCATGTGTTCAAACCCACCAATAACAAGCACACAAGTGATGAGAATGTGGTGTAACAACTACGGATACATTTAAGTAGTGATGTAAGTTTATCTTGCGCAGAATTAAAGGGCCACCCATGCCTTCAATTAAGTCACTTAAAGAAGACACAAAATATGGAGACCCATCGATGGCCCGAAATGGTGACAGAGGAAGAGCTAAAGCGTTGTCAAAATAGCAGGAACAAATTCTTGGCTCCAAGCAGATTGAGATTTAAAAGAGAGCACGCAGGCCTTTGTCATGAGTGACTTCAAACTATTCATGATGTGATCAAAAAAGTTATGATTCTCAAGATGAAAGCAGGATTGTGTTAAGACAGTTTAATCCAAACTTCGAGTTAGTCCTATGTCTAATCGGACAATAAGCATCAATACAACTCATTCTAATTGACAAAACAAGAATAAGCAAATGATTGCATTAAATCTCCTCAGTGAAATACTAATGAAATTTAGCCAACATTAAAAGGGAAACAGTAGTCCAATCTCTGATACCACTGATGCAGTTTCAAGCATCAGAAAGATCTGAAAAATGTAATGTTGCAATTGATCCATAATCAGCCTATCATGAGTCAATAAATCATGTTTATACCATACATACTTCCATGTAACAACCATATCACAATACTTGTAAACCATAAACCATCTCACAACAAGTAAGAATCACAAGTATTAAACAACTTTATTGTATAGTGGTCTCCATAGTCCCTTCAAGTAGAAAATACAATGCTATCTAGCTTAATAGTTTATTACCAACAAGGTTTAGTAATTTATTCCATGTCCTTCTATATAATACCAAGTGGCTCTGCTCGTTGTTCAATGACTTGTAAAAGTTTTTCATGGTCTTCTACATCTAGTCTCCATTTTTTGCGTTTACTATTTGTAGTCTTCACCTGCTGCAATTGTAACCCTGTAGCAATTATGTGATGGGTGTAATGATACACCTTTTTGTCTGGTTTGTAATCAACAAAGTGAATCCCACTTTGGAGGGCTTTCACTTGTTGTAAGTATGTTCCCCACTTTCTGGTGAGCCGATAAAAATGTTGTCACTTCACTTGTTATTTCACATGTTAGCTTTGTTCTCTCCTCTGTGCAACGCAACAAGTAATACTCCACTTTCTCAATATTGGCTTCTTCAGCAATGACTGCAAATACATCTCCTACAACAAAATGCAAAGAAACATTCAATGATCGGATGTATAGTATAAATTATATACATATATATTTAATTATCAAATTATACTTGATCCTTTCAAATAAAACATACCTTGTTTAACTAGCCCAGATATGTGGTCATAATCAGTTGAAATTAATGGCACATCTTCAAAACTATCATCATGATCTGAGCCATATGTGTCATCCACAACTAAAGGAACTTGCTTCCACTCACCTACATACCCATGTTTTTGACTATTGCACTCTGAATATGATTTGTTCATGCATTCATAACAAAAACAAGAATAATCTCTTATGATTGTCAGATTATTACTATCCATAGTCATCAAAGAGTGCAAAGACCTAGAATTGGGAATCCTTTCACATCCATACTTTGTCCTCCGATCAATACCTTCATTTAATCATGCTCAAAAGATCAATAAAGTTTAAAACAAACAACAAAAATCAGAATAAAAAAATTTAAAGTTAGTAACTTGTAGTTCACTTAATAAATCACATCAAGATTTACATATCTATGTTTTAAATGTGCATGTACCTGTTATCTCCCAAAATACTCTATGTGGGGTTGAATCCTGTGAGGTTGAAGCCTGTGAGGTTAAAACTAGAACTGCAAAATGTTTCTTACACCATTCAACAATGGTGTGGGCATCAATGAATCGATCTCCCTCATAATCAAAGATTTGTTTCTTTAGAGCATGTTTGATGCATGCACCGCACCATTGTGTTCTCCTTCCCATGACCACTCTCAAAAAAACTCCTCCATAAATGAGGAATTTTGTGATGACGATGATAACGTGAGTGCTGAAAAAAAGGGCGAGAGGATTTGAATTATGATGTGCAACCATCGACCAAACAAAATGGTGATCTATTTGTATTCCTCGCTGATGAAGATATTGAAAGAACAAACCAAAACAATGTTGCACAAAGTGGGTGTCATGTTCTTTGTCATCACTTATATAGAAGTGATACTCCTTCATGATCATTCGCTTCACATATGTACTTTCAACCCCATCCAAATCCAATTGTGCATGCCTATAAAATACTTGAATCATGATAGTAACACAGTCGGTATGATAATACTATGTTTGAATTTCTTTTGATGAGAAAATGAGTAATTCTCAAAGAAAATCAACCATGAACAATATGGAACCAATAGGGAATGTGTCCCTATTAGTCTTGAATTGTGTAGCCTGCCACTTTGAATAGTGAGAATGTTTGATGTACGGACTAATTAAACTTGAAACTTTGCATGAATGTAGCAATAGGGGATTTCCTCTTCTACCAAATCCAACCTCGGTTGCATCTTTTCCAAGCCTTGTTGAATATTTTATGTATTTGAACCTACAAAATCAATTGAACATGGACAAATTGTCATGTATTCATTTACATAAAAATAAAAATCAAAATAAAATCTAACATCCAAATTTAAAAACATAAATTTATATATATCACCTCTTAAAGAACCGGAGTTAAGCTGTGTCCAAATCTTCATTTGTTTTTGGCAATAATTTCAAGTCCCCACACTTGTCACAGACACCTTTGATGCAAGTCATACGATCATCAACATGATCATCAGATACGTTGCAAATAATTGAAGTTATGAATTCAATGACACGTGTAGGTGGGGCAATTTCTTCTCATAACTTTCTATACACCTGAAAAAAACATAGATTTTGAAATACATTAATTTTAAATCACATGTCTCAAAAAACCATATTTAAACAAATTTTAAATATATAGATATAAATGAAAGCACGCCTCAAAATATATATACATTGAATCTATAAATTTTTATGTACCTGATAGTGATAATCAAACTCAACGTGATAGCGACAACAACATGTGTCAAGGACTTTATCAGCTCGCACATACCAAGGCTTTAAATTTTCAAAATTCGTTGTCCAATCTTAACATCTGGATTTTCTTCTGTAAACTTTATGTACATCTCATGTTGAGTTATTTCAAGCCAATGTTTTATATGTTCGTCATAGTTATTGCGAGTTACCCTATGTTTTAAAACATCCCTCACATTTGGAGAAGGACGAGTCCTCTCAGTCCAAAAATCAGAAACTATCTTCACAATATTATCCTCTATTTTATCAGAACGTGGATTTCTACACATTAGTGCTCAATTTCCTTCCATAGTAGAGTCATCCAATGTCTTCCTCCTTTTTGCATACTGCTTAACCGTCTTTCTAGATAAACCCAATGCCTTGGCAAAGGCGGTAACATGACGATTCTTTGTTGTATCTTCACTTACAACTGAAGTTAATATTGCTCTACGAGAAATACTCTTATCAATGCAGACCTAGTTTTTGTACCCAAAGAACTTATTCCTTTATAAACATTCCCAACAAATTCTTCTTCTACGTTTTGAATTTTCCGTCCAAAATCAACACCTAACAATTCTAATGTTTCCTTCATATCAACATGATTCAAGAATGTAACCAACAAATGTGCTCTAGCTTGAATGTAGCCAAATAAACAAATTCACCATATACTATCTCTACACTTTTTGCTGTTTTCTTTCGTGATAGTGGTTCTTGTTCGGAAAATTCTTTTAATTTTTGTAAATCCATCTTCACCAAGTGTTTCACATTCTTTTTGGGAAGTAATTCCATAACTTTTGATATCACTTCAGCATAATGTTGCGCATCATGATCTGTGTCCATAAACATACACATGGGATCCTATCAAAACCCTTGCCTTTACGCAATCTAAAAAACATAAATTATCATATTTAAACCTTAGAACTAAAAAAATATTAGGATCTATCAAGGGTTTCTATACATATGTACCAATTTTTGCAGCATTTTCTTTCACTTGTTGTGTCTTCTCTCTCTCTTTTGTGCCCTCCTACGAACAGATCTTCTAGCATTCTTCTCTGCATTCTCTTCCTCGGTATATTTTCGTTTCTCATTCTTTGCATTTCCCATGATTCATCCACTTCAAAAATTTCACCCGCACACATAAATCGTGATAGATTGATCTGAATGTGTAAGAGTAAACTTGATACAAAACTATATGTGCATGCATGCATGCAACTCTATTTATATACAAATCTCAGTAGAAATTATGTTATTTTTAATTTTAGTTTTCTATAACTTTAAAACAACTTTTCTAAATTTAATAGAATTTATATTTAATATGTAAAACAACTTTTCTAATTTAATATTACATATTTTTGGTTAAAAACAATTTAAAAAAAAACACACTTACTTTAAAACAAAAAAAATATGTAAAAAATTAAATTTAAAACATAAAAAGTGAACAATATTAAGTAAGTAACTTGTAAAATATTAAATTTAAAAGGGGAGACGCAATTGCGAATCATTAAAGCTAAAAGGAGACGTTTTGGCGGCGCTTTGGTGGCGCAGAGGGGGTTCGCACGAAATAGGGTTCGCGCGAACCCTATTTCGCGCGAACCTGCTGAGTGGCAGTGACGTGGCGCCCAAATGGCACATTTTGGCTCCAAATCCTTTTGGGGGACAATTGTGAGCCAAAATCTGCCACTCGGATGCCACGTAATCAGGGTAAACGAAATAGTTAACTTACAAAATTTTGACACAAAATTCATATTTTTATTGGCTTTCTAAAAATGTAATTTTCATTTTTAAAAATCTGTTTTGCTATTTATTTTTTAATTTTTACTAACATACGGTATTTTAGGACAATCAATAGTACACAATCAACCAAATTTGAAAAATAGTACAATATATCAAAAAAAATTGAAAAAAATATACTTAGTATTTGTTGAATTCTTCTTCTTGCCTGTGAAAAAAAAAAAATAATTTCGATATAAATATTAAAAGTTATTGGCATTGAAATATGGACGCCATTTATTTTAAAATATAGTTACTAAATAATTAATTAAAAAAATATAAGTCAAAAAAATATGAATTTTTACAGAGCGTCAAAATTATAATCTTGAACATATATCTAAAATTTCATAGTGAAAAGATAAGTTTTCATTTTAAAAAACCACCGGGGCAAAGGTCATTCCTCTTTAATAACATAAGAAACAACATATGAATAAAATTAAGAAAAATACTAGATTTTTTGCCAAATATTTTTAAAAATATATACATGTATTCTACACTCTAAACACAACATTTCGTTAGTTCATAGAATTTCATGAATGTGTGCGGTTTTGTGGCTATTAACTTTAGAAAATCAATTAAACTGAATATTCATGTTTACTAAAGGTACAAAACCATACCAAAAAGTGGGACATTTTATTGTGCTTTTACCCAGTTCAATGGTATCTTGATTGTCATTACCTCACTCATTGTCTAGAATGCATGATGTTTTTCATATTTCATTTTTTAAAAAGTATGTTTCAGATGTAATGGATGTCCTAAATTGAAACCCTTTACTACAGGTTTTAGGACCCATAAATTGTCGTGGTAGGACTAATTAGAGTGTTGGAAATTCACAGTTACAACTCATAAATAGGGACATCACTCAATGTAAGGTCCAATGAGACCAATATTCTAAAGATAGTGCAACTTGGGAGAATCTAGATGAAATGAAAACTGCATTTCAATATCTCATTTGGGTGATAAGAATGACCATTTTATTATCTACTATCGATACATTACTTATTATTTGATAACTTTCTTTGATGCATAGATTTTTTATTCTTGAGAATTTGAATTTTTTTGCAGTTATAAGGCTATTACAACCTAGAATCATGAGTAATAATTGACTAATTTTTTTAACATTTTCAAGTTTTTATAAAAATGCGAATGTTTTCCTTTAACCGTGATGTTTGGATTGTTTTTAGTTATTATGATTGATAAAAATGAGTTAAATCATCGAGATGAAAATTATTTAAGGGAAGTATGTCACACCTGTATTTGTATTTGGTTATGATGCTAAAACTAATTGTGGATTATTAAATAACTAAGAATGTTAGGCTGATTAGTGTCGATATAATATTAGTTAAATAAAAATACAAATTTATGTGTGTGTGTGTGTGTTACTAAAACATATACATACATGTGTGTAGATGTATACCCGACACTATATTTGTACTCACCATCTAACGTTTGTTGGCCTTGTTTGATGATTGCAATTTTATTTCCTTGTTGTATCCAATTTGGATGGATAAACACCACCATTGTTTGTTGTAATTAATGATTTCATTGTTCATTAATAAATCTAGACTGTTTGCATTACTTTGCATTATTTTAAATGTTTGAAATAAATGAATGTTGATTATCGGTCTTAGAACGCCATGTGAAGAAATTATTTTTCTAACACTTGTTGACTTGGTCACAGACCATTCCACAAGGTAATAATAAATTAGATGGTAATGTTCTAACTCTCCTCATTGGCATTACAAACTTGGTCATAGATCGTAAGGAATTAAAAACGTAAGTATTGTTTTACTGCTCAAATACTGGTCTTGGACCATCGGCAAGGTAATAATTTTTATGTTTAAGTGATTGGGTCATAGACCACCTTGTTTGTCATTGCAAAATAATGATTTTTCATTGGTCACAGACCAATGAGCAATTAATTTTTTTAGTGTATTGGTCATAGAACATAATGTAAGTTTATTGTTTATTGAAATCGAATTATGTATAATTTTCGTAGAGCATATAAACTTTGCATTTTAAAAAGTTATACTAGTGGTTTTTGTCATGGACTAGGAGGAAATTATATTGATTCATTTTCTATAAGTTCATTGACCATAGTGTGCACTTAACTTGGTGAGGCTATTAGAAGCTATGGTCCACGACCTTGTAACTTGCCATGAGTAAGGTTTAATAGTTATTGATTTGGTCATCAACCATATAACATAAAAAGTAGGGAAGTTTAATGTTGTTTAGTATTGTCTTCGACCATTAAAACTTCATGAAATTGTTTTGGTAGGAAAATAGAGTGGATGTTTATCGAAGCCATTAGGTGGCAACTGCAAGTTCATTTATGAAAGGCCCAAATTTCTTGGAAATTGGAAGTTTTCTAAGCAAGCTAAAACATGCTTTCTCTCTCCTCATTCACATTTGTGCTTGGTTTGATTGTTGGGTTGCATATGAAAAGGCTATGGAGGAAAATTTGGGAAATTTATTTAGCTGTTTGCTTGAGCTTTCATGAGGTTTTACAACATGTATTATTGGAAATCTGTTGCATGCACTATTAAAGTATTGTTTAAATGGATTGTTTTTGGTTTTTTTGCATGTTGGAAAGTTCTTGGAAGCTATTTTGGGCATTAGAGGTTTCAAGAATCGTGAAGTTTAAAGGGAAGCGAAAAATCGTAGGCATGAGTGAATCTTACTCTTTGATTATTGTTTCATTATGAAATGTGGGAAAGTTATGGCATTTCTTCACTATTTGAGAATCTACATCTGTTCTCTCAATTTTTATTGTGAAATTTTATAGGAAAAATATGAAGGAAAAATGAAGAAATATAATGGGGTTTCAATCTGCTTTGCAATCTTGTTTTTGTGTAACTTGAACCACCTGGTTTGTTATTTTAAATAATAAATGTACATGTTGTTCGTGGACCTTTTTGAGAATTGTTTCACTATGAAAATGGTTTCTTAAAAGTTTTGAATGTTGTGAAATAATATCTTCCTCTTCATTCTTAACATCCACATTTCCTAGTATTTCCATAAACCATTTTCATAGTGAAATAGTGAAATCATTTTCAATAAAATAGTTTCACTATGAAATAAAACTTTATTGAAAATGGTTTAACATCCAAATTTCCTAGTTTATTGAAAATGGTTTCACTATGAAAATGGTTTATTGAAAGTTTTTAAAAAACAAGCCTAAAGCTCTCTATAAGGGGTTGTTCCATTTTTGTGAAAATATTATGACTCGTTCACTAGTTTTTTTATTATCTTCATCTTCATAAGAAAATAACGAGGCTTGTTATTTGTGGAGGTTTACCATTATAATTTGTGTTTAGTTCCTTGGAGGCGTCTGCTTACGTTCTTTTGGAATAGATGATTTATTGGTAATTGGTTGAAAATATAGTGTTGTAATCACCGTTCCTTAAGATATTATGTGAAGGAATGTAAAGAGAACTCATAACCAAAATGAGTTTTTGAATTGATCTATTTGATAGTATAGTTATTTGTTTAATTAAGGTTGAAATTAACTATTCATTGTATTACTTTGTAGCAACAAATAATTGTTGCATGTATTTTGACTTGAGTCGATAAAGATAGTGGGACAACTAAGGAATTACTTGACAATTTGTAAAATCATGATTTTGTTCCATCCTCCTTGTAATTAATTTCATATTTGGATAATGAGCTAGTTAATTTTCATTAAATATTATTGAGTATTATGTGGGAATGGCTTGGTTGATATTGAACCTACGGGATGTTTATTACGCATTGATTAATATTGTTAAGTCATATTATACTTGTTGTGGGAATAATAAATTACATATTGAAGGTTACTTAAATGGTATCTACTAGTGGAAACTTGGATTGTTTGAGTGTTAGCATCCTTTGGCAATATTAATCATTTATCTAATGTCATGTTTGCTTAAGTATTTAAGAAATTTTAAGCTATCGCTTAGATAACCTTAACATAACCCTTTATTTCATTGTAAAACATTAATAATATGAGTTAGATAACTCATGCCGGTTTGTAAGATCTTGATCATGTATATATTTATCTCTCCTACAACATGTAAGACAAAGTAACCTTGTGAAGTGATTGATTAGATTGATGATGCATTATTTTGTCATGCAATATTATCATTTATCCAAATTGGATTATTATACTTTTTGCATACACGAAAGTATTAATTTCACAAGTTGAATAAAGGAAATTGGCCTACTATACTATTCGATTAATTATTGTTATTGTTTCGGAAAACATAGAAATCATCCTTATTATTTATTAAATAAATACTATGTTATTTTGACATCATATTTGTGAAATATGAAAGTGTACAGTATTGTTTTACAATAGTGTATGATTGAAAATGAAATAAGTTATTTTATGATATCCGTTTGTTTTTACGATTTTAGTATGAATGAATAATTATGTTAATAACAACCATAGAATGACGATGAAGACAATACTATGAAACAATGAAATATATTGTTTTACTTGTGAAATAAATATCACTATTATGATTAAATGACGTCATATGAGTATATGTATTGTTTTCAACAATTAATAAATGGAATCATTTAATGCATGGCGTGATTAAATAAACCTTTGGCAGATTGACATATATATGTTAAGATAATATGACAAGAGGTACTTGTAAAAGATGGATATTCGATGAGTTACTATACACCTTTATCAAGAAATAGATAACGTAATACGATACAAAATAACTTATTGTTAAGATGTTTTCATTTACTTACATATAAGGATTATTAAATGGTTATTAAAGTGTAGATATTAGTAATCAATGTTCTTTTTGAAAGACCATCTTAGGATGGCTACAAGAAGATGATGAATATGTAGTGATGGAATTCATTATATAATCGTTATCTTTCTCATAAGGATCCTAAGATGGGACCGGAAATATCCTCTCAATTGTAATAATGAGTCATGATCTCTCGCAACTTCAAAACTGAAACTTAACTTATTAAACAATGAAATAAGATCCAAATAACTATGAGGAGATGGTTGTATGGTGGCGAGAGACAAGTTTTTCTCGACATGTATGTAGTCACAAAACTAATATTTCAAAGTAACATTTGAAAACTTGGGCCAAGTAGTGTAACTAGTTGATCACATTATATGTTCACCATTTTCCTATTTTGTCATGTCGATTCCGTGATGGTTACAAATGTATGTTTTCCATGTTAACACATAGGAATGCACATAGTTCTCATACCCCGTTAAAAAGGTTTAACCAATTATATACCAATTATACACTCTCGGTTATAGTGAATTAAGGGTATTGGCTAGATCTAATTGACCCTTACGATTTGCACACGGTTATCGTTTGTTATCAGATGGATTGTAAACATTATATTATGTTATATTTTAATTATTTCAAGCTAAAAACATTGAAGACATAATTTGTATTTAAGGGTGTATTTTAAAAAAACCCTTAATTTGGATGAAGTATAACATGGGTGTTACACTATGAGGAACTAGAGAAGAGACATCAAAACAAATTTGAGGAACTCATGAGGCTTACAAAGTGTGGTTCATATAGAGACAAACTTGAAGTTGTGAGTCGAGGTTTGGGTGTGAGGAACAAGGTAGTGTCCAAGCCATCATGAAATAAGTAGAAGCAAATAGAAAACATGAACATTGTCATTTTCAATGAAGGAATTTATTTCTAATAGTTGGTGTTCCACACCAAAGCATAGATCCACATGCTAGCTAGATGGCTTTGTTCTTAGTCATAGTAAAATTTAGTAGTGTAGAAAACTATGGTAACATCACATCAATGGGAGGTCAATCTCTAATGGGATAATGTGGATCATAAAACACGCCTTCGAATGTGTTGTCTATATTTATGATGTGGACAACTAGATCTGTACAAACATCAATGATTGCATGCACTCAATTGTGGTTGTATGAGTATCCGACGGTGTCGAGTCAACACCTATTGTTCCAATTTGGAAACACCTTGGACATTATTACACCTTCCAAACTTGTAGCTGCTCCTAAATCACCATGTATTCAGAATGTAAAACAATGAAGGTTTAACAAAAGGAAGAATCCCCCACCTGCAAGCATTTTTATAGATAACATTGTAATATTTTCCAAACAACCTAGCTTATAATGCTTCCATGGAGGTAAAATTCAACATAGGGCTGAATTTTATCAAAGAAAAAGGATTACAAAATGGTTGAAATCCACAAACCTATAATATTCACTATCATGTTACCCGCTTTCCACTACTCAATAACATAGTGCAATTATTCATAAAAGTGTCGGAGTAGATTTGCCGGTTTGAAGCCTCTGAGTGAGCATTTGACTCTTTGTCTCCCACTTTAAGACCCGGGGGGGTTTTGTGCTTTGATGGGCCTAACATTGTCAAATTTATGCAAGGCCTTGTAGCAAATGATCTCATATGCGTTGAAAATCCACAAGGACTTGTAAACCTTGTGCATATGCAAAAATAATTGGTGGTTGAATGAGAACCAATTTATGCAACATTTCTTAATCCATGATAAATTTTTGTATCATATATTTATTAGTTAAATATTTTCAACATGAAGATAAAACTTTTTTTTTTTTTTTGAGTCTTTACCCTCCATATTCTATACTAGCCAAGTTTTGACATTTAACGAAGTTTGAAATGTATTTTTGGTTTATTAAGATTTGGTAGAAATGGTAAAATGCGAGTTTCTACAAACCTTCCTAGAAATGAAAGGAAAATGGGAACGTAAGAATTTCTTAAGGCTATATTCAAACGTACAAAGTGAAATATATTAGTCAAATTGGAATGACACTTATTTAAGTAAAACATTCACACCACCATAATTGTCTTTCAAGATTTTGTTTGAGTGATAACAGAGAAAAAATAAAGCAACGACGATCATGAGCTCACCAGTTGACGAAGTTTCTTTCTTGAAGACAATCAGTTATTATTTTCTTTGGGAATCATGATGATTGCTTCTCCCATAAAATAAGGAATACAAGAGCTGCTATTTTTGTGGAGGATCCCAAATATTGCATTGTTCCGACAGAGGAAAAATATTCCACCGGCTCCACTCCATACGCCATTTAATAATAATGCAATGGAGGAAAATGGTGATGGATGTTGGTATTCTATAAGCTCCTTGAGATTGAAAACGTAACAGGCGAGAATGAAGAAATTTTAAATTAAGTATCAAGATTATTCAATGACAAGATTCTTGAGATTGAATTTTGAAATGAAATTCAAATAATGTCAATCAATATTTCCAATGTAAATTGTTAGCTTATACAATATTAGGCCATGTGGTTTTGGATTATTGGAGCCCCTTCCAATTTAATGAGAATTGTTTTGCCACTTCCATAAGTGACATGAATAAGTATGAATCCATATTTATACTTCTTAAGATATGTAAGATGAAATTAGAGATCTCAAAGGGAAAATAAAGGAAACATTTTAAAATAAAAGTGATCATTTTGACTATTATCATTTCATCCATCCATTTGGCTCATTATTTTTTTTAAAAGAGTCAAAATAATTAAAAGAATCATGACAATTTACATAATTGCTACAAATTTCCCACAAATCAAATAAATAACTAAATCTCTTAAACAAGGATCTTATTAATTATCATAATATTATACTTTAAAGTATGATTTATAGAAAAATTAATGTCAACAATTAAAAATGACATGAGAATTCCACAAAGATTTAATAAGCGTGTTTTAACAAAATTACACATCAAACTATAAGACATTGAAACCGAACTGCAATATATACAACCTCGAATTACTACACATCAATACTAGTGACAACTTCCTATTCATCTAAAATCTCAATTAAAACTATAAAATTATACATACATTTTTTTCATACTTGAATTATAACACTCTTTGAATTGAGAAAAAGCTATCACTAAAAACTATTATAACTAAGGAAAAATTATTGATAAGTGGAAAAGTATGTACACATTTAAAAAAGGGACAATATAAATAATTCATTATGCACACGTGGATCACTCATCTTTGATCAAGGAGAAAATACAAACACCTAAAATCATATTAAAGAAGGAAGAAATTTTCAACCGAGAATTGTGCATTGAAGAGAAAAGGAGCCATGAAATCTAGTCATCAATATGCATTAATTCTCCCTATACATATAATAATGTGGAACTCTCTAAACTAGATTTCAAATTCCATAGATACATTTAAAGATGGAGGTCATATTAAAACGTTATGAAAAATATAATGCATTCCTAAAATGGTTTTGTCAAATATAAACAATTTGCCTTTATTTTCACCACTACACTTGGCAAGCTCATATACACTCAATTTCATGGGGTCTCTTTGTATAGGTCACTATTCACTCTAAGTTTGCTAGATTGTGCCATATGGGAAAATATTGGACTCCTCTTTCTCTTGTCTCTTAGAATTCACTTATCTTCCATTCTATATCTACCGAGCTCATGAGGAACCAAGATCATGCCAAGCGGCATGATTTTGGAGCCCCTCAACACAAAATATAACTTCTTGATTCTTCTTCCATTTAACACCTCTTCACTAGTCAATGCTTCCACTTAACTCTATTATTTTTTATCAAAACAATTATGGGGATACTTTACATCCACACTACCCCTCTAAGATATATTCAACCTCTTCACTTAAACCACGATATGAAGTAAATTTCCTTATAAGCACAATATATGGTTTCTTTTTAGCACATTTGGGACCTTAGAACCAAGTTTGTTTAATGTAACATATTAATATTTAGGACCTTCAATAAAATAAACAACTAACTTACCTTTTGAGTGTTCCTCTATCCACACACTCATCCTACTTCGGAGGTTCCTTTTCATTTAATGTTTCTTCCTATATTAGAATCCCATGAATGTTCTACAAATGGATTTCTTTGTAAATTTAGGTCAACAACATCAACCATGGTCGATTATATCAAACATGCTTCTATATAGGATACATGGTCATTTCATTGGTCATAAAAAAACACTTAAAATCCTAATGCCAAGCTTCCATTACAAAACACTTAAATTTTCCATGTAGCGCACTCCACATAAGGGATGGAAGTAGTTCAAACTAAAACATAGGACCATATAGAATCATTCCACATAAAATCTATTCCATATAAACAAATTCTCCCCTTGATAAAGGCCTTTACATGTTTAAAGTCATTACATAACAATAACACATATTAGAAGAAATTAATTTTTGATGCATGACATCCAATCTACCTTCAAATTCTTGAAGAAAAATTGTGATTATTTAATGTGTTTATTCTTATACAAACTTTTTAAAAATACCCATCCTCATCCCCATATAAACTATTTCATGGGTTCACTTATATAATGATGTATATCACCTATATCACTAGTTCCATATTATTCAAATAACCATATTAACATGTCACATTTTTATCTGAAAATGGTAAACAGTTGAGGGTTTTGAAAGGACCCACATCCTTTTAAATAAGCCCAAAAGGAAAGATAAACCATGAGGTAGTACAAAAAGAAACCCAAAGGAAAGAGGAACAAAGACTTAAAAGGTCCAAACCATAAATTGAAAGAAATAAGGTGCCAACAGCTAGAACCAAGATGAGAAATAGCTGACACCAGAAGCAACGAAAGAGAACAACCAAGGGTAACTAGAAACTACAACCCAACTGCATTCTTGTGAAGAAGGAACAAAACAAAGGGGAGTGGAGAAGAAGCCCTAACAAACAAAAGACAAAGAGGAGGAATCATCAAAGGATGTAAACCCGAACGAAGCATGTAAAAGGAAAAAGAGAGAAACAATTATCTTTTTCCCCCTTCTTCAAGCACACTAACTGCCAATTTCAATGGGAGTGTTCCTCCAAGCTAAGGGGATTAGAAAATTATAAAATTAGGGGTGGAAATCTATACCTCTTTATTTGGAGAAAGGGGACCCTCCTTATCTGAATCAGAGTGATCGGATTCATGAGGCCTCTTGATTCCTGAAGCAGGTTTCTCCAAAGAGGGGGATGATCCAAGGGCTGTCCCACGTTAGTACATTTAGCATCAAAATTTAGAGCAGCGGAAGAGGTTAGAGCATCCACCGATGGGAAATTAACTTCAAATTATTGATCCTTTGAGTTTGATCCAGATTCATAGTCAAAAATTAGAGGGCTCCATATTTTGGAAGTGGATCCTTTTTTCTTTGGAGCTTGGAATTTCTGCTGGGGGAAGGAAGCCTGAAGGTGACCTAGAGACCTGCAATTTCTACATTGAAAAGACATGTTTTCATAATCGAGAGTCTGGATGTGATTTGTGTATCCTATCTTGAGAGTCATGTTATTCGGCATTCCTTTACTAAGATCCACTTCAACACAAATCCTAACAAAAGTAAACAACCCACTATGTAACCTCTTGTCATCCTGTTTGATGAACCTTCCTATACATTTGTTGATATCTTCCAAGCTTAGAAAAAATGGAGAGGAAGGTTTGGAAATCTGACCCACACAGGAACACATGAGATGGAGGATTTTGGGTTGAATTGCTAAAACCATGGGTTAGTGAACAACCCCATCATTCCCTAAAACCAAGGCTCTTCATCAATGATCCTTTGATATTCCTCCAAATCATAAAAGTATACTATAAAGAAACCCCTAACATAAAATAAGTACTCAAAATTTTCCATCCACAAGGAATGAATCCACTGATCAAAGCATTAGTCATTGGCCAAAATCCATTAAACCTACAAATGAGGGCCTTTTTTTCTAGGTTTTTCCTGAAGCCAAGAGCGTCATATTTGAAAATCTCCGGAAAGTGGGAATAATATGTTTTCTCCACAATGTAGGGAGGAGGAGCTGAAGTAGCTAAAGCGGCGGGCATTTTAAAAAAGGGTCTCTCTAAAAAGTGCAAGATGTCTCATCTTCACTCAACCCAATAGCTGATTGGTAATTGAAATCCTTGAATCTCTACCAATCCCATAAGAAATGAGAAGGGATTCATCATTTAATAGTCTTCCTGCAAATACTAGGTTTATAAAATCCACCTTGCACCCCAATCTCTCGTGAAAGAACCGATTTAAGATCCTTACCCAAAACAAGGCGAGGAGCATAATGCAGACGGTAGATCCCTTCCAAGTGCATACAAAAATATGTGAAATTTCCTTAAGAGGATATAAGCCATTAAATAGAGGGGATTCAACCCCCCACACTAGCTACTCCCGAACCCAAACACATCCTGGTCCTTGGGAGTAAACATAGTCCCAATATTCGCTATCTTTATTAGCTTCCTCCTCCCGCCATCACCCATGAAGAATTCTATGCCCCCAAGAAGCAAACAAACATTACTAGTGTTAGGTCATTTGAAGACACAAGTTCTCTCCATCGCTAAGTTTCACTTTGATAATTATTAAAATTTGAATGGTAAACGATTTTATTATACCGTCAGAGCTATGAGTTGGAGTGGTGGAGGAGTACCTTCTCTAAGTGGGACATGGGGTGGGATCAGGTCCTTAATATCGGTCAAACAATCCGAACTTGGAACACCCTACTATGTTCTGCTTGGTCCATATGGATAATTTCGACCCCTACCTCAAGGTCTTCCCATGACCACTTATTGAAAGCTTCCAATGAAATCAATGGGAAGGGAACTTGGGTTGATGATTACAAAATACTTATAACTCACCAATATCCTAAGACCTTGAGTTATCTTAATAAGTCACATTAATTCCGTTGAAAAAAATGTATTTATGGGTGTATTAATATATTAAATTTCATAGAGAAAATTCTAGTAGTGGTGTTTGAAACCTATATGGACATACTTAGCTTTAGTAAAGTGGATGAATGAAATATTTTAATAACGCATATGGGCTAGTGCTTCACACACAATATGATTGAGTGATCCTCCTTTCTTATAGAGATTACATGCCTCAAATTTTTCCACATGTTCATTTTCAACCTTAATAACACTATTATAACCTATTCTTAAGGAAATGTTAGTTCCTCATTAATTATATAATTATGTTCATTTACTTTTTAAGTGCTAACATTTGATTAGTAGGATAAAAAATGTCATGGGAAATTTTGGGTGTGTACATTATATTTAAGTCAATATTTAAAAATAATTTACACCACTCAAGAAATCCACTATATCATCATGTTGTCATGCAAATGTGCAAATAAGAAAATTCTCAATTTTCGAGCATGACAACCATACCCTACCTAAAAATTTTACCCAAAGGTCATTATGAGCCCTCCTTCATTTCACCCTAATCCCCAAGTCAATGTTTCTATAGGTGATTTAGGGATACCCAGTCACTCCAAGTTCTTTCAAGGCAAGATCCATCAAAATAGGTTTTTTGGCAAGCTTGGGAAAGTTCATTTTCCCGATCTTCTCGGAGCTGGTGCACACCCTCTAAAGCAGAATGAAAGGAAAAAAATTAATCATGGAGGGATAAAAAAGAGATAGAAACATTTTGAAATCAGTTTTGGAAGTTTGCACAAGTTTTGGAGCAAGTTCAACAAAAGTGAGTCTTGGAGGCCCATGCAGTGCACAGTGCAAAAACAACCCCTGAGCTTTGGGAAGCAATTTCGAGAGTTACATAAGGAGTTAAGAGTTAAAAAAATATATATTAGGTAAGGTAATTAAGATACCTACAAGATGACAAAATAATATTTATTGCAACACCTAGGTGCAGCCTTTCTACAACTAGGTTTTACACGTGACGCAATCTTGAAGCCGAAAAAAATTCTATTTTCATGGGGTTTCAGAATAATCGAGAATGATACCACCACCATTGGATTAATAAAGTAATTTCCATGTGTAATCATATAAAACTTCATAAAAAATCCTCAGGGAACTCAAGTTATGGCCCCGATAAGTAGCTCTCCAAGGAACAAACTTCAATAGTTAGTCATTTTTTGGGTTGGAAATCCAACCAATGGGAGAGTGACACACTTTTTTCACCAATTGCACCAAATATTTGGTGTAAAAGATTCAAGAAAATGTGGCCCTAACCTTTTTGGGCCCTTGGATCCTCCACATGACCGCATTTCAACTCTTTTCGCAAGGTTAAGCCCCTCATGCTCAATTGCCCAACCATCACTCCGTGCAATCACACTTCACCACTTGTCAAACTAATGTGAGGGTGAATTTGTGTGTCCCATGTGCACCAAATATTTGGGACAATTAGGACACAAAACTCCCAACCCTCCCATTTAGGCCCTTGGTCCCCCATGTGACCCAATCTTAGCCTCCAGGGAGAAGACAATCAAAATAAGTCTTTGAATCTTTATCGATGATTTTGGGAGCTATGTAAGGAGTTAGGAAGCAAGAAAATACTCATTAGAAAGATAAGATAATAATATATAAGGTGGAATCATCATATTTTTCACAAACCCTTTGCACATTTTGGATAGATGGAAATACTAAAAATGGGGAAATTTAAGAAATAATCAAGGTATTATACCATCACCATTGTGTTTAAAAGGAAGTTTACATGTAATTTCATATAAAGAAGCATGCGAAAAGACGTATGGGAGCTCAAGTTATGTGCTTGACAAGTTGCTCCACAAGGTGAAGGAGTTAGCCATTTTTTGGTGAAAATTTGGACCAATGGGAGAGTGGCACACTTTTGTGCACCAAGTGCACCAAGGCCTTGGTGCACATGGTGAAATAAAATGCGCCACCCTTCCATTTAAGCCCCTGAACCCCAATGTGACCTCCTCTAAGCCCTTTTTCACAATCTAAGCCCCTGTGCACATTTTCCTAGCCCCCATTCCATCCAACAGTGATCCGCTATGGTAGCCTACTAGGGATGGGTCACACTTTTTGTAAAAAATGCACCAATTAATTGGTGCACTTGGTGCAAAAAAGTGTTCTCCTTCCCAACTTGAATAAATATGTAAATTTTTCTAACTCCTTTATTGCTTTCAGTGTTACCTAGATGCATGTTCGTGAAATCTCCAAATGCTCGTAAAAATCCTTCCTCCATTGATTTTTCATAAAAAATTCCATGGCATCTTAATTATCATTTCTCCATCATTCCATCTCTATTACAATAAGAAAATAGAATATTTCAAGCCAAAACAATGTCTTTTATTTGTTGAAAACCCTCATGAACAAAAACAAGAAAATGATCATATATCATGATCCGAGCATAAAATTAGTTGAAACCTTTTGAAAAATTACTCATTTTCAAAGGTGTTGAGAAGAAATTCAAATAAAGTCAAATGGTGGCCTAGATCATTTAATTCAACAAAAACTTCATTTTGTGCCCTAGTTCCTATTCGCGATTTCCCATAATTTTGGCAATGGATGAAGAAGAAATTATGAACGTAAACTCCAAATGAAAAACCTATCCCAATGGAGTTGATTTCATCACAATCTGAGGTGAAATTAAAACCTATAAAAAATCTTTGCAACTTCATTAATGGTTGCAATGGTAGCTCCGTGCACAAGCCCATGCTAGGAATTGTTTTTATTTTTATTTCTAAGCTTTTGGGTGAGTGAATCACAATGAAAATTGGATCATGAGGTCGCGACGATGAGCCGAATCCAAAAATTTCACCCCCATCACAAACTAAGGCCATTTTTACACTTTCTAAAAATAGCATATCTTATGCTCTTCTACATGCTATAAATGGTAAGTCCCCCTAAATTGCAAGTTTGATCACTGGGACAATTAGAAAAGGTGTAAAATGGAAAGTAAGACAGAAAATGATTGTTTCCCAAAATAGTAGGCCCCCAAAAAGCAATTTGCTAAAAATAGAAATGTGCTAAAAATAGCAATATCTCAGCAACATAGGAGGATGAAATATGCCAGAAGGTTCAGAAGGTGAAACTGGAGCAAGACAGTTGATATGTCCCAAAATAGCGAACAAGCATGGTCTCATATTCTAAAAATAGAAAGTTTTCATTTTAATAGTATAAAGTTACAAATGAATTTATTTCCACTCACCTTACCACTTTTGGACTCTCCTTCGATAATGGTATGATTTCATTGTTTAAACAAAGGAGTGAGAACTTCACAGAGGTCCCTGGAAGCATCATCCCGAGTTCAATTATGTTCAAAAGAATAGCGAGAGCATCGCAAGGCACAAAAGATGGATCCATCACCATCTGCTTTGGGAGCTGGGTGAGTTAAATTGATTTCTTTAGGGTGAGTGTAATGAGCTAAATGATTTCATCAATAAATTTGAAAGATCATCATGGGCATTGCATATGTTCATCTTGAGATCACATTGGGAAATCTTGAAACAATGTTTATAAACACTCTTTCTATATTCCAGGGTGTATGTGCATCATGCAGAGTTTTTGATCATCACCAACAATATCTTCATTGAAGGCAGAGGTACCCCACTCACGCTTTGGAGAATTCTTTCCTTTCTCTTCTCTCATTCTTCCTCTTCTTTTCTACCCCCTTTCTAATTCTTCGTTGTGTGTAATCATGATAGTTTTTATTATTCATTAAAGTGACTTTATAAAGTTGAATTGTAAAATTCCCTTTGATTTATTAAAAAGGGAACTTAATTTCCTAGATCCTAGGAAGGTGAAAAGTCACGAGTTGAATGAGACAACGAAGGGTCATGTGGGGGTAGATGAAGAGTCGTTTCTTGATCTATATAATGTAATGACATACTCTTGCTTAGGGGTTATCAATTTTGTGCACTCAAGAGAGAGATCTATTGAGAAATACAAGAGAGATAACATTATTCCACTTTCCTTCACCATTTTTCTTCCATTTCCTACATTGTACAACTTGATGAAAATGACAATAAAGAAAGGGATTGTTTCTTTTCATGGATTATGAATGTGTGTAACTTTGTGTGCATGGTTTCCTCTAGCCATTGGCATAATAATATTATTATTTCTTTCTAACAAATTGTGGATGTGAAATTTCTAATTGGCTATGGTGAGAATCTGATTTTCTACTTGCAGGATCAAGGTCTAAATTCACTAACTTCCCTCCCTAATCTTCCAAAATATTCTTCCCTTACAATTCATTGTAAGAATTTTCTGCGGGTGTAGTGGAGTGTGCTCGTTGGATCCCCAACCTTTTGGCCAACAATGAATTTTTTATTTCTATCCATTCACAATAAAGTGGAGCTTCACCACCCAAGTAACGGGACTTAGATTGCTAGAGCATTGGCTAGAAACTCATTAATTTGTTCCCTGAAAATTTTTCTCTCCAACACATCCATCCATGGTAAAAAAATCTATACTTGATTACGATCTTGTTTTTATCTCTTACTCGTGCACATTCTCCATTATAAATTTTTCTTTGCTATTAATACTATTAATAATATGTATAGACTCAAAATATCATGAATTGATTTTTTTCCAATAACTCTTGAACTTGCTTATACAAATATGCATTCTCTAGTGGTGCTAACTAGTATGCTACTATTTTTGATACACTTGATCCAAGGACAAAATCCATTTTATGAATTATCATCTTCATCGGTGACAATCCACCTAGTATTTAATTTGAAATACTATCTACAAACTAACCTATCTTTTCTTTCACTTCTTGTAGAAGTGTCTCTCCCTTTCTCTCCTCTTATGTACTTTACCTTTGTGTGGGTTTTTAACTAGCACAAAATAATTTCACTCCTTCATCTCACTCAAGAATTATTTTCTTGAAATGAAAAAAATCTTGGATTATTTTCTAATTATTCATCTTTATCCTTGAATAGACTCAAATTATGTTTCTCTTGCATCTTTTGATACCAAATTATATGTATTTCAAGACCAACATGTGTTACACCTTACAATTAAATTCTAAGGACTTCCAAGATAAATATGAAAAATATCCACAAGAAGTAATTCACTCGATCTCATGTAAACGATAATAGACCCCTATTGTTTTCCTTATTTTAACATATATTTTAAACTCATCAAATTTCATGATTTAAATGAATCTAAAGATAATTAAAATCTAATTTAATACTAAATTCAACTGATCAAAGAACTAAATTTAATGATTCCCAAAATCATTGTTATTCATTATTCGATCAAACCATTTAGATTTCCATTTTACCGATATTTTACAAGTGTCATAATTGATAAATATGCTTGTCTAAATTTAATTATTACTGATTAAATGCATAAATAAATCTTAAAATAATAATTGAAAATAAAAATAAAAAAATACGACACCCGAATTGTTTATGGGGTTATGAAATTCCTACTTCCCTGTGTTCATTTGAGCCATTCCATTTAAAATTTCAAAATTTTAAGTGCTTGATCAAACTCACAATTTACAATAACATATTTAAAACCTACAATTTTGTGTCTTAGACCCTCGAAGGACCCTGGTAAAGCTCAATGTTTGTCCTCCACCTTCTCGAAGCACTTGCATAAGATTTTACCTTCAATTCTCTATCTTCTAATGAATTTCATGCGTCAAAATATGTTGAAAAGGATCCAAAAAGGGAAAATAACATATATACGTGGAGCGTCTTGAAATTCTAAACAACTTTCTAGTTTACACCATTTCCTCATAATGCTCCTAAGTGTCTCAAAATCTCACTTTTCTAAAACTATCTGGTTTTCCTTCAATACAAAATCATCAAGATTGACCACAACAAAACCCAAGTCCTCCTTTTATAAAGCAATGTCATCCCCCATGGCCCAATGATGGCATATTAATTTAGAAGTGGGAGGTTAGGGGTTAAACCCCTCTATCCTCCACCGATGCATATTTACTAACTTGGGGTAATTATCCCACATTTAACATGGAATAGTGGGTGGTTATGTTTATTATTAGATCATAACATTTGTTTAGGTGGACACAAGATGATTTTTATTTATTTACATGTAGTTTTTGGTGGGCATAGTTTCTATGTATGATGAATTAGAAGGGTTATCTCAGTTGGTGGGCGAGTTGGTTCGCAAATATGCTAAGGTTGGCATGTTGGCAGGTGAGGTTTGTTTAGCTGCCAAGCTATTATGAGAGTTCATGGTCAGAAGAGGTGGTGCATTAAGGATTAGGCAAGTCAGCTGAGGTATTTTGGTGACTTGGTGAGTCAAGATGGTGGATAAAAAACATGGTAAGAATGCCTAGAATCATTTGTAATGCATAAACTTAATCCCACATACATAGTGTGGTGAATAATAAAGGCATTCAAATACAAAAGCTTGATAATGGTAACATGAAGAAATGGAGGAAAAGGAACCCCTCCACAAAAAGATTCTGTTGACCATGGCTAAGGCCCCCCAAAACAAAATAGTGGGGTCCACTCATACGATAATGAGTGTCGAAGACTGGAGGTGTAAAAGACTTTTTTTGTCCAATACCACATTGTCACTTTTTATAATTTGATTGGTCCACATGGCAAGTGTACACGTGTCCATGTCATCTCAAACTTGCGTGCATTCCCATTTTTTCTAGATTTCCAAAATTTCAACGTGTAATAACAAATGTATGTGACCTCCATTTTCAATGTTCAATATACCGCTAGAAAGCTCTCAAACGACTCTTCCATAAGAATAGGTTCAACGAAATTTTGGAAACATTCAAGTGTGAAAAATCCTCCGCATCACACCTCCACACTGACAAGGATTTTATCCCAAAAAATATTTTTTTCACCCACTTCCAATCATCTTCCTGCATCTCACAAACATACATGATCCATAGAAATAACATTATGGGAAACAAATTACTGCAAATTTTTGATAAAAATCACCAAATGATTAGTGTAAAAATGGACAATCTACATGCCAACAAGAGGCTAGAGTCCAATTGACTTCCATATGATTTTCCAAACTTTGCAAATAGCTTATGTCAGTTCAAAAGAAAAAAGAATTGCCAATAATAGGTGAATGTATAATTAAATCCCTGTAGATCTATCAAACCATAGTGACTGTAACTACCATCATAAAATTGATCAGCTAAAAATAAACAATCAAATGCCAAAAGAGAAATCATTAAACCGATTCATGTGACATCACCAATCATCTAGAAATACAATCTCACCCACATATATAAATATATCAGTAAATATAGACACCAAATGCCAAGAGCTAGGATAATGTCCACTGACCACGTGATACTCGCTGAATACTACAACTGCAAATGTTTTTAGTGTAATCATAATGTTCTAACATTATTACCATATTTAGAAATCACATTTATTTCCATAAAGCATGTGATTTAAAAGTATGGCCACATTGAGATTTCACATTGTGAGAACAATTACAAACATGCCCAAAATATGGGTCTTAAAATGCACCTAACATATACATGCCAAAAATAGATGCATTCCCAAAACAACAATTACTTTGTAATGCAAGTATGAAAACTGAACACTGTCAATGTGCCCAACAATCTGTAAGCTGTTGTCAAAATCCCCAAAGCTGAAATTATGAGTTTTATTCCTTGTATCCAAACTATACTAGGAACTCAAAAGCTAAATAAGTAGATTCAAAAAGATTTTGTTGCAAATTTTTAAATGTAAGAAGATCACTGAGCATGATAAACTTGTCTCTCAGTTCCTCTCACAAATCTAAACTCCAAAAATTCATTTTCCCTTTTCAATGCTTTATAAAGTATGGGTTTAACTCCTTTATCATGATCAACTAGAATCCAAAAAGCAATGGTAACAAAATGAATTAAAAGCATGTTATTCATCATAATCAATAATTATATATAAATCTACCCATTATCAAAAATCATTTCTCATTATCCATATGAAAATAAAATAGACTCATCTATGGGAAATTTTTGGATAGATCTAAGGTTGCTTTATTCTTAGTCAACGAATTAAAAACTTCTTTTTGTTTTACTTGATAAGTCAAATTCTTCTTACCATTTCTCGGATGGCTTGTTGGATGAATTTTCCAAAATCATTCAACCTTGTGTCCACTCATACGACAATGAGTGCAATAATTTTTCTTGTCTTGGGAAGAGGAATTTTGTTTTCCATTTCTCGCCTCTAAATGATGAGATTGGTATTTTACACATGCCTTGTTTCTAACAAAAGTTATCAAAAATTTAAACAATGTCTTTCTCTTCCAACAACTGGAAATAAAATGGTTACTAAACCCACAAAAAGTGCAAGGAAAAACATGCCACATTTTCTTAATATCATAGCCATATTGTTTAAACTAAAAGAGTGGATCAAAAGTTTTACAATTTTCCTTATGCTTATGATTATTATAATAACAAGGAGGTAGAATATCATTACCTCGTCTCTGTGATTTCTTACCAAATCCATCCTATGATGTCAATCAAAATTTTCTGCACTGCAATCTTACCACAGAATACTGGGGTAATCTCTTGGCCGCTGTCGAACTCTTTTTTCCCTTTAGCGTTCGAGAGAACTCTCCAATTTCCATTCCCACACTAGGATAACAAAATCTACAAATTGAGGGTGATCCTCTACCTGTATTGTGTTAATTATACATTCACCATTCTTATCAAGGCCTCTTTCATCAAATCCCACTTTAATCAATAATCTAAATCCAATTCCTTTAATGTGTTTTTCAAATCAACAAAAACATTACTCCTAATCTGAATTGGAATGGGAGTAATAAAAATCATGTGGTGAATAAATTATAGTGCACTCATCATTCATGGTTTCTGCATCAAAGTGGAAGAAAATCCTTCTTTGACTCACCACACTGCAATATAATCAAGATCTCATCCTTAGATTCCAGCTTTGATTTCAATTGTTCAAATTTCTCTTCAAGGAATAAATCTCGCATCTCACGAAATCATTTTCATCCCGAAGTTTCTATTGAAACTTTCCATATCTTCCAACCTTTCTCTCGTCAAGGCTTTACCTATAGTGTCATGTAAAAAAATTCTTCCAAAACACTGCAAACTGCAAAATGGAAGATCAAGCCACAAATTCTAAAATATGATGGAATTAGAAAATCAAAATTATATCAAATGAAATTCGAAAGAAAATCACCAACGCAACTAGCTCGATACTAAAAAGTTATTTGTAAATGATAATAGAACCCCATTATTTTCCTTGTTTTAAAACATATTTTAAACTCATCAAATCTTGTGATTTATATGAATCTAAACTAATTAAAATCTGATTTATAACAAATTTCAACCGATCAAGAACTAATTATAATGATTCCCACATCATCATTGTTTGATCAAACCATTAAAATTTCTATTTTTCTGATTTTTCACAAACGTCAGAATCGATAAATATGCTTGTCTGAATTTAATTATTAATGATTAAATGCGGAAATAAATTAAAAAATCGAAGAAAACAAATACGACACCTTAATTATTTATGAGGCTAAAAATTCCTACATCCTCAAGTTCATTCGAATCAATCCATTAAAATTGTCAATCCTAGAAGTATAATCAAACTCACAATTTACAATAATAGATCCAAAACCTAAAATTTCATGTCTTTAGACCTTCGAAGGACCCTAGTGAAGCTCAGTGTTCGTCCTCCACCTTCCCGAAGCACTTGTTGAAGATCTTCCCTTCATTTTTGTATCTTCTAGTGAATTCTACACCTTTAAACAACATCAAGAAATATCCAAAATAAGAAAATAACATATATACAAGTAGCATATTGGACTTATGGACAATGTTTCAATTTACACCAAGTCCTCAAAATGCTCTTAAATGTCTCAAAATACCAGTTTTCTAAAACTACCTGGGTATCCTTCAATACACTGTCATCGAGATTAACCACAACAAAACCCAAGTCTTCCTTTTATAACAATGATGACCCCTATGTCCCAATGGTGGCATATTATGTTAGTAACTTGGAGGTTAACGGGTTGAGCCATCTAACCTCCACCTTTAGCAGTTATTATCTAACCGACACATATTTACTAACTTGAGGAAATTATCCCACATTTAATGTGGAATGGTTAGATGTAGTGTTTATTATTGGATAGCCCGGTTTGTGTAGGTGGATACTCGAGTCACTTTTTTTTATTGCCACACAATGGTTGGTGGGCATAATTGCTATGTATGGCAAGTCGGGTAGTGTCGGACACCAATGGGCGATGGCTGATGATGAGGTTTGTTTGGTGGACAAGCTATGCGAGAGAGCTTTACATGCGAGTGGATGAGGTGGTGAGATAAGGCTTAGGTAGGCCAGGCTTGATGTAGTTTGTGACTTAGCAAACTGATCTTGTGGGTAAACAACATGGTAAAAATACATAGTAAGAATTCTTAGAATTATTTGTATGCATGAACTTAATCCCACATGTATAGTGTTGTGAATAACAAAGGCATTCAAATATAGAAGCTTGATAATTGTAACATGAATAAATGGAGGCAAAGGCACCCTTCACAGTAAAGAGTGTGTCAACCTTGGCCGAGGGTCCCCGCCAAAAATAACGAAGCCCAACCATCCGAAAATGAGAGTCAAAAATGAAGGCACAAAAAAACTTTGTCAAATACCACATTATAACTTGTCATAATTTTATTGATCCACATGGTGAGTGTGCAAGCATCCATGTCATCTCGAATCATGCGCAGCCCCATATTTTTTCTAGATTGCCAAAACATTCAGTGTGCAATAAATATTGCACGTGACCTCTTCTTTTAGTGTTCAATATAATCATTGAAATCTCTCAATGTGCTCTTCCCTAAGGAATGGGTTTAGGGAAATTTTGGAAACATATGAAGTGTGAAAAATCCTCTAGATCATTCAAACATTACTTCACACATGTATATGCTAGTTTTTGAATCCATTAGATATATCTCATTTACAAAAATATCATGTCCTTTCAATAACCAAGAAAACTTATAATATGGTTAAGATGCATAATGTTCTTCAAACCAAGCTTACCCACCATTCTTTTCAAACAATTTTATATCTTTGTCCACTATCTACAAATAAAATGTAAACTTTACCTCCTAACTTACATATAGTTTTCAAAAATGATTCAATTAGATGAAACTATTATCATATTTCACATGTTTTAATAACACCCTCTTCACCATGAGTGCTTCTCTAGTTTCAAGTTTAGTAAAATGATGCACTCGATGCAAAATTATCCTTATCTTTCTAGGTAATATGCAATATTTCATTTCTACACCACCTATATGTGTGTTGGGAGCTCAAATGTTATATTTCTAATGTCTCTAAATTTGAAACATGTTTGTGTGAATCTATTTCTATGGCCTTAAAATCTTCCTTTGAAATTTTATCTACCTCATTGTGTGCCATCAATACTCTATGAAATGTTTACCTCATTTTATCATACCAAATTTCCTATACCACTTTATTTTCCATGACCACACATGAAATTACCTTTCTTTTGTATTGTTGCCTATTGTTTAGTATGATATTTTATTTTATTTCCTTAAGTGCACACTAAAAGGATTCCTCAACCTAATACAATATGATGTTACAAAATGTATCTTTACTTTACAAATGCAACCCATTAACATTTAATGTCGATCTTCTCAACATAATATTTGATATGACCAAATGTAATGGACATTTTATATAATTTTTATGTGTAATAATTTTTACTCATATCCCTTTGTCAATTTTTTTGAAGATTCATGAATATACATATTTGATAATATTTTAGAAGAAACTTAGTTTTCAATTTATTGAAAAACCATTTCATATCTTGATTTCATCTTTTCCATTTCTTAATATTTCAACTTGCACATTCTCCCATCATACATATACATGTGAAATTTCAATTTTGCACTACTCAACTCAAATCATCTCGTGTCATCCATATTTTCATATTTAAAATATTTCTTTATCATATAATTATCTATTTAATGAGTTCTTAAGGACTCAAACTTAAAAAATGACTTATAGGGTCTAAATTTAGTTTAATTTTTATCCTTGCGAAAGATTTAGAAATATATTTTAATTTTTCTCATGTCACATTTTTCTTTTTCAAAGTGATCTCATGAAATGTTTCTACAATATTAGTATCAATTTCATTGTATGTCACCACAACACATCATTGTTGTATTGTATCCATGTCCTCTAGGTGCATTTGTATGTCTCTTATCAAGCCTACTATAACTACAAATCTAGATTATCCTCAACATTGGGATATAACAATTCATGGTTTTCTTGTTTTGGCATATCCTTTGTTTCCCATTCATTCTCAATTAAAGTTTTCTCTTATAAAACAATTCATCCACACCTTATATTTCAATCATTCAATAAAATATCCCTTCAAGTACCTTCTACCTTCTCTCATAAATATGGAAATTAACAGTACCATATGATGTTCTAATACAAAACAAAACTTATAGAAAGCTATCTACAATATTAATTGATGTATTCATCATTAGGGGTATCAAGTTAGATATATCTTACACCATGTAGCTTTGAAAAACATAGTGGTTATAAGCATAAAATTTATACAAATAAATAATAAAATACGAACTCATAACTTTATTGATTCAACATCAATAAAATACAACAAAAACAACACACTCACAATGATCTCTAATATTATTTACAACAATACATATGAATATTTATGCTTTCTAACTCATAGTATTTACAAGTATATCTATCCTCAACACAAACTAATTGAAGTAAGTAGCTAACTTCTAGTCTCATACTCATACTAATTGAAGTAAGGCTCATATCCTCAACACAAACTAATTGAAGTAAGTAGCTCAACTTCTAGTTGTATCTCATACGAGGGTCATCCCTATCACAAGAGTAGTGGCATGTTTATATACACACAAGAAAACACTATTAAATATAATTCCTTGAAGATAAAACTAACTAAATGTGCATCCCAATACTCTATCCAATATTGGGTTCAAATGTTCATAACAAAAATCAATAAAATTGAGTGGGATCAATTATTACCATAATTTTTTATGTGAAATCATGTGAGCTTCTTCCAAAATTATATTTTTAAAATTTCAAAATTTATGTGCCACAATTTTCCCTTATGCAAAAGAGTTAATATGTGCTCTTTAAGTGAATTATCATAATAGGGTAGATGAAAAAATATGAGGAAAATATTAGTGGCCACTTTTGTGATTTTTCATTAAGCACAGACAACCTCGATATAACAATATACAAAAATAATTTTATATAGGTAATTTTTATTAGAATATGGAAAAGAAAGGGGGCAAGTCAATGACTGATACATCGTGAGTGATGGTTAAGCTAGGATAAACATGAAGAGTCAACCCAATATATTTTATAGCCCCCAATATTTTGACAGTTGAACCATCAAGCTACATGACTCCCTTAGAAGTTGGGCTATGTTCGGTGCCTAAAATATATACTATTTTCTTGGGCATTGTAGAAGTACTAACATCAAAATATATCATGCAATTATGTACTAGGTGCTTTCCTACAATAAAATACATGTAGAAGGGTGTAGTATTCTTGACCTTACTTGCTTGTTCATATTTTGGTTGGCATAGATTAACCACTAAATTTGACTCCCGCATAACCAATTTAGATTTTAAAAACTTCTTCAAAGATTCTTATATGATATCCCTCTGAGATGGAATGAAAAATGCATCCCACATTGTCATATTTAGATTTGTATTCTTCATTTGATCGAAAGGTTCAAGGGATACCCACAAATTTATGCATCAAAGGTCAAGGTTTCTTTTCTTATTTTCCTAATCGAGGAATTGATACTTTGGATGGTGGAATTTATTTGTATAAAGAGTTTTCTATCAAAGAGATAGAGGCACCGAGGATGAAGCTAATTGTGTACTTCTACTTAAGTCTACAAAAATTTTTATTTGAAAGACAAACTTTCTATTGAATGGGGATAACGCAACAATTAATTTTTGCCTCTTTTTGACCTTGTATTATCCACAATTTTTTTTTACTATAGGTAAAGGATGGTTAAGGGGACCTTACCTGTCACAAGAGAAATCATTAAACTACAAAAACTAATGCCAAGGGTATACCCATTGAAGCCTACAAAATACTAACAACTAAAAGAAAACACAACTAACAACCAAACTAATAGAAGGATAAAAAAATAACAAGCAATAGCACACCAAGAGACAAGACCCTAAACTCTTCATTTATAGTGTCATCAAGAGTTTCAATGTTGTTAGTCCATTCCTTCACCAAAGAAACAATATTCACTCTCCACTTTTCATAATCTGGCTCAATAATTTCCTTCTTGGGGATGAATCCTGACTTCTCCAGCTGTTTTTCCTTTTGCATTGCATTAACTAGTTCTGCCATCACTTTTAGATGATAAAAAAACTCTTCATTCTGCAACACATTCAAGTTTTTAATTTGTAGTATGGTTTCCTCCATGCCAAGAATTTTCTTCTCCATGATCTTGCACCTTTTATTCACTATTTCCATACGCTCATTTACTAGAATATTGGTGATTTTGTCAATATTTTCTTGCAACTCCTTCATCTCGCTAGACACCATACTCACCCTATGTTTGTTAATATATGTATCCATCCAACATTGCTTGAAATACTTTCTGAATGCATTGGCTTTAATCACAGATATTGGGTGGAAAACAAATATTTTTGTGTAATTTTCAAGGAATTAAGATTAGCCACTACTTTCTCTATATTGTGTGTTTGGAATTCCAAATCCTCTTCTATTTCTTGATCTGGAGGGGGGTTCTCAACTCCATTTTGATTCATTATCTTCCAAATCTTTTTCATTTTCCCCGGCTTGGTCTTCACTTTAACTGTCCATTACCCCTTCCATTTCTTCCTCTAAATTTCCCTTCTCCATCATTCTAAAAATTGTATCAATTTTCCTTTGTTTTTTTAACCTTATTTCCTTCACATGTTTTTCCGAAATTGGATCCCTTGACTTACAAGTCCTATATCTCATACCTATTTTCATCTCCTCGTAAATCGAGCTCTGAATAAACCTCGCTTCTAGAACTTTCGACACTAAAATTATCTACCCAGATCATCATATGGGCTCTGTTCTAAACAAAGCCCTAATAAATTCTTGGTGTAAAGGGAGCTTGAAGGTTCCTTTTTTTAATCTTGCTTAATGGATTTAGCAAGAGATTTAAACAGAAAATTAGGAAAACAAAATTGCTTTCCATGCCTAAAATGGTTAAGCATGGGAAAGTGGTATGCATAAACCACTTTGAATCTTCCTTCAAGAGTAACATAGTGCATAATAAGTAAGACAATATTATCATACGGGAGGGCAGAGATTCACGCTCATACCTAAATGCCAAGTGTTGTTTCAAATTTTACTTACCCAGAAAGAAGTTGTCAACCTCCATGCTGCAGTCCATCTTTGGTTTGAAAATCATCCTTCCTTTCAATGGGATCCCAAAGTAACCTTAGCTATTATATTTAACATTATGTAAAAGGATCGTGGCCCGCATGTAGACCCTTCCCTCATTCCATTTTTCCATGACCTCTAAGCTTAGCTTCTCATCATACCCTCTAAATGTTTTGATGAAATATAACATACCCACTTTCTTAATAATTTCCATAGCACCATTTATTAACTACATCAAGGCCTCTATCTCCACCCTAACACGGTCCTCTCCCATTCTATTAGTTATAGAAATTTCTCCCCAACTCCTCTTGACATGAGATGAAAGAAAGAAGTACCAAACCCTGGCTCCATGCAAGTGCTACATACCAGTAATATCCTTTGTTCCAAAACATAAGTAAATTTACATAATATTAAAAAACATGAAATTATTGGGATAGGTTACACACTCAGAATATATGGGATAATTAACAACAGAGTCCAACTCATGATCCCCCGCATCACTCCCTTCTTTCATAATGATGATCCCACCTATGATAGAAAATAAATACCTCTTATAAATGAAATCTCCCCTTCTATTATGGTAATTATAAAACTTCATAAGAATATAAGTCACAAAAAGGAGGAAATTAGGGTCTAATATCAACACCTATTAAATATATAATATGATCTTTCATACCCCTCATATTTTCAAAAATATTAATTTCCATAGCATTCACTCCCTTGTTGGAAAATTTATCTGCCACCATGTTCCCTTCACGATAAACATGCTGAAAGGTGATGGTTTTGAAAAAGGAAGACACTTCTTAGTTCCTTTTATAAAATATTGAATAGTAACTATCATGAAATTTATTCCATTCATACATGATACAATGTTTTGTGAATCACCTTCCACAATTAGAAACCTAAAATCTCTTTCTATGGAAATATTTTTGGCCATTATGTGTTTATGTTACCATTGATGTCAAGTCAATTGATGGAAAAGGGTGTCATTTGGTCATGTGAGTCTTGTTGATGTGTTATTCATATGTCAAACATAAAGATTGAGTGTTTTGGTGAGTTCAGTGTAGTCTTGGTGCATGGTTGAGTGAGCTCACCACTCTTTAGTCTCTATAGAGCTATTTGGAGGTTTTCATGAGGTCATTCATGTTCCATGAGGTTTTTAAGGTGTACATGGGTCTATATAAGGTTAAAAATGTCATTTCATGAGTTGTTAGTCTTGAGTCGTGTCAATCCAGGGATTTTTCTAGCCTTGGAGCATGCTAAATGAGTCGAGATGTGAGACATGCACCTTATCAGCCTTGTCCAAGAATGGTAGCAACATGGTGATGGTATAAAGGGAATGTATGGTGAATTTCAGGTCAGCACTCGGTCTTTTAGTGCTTCTATGAGGTCCTTGGGAAGAAAGTAGTGAGAAACATGCAAGTAAGTCTTAACGGATAGAGAGTTTGAGATACATTTGATCCAGATGGAGATTTTGAGAAGTTATAGGATGTTTTCATGATTCTTCATGACAAGTTTTAGCTCACAAGTGCTAAATATTTTGTAGGATATGTAAGTTTTAATGAAACCGAGTAAGTTTCGATGTGTTTTATAAAGCAAATGTGGACCTTCGATGCTCGTTGTGAATAGTGTGATTTGCATGAGGACCTGATATATTTTGAATATATTCTAAGGTCAATTATGAGGGTTTTAAAAATAATGAAAACATGCTCCACAACATAACAAGGACACCGCCATTGTGACCATGAGTTCTTCACACTTTTAAGGTTAATCCAATTAGCCATAAATAAGGATAGGATAGAGCTAATGATCAATGAAAGGTAAGGAAACCTAAAAAATATGGTTTGTAGTATCTCACTCTTTTTCACATAACACACATCGATTAAACATGGAAAAACCTATTTTTGTCAAATTATTGATCAGTAAAAATCTTGTTTAGTAATGTTAGCCAAATGAAACATTGACTTTAGGGATGATATTTTTTTCCCATACCTTCCCCCATATAATGTCCTTGGTAGGATCTTCTTCTTCAAAAAATTTGGGAATATGTAGATTTAACTGAAAAGGTGTTAGTATCCTCTTTAAATCCCAAATTATTCTATCTTGTTCATCCTAATTAAAGATGAGATGATTTCTTAAGAAGTTATTAAGAGACTCTATTTGTTGGTGTAACTCCTTCCTCTCTACCATTAGGTTTTTCTAGCTTTTGAAATTACCCTCCTTTGTGAGATAATTCCTAACCAAATTAACATATTTCCTTCCTAATATCTAAGAGAGCATAGGAAATTTTTCTTCCATAGAGAACTGTCCAGCCCATTTGTCTTACTAGAATAGGGTCTTGGTTCCATTTCCAATTTTCCATTTACATCCTTTCCCTAAAATATCCTTTGACCAGTTAATCACCTTCCAAATAGCAGATCCATTAAAGGATGGAGGCTAAAAAACCAACCTCTCATTGTAAACATCTACGTGCTTTTTCTATTTATATTTGTCCACACACCTTCTGTAATCAATATCCAATCTATTCTAGTGATGAGGGACCTGCTCATTTTATCCTAGTCTCTTAAACCCAATCCATGCAATCTCTTAGGTCTCAAAACATTATTCCAATCCACAAGTGGTATGTGGTCCTTACTTTCAGTGCCAATCCATAGGAACCTCTTTTGTGTGCTTTCTAATTTATCTGCCGCCTTTGAGGGAAGTTGGAAAAGTGACATTAGATAGACAATAAGGCTTTGTAACGAAATTTTCAGCAGAGTTACTTTTCCATTTTGAGAAAGGAGGTTAGCTTTTTAACCAAATAATTTTTTTTCAAACCCGACCATTAGAAAGTTCCATTCATTTGTTGGGGGTTTTATATCACCCAGACGCATGCCCAGTAAAAAAGGGAGGCGTTTAGTTTAATAGTCCAAAATTTTAGTTATTTTCCTTCCTCTATTTTCTGGCGTGTTGAGGAAAAAAATGAACTCTTTTGGTAATTAACAAGCTGACATGAAACTTCCATGTAGTCATCTAACAACATTTTGAAAGAGTGGGCTTGGGCACTGAAGCTACTCCCACTAAGATTGTATCATCCATGAAGTGTTGGTGGGAGACATTGTCATAATCAAAGTATGAGGAGATTATAATAATATTTCCCTTTAATGTGGGGTCATACATTTCCTACTCAGGGGCTTCATCATTAAAATGAAAAGGAGTGGAGATAGCAAATCATCTTTTCTTAGTCCTTGGGAGCCGGGAAAGAAATCACAAGGCACACCATTAAGACGAATCGAAAAGTGAGTGAATACAAGAAAAAAATAACCATGTGCCTAAAAGAGCTGTCAAACCCAAATCTTCCCAACACCTTATCTAAAAATTCCCATAAAACCATTTCGTAGGCTTTTGCCATGTCTAATTTTATAATCATAGCTAGTTTCTTGCTCAGTTTGATTGAGTGAATCGTTTCCTGAATAGTAATGATTCCATCCTAAATTTGTCTTCCCATGACAAATCATGCTTGATGTTTCAAATTAAAGATGGTAGAATCAATTGGATATGAAGAGCCAATATCTTAGTACATATTTTGTATAGGTATTGCAAATACTTATAGGGTGAAAGTATTTGAACTCCACCGCATTGCTAACCTTAGGAATAAGAGCCAAAATATTACAATTGACATCCTTCAACATCTTCTTGTGATTGAAGAATTCCTAATCTACTTTATAGACATATTTTTAATGATGTCCCAAAAGTGTTGAAAGAAGAACGTTAGAAAGCTATCCAGTTAGGAGCCTTGTCTAGACTAAGATACTTTACTACAAAATTTATCTCTTCATGAGAAGGGATCTTAGAAAGCATGATATTATCATCCAAAGAGACAAGGGATGAGATACACCTAAGGAAGTATTCGTATCTAGATTTTCCATTTTCTGATCCGACAACAAGTTACACAACATCGTCCTTTATCTCTTCATTATCCTCTAAGAGGGTTCTATTTTCACACACAATTTTCCCAATTCTATTAAAGCTTCTTATTTTAAGAGTTGTATTATCCACGATATGAATATGTGGTCTGCGTTTTCCAAGTTTTCTATGGTTTGATTAATTTGATAGATTTGGATCATAATAAAATAATATATTAGTCTTCATAATGAGTACGATACAATACATTGCTAATATGTAGCCAAAATAGCTAAAACTACATCCTATAATGTAGGAGTAGTTACTGAACAAAAAGTTATATACGTGAAGTTGTTTAAAACAACACATATAATATAATAATGTTTACACTATATTAATATTCCCAACATTCACCCCATTAGTGTGAACATGGGGTGACATGTAGTTGAAACCAGAATCATATGCTTGCACATATTTTTAGGTCTGCATACTACTCCTCTCATCTGGACACTAGCTGCCCTCCTATACAATCAATTTGCTTTCACTAAATGACACCTTCCATGCCACATAACAACACTTCAAGAGAACATATAGGAATACTCGCATGTACCAAGCAAACATACACAAACAATTGCTTTTTATTCTACACACTAGATAAAATAAACACACAACTGGAAATAAATATGTCACCACCAAAAAATGCGACTTCGTCATTATAGCTGTAATCGATGAGAGGCACTGAGTAGCCTCCATCCTCCATTTCCTCCTACCTCCAGTTTTTTTATTTTTTAGAAGAGATAATCTTCATCGCTAGGGCAAGAAAGTTCTTCATCAGTTGCATAATCTTCCCAGTCAGTTTCTTCTTCAACAATATAAGCCTTTTGATCAAGTTTATCATCAAGGAGATCTTGTGCCCATTTCTTACAATTTAGTATGACATGTCCTACTTCTTTACAATAATAACATTTGATTTTTCCTTTTGTAGGAACATGCTTTGAATTATACCTTCCTTTTTTGATGACGTACTAGCTTTAGTGTGTACATATAAGACTTCTTCCTCTGGTTCTAAAGGTTCATTCTGATCAAGAAGAGTAGAAACTACTCCTTCTAAACCAATTTTAATCTTGCTCAAAGTAAAAACCATATGAGACATTTTTTTAGGAAAACTATTCAAAAGAATTGCTTTGGCATCATCATCATTTACCTTCTCATTAATACCCACAAGCTGATTGAGAAGAGAGTGGAACTTGCTGATGTGTTCTGCCATTTTTGCACTTTCATCCATCTTTAACCCATAAAGTCTCTGCTTAAGAGTTGTCTTAGCACTATCTGCTTCAGATCCGAATAGTTTATTTAATGTCTCCCAAATTTCCTTTGCCAACTTTGTGAAGTCTACATGGTGTAGGTAGGCTTTTGACAAACCGAGACCAATAGTTCCCAAGGCCTTTTGATCCTTGATATTCCATTTTGCGAGATCCGTTGCATTTGTTGGTGTTGTCACATTTGGTTTAACAACATCCCACAAATCTTTCTCAATCAAGGTCAACTACATCTGGATTCTCCATGTATGAAAATCTCGTCCTTCAAACTTCTCAATGAGACTCAATTTCTCCATTTTTAAAAAAACTTTTCCCACAATTTAATGAGTGTCGGTTTCAACCGAAAATGCACTCTCTTACAAACACACAATGAAAAAGTGCAGATTACAAGGACTCAATAGATAAATGTAATTAAAGAGTGCAAAAAAATGATAATTAAAAAAAAGTAATTAAAGATTACTTTTTTAATATAATTACGGAGAGACTCTTGACCAAATATACTTTAACATGCATGCAGGTGTGGGTCTAAGATCCATTCACTATTCAAATGATATGTAATGACCAATATTCAATGCTGCATACATATCTGAAACTAATCTATTGAATGCTCACCACGTGGAGAGGCTGTGCACAAAACTGAAACTGCTGTCTACATTGAAAAAGTAGATACCTTTCTCAATTCGTCTCATCCTTCTGCCTGACACTGCATATATTTTGTTGGCTGCGTGGTAGATTAACCTATGTTTTGTTTTGTATGATGAAATTAACCTTTCTCAAACCGTGTCCTCAGAAAAAAATGTGACTACTCAGAAAAAACATGATTTTACAGAAAAAATGTGATTGCTCAGATAAAAACGTGGCACTCATGTGTTTGAACATCTAAAGTTGGTCTCCAACGACTGCACATGCTCCAATGACTGTTCCAACTGCTAAAATTGCTGCAACATTCCAAACTGTGACTTCTCCACCGTATTCTCTCCAAGATCAACGCTGCTCTGTTACCAAATGACAGATTTGGATCATAATAAAATAATAAAATAATATATTAGTCTTCATCATCAGTCGTACACAATACATGGCTAATATATAGCCAAGCAAATAGCTAAAACTACATCCTATAATGTAGGAGTAGTTACAAACAAAAAGCTATATACGTGAAGTTGTTTAAAACAACTTCACATATAATATAATAATGTTTACACTATATTAATATTCCCATCATAATTAAACACAATTAATTAGGCCTATAGAACATGAGATTGTATTTCGTGACAACTCATTACATTTCCTCCACATTAAAATTTATCACCTTCATCAATGGTTCTTGTTGATTGAAATAATTTTATACCATTAGGTTATGAACTTGTACACCATTTGCACAAGTAATTTTATTATGTGGTTGGTTTATGTAAAACACCACTCAGCGTCTTGTATTTCATTATGTTATACTAGAAAAAGGGATTTTCTTGTGCCTATGGGAGGAAATGGCTGTGTAAGAGCAACTATTTGAATGGGTAGATTCAGATTATGACCTTGAAACCTACTTGTTTGAATATTTTAGCCATGTCTCTAGTTTGGGTATTGAGATCTCTGCTATTGATAAACCTAATTCAACATTTGACTTGAAAACTACCCTTGGTTGAATCTTAGGTAATTTGCAGGTGTTTGAGCATGTTGCTTCTTGAGGGAAACAATTTCATTAGATATAATTTTTACCAAGGCTATAAGGAAATCATTATCAACTTAATTATAAGAGAAATAAGATGTGGATACGGATGATGAAGCATTTGGCTCGGGATATGAGCGAGAGAAGGCTAATTATTTTGGGGAAATTTAGGAAATATAGGTGTAGGTAATATAGGAGTTATCTTCTTAGCTTGAATCAAACAATTATTAACCATAATGTCTATTATATATGTATCAGGTAATGTTATAACTCCCATAAATTTAATCATTTATGCAATATCATAATTAAGATCTCCAAAAAAAACAAGAAAGCACCTTGACAGTTGTCCTCAAAATATTTAGAATCTGTCCCAAGTATTCGGAATCTAAAGTTGAAATCCATCATAAGCTCAATGAGATCTCTCTTGATAGTTGTTAGTTGTTCTAACGGAGATACATTATTTGCCTTTTCTTCAAATTTTCATAAAGTTCTTCTCTAATCTCATTGCATAAATTGATTGAAGTAGATTGTATACTTATATACCATTGTAATGCCTTTCCTTTGAGGGAAGAGGCTAAAAGTATAATTGCTACATCATCAATAAAAAAGTGATATGGACATATATTTGCAACATCTTTGCTATTTTATATGGGGGTAGTAATATTTTCACTAGTTAAAAATGGAATACCTTTTAAAGTAGACATCGTAACACCATTATGAGCCACTAGGGCTAAAATACTACCTCCATTAAAGGTTACAAAAGGTAATTTTTTTATGCACCACACGAAGGGAATATGTCTTATATTTCTAATGGAGAAAGAAAATGATACACCGGAGGAGGATTGAAAAGGATTATGTTGGGAGGTGATAGAGACGTATGAACTGATCATTTTATTCTCCTTCTCAATGAAAGCTATAAATATTATAAATATTTTCCTCTTGCTACACTCTGTATTATTTTTCTTCTTCTTATGAAAATGGGTCTGGAATTCTCGGAAGCAATAGACATGAATTTGGAATTCACTAGATGTGCGAAAAATGCCTCCAAATACAAAAATCCACCAAGTCACACACCAATCTTAGGAAAGAATATCAAGAGTGATCTATAAGTGACCTAAACAGCAGTCCCACTAGATGTGCCAAGTCACACACCAATCTTAGGGAAAGAATATCAAGAGTGATCTATAAGTGACCTAAACAATCCCACTAGATGTGCCAAAAATTGATGTCACCTGAGATTGTACCTTTTTAATCTACAGATTCAACACTTCGATGATACATATAAATACCTCTAAAGTGTTGATAATGATGCCTTTTGAGTTCAAACTCCTGAGAAGGTTAAATCCTATTCTAGCTCACTTTGACTAACTAACCAACACTAAAATAATAATATCTTGTTCTATCCTAAGTATTTCAAGGGACCAGGGTTGAGAGAGAGATGCTAAAATAAAGATAGACCTTGATACACCAAAATAGAATAGGGCTTGATTTTGGCTCCAAAGACATAGATATAAAAATACATGCAAAGATCCAAGACAATGCACATAAATTTTTTTATGAGTAAACAAAATAAGGTTGAGGGTGATCAATAGGATCAAAATATTCACAATAAATGATATTGCATTTAAAGGAAAGGGATCACATTTACATATAGTATCAACTTATCCATTCATACTCTAACAAGGAGAGAGAGAGAGAGAGAGAGAGAGAGAGAGAGAGAGAGAGAGAGAGAGAGAGAGAGAGAGAGAGAGAGAGAGAGAGAGAGAGAGAGAGAGAGAGAGAGAGAGAGAGAGAGAGAGAGAGAGAGAGAGAGAGAGAGAGAGAGAGAGAGAGAGAGAGAGAGAGAGAGAGAGAGAGAGAGAGAGAGAGAGAGAGAGAGAGAGAGAGAGAGAGAGAGAGAGAGAGAGAGAGAGAGAGAGAGAGAGAGAGAGAGAGAGAGAGAGAGAGAGAGAGAGAGAGAGAGAGAGAGAGAGAGAGAGAGAGAGAGAGAGAGAGAGAGAGAGAGAGAGAGAGAGAGAGAGAGAGAGAGAGAGAGAGAGAGAGAGAGAGAGAGAGAGAGAGAGAGAGAGAGAGAGAGAGAGAGAGAGAGAGAGAGAGAGAGAGAGAGAGAGAGAGAGAGAGAGAGAGAGAGAGAGAGAGAGAGAGAGAGAGAGAGAGAGAGAGAGAGAGAGAGAGAGAGAGAGAGAGAGAGAGAGAGAGAGAGAGAGAGAGAGAGAGAGAGAGAGAGAGAGAGAGAGAGAGAGAGAGAGAGAGAGAGAGAGAGAGAGAGAGAGTTAACCAACATATATAAATGTAATTCTAAAGGTGGTTATTCCTCTCTAATCATCTAACCCCATAGATACTCATATATAGATAATAGAGCCAATATCATTAAATTACGATGAATAAATATGGTGCATGGGTCAAAAAAAATGAATGGATTGAGAATTTTATCCTACTGATCTATCTAGGTGATCACAGAAACAATGATGATTCAAAATATATTTCTATTGAGATAGAGATATCAAAGAAGAGTTTATATATAATGTAAAACACATTAGTTTTCTCAATAAATACCTACCTAAGATCAAATATTTTGTAATATTTGAACTTTGTATCTTCATTTCGAATGATTTATTAGTGAGAAGAAATGATAAGATCAAACTAAAATCATAGGAGATTCAAAGTTTAGGATAAACATCCTCGAAGAATATACATAGAGGATTAATGAATCAAAGGATAAGAGGATTGATGTTGATCAGAGATCATTTTAGGGACAAATATTTCCCTAAACCATCATAGTGTGGAAGATCATTTTGAGAGATTTTCTTTACCTATTTGTTCGCATGAAACAGACTCTATTGGAGTGAGATGCGGTCCGCAGAAGGTCACAATTGAATAGAGGCATCAAGGTCAATTGGATTGATTACGGAAGTGACATGTGGAAAAAATGATTATTGATTGAAAATGTGAAGTTTGTTTTTAGAACACCGTTCTTTGAGGGTCGGATTAAAAATGGTGGGCCCCACTATTTGCTAGTTGGGGACCCTCATCCAGGATCGACACACTCTTTTAACAGAGGGGTGTTGGTGCCGTGATACTTCATATTTGTATTGCCACATGTTTTATTATATGCCACTTGGTGCATTTGTATTGGAGGACCGAGCTATTATCAAACTCAACGAGTTATTTCTCGTGTTGGACAAGTTGTTAATTACACTGCCTCGCTCAAGCTCTTTACTCAACTCGGTTGTGAGACTTATTGATCATTGACATTAGTGTTCATACTACGTGGCACATATTATATTGTCACCACCCAAGTATTTACACTCGGGCCTCATAATAATCAACATGGAATTCAACAATGTGCCAAGACACTATGTGGCATTCCAATTCAATGCAAACAGGTCAGGAGAACCTTTTATTAAGGAAAGAATTGTTATAACTCGATGTGGCTGTGGGGACCCTCAGCCAGGATCGACACACTCTTTTGATGGAGGGGTGTCGTTTCCACCGATAATTCATATTTGTATTGCCACATGTTTTATTATATGCCACTTGGTGCATTTGTATTGGTTGGATATTGCATTGGAAGACCGAGCTATTATCCAACTTAGCGAGTTAATTCTCGTATTGGACGAGTTGTTAATTACTGCCTCATCGAGCTCTTTACTCAACTCGGTTGGGAGAGTTATTGATCATTGACATTAGTGTTCATACTACGCGAAACATATTATATTGTCACCACCCAAGTATTTACACTGGCCTCATAATAATCAACATGGCATTCAAAAATTTGCCAAGACACTATGTGGCATTCTAATTCAATGCAAACAGTCAGTGAGCCTTTTATTAAGGAAAGAATGGTTACAACTCGATGTGGCATTTAAACCATTCAAACGCAATGTTCAAACTCGATGTGGCGTTTAAACCATTCAAATTGACTTTGAAAGGGCCATTCACAATGACCATCCATTCATATGGAGGAATATACATGTGGAAAAGAGAGATTATAAACGTAATTGTATTGCCACATGTTTTATTAGATGCCACTTGGTGCATTTTTATTGGTTGGATATTGCATTGGAAGACCGAGCTATTATCCAACTTAGCAAGTTAATTCTCGTATTGGATGAGTTGTTATTTACCCGCCTTCTCACGAGCTCTTTACTCAACTCATTTGGGAGAGTTATTGATCATTGACATTAGTGTTCATACTACGTGGCACATATTATATTGTCACCACCCAAGTATTTACACTCGGGCCTCATAATAATCAACATGGCATTCAAAAATTTCCAAGACACTATGTGGCATTCGAATTCAATGAAAATAGGTTAGGTGAGCCTTTTATCAAGGCAAGAACCATTATAACTCAATGTGGCATTTAAAACCATTCAAACTCGATGTGGCATTTAAAACTATTCAAACTCAATGTGGCATTTAAAACCTTTAAAACCATTCAAACTCGATGTGGCATTTAAAACCATTCAAACCAACTCTGCGAGGGCCATTCACAATGCCCAACCATTCATATGGAGGAATACACGTGTGGAAAAGAGATATTATAAATGTGGTCCAAGCCATGGTTTTATATAACCGCCCAAGCCTATTTAAAGGCTTTGTTCATTCATATCCTCGAAAATGTGGGGTATTCCCTTTTAGGGAATTAAAGGTGACAATGAAAATTATTAATTAGTGGGTTTTTAACAATTGATCACCAACCCTCCATTCCACATGCCTGGACGTTGTGCCAAGTAGCTCAACAGCTTAATGAATTGAGCTCGCCTTAATATAAAGAATCTTTATGAGTAGACTATCACATAGGCGAGTTTAGAGTAGTTTGGAGAAATCTGTAGTTTTGAATCCTTTAGAGGCAAAACCAAGCTTCATGCAGAATTGGAAACTTGTTCAAAATTCAATTATGCTTCTAGTGGTGAAATCTGTTTTCCATTTTGGAGATTTTGTGATGACATTTTAGGTAGAGAAAGTCACTATTTGTGAAATTTCAAAAGGAGCAACCTTGGTAACGTACTTCGGGAAGGTGGAGGATGTTATACTGAGCACTGCCAGAGTTGTCTGAAGGTATGAAAGTACATTTTCCAGGTTGTGATCTATATTGTTGAGTGTAAGGGTTATTTTACTTGCAATTTTAGCAATTTTAATAGATCGGTTCGTATGAACCCGGAGACGTAGGCTTGTATGCTGAACTCCATTATTAAGATTTTGTGTGTCGCTTTTGTCACTTATTTGATTATGATTGCTGATTTTAATTCCACACCTAATCGAGTAATATTTATTTAGAATTTTCACGTGAAAAATCATTTTATGACACATCATCATAAATCGGTTAAATGAAGTATTGGATTGGTTTGAAGTGTTATCTATACATGGTGTGAATCTTATTTTAAATCAGATTTTGAAAGCATTTTGAATTTCATTCTAATTTTAATCATCCTGGGTAAAATTTATTTTAGTAGAATTATTTTTGCTAAGTTTATAGATCAAGTTGGTATCAAAGATGGTTTTGTAGCTTCATTTACATTTACTAGTTGTGCTTTTTTATCCCTTCAATGTAGATATTTGGTTTTATCTTCTCACTTGACAATTTTGAAATATTTTGGGGGCTTGGTGGTTTACAGGTGATCATGGGGAAAGAATTGAAGAGGGAAAGAATGGAAGAGCTTGAGGGCATCAATAGACAAGTTCAGAAAGAAAATGCATTCCTATGATGCATGATCTATTCCCAAGAAGAAAACTTGATCATTTGAAAAAGGAGCTAGAATCAAAAGATGAGCTCTTGATTAGTTTGCAGTGTGGTGATCAAAAGAAGGAAATTCCTTCTACTTCAGATGCAGAGACCATGATAGAGTGAATCAGTAATTTATTCACCACATCAATCTTGTTCTTCCTCCCATCCTGTTTTGGATTCAGGTAATGATGTCTTTGGTTCATTTGAAAAGCATACTAGAGGCATTGGATCCAAATTATTGTTTAAGATGGGTTTTGATGGAAGAGGTATTGGAAAAGATAGTCAAGGAATTGCTAACCCAATACATGTTGAGGATCATCCTCATTTTGTAGGATTGGGTTTTACTAGTGTGGAAAGGATATTGGAGAATTCTCTAAGCACGTTGACGAGAGACAAGCTTTTGAAAGCAAAGTGAATACCCCACTAGTCCTACTAGATAGATTCGGTGCAGGAATCAGGTGCTTCTTCATCAGAGGATGGATTTGGTAAGAAGGTTCAACAAAGAGGTATTGAGATTCCACCTCCACATTCTTACCATAACCATAAACACAGTAAAGGTTGTAAAACTTCTAATCCACTCTTTCAATTTAAGAATTTTGGCTATGATATTCAGAAAATGATGGATGCATATCCTTGTACATTTTTGGGATGCATAATCATTGTGTTTCTAGATGTTGGAAGAGAAAGTATTTTTAAATAAGTTGTCACAATTTGTGAATAACCGGTAAAATGGAAATACCAATCTCGTCATTTAGGAGTGAGAGATGGCAAGAAGAATTCCTCTGTTGCTAGGAATTTTTGTACCCCTTGTCATGATGATGGACATTGGGTGAACATTTGTCAGAAACTTCGTCCATCTCGCCATCAGAGTAGTGGCAAGCCAAAGATGGAGTATAGGCCTATTGCAAAGGTAAAATAAGTTTCACCATAAGTTGATGTTACAACCCGGATCAGTGTGATACCTGTAGATGAAAATCCATTGGCATGGGTTGGTAAACAGTTTTTCAACTTTATATTACATAGCTCTTAATTGTTTATAACATGTAATTAATTCAGGGCTTGTGTTTGGGATTCCAGTTGTTTGTTGCATGGAATTGTTTTTCCCATTTAGCTTTGAATGGTTATTGAGTTTATATTTGGTGAGAACAGTGATGGGGATATGTTTACCATACTCGAGTTGATTTTATTACTTTTGGAAAATTTTCTTGATACTCCATATACATCTCCTTATTTCAACTTTGGATTTCTGGTATAGTTCTATAGCTCATATTTCAGCTTGGGATATTTCTAATAACAATATGCAGGTTTTGTGGGCATAGGTGAAATGTCTATTTTTGGAAATTTGAATTACGGTATATTTTATTGGTTTTTATAAACTAGTTTGTAGAGTGTACCTGGTGATCTTTACACTTGATTTCAGTTCATCATTTTGGGTATTTCAATGTTGTGCAAATAGTTTGTTTCTATCCTATTGCGGCAAATTATGGGATATATTATTTTTCACTAGGAGTTCACTTGGTTCAGTTTATGTCTATTTTTGGCATGTTTATTCTGGATCATATTGGTGACATGTTGCAGTGTTTTGATAGTTTCACATGGACAGTGGACACTAGCATATTGTGGGCATTTTAGTTGTCTTTTATACTTGATCTATTTTTGGTGGAATTGTATTTTTAGTGATTGGTCATATCATAGTTCGACACTTAATTTTTATTGTTGATTGGGTGTTTTTATCTGATCAATTGGTTGTGATGGCATCATAGTGGGATGACATTCTACAGGATTCAGTGAGGCATTCACCTATTACTTGGGCATTTGGTTTGTCTCTTTATATTGATCCAAGTTGTTTGCAGAGTTGACAGGGTCATGCAAAGTATCAGTGGATAGTTTCCTTTTGTGGCTTATGATTGTCTATTTTGACTTATTGATTTTTGTTACTAGCTAATAATCATTTTATTTAATTAACCCATATTTTTATTCCTATATTGTCATGTATGTGTTTGTGAGATGCAAGAAGGGGATTGACAATTTTTGGTGGGTGAAAACAACTTTTGTGGACAAAATCCTTCTTAGTGGGGAGGTGTGATCAAGAGATCATTTGGGATAGATTTTCCGAATATCCCTAAATCATCATAGTGAAAATATTGTTCTAAGAGCTTTACATTACCTATTTCTATGCATGAAAAGGACTTTGTTGGTGTGAGATACGGTCCATAGAAGGTTGCATTTGAACGAGGGCGGTTCGGTCAATCGGCGAGTGTGGAAGTGACATGTGAAAAATGATTATTAATCAATAATGCAAAGTTTTTTTTTCCAAATCTAGTATATGAAAGTTAGATTAAAAATGGTGGGCCCCACTATTTTCTGGCTGAGACCCTCATCCGAGGATCGACACACTCTTGTGATAGAGGGGTGTCGTTCTTCTTTGGTACTTCGTATTTATATTGCCACATGTTTCATTATATGCCACATGGTGCATTTGTATTAGTGGGATATTTCATCGAGAGGACTGAGATCTTATCCAACTCGGAAAGTTGTTTCTCGAATGGATGAGTTGTTAATTACCTTCCTCGTTGAGCTCTCTACTCAACACGATCGGGAGAGTTATTGATCATTGGCATTGGCGTTCATACTACGTGGCACATATTATATTGCCACGGCCAAGTCTTTACACTCAAGCCTCATAATAATCAACATGGCATTCAAGAATGTGTCAAGCCACTATGTGGCATTCCAATTCAATGCAAATAGGTCGGTGAGCCTTTTATTAAGGCAAGAAGCTGTTATAACTCGATGTGGCATTTAAACCATTCAAACCGGCTTTAAAGGGCCATTCACATTGACTAGCCATTCAACGATTTAGTATGGAGGAAACCACATAGGTGGAAAAATTATATTATAAGCTTAGCCCAAGCCATGGTTTTATGTAACCTCAAGCGTATTTAAATGCTTTGCCCATTCATATCCACCTGAAAATGTGGGATATTCCTTTAAGGGAATTGAAGGGGGAAATAAAAATTATTGGGTAGTGGGTTTTAAACACTTGACCACGGCCCTCAATTCCACATTCCGGCCATTATGCCAAGTAGGTCGGTGGTTAATGAATTGAGCTCACTTCTATATAAAGAAGCTTTGTGAGCAATCTGTCACATCGGAAGTTTAGAGAAATTTGGAGAAATATGTAATTTTGAAGCCGTTAGAGGCAAAACCAGGATTGCAAGAATCGAAACTTGTTCACAATTTAATTACGCTCTTAGCATGGAATCATTTTCCATTTTGGAGATTTTGTGACAACATTTTATGTAGTGAAAGTCACTATTTTTGAATTTCAAAGGAGTAACCTCGGTTTAGTACTTCGGGAAGGTGGAGGACGTTCTCTTGAGAACTACCAGGAGTTCTCTGAAAGTTTGAAAATAAATTTTTACGGTTGTGATCTATATTGTTGATTGTAAGGGTTATTGTACTTGTAATTTTAATATATTAGTTCATATAAACCCGTAGATGTAGGCTTGTATGTCGAACTCCATTATCAATATTTTTGTGTCATTTTTCACCGATTTGATTCTCGATCACCTATTTTAACTCTCCAACTAATTAGTAATATTTATTCATAATTTACAAGTTAAAATCAGTTTGCGACACATCATCGTAAATTTGTTAAATGAAGTATTTGAATGGTTTGAAGTATTATCTCGACATGGGTGTCAAAATCATTTTCAGAATCAGATTTTAAAGTCATTTTGAATCAAATTTCATTCCAATTCAGATCATTCGGGTAAACTTTATTTTAGTATAATTATTTTTGTGAAGTTTATGGATCGGATGTCATACATGACCTAGAGGAAATGATATAAAATATCCCTATACCTTTAATGATGATCAAGGAAATCCTTGAACCATATAGGAAAATGCATGGAAAGTTAAGGAACTAGTGTTAAAGGAATATTCCTCTAGAATCTCTTTTAATTATAATTTAATAAGGAGAATACACCCAAGCCAAAATTTTGTAGATAATAGAAAACAATGAAGTCATTTTACAAACTTATAAGATGTAAGGTTAACTTAACAATGATGGATATCATCATATACATGACATGCATATGAGAAGCCCAATTGAATAATGTATCAAGGACATCTTCAAGAAATTTAATGCTTATCATGAATGCCTCCAATTATTCAAAGAGAAATAATTCAATGTGGAAGATGATCCATAGGATATTGGTGTAACATGATGAATCCAAATTTGTAGTTAGTTATAACTTGGGAGAATGTGGATTTCATATATCATGTGTTTTACTTTTGTAAAAATACACATTCTATTCTTATGAGGTGCAAATCCATTTAGTAAGTTTCTATTTTTCCATATGGTAATCAATTTTACAGAATTACAATTTTGAATTAGTCAAATATACTTTGACACGAATCATTCAAATCATGAGTTCTAGGATGATTTATATTTTGTTACTAGTAAACTTACCTCACATTTTAGGATTATAGTATTATTAATAGAGACTTTACACCCATGAATGTAGCTAATAAATGGGAGGATTTCTCTCTATATATAGTAGAAATGTTTTCTATTAACGGATTTTTGGTTATATGTAAATTATTGATATTGAAGGTATTGAATATTTGTATTCCACATATATTATTAAGAAAGATAATAAAGAGATAAAGATAATTATACTTTGTCCTATTTTTTCCTTCATTTTTTCTTATATTATTATTATTGGTTCATGTGTCCATAGAATAATATCTCGCTTTTGATTTAGTATTGTTGTTTCATCAAATGATCATAATTGTTAACTTTTATACATACGATTAAAATGAGAATATTTTTTTCCTACTTGAAAGCATGAGTGCTTTATATCCTCACCCTCCTCTCTTCATTCAGTATTATCTCATTCTTTACTTTCTTCTCACATTTCATTAATTTTAGAAATACAAACCTTGGGATAAATTTTCAATCCCGAGAATAAATTAGTATAAAAATTCCTTTTTATATTCTCGTTTAATAATTGTTGGCGAGAAAATTTTTCAAGTGGACAAACTTGTGGATTTCTTGCAGACGCCCGTAAATATAAGTCCCTCTACTTAACCGGTGTAGAAGTTGTATATGCATGCATGAGTGAAAGGTGGATTTCTGTGGTGGCCTTTCGACCAGGGATCCAATAGGGGCACTCAACCGACCTCTGCAGAAAATCTAGTAATCTCTTCTAGGGAAGACTTTTTTGAAGATCAGAAATGGGAGTGAGAAAAGAGGTAGGATAACTAATGTTGCAGGTAGAAAATAAGATTCCTGCACACACTAGTTAAAAGTTTCATCACATGCACTAAAGTTAGGAAGAAACAACACTGCAAACAACAAAAAGACAAATTAGAATTTAATGAACACAAAGTATCAGTAAAACCCTTAGTCAAAAAAGCCTTGAAACTCCTTCTTCTTGTATTGATGCTCAAGTAGAAATTCTAAATAGTATGAGAATGGAAGAAACCGAGAATAGGGAAAAGTGGCTAACTCTTATCACTCGAAGCGAGCAAAATATCTCTCATGAAATTACAAGAATAAAACCAGCTATAAGAATTTCGGAATTATAAGAACCATTTGGAATGAACAACTCGATTACAATTTATAGCAATCTGAATTTACCTTTCACCTCCCTCACAAGACTCTTCATTTCCATATTCCACTCGTGACCTTTTGTTTTCCATGAATAAGTATTTCTCTTATAATTTTGAGAAGATACTTTTTACAATTAAAATGGGTCACTTAAGCGAATAGGAAAAAATACAATGATGACGCATAACGAAGGATTAGAATGCAGAGAGAAAGTAGAGAGGGAAAGAGAGGGAGAGGGAAGGGATGGAGGGAAAAACACTCCTCGTGATTTAAATGCGTTGAATTCCCTGATGTAACCATGAAATTTGAGCGAGGATTTCTTCCACTGACGATCTTCTACACTGATGAATATTTCTCCCTTGAATAACTTTGAATCATTTTCCCAATCTAGTAATGACCGTAAACTCTATGATGTATGGAAATCCTTTACCATAGAATGAGTGTCTAGAAACATTGTTATGATGTTTACCATTGTAAACTTAAGATGAACACATACGATGCCTACGATGACCCTCCTTGAAATATGGTTGATGAACCCTTTGAATCGTTGAAATCGTTCTGACCAATTCACTTTGAATCACTTGGTTCCTTAAGTCATGAAGATGAATTCGGATGATGTGCCTCGCGATGCTTTGCTTTTGCTTCAGTAAACCATTACACTCCGATGATGCTTCCAGACCTTCATTCAAAGTTATCATTCCTCCTTTTCAACTCATGAAACCATCCAAACAATAGTAAGGTGAGTGAAAACAAAGTCATATGCAACTTTCCACTCCAAAATGAAAACTTTCTATTTTTAGAATATGAGCCTATGCTCTACTATTCTGGGACATATCACCTATCTTGTTCCAGTTTCACCTTTTGAACCATCTACCATATTCCAACCTCCTATGTTACTGAGATATTTCTATTTTTAGTACATTTCTATTTTTAGCAAGTTGTTATTTGGGGACATGTTATTTTGGGAAGAAGTCATTTTCTGTCTTACTTTTCATTTTACCCCTTTTCTAATTGTCCTGAGTGATAGAACTTGCAATTCAGTGGGACTCATCATTTATATCATGTAAGGAAATATAACATATGCTATTTTTAGTAAGTGGTGAAAATGACCTCTGTTTGTGATGGGAACAACGTTTTTGGATTCAAATCTTCGTCACGAACTTGTGCTCCAATTTTCATCATGATTCGCTTTCCAGAAAGCTCAAAAATGAAAAATGAAAATTTATGTCTTGTAAGAGCTTTGGGTATGGAGCTACCACGGAAAAATACTGATAAAAATTCAGTCCTTCATATCTCGAGAAACTTGCAACTTCATCGTGCAAAACTAGTTTGAGAGAAACTAGATTTTTTGGAGACCCTTCCCTCTGAATTTTGGATGATTTCGCCCACCGATCTTCTGGAAATTTAAAAATTTATTCAAAGAGGGCAAAATTATAATAAAAACACATCCCTCCATATCCCTAAAAATAGGGACTTCATGGCACAAAAACTAGTTCACGTAAAACTAGATTTTTCAATGATCATTCCCTCCAATTTTTGTGCAATTTCACCCACTGGAACCATGAGAAGTGGAGAGGTAGCTCACTGATTTTTTCCACTATTGTGTCATGCCAGAAATTAATGGAAATTTAAATTTTCAGGTCTGGTTTTTGTCTTCGTCAAATGGAATCAACTCCATTTCGATAGTTTTTTTTTAAGTGCGGACACGTGTCCTCCCGAAAATTGACTAACTCCCGAACTGTCTCCAAGAGGGTAACTTGGAACGATGATAACTTCAGCTCCCAGTGGAATTTTTGGTGAAATATTATATGATACTAACAGAAATGGAATTTTTAATCCAATGGTGGGGGTCTCATGTCTTTATTCTTCCATTTGTTCCTTGAAATGGATTTTTGATTTACTCTTCTATTTGTTCTGAGAAAAACTACTGCAGACCCTATGCGCGAAGGTATTGTGAAAAGTATGGTTTCATCATGTTTTAGGAATTGTAATTATCTTTCCGTTGATATTTTTTTACTCCTAACTCCATCGGGAACTCTCGGAATCTTCTTCTGAAGCTCAACAACTATTTTAGGCCTATGTACTGCCTAGGCTTGTGAACCCTAATTTTGGCAAAACTGTCCCAACTTCTTCGAGACCTTCCAAATATTTTTGAATTATTTACATGATGTCCCAATACCTTTGAATCACCCCCATTTCCACTTAGGCTCTTCTTCTTCACTCCGTGAGGTTATTTCCACTCTAGGAAGGCCAATGATAACCCTTCCCACAACTACATGTAGCTTGCAAATGAACTCCTAAAATCACCTAGGGGGAATGAATGGAATTTACTAAATCACCTAGGGGAATGATAGAACATTAATCAAGAGGTCACTTGGAGTTACTTGGAAAGACCTTGGTGTCTAGGAACGATGGGAATTGAAAAAATTAAAATCAGGGTATAATTGTCGTGCTTTGAATTTTCAATTTCCATGTTACACATTTGCACGACAACAATCGGTTCTAACTTGGGGACATGACATGGAATGAGGGTAGAAAATAAATGGCATGAGAACTACCATAATATCAACTTACAAAATATTGATAGTGCCTTATCCATTGGGCCTTGCGGAGTCATGTACAACTTACAACAGAGAGAGAGAGAGAGAGAGAGAGAGAGAGAGAGAGAGAGAGAGAGAGAGAGAGAGAAAACACACACACATAAAATGACTAAGGGAAACACACCTAACAATCACCTATAGTACAGGGTGGGGACATCCCACTTTCACTCGAAGCACTTTCCATTTCTCAAAAGTTACCCTTGAGTGGGAAACACTGAGTGATGTTGTTTTGCGAAGCCATTGACTGGTTTGAGAAAGTAACCTCCTTTCCTTAATTGTTTATGGAAGTTAGGTGCTTCCATGATTGTCCTTTTACTTTGTAGGAGTGATTCCATGTGAGCTTCTTGATGCTCAGGTATTCTCTTGGAAATTCCACTACCTTCATGTTCTTTGAAATCAGTTTCATAGTGCCAATTGCCTTCGTGTTTATCCATATAGTTGATTCTCCATTGAGCATCTCATCACTACCCCAAAGCTGATTTTCATTCAAATTTATTGAATATTCTGAGTTACTTTATTTCTTGGGTCTATGTTCATTGACATCTTCTCCATGAGAAACATTTAATTCATTCTTTATCTCTAATCCAATGTGAGGAATTTGAGTACTGATGGGAGGATTAGAGGAAAACTCATACTTGTCTTGTATGTCCATGGCATGAGTGAAGAGATCAAGAATCAGCTTGGGGTCTTCCGTAACTTCCACTGCATCCAAGATTTCTTGCATGAAGTTATGCTTCATCATTTCCTACTGACTCCTCTTTGTACACCTTTGAAGAATCTTTATTTTTCATCTCAAGGAAACTATCATATTGGGAATTGCTGCACTCTATCAATCTTTCATCAAAAAGAGCTTCATCTTGAAAGGACTTGAAACTTCTTGCTTCTATTTCTCCATCATGGAAAGAATATTCTTCTACAAATGGGAAAGAAAATATCTCCATTTCTTCATTTCATCCATCAACTATTAGCTCAAGAGTGGCATCATATTTTTCATCTTTCCTTATCTCAATATGGCCAATGTTCACGTTGGTTAAGGCTTCCAAATCCGCCTCACGCTTGTCTTGCAGATTTGTGGTTTACATCAGAGTTCGAGACCGAGTTCGAGGTCGTCGAGTTTCTTCTATGGATTTTAGTAATTCTTGTACAAAATTTCTTTCAAACCTATAATGGGCTCATCACAAGCTGATTTTGTCTCTCCATAGATGGCCTGATTGATATCATCTTCATCCCCATATTGGAATGAGAATAACTTCTCATCTTGGATAAACATATAAGCTGATTTTTATTCTTGAAAATAATTAATAACCATCTCCTCTTCCTCATGGTTTGCATCGTTTGGTAGTTTGGGGCTTCCTTCTTATAACTTTAATCTCATCAATGCTTCTTCAATATCCAAATATCTCAAGGAAGTCATGTCTAGAACTATCGGATGGGAATATCCTCTCCCTCCTCGGTTGTCACAAAGTGATTCATCCGCCTTTCTTGCCCCTGTACAAAATGTGAGCTTCGGCTTCGGAATTTTTTACAAAGTGTACCTCATATTCTACTTGGGAATTAATTTATCCATGTCTCTATTCACTAGTATGGTTGTAAAAGACCAATTCATCTAAATTTTGTCTCCCAAGCCTCGAAAAAAACTTCTACTCAACAACATTCCGAATGAGGTTGGGACATCTACTACCAAAATCATCACCGAAAATTTCTTATCTCAAATCTAGCAAGAGCCACCTATGTATCTTTGACCTTCCCTACAAGTGGGACCTATTTTGACTCTAAAGAGCAACAAGAGCCACCGGGTGGAATCATGGTCGCTTGATAGCATTTGTGACCTTCAAAGGCATCACATTATGAGGCACCAAAATCTATTATGCAATCGTTGTTCGGTACATATTCTCCAATAAGGAGGGAAACATAAAAAGGTTTAACTTTATCGGTATTTGATGCAATCGGAGAAATCATGTTACGTGAGGGAGGTGTAAGTGGGTTTGGTAGTATTCCTTTAGGATGAGGAGCTAGATCACTTTGGGTGTTTGAATAACATTTCGATGTATTAAAAACTCTCAAACTGCCTGTGATGGGTCTCAGTAAATATTTAGTTTTGGTAATCTACACTTTGGCTTTGTTTGCATATTCTATGAAGTCAAAGGGAGAAGATGCGAGACAAGGGGTGAAGGGACTGATTTTGGAGTCTAGATAGGCTTGGGAGCATGATTTGATGTTTGAGGAATGGATGGTATTTTGAACGGCACACTAGGAGATTTCAAGGTATTAGATTTTGTAGGAGCAGATTTAGATTTAGAAATGGAAGAGGAATTGGAAAACTTACTTGGAATAGTAGGAGTCTTCTTACTTGCTACAAGGTCAGGCTTTAACAATGTAGACTTCATGGAAGATGGAAGTGGGGATCCTCGACTGATTTTTTTTTTTTTTTTTATATTTGCCGCATTGGATCATCAACCTTATTTTACTTTGCAACAGTGGAGGGAGATGCTCTTTTCTCAGAATAAGAATGAGTGACTACCTCACATGAGATACCAGTGCATCCTCTTCATCTTCTACATCACCTCGGAATACTCACAAAATATGATTTGTCTATCATTCTCAAGTTCATCGATTTCTAGGAAGTTGTCACCTTCACTTTCTTGCTCAAGCTCTTCTTAAATTTCTTGAAATCTACAATTTAAGCTCACAGGTGGGGCTGTCGACACTAAAATTTTCCTCCGTAATTTCTATTTCATTAATGTATGTATTAGGAATAGGATGTTGTTAAGTATAATTAGTAGTAGCGTCTGATAGAAGATAACGGCGCCGTCAGTATGGTGCCGCCAATAATGTGGAGTACGGTAAAATCAAAGTACAATAGGAATGTTGTAAAAAGTAAATATTTGTCGTAAGTGGTCCGGTAATGTTAAAATGTCAAAGTTTGGGTAATTAGAGAAGTAGGGTCTACATGATTAGGAATTAGAAATATTATATTGGTAATAAGGACAAGGAGTGAGGTCATAAATATTTTGTGTATTTTATTTGTAAAAAGTCTAAAAATGTGGAACCCATGTAAAATGATAAGGTTTATCTTATCTTAAAAGATAAGCTTACATGTACAGATAAGAGTTAAGGTATGGAATATGATTCGTCAGAGTGGATTTCTTATCCTATCTTAGAGATAAGATGGATAAGCTTGGAAGTTCTATAAATAGAGAGGCCACCCCCCTCATTTAGCATAGAAAGGAAGTAGTGAGAAATATTGTAGGAAGTGTGCAAAAGGAAGCCATCAGGTTTAAGGGTGTTCAAGAAGCCATTAAGAGGTGTAATTGTAAAGTTTCTCCCATAGTCTTGGTGAAAGGCAAGTGAAGTCAATAACACTTGAAGTACCTCATGGATTACATCCACCAAACTAAAGGTTGTGCATTACTAAATAATCATAAAGACGAGGAGTTCCTTGAAGAATTATCATAGTGTCGGATTGGTGATGACATTTTGGTTCCGCTTGCCAGACCATTCCTCGTTGGTGGATTTTCCGGAGAGATATTCCCACTTAGTCAAAAATCAATTGGAGGGTAACCTTATTTTTATCGTGGCATAGTAGTTACCATGGTAAAGTCATTTTTACCGTGAATAGTAGTTACCATGATAAAGTCATTTTTGCTGGTGAATAGTATTTATCACAGTAAAGTCACTTTTTACCGTGAATAGTATTTACCGCAGTAACTTCACTTTTTACCGTGAATAGTGTTTACCACAGTAAAGTCAGTTTTTACCGCAGTAAGTCAAGTTTTACCATAGTTTACCGTGGTCATTTCTATTTTACTGTAGAAAGGTGTAAAGTCACTTTCTAGTATAGTGATTCCAATTATTTGTGCACATAAGTCTTGTTGATTGTACTTGTACAGGGTTGGTATTTCACATGGTGGTTACTTTTGAAAATGGGAAAGATTCCTGTTTTTCAGCTCAATCTAATGAAGATGCTTCTTCTTTCATTCAAGAGTTTAAACGATCTTGTATTTGTAATGGCCTTATAAGAAGGGAACAATGGACTGAATTTTTCCTACCTTTTGGATGGTTCAAAGACTTAGGTGGTTTGAAACACTAGGTGATAATGTGAAAAATTCATGGGATTTATTAATCGAAAGTTTTCTTGAAGAATTTGGTGAACAACAAAATATGCAGATCTCATGATCGAGATCACAAAGCTATCCCAAGGAGAGAAGGAGAAGATAAGGGATTATCATGCTCGTGTTCTAGAGCTAAGGAGGAAGCTCGATGCCCAGATCCGGAAGGAAGGATTAGCGGATGGGTTGATGAATGGCATGGATAATCTCCTCTGTAAGCACTTCATTCTTGGGATGAAGCCAAAGATCAGACAACGAGTGAAGTATGACCACCCAACTACCATTGAACAAGCAAAGGAGATTACAAGAAGGCAAGAAGAAAGCATGGAAGAGGAGCCCAAAGAAATTGTTGCTAAAGTAGAGCCTACACCAGCACCTTTGGTCCAAAATCCACAACCACTCCCGGTGAGCACAAATATTTCTCCTAGTACATCTACTGAGTATGAAGATCTGCTCAAAAAGATGGGTCAGTTAACTATTAATCTTCTTCAAGGAAAAGAATTTAGTTCTCAGGGAGGAGATAGAGGTCCAAAAAGAAATATTTCTGTCAGATGTTATGGTTGTTATAAAAAGGGTCATTATAAGTATAATTGTCTAGATAGAGCTTCTACATCTGGTAAAGGAGATAATGATAAAGGAAAAGCACCTGTGAATTCTTTTGATGTAGTAGATAAGAGCAGAAATAATGAAGTAGATGTGTTTGTAACAAAAAGAAAGAAAGAAAAAGATGATCAAGATGGAAATGATCCTAAGAAGATGAAAGGAGAAACTAGTAAGAAACATAGAGAAGAAAGTTGGGTGCAGGATTTTCCGATTTCACAGGGCAAGGACCATACTCCATCTTGGAAGATCTGTCCAAAAGGCCTCGCAAAATATTACATATGGTCAACTCTTGGCTATGTCTTCGAGAAGAGGCGGGAGTTCCGAAGTAAACCAATGTTGACAAAGGAAGGAGGTTGAGGTCCCTGCTTTTGGAGGCAGAGGCGGATCCCTATGCTCCATGTGAGAGGTATTATGTAATGGTATTTCAATTCATGATGTCTTAGTTGATGGAGGTGCTGCGCTTAATGTAATGATCGAGTCTCTGAATGAATATGTTGGGTTTAAAATTGATCGCCTTCAACACTTATGTTAAGGTCATTAAATAAAGGAAAAACTAAACCGAAGGTGTAGTTTCAAATGTGGTAATATCTATTATGGGGTGTTGTATGTGTGGTAGACTTTCAGGGTGATGAAAAATGGTATGCATTGTGTACCCAATGCCATGTTGGGAAGACCATGGCTAAGGAGAGTTCATGCAAGAAACTACTGGAATGAAGGTTTCATGACACTTGGACGTGGTAGAGAGAGGGTGAAGATAAACGTGATCCCCGACATCATAAGGCGTAACCTATGGATTCAAGTGATGAAACCGATGATTGGACATCCTCTGATTACTCTAGTACCGGTTGAAGTGGACACCGAAGATGAAGAAAGTGAGGTTGATGTTTCGGCCATGGATATCCTTCCAAATCACACCAACTCATGACCCCATAAAATTATCTCGAAGAAGAAGTTGATGATCGTCTCCAAAAATAAAGATTGGTGATGTTTGTGATGGAGAGTGAGAAGGAATCCTACCTCCAAATCTTCTCTTTCAAGGTACATACACATATTCACTTTTGATTACAAGGAACTTCGCACAAGTAAGTTGGGTAGAACATTCTATTGAGTCTGGTAGATGGTGCTAAGCCCATAAAGCAAATGCCACATGTAATGAATCCTAATTTTCCAAGACCGTAAAAGAAGAAATAGATAAGTTGCTTGATGTAGGATTCATATTTCTTGGAGAATTCGTAATGGGTTTCTCCCATTGTGATCTCAATAAAAATAATGGGAAGCTACGCATTTGTGTTGATTACAGGAAGCTCAATAAGGCAACAAAGAAGCATCATTACCCTCTTCCATTTTCGATCAGATCTTGGACGAAGTAGTTGGCCAAGAGTGCTTTATAGTTTCGCTTGATGGATATAGTGGCTACAACCAAGTTCGTATAGCAGAGAAAGATCAGGCCAAGACCACGCTCACCACTCCTTGGGGAACGCTTGCTTATAGAGTTATGCCTTTGGGTTGTGTAATGCTCCAAAGAACATTCCAACGCTTTGATGAATAGGTGTTCGAACCCTACATCGGGACCTTCATCGTGAGTATTTCGGATGATTTTTGCATCTATGGGAGCAAGTTGACCACCGCACTGTGATGGAGACAACATTTCAAAGGTTAGATGAAGCACAAGCCTCACTAAACCCTACAAAGTGTTTCTTTGGATGTTCTAAAGGTGTTTTGTTAGGGCATGTTGTATCCAGAGATGATGGTATTGGTACGATCCCGATAAAGTTTCAAAAATCAAAGATTTACCATTTCCTATGAATAGAAGTAAGTTGAGATCATTTTTAGGCCATGTGGTTACTATAGAAGGTTCATCAAGAATTTCTCAAAGATCGCATATACCACTAACCCCGAGTTCTTGAAGAAGGATGTTACTTATGAACCGAGAAAATAAGGTGCATGAAGCTTTTGGACAACTGAAGGAAGCCCCGTGTCTTCACCGTTTAAGAATTTAGATCGAGCAAGCCATTCATTGTGTACATCGATGCCTCGGATGCAGCACTAGGAAGTACTTTGAGCCAAAAGGATGAAAATGGGAATGAACATACAATTTACTTTGGGAGTAGATAAATGAGCAAGTGCTGAGGTAAATTATACTATAAGCCAAAAGAGGCTCTGCTATCATTTTTGCTATAAAGAAGTTTAGAAATTACTTGCTAGGGTAAAAATTTCTAGTTATAAGATCATCAAAGCTCTAAAATATATTGTAAATAAGCCTAACCCATCGTGGGAGGATAGCAAGATGGATAATTTTACTACAAGAATTTGAATTTGATATTATAGATAGGCCAGAAAGAAGCATGTCAATGTAGATGCACTCTCTCGAGCCTATGATGGTTTAGGATCATCTTGTGATGATGATGATTTCCGATGCAAGATTGTTATCCTCGACACAATCCCTAGTGAATACATAGATATTTAGAATTATCTCGAATGAATTCAAGTTTCACGATGGTGCCAATGCAAAGACTAAGAGAAAGATTATCTGCCGGTCGTCCATATTCTATTCTCGCATGGAGTATTATTTCGAATAGGACCGATGGACAAAGACAAGAGGGCGATTGACGTGATCAAGGGAAGGAATCTGCTGAAAGAATCCCACAATGGTACATGTGGAGGGCACTTCTCTAGAAAACTTACAACAAGAAGGATCTTGATACAAAGTTATCATCGCCCACTTTTTTAAAGATTGTTATAATTATTGTAAGACATGTGATATTTGTGAAACACATGGTAACTATGCAAGACTTCATCACTCCATTATGCTCTATTCTTCCACTTGGTCCCTTTGAAAAGTGGGGAATAGACATTGTAGGTCCACTTCCAACTACCACATGCCAAAATAAGTATATTGTAGTTGCCACGGATTATTTAACCAAGTGGGTCAAGCTAGGCCATTGAAAAACAACTTCCATGGATGAAGTGGCAAGGCACATATATGAACGCATTGTCACCAGATTTGGTTGTCCATTAGAAATTGTAATGATCAAGGAAGCCACTTCATTAATGAGGTGGTAGAAGCCCTAGTCAATAAGTTTTCTATTAAGCACAGAAGGCAACAAACATACAAGCCAAGCACAAATGGGATGGTGGAACGAACAAATTTTGTGTTGTGTCAAATTATAGCAAAGATGCACCTTGCAGTACATAAATGGGATAAAAGGATTCATGCAAATGATTGTGGGCATATAGGGCAACATCAAATCAAGCAAACAGGATACTCCCCATTTCAAATTGGCTTATGGCATTGATCCAGTTCTTCCTATTGAGTTTGATATTCCCACTGGTCGGAAGAGTAATGAAAAATGAAAGAATGGATGAAAGTGATTCAAAGAAAAGAAAGGTTGATACATCTTCATTTGTTAGAGGAAATGAGGGAAATAGCTAAGGATACAAGCTATAAGAAGAAAATGAAGCGAAGGAATACTTTTGATCAAAAGATCCGGTGGTCTCCATTTCATGTGAATGACTTGGTTCTAATATATGATTCCGGATACAAAAAAGAAAGAGAAAATTTCTTCCAAATGGATGGGGCCCTACAAAATAACGAACAGTGCATGAAAATGGTACGCACTGATTGGAGGAATTGGATGGCACTCCATTACGAAAATGGGTCAACCACTTAATAAGTTGAAGATTTTCCAAGCACTGTAATAGTCTACTCCAGGACGGAGTAGAAGCTAGGAAGGGGGAAGATGTCATGACACTAAAATTTTCCTCCGTAATTTCTATTTCATTAATGTATGTATTAGAATAGGATGTTGTTAAGTATAATTAGTAGTAGCGTCGATAGAAGATAACGGCGCCGTTAGTACGGTGCGCTAATAATGTGGAGTACGGTAATAGTCAAAGTACAATAGGAATGTTGTAAAAGTAAATATTTGTCGTAAGTGGTCCCGGAATGTTAAAATGTCAAAGTTTGGGTAATTAGAGAAGTAGGGTCTACATGATTAGGAATTAGAAATATTATATTGGTAATAAGGACAAGGAGTGAGGTCATAAATATTTTTGTATTTTTATTTGTAAAAAGTCTAAAAATGTGGAACCCATGTAAAATGATAAGGTTTATCTTATCTTAAAAGATAAGCTTACATGTCAGATAAGAGTTAAGGTATGGAATATGATTCGTCAGAGTGGATTTCTTATCCTATCTTAGAGATAAGATGGATAAGCCTGGAAGTTCTATAAATAGAGAGGCCACCCCCCTCATTTAGCATAGAAGGAAGTAGTGAGAAATATTGTAGGAAGTGTGCAAAGGAAGCCATCAGTTTAAAGGTGTGTTGAAGAAGCCATTAAGAGGTGTAATTGTAAAGTTTCTCCCATAGTCTTGGTGAAAGGCAAGTGAAGTCAATAACACTTGAAGTACCTCATGGATTACATCCACCAAACTAAAGGCTGTGCATTAGTAAATAATCATAGCACGAGGAGTTCCCGGTGAAGAATTATCATAGTGCCGGATTGGTGATGACAGCCTCCAGGTGAGCCTTTGGGTTGCTCTTGCAATTTGATTTATGTTGCTTCTTTGAGAAGAAACTCGTTCAAATATTTCCCTCCTCAATTACCCCTTTTCATTTTCCAATTTTTGCAACGATGGATGGTTCTCTCATCTCCAGGATGTTCGGCCTTGCCCTTTGATGGATTCTTGATCTTTCCAGAGAGGATGAGATCGTCATCAAGTTCAATGGCCATCCTTTGTGCTTCTATAATGTTCCTTGGTTGGGATCTTCGAAGAAAAATCCTACTTCTGATGATTGAGCACTGATGAAGAATCTCTTGATATTATTTTCAGATGGTGAATCTTCTTCATATCTTGTGAAGCACCATTCAAGTGAGCCACAAATTATCTCATAGTTTCAATTTATCATTTCTTCATTTGATCTAACCGCACCAGGAGGTCCCGACTGTTGTCTTGAGTTGATTTAAATCTCTCTTTGAAAGAATCCTTGATGCCATTCCAACCTATGATGGATCGGGAAGGCGGGAGGTAAAACCATTTTGTTACTTTTTCATGGATGGACTATAAGAACAATATTAGTGCAACATCTTCATATTGGACACCAATAATTCCACATGATGTCATGAAAGCAACGATGTGTTCTTCAGGATGTTGTGTGTTGTCACCTTTGAAATTTGGAAAGTTCTTGCAAGAACCCATTGGTAGATCATGAAGAGGGGGTTCAAGAGAAAGCGGGCATGTATTCCTTCCCCATGGAACAATGGGTTGAGGTCTTTCTACTTCGTTAGCCATCATTTTTTATGCTTCGATTCAGCCCTTGCTTCTACAAATTCTTCTTCAAACTCTTCTTCTTCCGGACTCAATGCTTAATGGTGATGGAAAAATGGGAGAATTTAAAGGAGTATTAATGAAGTTTTGATAGTATTGCTAGGTGAACTACTCAAGCACTAGATGGAGAGGAGGCTTGAGAGAATAAGTATGGATTATCTCTAATTCATTCTTGCTGATTTTGCAAAGCCTCAAAATTGGAAATAACACGCCTCTCGGCTTTGATTCGCTTCAACTGATGTATCTTCCTTTAGCCAACTTTTGAAAATTCTTGAAGTGGGAATATGAAAAGACACTTGGAATATGAAAGGTCACGTGCGAGAACCGACGAGTATCTTTCAACAATGGATTTTCATGAACTCTTTTTTTTGTTTTTTCAATATTTCTTTTTAAAATATTTTTTTGGACCTTGCAGTCATATTTTGGGTGTAGATATGGTACTAAATCGCATCTCATTGGGTCAAAAAAAGCGTTGTGAGAAAATTTTTAGGTGAAAAACTTGTGGATTTCTTGCCAACGCTATGGGAATCTAAGTCCCTACTTAACGGTGTAGATGTTATATATGCATGCACGAGTGAAAGCTAGAATTATGTTATGGAATTTCGACTGGGGATCAGCAGGGGGCACTCCATGACCCATGACAAAGCTAGAAATCTCTTGCTTGGGGAGACTTTGTCTAAGAGAGGCAAAGGAGTGAGAAAAGAGGTAGGAGAACTAATGTTGCGGGTAGAAAATTAGATTCTGCACACACTAGTTAGAAGTTTCATCACATGCACTAAAGTTAGGAAGAAAAAATACTACAAACAACAACAAGACCAATTAGAATTTAATGAACACAAAGTATAAATAAATCCCTTAGTCAAAAAATCCTCAAACTCCTTCTTATTATATTGATGCTTAAGTAGAAATTATATATAGTATGATAATGGAAGACATTGAGAATAGGGGAAAAGTGGCTGACTCTTTTCACTCACAAGTGAGCAAAATATCTCTCATGAACTTACAAGAATACAACCAGCTAGAAGAATTTTAGAATTAGAAGAACCCTTTAGAATGAAGAGGTCATTACAATTTATAGGAATATGAATTGACCTTTCACCTCCCTCATATGACTCTTCATTTCCATATTCCACTCGTGACCTTTCATTTTCCATGAATTAAGCATTTCTCTTATAATTTTGAGAAGATACACTTAAGTGAATAGAAAAAAATACAATTATGACGCATAACAAAGGATTAGAATGGAGAGAGAAAGTAGAGAGGGAAAGAGAGGGAGAGGGAAGGGAAGGAGAAAAAACTCCTCATGACAAAATGCTTTGAATTCCTTGATTCAACCATGAACTTTGAGCGAGGATTTCTTCTATTGGTGATCTTCTACACTGATGAAGATTGCTCCCTTGAATAACTTTGAATCATTTTCCCAATCTAGTGATGACCACAAACTCTATGATGCATGGACATCTTGGACCATAGAATGAGTGTCTAGAAACACTGTTATGATGTTTACCACTACAAACTTGAGATGAACACATACGATGCCCATGATGACCCTCCTTGAAACATGGTTGATGAACCCTTTGACTCATTGAAATCATTCTGACCAATTCACTTTGGATCACTTGGTTCCTTAAGTGATGAAGATGAATTCAGATGATGTGCCTTGTGATTCTTTGCTCTACTTCTGTAAACCATTGCACTCAAGATGATTCTTCCAGGACCTCCATGAAGATATCATTCCTCCTTTTCAACTCATGAAACCATCCAAACAATAGTAAGGTGAGTGAATACAAAGTTAGATGTAACTTTCCACTCATAAATGAAAACTTTTTATTTTATAATATGAGCCTCGTGCTCGCTGCTATTCTAGGACATATCACTGTCTTGTTCTAGTTTCACCTTTTGGACCATCTACCATATTCCAACCTCCCCATTCTTGAGATATTGCTATTTTTAGCACATTTCTATTCTTAGCAGGTTGTTATTTGAGGACCTGCTATTTTGTGAAGAATTCGTTTTCTGTCTTACTTTTCATTTTAACCCTTTTACATTTGTCCTGAGTGATAGAAATAAAAATTCAATGTTGACTCATCATTTATAGCATGCGAGAAATATAACATATGATATTTTTAGTAACTAGTGAAAATGACATTTTTGCGATGGAAATAACTTTTTTGGATTCGACTCTTTGCCACAAACTCGTGCTCCAATTTTCATCATGATTATCTTTCAAGAAAGCTCAAAAATGAAAAATGAAAATTTAGGTCTTGTAAGAGCTTAAGTATGGAGCTACCATGACAGAATATTGATAAAAATTAAGTCCTTCATATCTCGATAAACTGGGAACTTCGTCATGCAAAAACTATTTTGAGAGAAACTAGATTTTTTGGAGACCCTTCCCTCTGAATTTTGGATGATTTCACCTACTGGATCTTCGGGAATTTGAAAATTTCTTCAAAGAGGGAAGAATGCTGATAAAAACAAATACCTCCATATCCCTAAAAAATAGGGAATTCATGGTGTGAAAAATAGTTCACGTGAAACTAAATTATTCAACAATCATTCCCTCCAATTTTCATGTGATTTCGCCCATTGGAACCTTGAGAAGTGGAGAGGTAGCTCGCTGATTTTTTCCACTATTTTGTCATGGCGGCCATTAATAAAGCTTGAAATTTACAGGTATTGTTTTTTTGTCCGTTCATGATGGAATCAACTCCATTGCGATATGTTTTTACTTCAGTGTTGCGATATGTGTCCTCCCGAAAATTGACTAACTCCCGAACTATCTCCAAGAGGGTAACTTGGAACGATGATAACTTGAGCTCCCAGTGGAATTTCTTGGTGAAATTGTATATGATAATGAATAGAAATGGAATTTTGAATCCAATGGTGGGGAGCTCATGTCTATATTATAACATTTGTTCCCTAAAAAATGGAGTTTTTATTTGGTTTTTATTTGTGCTAAGAATACCTACCTACAAACCCTATGTGCCAAGGTGTTGTGAAAAGTATGATTTCATCATCTCTTATGGCTTGGAATTATATTTCCGGTGATTTTTTTTTCCTCCTAAATCCATCAGTAGCTCCATGCAATATTCTTCTAAAGCACAATAACTGTTTTAGGCCTATGTACCATCTTGCTAGGCTTGAACGCTAATTTTGGCAAACGCCCAACTTCTCCGAGCCCTTCCAAAATATTCTTGAATTATTTCCATGATGTCCCAATACCTTTGAATCACCTCCATGTCCACTTAGGATCTTCTTCTCCACTTTGTGATGTTGTTTCCAGCTCTAGGAAGGCCAATGATAGCCCTTCCCACAACTGCATGTAGCTTGTAAATGAACTCCTAAAATCACCTAGGGGGAATGAATGGAATTTACTAAATAACCTAGGGGGATGATATAACATTATTCAGGAGGTCACTTAGACTTACTTGATAGACACGGGTGTCTTGGAATGATGAAACTTGAAACAATTAACACTTGGGTATAGTTGTCGTGCTTAGGAATTGTCAATTTCCCTCTTGCACATTTACACGACAACAATAATAAAGGGTTCCTCCCCATTATAATAGAGGAGAGAATCTATCTCATTTATCCTATTTCCAAAACCCATATTTTTTCCCACATTACATAGTTTTTACTAACATTTTTTTGTCACTTTGTTGGGAGTGTTTTATGCACATATTTCGCCCTTTATTTGAATCAATTTTTTTCTGACAAGTATATGATATGAAATATTTCCTAGATGGCTATCACTAGTAACATTTTTCCTTTGATACCAACTCTCATTCAACAACCCAACCTTATTTCAATGTAGGATACATATGAATATGTTTATTTTTATTTATGGAATTACAGTTAGGTTAATATAAGAATTTAATTCCAATACTATTTGGTTGAATCATTCCTGCACGAGGAAAGTTATCTTATAGAATTATATGCAAGACTTGCTCAAAATAACTAAAGTAATCATAAATTCTTGTGGATGATATAAAGGTTTCCACCTGTAAGTAAATCTTCAAGTTGGATGAAAAAGGTTCGCATGAGGGTAGAAAAGTGCAAGGGAAGTGATGACCTAATCTTCAGAGGGCTCAATAAAGACACTATTTTTATCTTCCACCCTAATAAAGAAAGAAAGGATGATCTACCAACACTCCACCTATTCATCGGTAGAATTTGATTAAAAGGGAGGTAATCTTGTGTGAATATTTTTACTAAGTTGCGTTAAGATACCTTGATCATTATTTTTGGTATTATGGCAACAAAAATCATTACCACTACTTTGGGTCTGATAATTGGACCATTATCCTTGATGGCATCTCTTCATAAACTTCCCAAAAGATCGAGGAATTTTGTTCCAAAGTTGAAATAAGATGATAAAAATACCTAAAAACTTATTTTTGTATTGTTTTTTACATGTGGTGTATTTGATGTCGAACATGAAGATGTGAACTAGGTTTAAGTTTTATGGAGACTCTCGAAGAAGATGTGAGATAGTGGTTTTTCATTTACAAATCACATCTATTACTGATTTGAGAAACCATGTGCACCAAGTTTGAAGAAAGGTTTAAACTAGGCGAGGATGTACATGCCCTATTATAACAACTAATTCAAATAAAAAGAGCAACATGATCCCATGAGGTATTTTGGGGCTAGTATCAACATAATTTTAGACAAGATTATGAAAAGTGTAGCCATTTTCATAATGTTAGCGCAAAAAAACAACACCTTCTGATTTTTCATGATATGGATGGATGAGAAATCAATGTTTTTAGGTAACATGGGTATGTATCTCAATTTATGGGAATTGCTACTTGAGATAGACCTCCAGAGAAGTTTTGTTCCTCTACCTATTCCTAATGATAAACTACTCCTATTGATGGAAATGACTATCTAATTGTAGAATCTAACAATCCAGGGACTAGGGGGATAGAGATGCATGTAAAGGGGAAATCCTAAAGTAACAAAGGTGATATTACCAAGAATAGGGGAAATACACTCTCAGATGAGTGGAAATGAGAGGAAAATGAAGGAGGAGAGGGAAGACATGAGTTCCACGGTTAAAAACAACATTCAAAATCTCATTTCCATGGAGCACAACAAAAATAAAATTGTAAAAGGAGGATAAACATGCATAACATACCATATATGCAATATAAAGTTAGTATAATGTAATAAAAAAATATAGGGTAGAGAATAGTAAAAAAACATGAATTTTATTGCCTTATAAGGATGCACAGTCCATTACAATGAAGGGAGAAGACACAAAACCATTGTAAAGATCCAAATCTAAGGCACCGCGACTCGGGAGCATTTGTGCAACACTTTTAAATTATTTTATTTCATTCTAAGAGTATCCAACCTTTACAAATGTATATTATTTTACAATATATAAAAGATGGGAAAGAGAGAGGAGGTAAAAAGAGGGAAAATCATATTTCCACCTTCAACCAACAATTGATTTAATATTCTTGGAATTGAATCAATTGCGAGAGTAACTACTGTAATAAATTATGCAATAGTAATAAAATAATGTAAATTGGATAAGTTACAAGCATGAAATAATATTAAAACCCTAAAGCGATAGAGAAAGAGGACTTATTTGATTCACGATAAATGTGGAAGAGATCTAGGCATGTGATTGATTGGAACATAATGTAAATAATGTCATCGAGGATTATTAGAGGTTCTTTGGCATGAAACTAAATAGGGAAGAAGTGTCCATAGGTGGGGGGAGCACTTGGGCACCGGTGAATATTTCTAAGCACTAACATCTTGTGTAAATAGTCTAGATTTTGTCTTTTATGTAGAATAACGTTCACTATTAGTCACTACTTATCGCATTGGTTTTGTTCATTTATTTCTAAATGTACTTGAAACTGCATGAAATAAGTTGACTGCGCATATATCCACAAACCACATCAAACCTAAAATTTAAAATGAAAATGGGAGTCGGATCAACCCCGAAGTCACCCAATAGAGTTAACTTATGGCCAAGGCATTGCACTCCATCTCGAATCCATGTAGTTTTTTTGTAAGTGTGTGTTATGATGCCCTAAGATGTCCTTGTGCAATTTGCAAAAATTATAGTGGGCTAGATCTAGAATGTATCAAAAGTATAAAATGTGTGGATGGAATAGAATAATATTCCCCTTTTCTATGGTGTGTATGCGATGTATGCGATCCTTTCTCTTGAATAAATGTTCTAGATGAATGTCTTGAAGTTTTTTGTGCCTTTGAATGCTTTAGCTTAGGTGATAATAGTAATGATAGTAATTGACTGCTTATTTTGAAATCATAACTATGCATTTAAATGACAACTTTGTTTGAATTTCATAATTAAAAGCGAAAGATTGACACATTACATTAAAAAGTAATTGAGAAGCGATAGGGGCCCAAATAGGTAGGAATAAGATAAAGATGGACATGAGCACCCAGGAGGAAAGGAGTGCTTGACGCTACTTTAGTTTAATTGGGAAATAGTGTTTAAAGCCATAGAAAAATAAAATAGTCAATGTTGGCAGTATGAGATGTATAAAGCTAATAAAAGTGCATAAGACAAAGAAAAGGATAAAAGGAGTTGTCAATTACTATTTTTATTACTTAGGAATCATGTAAATGCTAGCATTCTTTTAGGACCTAGAAATATACCCAAGTGCATAGATTTTGTGACTACATTTTCCCCACTTTACATTGTTGAGTGAATATTCGATAGCATAAAATAGATAGAAGATGTGTACCTTATGATCTGTAAAAAGTTTGTATACTCTCGATAGAGTGCCAGTGGACAAATGAAGCATGGAGTGATCGTAATGTCAAGCATGGAGACTAGGAAATGAAAGTGACCCTAGGGGCAGAAGTGTATGCATAAATGTGTTGTTAGAACGTGTTTAATGAAGTAATTTTATCCATGTTGCGTATTACATGACGAAGCATAAAAGAAGAGAGAAAGAGTAGTCAAAGTCATGTATATGGAAAATACGAGTGAAGTATGCATAAGTATGTAAAAGTGTGTAAATGTAGTGATAAAGGAAAGTTTACACTTGATGTATATGAGTTTAAAGGATGTCTAAAAATTCCTTGAAGAGTTATTTTTTGGGTGATCTCATGCCAATTACGAGTGTTTTAGGAGATCTCACACCACGGGAGAAGAGTGTTAGGGATAGAGATCTATCTTTTCCCTCCTTTCATGACTACTTCCCAAAGTTTCACTACTGAGATGAAACATTCCTATTTATTCCAATTTGTCCCAATTTGTTCAAATTTATCATGATTTATTCTATTTAGTTCTAATTTATTATGATTGCAACTGATTGTAAATGATAATATGAGTTATGTACACGGAGGTAAGTACATGCTACTAGAGAAATTTTCGTAGAGAACTCTTTGTGAAATGTGCTAATATGATAAAAAGAAGCGTATTTTCCAGAGTACATTAGCACCTAGGGAGGACAAAATCAACCATTTTTACTATCTATAACTGGGCACTAGTGTCTACTTTGATATTTTGATCCAAGTTTGATTATGGACCAATTATATGATTTTCAAATATGCTAATGCTATACTATACTATGTTGTTATGAAGATATGTGTTTTTGTAAGGGTGTTTTGTTCATCCAATAGATTCCACCTCGTTTAGGGTGCATGTGATGATTATAGGAGCATGGGGTCCAAAGGAGAGGGCCTAAAATTGATGTGAAATAGAGACCCACAGGGCGTAGGGGATGTGCATGGTAGAAACCAAAGCACATGAAAAAAAGATGGGATAGAAACAAGTGTTAGTAGTAAAATGTAACAAGTAACTAGGATGATAATATGGACTGAAAAAAATTGGGTTTCATACATGGGACATCACTCACAATGTCATAAGACAATCAAGGCTGAAGTGGAAAAAAGCATACAATGATCAAACAAGACTTAGGGCATAGCCCAAAAATAATAACAAATAAAACGTGTCGAGATAGCCATGGTTGTATTGATTATGTAAGGAAATGATACACATGAAGCACTGTTAGCATATTATAAATATAAAAAGTATGTCAAAGCATGTATATATCCGTGAATATTAAGTAATAGTAATGACAAGTAGTAAATGATGAAAAATAGAACCTGTAAAGTGTGCAAGTAGTAAACGTGGATGCCCGCAAGAGCCTTGGTGGGACTAGTAAAAGATGCAGTGTCGATAATCATTGCATCGTGTGAAAATATGTACAAGATATGCATTAACCTCAATAGAAAAATTGAATGCACATGTTTGTATAGATAAAAATATGATGATATAGTGAGTAATCGACTAACATAACAAGTAAAGTGTAACATATAAGTAGTATAAGAAAATAAGAGTAAATGCAACCAAGATATGCAAATGTGGTGTATGAGTGTGATGGTATGATATGAAAGATGTGTAGATAGAGGATAAACATTATCCCTTAGCGTATGTGTGTGAGATGAGGTTCATTTATAAGAACCATCAACAATTAAGAATGAACCATCGAACAAGAGTGTGTCATTGGGTAGCAAAACAAGGTATGCGAACTAACAATGTGGTGATGCTTAAAGAGATATGCATGAAGCACAAAGTGAAAGAGAGTAGTTGGTGATATAAAAGATGGATCATGAAGTATCGAGCATAAATCATATATAGTGTGAGGCTCATGAAATAATTGATCCCTCAACAATCAAATGTGAACCATATCACTAGAGTGTTTCATCGTAATAAAATACAATGTGTGTACCATAGGTGTACGAGTATTAAGAAATATTAATCATGAAGTGCAAAGCATGAAGTGTGGTATTAAATATTAGAGACAAATAATAGTGATGGGAAAGGGTGGAGAAAGTAAAATCCCCCCAAGTTTTCTAGTGATGGAAATCTATGTGATGACACGAGAGATACCATGCCATTATAGGAGAGTTTAAAAATGTGTCATGAGAATAGAGAAATTAATCCCAATGGTGGGTAGGAGAAATTTTAGGACCAAGGTTGGGTTTGGGGTTGACAAGAGGAGTTTAAAGAGTCTAGTTATGACAGGGTGAATTTTTTAGTCTTTCTTAGGTGGTGGTTTCGATTTGAAATTGGTAACACTATAACAAAGTTGATAGGAGGGGGTGATGGAGTACGGATTTTGAGAGGTGATTGTTTAGTTGGTAGTGGTAATGTTCTAGAAAAATTGATAGAAGGAGGGGATGGCCAAAGAATTTTGAGAGGTGGTTTCTTAGTTGGAATGAATTGGATTGGAAGCTATTGACTTACCGAAGAAGGAACATTAGTGATTATGACCTAATGCTCATTAGACATGGAGGGATTGGATTTTGGATCCCATTGGCATTTAGTAATTGGAGATGAGCATGTAGTAGAATGTTTTGTGGAAAATGAAATAAAACCATGATTCTCAAGGTGCTTAATTCTTCATTTTAAAACATAGCAATCATTTTCATGATGTCCATTAAGTCTGTGATAATTAAAAAATGCCAGAGACCTATGTATTTGGAAATCCGATAAGGAGGGTAACAATGAGTAGTTGGAAAGTTGATCAATTGGTGATTGAGGATCTCAAGAAGAATATCATGTTGCTTAGTATTTATATCAAACTTGAGAGGTACTAGTAGTGGTAAGACTTGGGGTTCACTTATATGAGCACATGTAGAAGACATATGATTGGGATGAGGTGTAGAAGAAGAACTAGCATGGGCCTTAAGATGTTGGATTTCATCTTTAAGATATGTAATTTTGGTTTCCATATGTTGAATTTTATCTTGAAATAAATAGTGTAAAGCTTGAATTGACATGCAAATGGATTGATTGGTTGCAATATCATGATTAATAGGGTCATCGAGAGAATATTAAATATGGAACTTACTTGTGTAGGCGGCATATTGTGAGGTAGATATATAGTGTCAAGGGCTATTTGGAAAACATATTTTCAAGGTGGGTGCATTTGAAGTAAGTCATGCAAGGAGATTTGAGGAATTTTAGGAGCCATGAAAGAATAAAAATAAAGATCCAAGTGTATGATCATGATTGGGGTTCACCAAATGATTTAATATTTTTTAATTAAATCTTATTTGTAGAGTAACTACTGTGATAAATGATGTACAATTACTAAAATATAGTAAATTGGAAAAAATTCAAGAATGTAATAATATTGAAACCCTAAGAAAGAGAGAGAAGGACTTTGCTTGATTCTTGAGCAATCTGGAAGTGATAAGGCGTGAATGACTGAAATTTTTTAGAAAAATGTCACGGGGCTCCTCGAGAGGTTCTAAGGCATGAAATTGAGTAGTGAAAAAGCACCCATAGGTGAACAGAAATGCATGTGCACCGATGACTATGTCTCGCAATCGGTGTAAGTGTAAATAGTTCGATTTGGTCTTTCTTGTGTAGAAGGAGGTTTGATGTTAGTCATTGATTGTTGCACTATTTTCACTCCTTGATCGACGAATGTACTTGTAACTTGAAAGAAAGAAATTCACCTCCACATACCCACAAACCACATTGAACATAAAAAGGAAAATACATAATGGGGATTCAAACTGACCAGCTGACGGTCACTCGAATAGTGAACTTATGACCGAGTATTGCACTACATCTTAGACTCTGTAGTTATTTGTGTAACTTTTTGTAATGATGCCCTAGGATGCCCTTGTTCTAGTTGCACAAATGATAGCGGGTTAAATATAGAATGTATCAAATGTATAGAATGTGTGGACAAAATAGAATACACTTCCCATTTCTATGCATAGGGGGTTCACTTAGTAAAAGTATGATATAACAAAATCGTTCAAAGGGTATTAGAGAATACCCTTAATGTTATTTTTAGCGTCGAATTATTCAATTGATAATACCACCTCGTGTTATATTATTACAATGAAAATACCCAAATTTTCCTATGTACCTTAATTGCCTATTTTTCCATTATAATTTTATTATTTACCTCTTTTTATTTCTACACTAATATATCATGTTTCCCACTTAACTATTATTTTCTTAATACAATATTTCTCTATAAAGATATTTTGAATTCATTCAATACATATTACCAATCACCTTAATATTATGTTTTAATAATTTATCAATAATTCTTCAAATAATTAAGATAGTGAATTAATATCATTTGTGTTGAAAAGAATACTCAATCCTTGTTTTCTACAATTTTAGTTTTATATTAAAATTAACCCACCCTCTCTTCTGGACCACCTCTCTCACCTACCCCAATACCTAATTCAAAATATTAGTAAATTAAAAATTTTCACCTCCTAATGTCTACCGGTATATTTATTTTTAATCATTTTTTATTACCTCAATATAAATGAATGTGTTAGGATATTACCTAGATAATGAACCCCCATGTTCCTATGTTGTGTATGTATAAGTATACAGCCCTTTCCCTTGAATGGATGTGATAGATTAATGCCTTTGATATTCTTTTGTGCCTTTGAGTGCAATCTTAGGTGATAATAGTAATGCTAGTACTTAGCCCCTCAATTTGAAAGCATAACTATGTATTTATGTAATTCCCTTGTTTTCATTTTGTAATTGATAGTTGAAAGGCCGAACCATAGAAATAAAAATTAATTGAGCATAAAAAGGGGCCTAAAGAGGTAGGAAAAGATAAGAAGGGATTGGAGCACCTATCGCTACTTTATCTAGGAAATTTTTTTAATGAACCCTCTTGAAAAAACTTATAAAAATGATGGCGAATATGGTGAAACCAAATTATTTGGTTGTAAATTATCTAAAATTAGAATTCATGGCTTTGTGAAATATAGTATATTTTTGAAGGAAATTGTAGATGGAGAAATTAAGGATAATTCATTGGCATGAAGGATGTTTCTTGCATAAAATTCATTTTAAGTCTAAACGGAGGTCTCCCACATGTTCATTTGACTATCACCATGCCTTGCCTAACTAAAACCTAAAAATTTATTGAATTGGTTCATTATGTGGGCTTGGTGTCCATAGAATGCCTTTACCTTTAAGAAGCCAAAAATTCCACAACATGTCTACCCCACATTGAATTTCAGGCGTTGGGGCTCCTTTTACATATCTTTATGCTCGCCTTCCTGAATGGGTGACACTTTGACACTATACATGTGGCAAGGCTTATCAAAAGTTTTAGTGGCTTCCTAGGTAGTTAGTGAAGTATTTTAAACATGGAGGTTCTTCTAAAGGTTTAAAGGATTCCAATATCATGTGTGTGTGTGGAAATTTTAATCGATTTCAAAATATTTCTAAACATATCGGTGAATGAGACCAAATAAACAAGGAAGGTTCCATAGATTTCTTGGTAATCCAAGAATGTTTTAAAACCCCGAACCATCTATCATGCAATGATTCAATAAAAAATATATGTTGGGATTGGAGATCCATTGGCTATTCACATGGGAAAAATTATTGTTTGTGGAATTTTTTGTGAAATGTGGTCACTACCATGGTCGTAAAATAAACAAATTCGATTCTACATCTCCTACTTTTATCCAAATTACGAATATTAGCCACTAAAATTTTCCCTGCTTCCATCAGAATTGGGTGCTAGTGTGTCGAAGCCATATCAAAATAAAATAGTCAAATGCTTTGAGAGGAGTAAGATATGTATAAAGCCAATAAAATTGAAGAAGAAAAAAATTATAAAGGGATTTTTCAATTACTAATTTTATTTCTTAGAATCAGTAAATATGTTGTCTATGTTTTGAAAAGGAAACATTCACTAAAAATAGGACAACCATACCATAGTGTAGAAAATTTTCAAAATTTATACCTTCCCAAAACAACCCCAGGTCAGTCCATCCTTAGCACCAGTCCAATATTATTAATAAAATGATCCCCAGTGGTTTTCATCAATCCCCTAGGTGATTTAGGATCTTATGGAACATTCCAATAGTTTTGGGAAGGGCTACCATCAACATTCCTAAGACTAGTTCACCATCCCTAGAGTGGACTGGGAGGCCAAAAATCATTGATGGGTCATTCTATTCTCAATTCATTTAACTAACATATTCTTCTGCTAGTGTCATTATAAAACTAGGGTTGTGTGTCTAGGTCGTATGCTGATGAAGCTTTATGAAACTTAGTTGTTCGATGGTTCCTTTTTTGGGGGTTTTGATTCGTCTTTGCTAATCTACCGAAATGTAATGCTAAACTACTGAAAATACGTTACTATAATAGAAATGAATTTGAAATAAATACTTTAACTAAAATGGAAATGCGCATGCTGAATCAAAATAACAAATTGAAATAACATACTTATATTGAATTGAAATTACATAATTGAAATAACACACACTTAATTGAAATTCCATTAAAGGAAATAACACACATGTTGAATTGAAATTACAAAAATTAAATAAGTAATTGGATTCAAACGCAGAACTTATTACAAACCACGAGCATGCATAAACATTAAAGTGTCCAGTCACCTTGGTTGAGTGGTCCCTTGCTCTTCCTTAGGACAAATTTAATCTCAACACCACATGATGTTCCAAACAACATCTAATATATTCATTTTGAAAAGTTCCAAGACATACTCAATAGATAATTGGAAAGTAAATACCAATTGTTATAAATTGTACTACAAAAAATACTATATCAACTCTCTTGAAATTTTTCTAAAGGAGGTGTCTTTATAGACACAGTTAGTTACAAAATCGTGCCAAGATTATAGGCACAAAATTCAACCATTTAACTACCTCATTAAAGCTCAAGAAATCCTATTATATAGCTAAAACAAGATTCATGTTTATAGGCATGTTATGGAATAACCCTCCATGATAACATGATGGCTAAAGACTCACCCTCCTTGATTGTAATTTCCGTAATTGGTAGTAAATGCTCATAATTAACCTACATACATGACCACATCCACTCATAGAAGTAGTTAGTAGGTAATTTATCTTTATCAAAGGTTTGTATGAATAAAAATTAGTAATGCACCAATATTGCTAGGACATAACTATATGAAATATCCCCATGCACAAATTAACAATTTTTACGAATAAATCAATAGTCATATAGATGATATAATTGATCATTTTATGCACTCATCATCTCCCCTGCACTTTACCTTTTGCATGTCCCTATGCAACTCATCTCTTCCCTACTCTCTAGCCAAACTATTGTGCTATGTCATATTATTCAAATTGATCAGTGTACTTCTTCCTTGTCCCCTTATATCCCTGAGTGTTTGAAATAACCTCTGGCCAAGATGTGAAACTTTCATGAGACTGGGCAACATTATTCTTCCAGGTAGTAGTAGGACTCAACAGAAGGGGTGGTCTTACTTGAATTCCAACCCACTCATCACTGTACTCTTTTGTGCCTTTTTCTGCTAACTTTTTGATAATCCCCACAATTGCATCACCTCTACTCATACTCCAACTAAGGTTCTGGGGAGAGATTACTTCTCTTCTCTTTAATGGTAGGTTTAAAGTTTCCTACCATTTATCACATGTTTATAAAGCTTCACCAAAGTGTTGCTTTGGAAATATTACTTGAAATCATTAACACGGTGTGCTAAAATCCTAGACATATTTTTCCCTATGCCATCTTGGTAGTAAATGGATCTAAAATATTTCTTCATGGATACATCATTGTGATGGGTAGGCCAAATGTAGAAACCTATAGTGTGAGCTGATTGAGTAAACATATATATTTTATCACTCCATGAAATTTGGTTTCTAACTAATGATTGAAAGGCCTTCAACTGAAAAATACCCCATAGGAAGATTAATGAGGAAATCAGGCACATTTGTAACTAGCATATTGTGAATATATAATTCACACATCAAATTTTGAATCTCAGGAGTACAGGTTTGATAGATTTCTAGGAAATTTTTTCCATCAGGGGCCTCATAAGGTTCTCTATTACACATTCTCATCAATTTCTAGGCATATAATTGTTCTTGGATAAACATATTGTATACGGAAGAAGGTTTTCTACAAGTTAAGAGTTTACATGCCAGAGGACAAACAAAGTCCATAATAGATTCTAGCTTCTTCTTTTCACTTGTACTGACCTCAATATCTTCTTTAAGTTTTGCATTTTCCTTTTTCAATTCTTTATTATGAAGAGATAAATGAGTTAAATCATTCACTATTATGAGACCAATATCCCTCTATCTTTTAAGACTGCTAACCTCTACTTTTAAAGCAGTAATTTCTTGAACCTTTTCTACAGTACTTTGTACAAACTCAGTCTATAGAGATAGATTAGTTTCCTCCATACCTTTTAATCTTGCTTTCAAGGAGGAAATTTCATCCAAATAACACCTCATTACGTCATCTTTATGTGTCCGAAAACTTCTCATCTCTATAGAAAAAGTGGAAAAACCTTATAGAGAACCTAATATTCTTGCGGAATATATTGCTCTACAACTAAAGGCGAGGGTTGAAATAAGAAAAATAATGAAAAAAGCTATTGAATTGGCTGAAGAGGCAGATGTAGAAGGTATTAAAATAAAAATAAAAGGACGTCTCAACGGAATTGATAGAGCCCGTAAAGAATCGGCCCTACAAGGTAGAGTTCCCTTACAGACCCTTCGAGCTAAAATTGATTATTGTTATTATGCAGTTCAAACCGTATATGGAGTATTGGGGATCAAAATTTGGATCTTTGTTAAAAATGAGCAATACCTTTCTATTTTCCTAGCCACCAATCTCCATTGCAATAGATTCTCGAAGTAGGATCTCTATTTATCTTTCTGAAGGCATTTCCAAAGCTTATGACTCGGTTTCAGAGGTATAGGAATATCTGGAATTTGTATTACGGGAATGGTTTCGTAAATGTATCATTCGTAGATTTTTCATTATGGAAAATTAAGGTACCAACCTCTTCCTTCTCCTCCACAATGGGAGTAGAATCTTCATGTAAAACTTCCGGTTGGGGAACTTCAGGTCTCTGCAAAGTACAATAGCTTGTTGGCCTCATTGAATTAGAAGCATGAACTGGTAAGGTGATTTTACCCTTCGAATTTTGCGGCATAGAGGATGGATTATCCTGAATAGTAGGTTCCTCCACGCTTCCCAGTGAATGGTGAGGAGAAGACTCAAGCTTAGGCCGATAATGGGAGATGGTCCCTTCTTATTTTCTTTTGCTTAGAACTCTCCCCTGCACTTATTTGTTCGATCCTCATCTTGGGTCTATAGAAAACCTGATGTGAACAGATTAATTGAATAATCCTTGGGTGTTTCAATGTAACCCTACCACCTCCATTTTTATATTTCTATCCCACTTTAATGACTGCATCAGCTAAATATTTAGGTAAATTCACCCTGAGTGCAAGGTTTATGTGGCATTTCTTCAAATGAGTTAAAATATTCAGTGAATCCCGTCTAAGCATAGATGGCTATCCGTTACAGATAAAGTACCTATTGACCCATTTAGAAACTTCCTTCCAAATACTAGGAAAAATTTCCCACTTAATCCCCTTCTGAATACCATATGAAGTGAGGATTAATTCTGGAAGAGCTTCGCCATCCTCATGAAATAGGGGAATTAGGTCTTTAAGAGGATAATTTGTCACAACCTTGAGACTGAATTTTGGTAAAATAGATAGGTTAGAAACAACTTGACTACTTATTTATACTCTTTCCCCCAATTCAAGAGCAGGTGGCTTCAAAATTTACTTAAACTCATCGAAACCATCAAATTTCCTAATAAATTATAACCATCTAGCATCATAAAATACCTAAGAAATTACAACATTTCGAGCAACGGCCCAGTCCGGAGTGTCTGGTTCAAATTTATTCTTTTGGCCTATAACGTAGATGAATTTAGAAAGTTGTATAGAAAAATGATGTTGTGTTTGAATTCAAAGAGCGATGGCATGATGTGTTTGGTGAATGACTATTTGAAATATACAACAATATCTTAACCTGTCTCAAGTTGGTGCAAAATTGGTGGCATGAAAAGTTGACAGGACCAAGTATGCATGGGAAGTTTTAATGTATGGTACGACACACATCCTATCATATTGAATAATAATGCCACTTGTCCTTATTATAAATCATCCCATCCTTTTCTTAGAAATTTGACACATGCGATATCCTCACTCATTATGATTCATTACACCCCACTCCATGTCACAATATTTTGAATTATATTCCCAATAAATGCATTGAAAATTATGTATTGATTTAATCATGCTAAATAAATGCAATGGGGGAAGTGCCAACAAGCTAATATCCATAGCAAGAAAGAATGCACTTACCCTTACCAGCTCAGCTCTGCAATATCCGTAGAATTCCTCTTCCTTCATTCATAGAATAAATGTGATTAATGTACAATCTAACAATTAACATTCCTATCCTTATTGAAATCATGAAACAAACAAAACAAATAAAATCTAAGGGAAAGAAAATCAAAAGTATGATCATCTTCATTTATTCAAATTAAAAAGTTACTACTCATGACGAGAAGAGATAAGATCCTCCACTGAATCTATTTCCTTGCATAGAAACATATATTTGTTGAAGGTTTCCTTATCCAGAGGACATTGATACATCTTTAATCTATGTCCATTCAAAAAATATTTCTTCGTCTCCATCAATCGACAAATAATCTCATAGAGCCGTTATCAAACACTTTTCGATTTGGTATGGTCCCAACCATCTTTTCCTCAGCTTGCCTTTGAACTATTGATACTTTGAGTCAAAAAGTAAGACCCAATTTCCCTCATTAAACTTCTTGTGTTTGATACGAGCATCGTGCCAAAATTTCCTTTGGTGTTGGATAATTTCAGTTTGTTGTTGTTCCTCCATCATCATTTCATTCAACTCGTTCAATTGCATAATTCTATCACATTGTGCTTCATCCATCTTAATGCCAAATTTTATTTTTTTCCTCCAAGTTTGCAATTCAAACTCAACTGGTAAAAGTGGCTTCTTCCTATACACTAGTTCATATGGGGAGAAACTAGTAGTGGTATTCTAGGTTCTATATAGGCTCAAACTACTTCCGGGAGTTTTGGTACCTAGTTCTTCCTGTGCTGCATTGACAAGTTCCACCTACCCATTGGATTGGGGGTGATATGATGATGATTTTAGATGTTTTATTTGGTAGATCTCTAGGAAGTCCTCAATCATGTTAGACACAAATTGAGGTCCCGATCAGATATAATGGCTCTAGGGCGCCAAATCTTAGTATAATCCTATTATACATAAAGTCAGCTACAACATCTTCATTGGAAGATGCCAATGCTTGAACCTTGGCCCATTTCGTGACATAATTAGTGCACACCAACATGTACTCTTTCCCAAAGGATGGGGGATCAAAAGTTCCAATGAAATCAATTCCCCACTTCTCAAATGGTCCTAAGACTAGTTGAGGATTGAGAGGCATTTCCATGGACAATGTAGGCTTCCCCATTCTTTGACATGCATCACACTACCACACGTACTTCTTGAAAAACTTGTGAAGAGAAGGTTAATAATATCCAGATCCAAGGACCTTGTGAATTTTCCTCTTCACTGAGTAATGTCCTCCTCCAGGATCATCATGACAAGCTCTCAGTATGTCATATACTTCATCCTCACAAACACACCTGTGAAGAACCATATCAAGAAAACATTTAAATAAAATTCCATTACACCATTTATATGTTGAGTTGTTTTTAACTAATCTCTTTTGTTCCTTATTGGTAAAGTAGGTTGGAAACTTCCTTGTAGTTAGGTAGTTTGCAAGATCAACAAACCATGGAGGCTGAGTTGATATTGCAAACAAGTTTTCATCTAGAAAATGATCCTGGACTGCTTCTTCTTCTCCTGAAACATTCAATCTTGAAAGGAAATCAACAACAACATTAGCCTTCCTTGGCTTATCAATAATAGTTAAGTTAAATTCTTGCAACAAGAGTAACCATCTAATAATTCTACCCCTACTACTGGTTTATTCATCAAATATCTTATGGCTGAATGGTCAATATAAACAAATATTTTGTATCTAGTAATATAATGTTTGAATTTATTCAGAGAGTAAACAATGCTAAAAATTATTTTTCCATAGTGGTGTAGTTTCTCTCTGTAGGGGTCAAATTCTTGCTGATAAAATAGATGGCATACATCTAATCTTCCTCATCCTTTTTCCAAGAACAAATCTCATTGTTGTCTAGATGCATCAATGTGAATATGGAAAAGCTTCCCTAGTTGGGTCCTCTCAAGAATCAAGCAAAGGGTTAACTTTTCTTTGATAATCTCAAAATCCTGCTGACATTGAGGAGACCATTTAAAAACATAATATTTTGTTAGCAAAGAAAACATAGGTACAACAATTTTACTAAAGTCTTTTATGAACCACCTATAATACCCTGCATGTCTAAGGAAACTCTTGATGTCAGTCTGATTTGTTGGCGTAGGTAGCTTAGTAATTACTTCAATATTTTTGGGGTCAACCTATATTCCTTTGGCAAAAATATGATGACCTAAGAAAATTCCTTGATCAACCATTATCAAAAAAATTTCATGACTCAAGGAAATTTGGTGCTGCTCACATTTAGTTAACACTTTTTCAAGATTGTTCAAAGATTCATCAAAAGTTGAACCGTGGACAGTAAAGTCATCCATGTAAACTTTGACACAGTCATTTGTAAGATCTGAAAAAATGGACAAAACTACTCTCTGGAAAGTAGAAGGTACATTACAAAGTCAAAATGGTAGAACTCTATATGAAAATGTGCCCCAGGGATAAGTAAAAGTGGTTTTATCATGATCAACAGGTGCAATACTAATTTGGTTATACCCACTAAACCCATCCAAGAAGGAGAAATATTTCTTACCTGCAAGATTGTCTAGGACCTGATCAATAAAAGGAAAGGGAAAGTAGTCTTTCTTGGTGGCTTTATTAAGTTCCCTATAGTCTACATAGATTCTCCATTTACCATTTTTCTTGGGAACTATAACTAGTGGTGATACCCACTAACTATCAGATCTTACCTTCAACAATTTTTCTATCTCATTTTTTACTATGTCTCTAAGTGCTAGATTAATTCTTCATTGTGGTTGTCTCACATGTTTAACATCCTTAGTGTAAATATGGTGAGTGCAAATTCTTGGATGGATCCCTTTCATGTTAGTATAATCCCAAGAAAAATCTTGGGAATTCTTCCTCAAGATTTCTACAACCCTAGTCTCTTGGCTGGCCTCTAAATTATTACCAATGGTTAGCTCTTTCCCTATGTCAATAGTCACTTGTTTGGTATCTTTCAAAATAGTGAGCTCTACATTAGTAATTAAATAATTTAAAGGAAAAACATGAGGCTGAAGCATGTGCAAAATAGTCATATTTTCAAGTGACATAACCTTGGCTAAAGGACAATGGAAATCAATGACTGTACATTCTTCATGATAAACATATGTTTGTGTACAATTTTCATTATAAATGTCACTTGCCAAGATAATATTGTTTGTTGAATTCAAAACAGATGTTTTCGTAGCCCCGCCTCTAATTTTTGTAGATTGTAATTCCGATTTCCATAGCCATGGTATCCTCTTCATTAGACATTGTGTATGACTAAAAATTTCTTCCATGTGATTTTTCACCTGATCGTGGCCAAATAAGGACTCGGATTATTAGTATCTAAAAAATATACCCATACATGTTCATAAACATCCACATATGGCTGAGCAGGAGGATACAATGAAATATTCTTTGATTTTTTCCCATTTAAAATAGTCATTTTTCCTGATCTGCAATCAATGTATGCCACAACAGTAGCTAACCAGGGCCTTCCTAAGATGACTGGGTATCCTAACTTCCAAGATTTAGGCTGTAAGACCATAAAATCCACAGGATACTCCCAAGATTCAACTGTGACCATTACATCCTCAATTACTCCATCTGGTATAACAATAGATTGATCTGCCAATTGGAGAATGGTATTGGTTGGTTGCAATCCTGTTAGAGACAACAAATTAAACATATATGTAGTTATAACATTGATGGAAGCACCAAGATCCACCAAAAATTTAGAGATTGACTGAACATTTACAAAATAGTGATGAATAGACTCCCAGGATCCCCATATTTTGGTGAAATAATATTTCCAACAACAAGATCAGCTAGATTCCCTTCCACCTTGACCATTTTTGGGTATCTCTTCTTTCTTCCTAGTGTCTTTATGCACTAGTCTCTAATGGTCTGATTTAACTTAGGAATGTCCCTTATTTCTCTTAGAAGTGGGACCTCAATGTTCATCTTTCTCAACTCCTGGACTAATGTTGTTTCTTCCATGCAGTTTGAGTTTCTTTTAATTGTTCGGAAAAGGAGTTGCGTGTGCATTCTTATCTTTTTCTTGACCGTTCCTAGTGGCTTGTGTTTGTGGAACATGTTTAGTTTCTTCATTTTCCTTAGGTGTCTCTTCTCTCACATTTTCCTCAGGTATTTCTATGATAATAATAGGAGGATTTTTACTATTCTCCTAAACCTCAGTCACATATTATTGATAACACTAACCTACATTGTATCACTTTGTCTTGCTTCATTAATTGAAGTTGTTTATTGATTTTTAGGGTTCACTACAAGTTGGGATGGAAGTTGAGTTTGTGCTACCTACCCTTTTTTTTTGGAAATTTTTTGGTGGGGCCATTAAATCTTGTTGTGGTTTTTGGAACCTTATCTTCCGATTAGAATTACTGTGATATGTCCATTACTTGGTTTTTCCATGGATTTGCATTGGCTGGTGGTGTCCAACCTTGCTGATTATAGGGAGTCATCCATGGTGGTGGATGTGGATAAACCATCTAGTTTGGTGGTGTCCACTCAGGTTTTCCCCAAGTAGGTTGAGGATCCTGATTGGGCCATGACATCATCCAGGGGTTCTGAGCAGGTCTAGGGGCATACACAATCTGATTATTTGGCCTTTGAACAAAGTTTACCTCTGCATTTTCTTGAGACACGACATTCAATATTTCTTTCAATTGAGGTAAGAAAGTTCAATGGTTAGTATCATGATCAGGGACATCACAAATCAAACACATGTCTGTGACATCCAAAGGAACTCTCTCAAAGGATGTCTCTTCCTGCATTTAGGACAATATATGTCTAGAGGTTATTTTGTAGCATTGGTCTTGGCTTTTAGCCCATCTATGGTTGATGTCAATTGTGACAAGATGTTTGTTTTCATGTTAGCCATTTCCTCAAGAAGTTCTGAGGTACTTAGGGCAGTCTTGGATGTTTTTCTCTTCCTTATACCTCCTCTTGTTCTAGAGTAACTTCTACATAACTCAGTGATCTCTGCCATGCTAAGTTTGTGCACATCACCTCCTCCCATAAAATGGAGGGAGTCCTTGGTTTCTTCATCAATTCATTTAAGGAAAATTATCTTAGTGATTTCTGCTTGCAAATCATATCCACTCCTTCGATGGAGAAAGAGAAATATATCCAGATAATATTCTAGATTTTCATCTTCCTTTTGTTTTATCTGGAAGAACTCTTCTCTCCTATCTCTTCCCCTATAGTAGTATTGATATTTTTCCAAAAATGATATTTCCATGTTATCCCATGTACGAATGGAGTTAGGGGATAATCCCATGAACCACCTCATAGTAGAGTCTTTGAGGGTGGAAGGAAAAAGTTTGAGTTTTTGATTGTCTGTTCTTTATAGTCATATGTCTGGAAAAGAACTTTGAATTCAAATAAGAACTGGTTTGGGTCTTTTGTAGTCATTCCTCGAAAGATAGGGAGGATGGATGGAGAGATATTTTTCATGGGTGCATCCTCATCTTCATCTAGGACAATGGGATAGGTAAAGGTTCTACCCAAGGGTTAGTTTTCATTATTCCCGTTGTCTCCCATTTTTGAAGGTTGTTCTGGTTCTAAATAGGATGATGCAGAATGTTCAGAAAGGCTCCTAGGTGTTGTATTAGATTCAATGTCACTTTTAGTGTTCCCTACTGGTGCTCTATTTGGAGATATTATTTGAATATTACGAGGTATAAATCTCCCTTGAGTGTCCCATGGCCTTTGTGCATCAATATTGATCATGTAAACAAGGCTGAGACTCCTACTGGTGGCATAGACTAGCTTAATTAACACCCATAACATGTAAGATGGATAAAATGGCATGTTGTGCTTATGGTGTCCTCGGAAAAAACACCAAAAATTATGGTTCGTTGTATTCTCCAATCATTTAACTAACATATTCTTCTGCTAGTGTCATTATAAAACCAGGGTTGTGTGTCCTAGGATGTATGCAATGAATATTTATGTAACTCGGTTGTTCGATGGTTCCTTTTTGGGGGTTTTGATTCTTCTCTGCTAATCTACAAAAATGTAATGCTAAAATATTGAAACAACATTACTGTAATAGAAATGCATTTGAAGGAAATACTTTAACTAAAATGGAAATGTGCACACCAAATAAAAATAATAGAATTGAAATAACACACTCATACTTGAATTAAAATTACAAAATTAAAATAACACACTCTAAATGGAAATTGCATTAAAGGAAATAACACACACGTTGAATTGAAATTGTAATTACATTCAAATTGTAACTTATCAGAAACCACGAGCATGCATAAACATAAAATCCTCTAGTCACCTTGGTCGAGTGGGCCCTTGCTCTTCCTTGGGATGAAGGTAATCTCAACACCACAAGATGTTCAAAACAACATCTAATATATTGATTTTGAAAAGTTCCAAGACATACTCAGTATATAATTGGAAAGTAAATACCAACTGTTATAAATTATACTGCAAAAACTACTATATCAACTCTCCAAAATTGTTCTAAAGGAGGTGTCTTTATAGACATAGTTACAAAATCGTGCCAAGATCAAGAAAAACATCAACCATTTAACTCCCTCATTAAATCTCAAGAAATCCTATTATATAGCTAAAAACAGGATTCATGTTTATAGGCATGTTATGGAAGAACCCTCCATGATAGCATGATGGCTAAAGACTCACCCTCCTTGATTGCAACTTCCAGAATTGGTAGTAAATGCTCATCATTAACCTGCACACATCACCACATCCACTCATAGAAGTAGTTAGTAGGTAATTTCTATGGTCAACAGTTTGCATGAACAAAACAAGAGTAATGCACCAAACTTGCTAGGATATAACTATATGAAACATCCCCCATGCACAAATTAACAATTTTTAGGAATAAATCAATAGTCATATAGATGATATAATTGATAATTTTATGCACTCACTCATCAAGGAGGACAATTCAAGTGCTAGAAACATCAAGGAGTTTATTTTTAAATATTTTGGGAAGATTTGAAGGTTTTGGAGCTGATTCGTAAGAAACCGATTTTTGGGCCTGAAGGAGCATGCACCATGAAAGAGGACTTGAACTTACAAGAAAGATTATGGGATCTCCATAGTGATTTTAAAGCCAAAAAAAGTACGTATGGAAATAAATTTAAATTCTCTACATGGTGGAAAAGGCGAGAAAATCTTAAAAACCTCATGATATTTTCTAGGACACTCAATCTTTTGGTGTACAACAACTAATCCCGAGAAATAAGGAGATATTTGGACGTGTATCAGTTAAAATTGGACCTTGAAACCACTACCATTAGATTCAATAAGTTGTTGGGAGGTGGAATAATATAAAATTTCACCCAAAAATTCATCGAGAGCTCAAGATATCATCTTCGCAAGTTGGCTCCCAAGGTACGCTTTCCAACACTTAGTCAAATTTATGATGGGACACGTGGTAGGATATAGTTAAGGAACATTTTCATGTCCCCTTTGCACCTTTTCAAAGGGAAAAAGGGACATTCTAATGCGCCCAACCCCTAAGAAGCCCTCTGGTCACCCATATGACCTTCCGAAACCACCTAAGCCCCCATTAAAAATGCATGACGGTCTCATAAATTTATATTTATAGGGTTCTCTTGATATAATATCATAATTAACCTTGAAATGGCCGACCACAAAAATGATAAGAAGCTAAAATGGCTATAAAGATCTCAAAAATTAGTGGCAAAGTTCAAGAAGGATCAGGGTGCCCATGGGCACCCTAGTATTAACTGGTTTTCCTCAATCAAGGCTAAAATAATGGTAAATGACCGAAAACAGTTGGGCATATGCATGTAATATATCGAGAATTATGAAATAAAATGAAGCAAAATGGACAAAATATGAGGGTAATTAATAATATCTTCACTCAAGAACCTTCTAAATAGTAGTATGAAACCAAGATAAATAATATCTAAAGTGCATGATTTTGTGACTACATTTTTCCCCCACTTTATGTTGGTGAGCGGAAAGCTTGGTAACATAAAGTAGATAGAGATGCATACCTGATGTCCATGAATATTGTAGTAGAAAACATGCCGATGGACTAGAAAAAGCATGGAATGACAAAAAGATGATGGAGCATGGAAACTAAAGATGAAAAAGTACAAAAGAGTGATGAGAGTGAACCTAGGGTGAAAAACGCATGTGTGTAGTTGCCGCATATTGTAGTGTACCTGCATGGTTAGTATGGTGTGTTCTATCATGAAGTTTTTTTATTGACTTCATCATTGTTTTTACCCCATTTGAATGTTTGTTTCTCATATGGTCGGACCAATAGGAGAAAATGATCAAGTAGTCAAATATGTATCTATGTGTAAAAATGTAATGTAAAAGACGCATGTAAAAGTATGTAAATGTAAAGTACGCAAATGAAAAATTGTAAATGGAATATATGCACCTAATCCATGTAGAGAAAGAGAGTGTAAAATGGTATCCTGTCTTGTAGGGGATTTTTGAGTGATCCATGCCATAGGTTGAAGAAGCGCATGGAGGAATTCCATTGTATCATCCAAGCTCTAATTGCTTCCCTGAATGTATGTGAAGAGATCTCTATATGTCCTAGTTTTTTGGGAAATCCGATGGCACTGGCCAAAGTAGTGTAGGGAGGCATACCCACTGTAACCTCCAAACCTGTAACTCGATTCCTCAGAATGCTAAGGACACCATGTCCTCTAAAATCCATTGTGTACAAGGTTCATAGAATGGTTTGAACCCACTCATTGTATGTAACCCACAATGCTAATTGAGGAAAGTGAACTTAATTGAACCAGTGTAAACTTGTTGTGTTAGTATGTAAACAACATATGATTCCCCATATCTGGGGGCTCATGCAATGTCTCTCATAGGAGAATGCGACTCAAAAGAGGACTAACCATATGAAATTTACCCTTGAAAGTGCTTGGTAGAAACCAAGGCATGCACAAAAAGAAGGATAGACAAAGATAAGTGTCATCGATGCGAACAAGCATGCATATAGAAAACATTGTATAAGCTACACAAATAGTGTATAAGCTACCAAAAAAGTAATGTAGACATGCGAGAAGACAAGTAATCTTCAAAAAGTTGGATGTAAACATGGGACATCACTCGGGATGTCAAACGACATGCGAGGCCATCATGGCCACAAATAAAAAACAAATGTGCACACCAAACAAAGGAAAGGACCACCAATAAGAGAAAACAATAGAGAAGCAATATAACAAACAAGTATAGAAACAAATATTCTTGCATAACAAATGTTACACATGAAGCACCCATCAACATGTTAGAAAGATAACCAATATGTCAAAAGTGTGTATATTTGAGTAATGTAAAGTGCTAAGTACAAAATGAAACAATAACAGCTATGAGAGATGAATTTGGATGCCCCCAACGACCAATGTAGGAAGGGTAGAAGGTGAGCATCCATGCTGCATGTAAGATACCCGTAGATGTGATCAAAACTAGAAAAATACGTGAACGCACATGTGTGAATGATATAGATAAATGACATACATGTAATCGAACTAGAATGTGTAATAAAGTGACCATGAACAAGCCAAAGTAAGAAAGAATAAAAACAACCATAATATGCAATATGTTGTGGATGGATGGAATGGATTTCAAAATGGAGTGATAGGATCCATGTGCCCCCGAGTAGATGGAAATGTGTGTAGCAAGGTTCATCTTCTCCCCCTCGTGATCAAGAATGAACCGTAAATGAGTGCTTCATCGAGAAATGGTCGAATATTGTGTGTGCTATCTAGCGTGTTGTGATGAGTATGTATGCGTAGTGATGATGATATGTAACATATAGAAGAGATGTGTGTGAACCTTATAGCCTAAGTGTATATCATGACAAAACTGAATTAGGAGTGATGATTCATCTTAAAGCGTATATTCAATACAAGATGAATAATATAAGTGATGATAATATAAAAATGAGTGGTGATGTAGCCTAACGCATATACCACTACAAGATAAGAGAGTAAGTGACGATTTATCCCCTAACATGTTTCACTATCCTAGAAATTTCAGATGATGAATGGTCGATGATGAATGTGTGATGAATGTAGGGTCCATTTGATTTGCAAACCCTTAGTAGTAGAGTATAGACTAAGGAACTAAAGCATTTCATAGAGTGGTGAGTGCAACACATAGGAGATGATGTAGTATATTTAATGAGGATGATAAATTACCATGTGATGAATAGAATGTGTAATGTATAATGTAATGCAAGATGTAATGGAAAATGTAGTGTATGATGTGTACAATGTATAAACGCACATAGGTAGACTAAAATGTAATATGTATGACGTGAGACATATGATGAAATGTAACATGTGGTATCTATAGTGCAGGTGTGTGGGGTTCATGTGTAGTAAGCCCTCAACAATCAAGTGTGAACCAAAGCGTAAGAGTCTGTCATCGGGTTATGAAAACACTAAATTATGAATGAATATGCGTATGCTAGGAAATTTATGTATGAGAATGCAAATATGAGATATGAGTAGATGCTATGATGATGTATGCATAAATACTAAGAGTGTGATGTAGTATTATGCGCAGGTATGTTGGAATGGGGGTTAGACGTTATGACCACAAAGTGTACCATGATGATGGAGATCTATGCAATGACACAAGAGGTGTCGTGCCATTGTGGGAGAGTGTTGTCTGTGTTTTGATAAGAGTGAGGGCCAACATAATTTTATTTCAATGTAATAGTAGGACCATATGATGGTGGTGGAACATGATATGTGTCTTGACCATTAGTAGAAGGAGTAAAGCTTTAACAAAAGTGATTAGCTAGAGCTTATGTGTGATTGGTGATGCTACAAAAGACTTGGTAGGAGAATAAAGTGTACTTCTTTTGGAAGGTTGTTACATAATTTGACTTGGTAGTGTTGTGGATGATGTGAGAGGAAGAGGTGTCGAACTGATTTTTAAAGGAGGTTGCTTAGGTTGAATTGATAGTGCCATAGATGTCATAGGTGGTTGATTAAGTAACTTTCAAATTTCCTTATGAGATGAATCAGATTTAAAAACCCATTAAGATGTAACAAGTGGAGAGGACCATGTGTGAGAACTTTGTGTAGTGAATAAGATAAAACCTTGACACTCAAGATGTTATATTCTTCATTGTAAAGCATAGAAATCATTGTCACTATGTCCATTGATTTGATGATAATTGAAATATGGAAGTCCTTGATATTTTTTAAGTCGATAAGGAGGATAACAATGGGTAGATGGAAAGCTGATTAATTCATGAGTTATGAGTTTTAGAAGAATATCTTGTTGCTTAAAATTGAGATAAAATTGAGAGGTGGAGGGAATGGTATGACTTTGGGATCACTAATATGAGCACATGTAGAATACATAGGATGAACATGAGAAGAAGAAAAATCATGAGACTGCGAAGTGTCTTTTAGTTGTTTGATTTCAAATTTAAGAGATGTGACCGAGGATTCCATAACCTGAAATTTATCTTGAAATAAATAATGAAGATCTTGAATGGATTTACAAATAGATTGATTGGATTTGGAACCAAGATATCATCAGAAAGATGGTAGAAAATAACATTGACTTGAGTAGGCAACATGTTGATAGGTAAATACATAATTTATAGGGTTTTTTTTGAAGAATGTCTTTACAAGATGGGTGCATTTTAATCAATTGAATAAAAGAGACTTGATAGACCTTAGAATCCATGATAGAGGAAAAATGAGGTTCTTAAGTGTGAAAGCAGGCAATTTCACCAAAATGATTAAATAAAAATGTGAATGTGGGGATAATTAATATAAGATATGAAAAATTGTGAATAAAGTAAATAGATGCAATAAAGAAGTATATAAATGACCTAAGAAACTATGAAAAGGAAATTCTAACCTAATGTGCAGAGGTAAGAGGAAAGAACTCAGTTGAATAGAATATGCTCATGGGATTGTGTCGCAAAGGTGATTGGAAAATATGGAGGTAGTATCGACTATGTAGAAGGGACAGAAAATGATGGATCTGGACTGATTCCATAGAGTGTAGTACCTAAAGAGGGAGTGGGGTGCCTATGGGCACTCTAGTCTACCAAATGGGCACCATGGTCTATGAAAAATCTCTAGAACTGATCTTTACAGGTTTGAAAATGGTCTCAAATCTTCATTATCTCGTTGCATCAAGTTCATTGCCCCATACCGGATATATCGCCATAATCTAACATGAATAGAAAAACCTGCAAAATCCTAAATAAATTTCAATCCTTAAAAAATAAATATATGAATGAATGGGTCGACCGACCTTAGCTACTACAACAGTGGGCTTAGTAATTAAGCACCGTACTACATTTTAGACCCAAATGTAGTTCCGGTGTGTGTGTGTATAATGTGCCCTAGGTGCTCTTGTTCATGTTGCGCTTTGTGAAGTAACGAGTAATAAATAGATTTATAAAATGTAATAGAATGTTTGCATGGAATAGAATAAAATCCCTCCCCTATGAATTTTGTGATGCGAGATGTCCTAACCTTATGCCTTATGATGGAGCTATGTGGACGCAAGTGATCTCTAATGCAATAGATGGATGCAAATCTAAATGGGTGATATTAGTGACTAGTGCTAGGTCCCTCATTATGGTCTCATTAATTTATATTTATAGGGTTCTCTTAATATAATTTTGTAATTAACCCCGAAATAGCTGACCACCAATAATATAGGAAGATAAAATGGATAGAATGATCCCAAAAAGTAGCTAGAAATTTCAAGAAGGATCGATGCACCCATGGTGGGACCAGGTCACCATGGGCACCCCAAGATCTTGGCTCTGGCACCTTAGTCGAGGCTAAAATAATGATAAATGAATGAAACAAACTGGGCATATGGATGTAAGATAATGAGAATGATGAAATAAGATAAAACAAGATGGCCAAAATAAGGGGGTTAATTAGTGTTATCTTCATTCAATAACCTTCTAAATAGTAGTATGAAACCTGGATAAATAATATTTAAAGTGCATGATTTTGTAGCTACGATAATAAGAATCTTATATCTACTATTCATAACTTGGCCGTACGAAAATCAACGCACATGACATAAAAGGTTGTATGATGTTTTATGGGTTGAATATAACCCCTTAAATATCTATTGGTATGTACCCATTTCAACTATCATATGGAACTAATTCAAAGGTTCCTACATCTCTAGAGATTCCAACATTAAAAATTTTAGTGGATATTCAAGATGAGACATTTAAAGATTTAGTGGAAAAGGGTGTAATGTAACTCATTAAAATAGACAAAAAAATCACCAAGGTGGTTGACATAATCTCCAAACATTCGTTAAAGGTTAAGTATTTGTTTTAAGAGGTCTAGGCCAAGGTATTTCCAAGTATGGAAAAAGAGGTGATAACCCAAAGAAATGCATAGAAAGTTGTAATCATTTTGGAGGGGATCTTTCAAGATTTGAATTTCATGTGGAGTTAACAATTTTTACCTATCATATATAGATGGTACGCATCTAATATTTCCCCATAATATGTCGTATTTGAAAAATTAGAAATTGTGAAGAAGGATGAGCCACACATATTCGTAGTATTGTAGTTTCCCTTTATTATTGTGTGTTTCCCTTTCACGTTGCATGTTTTCATTTCCATATCCTCCTCACCCCGATTTTTATTGTACATTTAAGTCCCATTAGAATAATTTGATATTTTACCTAATGGATTTAATAATTCTAAAATATGATGGGGTTCCTCCACACTTAGCTTGCCTCTTACGCAATCCAAAGTCTATCACTTTGCGCTTGGAGCCAATTGTTATCACTAAATTTGAATTTAACAAAAAGTTTCGGTTAATGATACAATTATTTTAAAATAGGTTGTTTGGATAGAATATTAGTTTTATTATGTTGTTTCCTAAAAAATTCATGAATGCAAGTATTATGTTATTTCCCAAAAAATCATTTTTGCACCCAAGAGATTAAGTTAAACACTTAGTCGAGAATGTTTACCTTGTTTGAAAAGGCCAAATGCTTGACTCCACATAGTCATACGTTTGAACTTGACCACAAGGCCAAAATATCATCTCTACATACTCAAAATTTGGACAATGTGTTAAAAGGCCAAAAATCCAAATCCACTTAGTAAGACTTTTGACCTTTTCTGACAACAAGAAAATCCATACTCCACTTAGTTAGACTTTTGACCTTGTATGCCAAGGTGAAAATCCTAACTCCATTTAGTCAAAAGTTTGAAATTTTCTAACAAGGCCAAAATTCTAACTCCACTTAGTCATACTTATGACATTATTTGATAAGGACAAAAATCCGACTCTCAAAATTTACAAACATTTAATACCCACCATGATCATAGTTTTCAAGCATGTAAACATTTATGGTATATGCTTAAATGTAAATGTGTTCACCCCTTCATTTATTTTCATTTTTATGAAATACTCTCCTTGTTTCCTCACCGCTGCCTTCTCAAATAATGAATTTTAAAACCCTTGTTGCATCTTGTTCAAGTATTTCCTTAACTTGTTTCTGGTACCTTTGTGTTCAAATCCTTCTATTACATTAATAGACCTATGGAGCTCACATGGATATCTTAAAATGTGGTAGAATTGTTTATGGCTCGGAATGAGGGAGTGAAATGTATGTTTGATCTCAATAACTCTCAAACCTTAAAATATTTACATGACAAAGGAGAATATAAGACGATAAGGACCCTAAGTGATTTGTGAAAGGAAATTAGTTTTTTCTCATGCTCTACACCCCCAAAATGTTAATCAACACAAGGAATAATTTTCAACCTTTTCCACACTTCAAAAGTATGATCAAGGACTATTGAGGTGTTCAACATGTTGACCAATTCTAAAATTACAACCAAAATATTATCATATTTACATCCTACATTTGCACTTGGTGTCCCCGAGATTTCACCATAAAATTAGGGACTACCCTTTTAAAAATTTCATTCTTTTCAAAATAATGGGTCGTTTTGTGCTTGTTTTTCCCGAAGTTGTTTGAATTTCACTAAGCTATCTCCAGGGACTCATAAAAGCAAAAATGTCAAATACCCACATGCTTAAAACTACCTCTATCCCTTTGCACGAGAAATGTCGTGAATTTTATTTATTTATTTATCAAATAAATAAAGTTCTGCATTTAAAAATAAATTGTCTTTGCCGCATTGAAACCTCTTGAGGATTTTCACGCCGATTGCTTCCGTCTCTCAATGAAGCATTCACGAGGGGAAGAATTTTTACAGATCAGTTGATTGGAGAAAGTTTTCTGAGCAATTTCCCAGTTTCTTTCAGTTTTTTTTTTTTAATTTCATTTTTGTCTTTCTTCGATTTTTCATATGGAAATCCCCATAGCCTATTCATTCTTCTTTCCAGACCTTTTCCTGGGCCTAGTGTTTTTAAAATCTATCCAGTATTTTTAATTAATAATCTTTCTAAAGGTGACCAGAGCTCGGGATTATTTCAGGAGATTGCAAGAAGTTGCTTGGTCCAAAAGGGTGCAAAAATGCATTTTATGAAAATAAGAAAAATACTGCCACAAATGTGTAGAGCTTGAGAAAATATGCACTTTTAGATAAAATGACACCTAAAATAGAGCCACAGAGTGAAAGTTATGGCACTTGCAAGTTTTTGCTGCTACATCTTCTCGAACCCTTTCCAAAAATGGAAAATTTTATTCTATCCTTGGGTTTTCTTCACCAAAATTGGAAATAAAATGTTGTTGATGAATTTTCACGCAACTTTAGAATCTTTCTTCATGCGAGTCACACTTTTGGTAGGAGCAATTTCTTCATGCAAGTCATACTTTTGGAAAGAATCTTTCTTCCATGCAAGTCACACTTTTAAGAAGGAAGCTATTTTTCATGCAAGTCACATTTTTAAGAAGGAAGCTATTTTTCATGCAAGTCACACTTTTTGGAAGGAAGGATTTAAGTTGCCAATGGGAATTTCGGTAGTGGCAGGAAGGTGGGAATTTTATGCCTGCCTGGTAGGTTGTGTTTTCCCATCATTAAAAATCACTTAAGATGCTAATGGGAATTTTGGTGGTGGTGGGAAGGTGGGAATTTTATGCTTGCTTGACAGGTTATTTTTCCCATCATTAAAGTCAAATCACTCAAGATGCCAATGGGAATATTGGTAGTGGCGAGACAGTGTGGGAATTTTATGCTTGCCTAGCTGGTTGTTTTTTCCCAACATTAAAAATCAATTAAGTTGCTAATGGGAATTTTGGTAGTGGTAGGCAATGTGGAAAATTATGCCTACTGCTGTGAGGTTTTTTTCCCATCATTAAATTCAAATCACTTAAGCATCGATAATGGGAATTTTGGAAGTGGCGGTAGGTGGGAATTTTATGCTTGTCTGGAAGGTTGTTTTTTTCCCATCATTAAAGATAAATCACTTAAGTGAAGGATGGGATTTTGGAGCTTCGGAAGGGTGAAAATTCCCATTACTTTGCCATCTTATTTTCAACATGATTTCTAGCTAAAATGTGCGACCCATTCTGGCATAGCTAAATGCCTAAAAGATGAATTTTTTAATTAATTGTCAGGAAGCATCCAGTTTTGTGCCTAGTGTTGGAAAGAATTTATTTTTATTATTCTAGCTTTCTGCATGTTCATGTAAGTGCACGTGTGAATAAAATAATATTTTTAGCTTGCTTGGCATGTAAGAAAAGTCTAAAAATAGAGGGCAACATGCTTTATAATTAGATCTCAGTGAAGAAATTAGATATTCATGTTATGGACTACATACTTGTCTGAATTATTTATAGGAATACTTCATTTATACCCATATTGGTGAAGAAAGTAGAAGTCAATGTCTGATACATTGAATATATCTTCAGAATTAGAGGAAGAAATAGATCTAGATCTCATAATTGCAAAGGCTTCCGAAAAAATTCATCCTCTTGTTTCTAACGCAGCCCAAGTGGAAGTCATTGCATGGAAAATTCCTTCCAAGAGCTTGTGCATGTGCTCCCAATCTTCCAGTTGAAGCCTTCATTGAATATACTTGTATTTTCCTTCACCTAGAGTGCTTTCCATAATTTAAAATTGCTCATATACAATTAAAAATAAAAGATGATGAGTTTTTCTAAATTTTTACTGAGAAAACATTACAAGGTGCACGAGTCTTGAGAGAATAACTACAAAAGCTTCAAGGATAAGAGGAGAAGAATTCGATCAGTCAGGTAAAAACCGCAAGAAAATCACAATCAACGCTTTTAGATCTAGTTTGGTGAGAATCAAAGGAAAAGAGTCAACAACATATGAAAAAGAAGAAAGATCTCGATTTAAGGCAAAGATATCATTCAGATCATTCATGAGGCAGAGGTGCAATACAGGTTAGATCAACATGTAGAGTATGGAAGAAGAAAAAGACTGGGAGTGTTGCAACATATTTCTTCTAATTTATTCTCCTCTTTCTTCTTCTTTATCTTATTTTCTCTTAAAAAGTAATCAAGTAATCAATCAAATTGTAAAACATAAGTGATTGGGTTAAAAGTTGTTACTTCAAGTTACTGAGAAAAGTCAATTACTTGGAAATAGGTGGAAGAAATGCAAAATAGAAGGTTCTATTTTCAGTTATAAATCATGCATGTCATGTAAAGAGGAATTCCAAGATGAATATTTCTATCTTCTTCCCTTTTTTATAGCTTCCACATGTGGCAATTCATTAAAAACTTCCTATTTGTAATTTCCCTCTATACACTATAAATAGAGGAAGAGCCTACGAGTTAAAAGATCGAATTTGTAATCAACATTCTTGTGTTCCAGAATTTGAGCTGAAACCCTTGATATATTTTCTAAAAGCTAAGGAATTGAAAAGAGGTGGATTTTTGGAGAACTTTGTGTCAACGGTGCATTTACTTCTTATTTCTGTGTAGATATTTGCATAAAATTTGTGTTATCTCAGATCTAGATTTGAAACTTTCCTTTCCTTTAAATTTTGTATTGTGAGATCTATTTGTTTTATCTATGTGCATGAGACCAACTCTGTGAACTATTGGTTGATTTCACATCTTCTTTTCTTTCTTCCTGGATTCAAGTATTTCCTCCGTCAAAATATTTCTTTACAACTACTTACTTGTTGCAAAATTACCTAGCTATGGCTCATGAGCTTTGTAATTAAAGTAAAACCCATGAATAGTTACTTAGATCCATAATTGATAGAAATATTAGACGGGATCCTCACCGGTAAATGAGGAAGATTTATCTCATGACTACCTAGGTTTTTAGCTGTGTAGAAAATCCAGCCAATAGGTTTTGGAAACTCCGCTGGGGAAACGAATAAATATCGTTGATATGTGCTTATCCCATGTGATTATTTTATATGAAAAAATCAAATATTGGCAAATCCGTATATAAAAATAAAAATAAAAATAAAAATTAGCAACTCCGTATTTGCTTTGTCTAAGGTTTCTTTCCAGGATCTACCTGGAAAGAATGGCATACACTCAAGAGTAATTATTTGCAAAAAATCTTCATGGCTTTGTAACAACCGCAAGTTTTGGTTTCTTGGGGTCCAAATATTGGCCCTCTTGCATTGGTTCAGCCAATGCATGAATTTCTACGTGGATCATGAAAGAATTTTCCAAAATTCAATGGCGATGGGAAGCAACACCCAATGATCATATAGCTGAATTTTCCGTAGCTTGTGGAGTTCTGGGAGTGCCTCATGAGGATGTATCTATTTGATTGTTCATCAAGACACTTCAGGGTGCTGTTGCATGGAATGGTTTTATCATCTTCCGCCTGCATGCATCACCAACTGGGATACTATGAGAACATGGTTTGAAGCTAGATTCAAACCTATAGAAGATTCACATGCTCTATTAGCACAACTCATCTAGATGAAAAAAGAACCACATGAACAGATGAGGGATTTCATTTCCAAATTTCAGAAAATTCTATACAAAATTCCTCCTATTGCTGCCTGAGTGATGAAAATCAGAGGGTATTTTTCATTAATGCTTTGTATCCTGAAGTTTGTTATCAACTTGTAAGAGAATGTCCTGCTAACTTGTTGGCAAATCAAAACATTTATATCAAGTAGAGGATGATCTCATCATGGAAGGTAAAATAAAAATTTTAAATCCTAAGGTTGCAGGAGGTTTTGATTTAGCTAGTATTTGTTGATCCACTACTACAAAAGTTGGCCAATGATATGTTGTAGATAAAGAAGCAACTGGCACAAGATTATGATTTTGTAGATCCTGCTGGTGACTCCACCATCGGCTACTTAGATTATGAATTAGAAAATGAGGCTGATTTCTTATTAGATATGGAAGATTGCATAGAAGAAGAAGAAGCCACATAATTAACTACTTATGCATTTTCATCATCTATCTTCCAATACCAAAATCCTCTTGCTGCAGAGAACTCCCACAAAATAGTCATGGAGGAAATAGTCAAAGAAGAGTCCTGTTGCCCAAATAAGTTTGCATGAGGAAATCCATGAAGAATCGATTGAAAATTTGAAAGTCATCATGGAGAAGGTAGAACCTTTTGCAGAACTATTCGTGGAAGTAGAACAAGGATCAGATCAACTTGCATGCAACTTTATTCATGGAAAGGAAAGTTCGCAGTTGTACTCATTCATGGAGACAAGCTTTAAAAGTATGCGCAAGATCACAAGGAGTAGGCCTTGCCCAATAAGATATTTGGATAATTTAGAGTCACCTAAGAAGTTGAAACCAGTCGTGCTTATTTCAGAGCATGAGGATGATCCACAATGCACAAAAGATCAACCATAATACCTCTCAAATCCAAATACAGAACAACTAAAGGAGGTATTTATTTTATTTTTGATACTTTGGTAAGAAGGGTGGAGAACCGACTTGAGAATAGTTTTTCTCTCTTGCTAAAAACCATGATCAATGAAAATCAATTATGTGGTCTAAGTTTGTGAGGAAAGGAAGTATTTCTTCTTGCTTATTGTAGGATTCATTTGAGCTTCCTTTATCACTGGCTAAAGTAGAGTAGGTGAATTTGTTTTCAGCAAAATAAGTTCTTGCACACACTTTGCATAGTACCGCTTGGGACATGTATGATTTTACATGTTTGTATATAGTTTCATTTTCATTCTCTTTAGGATCATATCAGATAGTTGGAAAATTTTATGAGCTTTATTAAGAGCTCCACAGATCAATTTTCAGCTAGCAGTCATCAGGAAGTTCCAGATCGGTGCCAAGTTCATCACAGATTCGTGAGGAAGATTCTCAAAGGGAAAGATCAAGGTTAAACTCGACTTCATAGCTTGATGGATGAGACAAGAAAAAAAAGATACTGGGATCTCATATTCACTTATTTCATTTTGACAGAGGTTAATATGTCCATAAATGGAGCCCATTAGGTGACCTTGAGATCTTACTCTAAAATTTGGGACTACCCCTTTTAAAAAAATTTTGTTCTTTTCAAAATAATGGGTTGTTTTGTGCTTGTTTTACTGCAGATTGTTTGCATTTATCTAAGCTATCTCTAGGAGTCATAAAATTCAAATTCAACAAATAACCACATGCTAAAAATCACTCTATCCCTTCGCCAGGTTTTGTCTGAGAGAAGTTTATTTATTTATTTATTAAATAAATAAAGTTCATTTAAAAATAAATTGTGTTGCAGTTGAACCCTACTAAAGATTTTCATGCCGTATTATTCTCTCTCTCAACGGAGCATTCACCAAGGGAGAAGAATTTTTACAGATTAGTTGATTGGAGAAATTTTCTAGTAATTTCCCATACTTCTTTCAAGTTTTGTTTTTATTTATTTTTTGTCTTTCTCCATGATTTTTCATATGGCAATGCTCATAGCCTATTAATTCTTCTTTCCACCTTTTCCTAGGCCTAGTATTTTTAAATCTATCTAGTATTTTTAATTACTAATCTATCTAAAGGTGACCAGAGCTTGGTATTCTTTCAATAGATTGCAAGAAGTTGCTTCATCCAAAAGGGTGAAAAATGGTTTGTATGAAAATAAGAAAAATATTTCCACCAATGTGTAGAGCTTGAGAAAATATGCACTTTTAGAGAAAAACGAAACCTAAAACGAGAGCCATGAGTGAAAGTTATGGCACTTGCAAGTTTTTTTACATCTTCCTGACCCCTTCTAAAAATGGCACATTTTATTCTATCCTTGTGTTTTATTTACCAAAAATGGAAATAAAATGTTGTTGATGAATTTTCATGCAACTTTAGAAGCTTTCTTCATGCAAGTCACACTTTTTGGAAAGAAGCTTTCTTCCATGCAAGTCGTATTTTTAAGAAGGAAGTTATTTTTCATGCCAATGGGAAGTCACACTTTTTGGAAGGAAGGATTTAAGATGCCAATGGGAATTTTGGTAGTGGTAGGAAGGTGGGAATTTTATGCTTGCCTGGAAGGTTGTTTTTTCCCATCATTAAAAATCACTTAAGATGCTAATGAGAATTTTGGTGGTGGCAGGAAGGTGGGAATTTTGTGCCTACCTGAAGGTTGTTTTTTCCCATCATTAAAGTCAAATCACTTAAGCTGCCAATGAGAATGTTGGTAGTAATGGTGAATTTTGGTAGGTGAGAATATTATGCCTTATTGGAAGGTTATTTTTTCCCATCATTAAAGAAAAATCACTTAATTGAAGGATGGGATTTTTGGAGCTGCTGCTGAAGGGTAAAAATTCCCATTACTTTGCCTTCTTATTTTTAACATGAATTCTATCCAAAAAGTGTGACCCATTCTGGCATAGCTAAATGCCTAAAAGTTGACTTTTTCTAATTAATTATTGGGAAGCATCCAGTTTTGGTGCCTAGGGTTGGAAAAGATTTCTTTTTATTATTCTGGCTATATACATGTTGGTGTGAGTGCACAGGTGACTAAAATAATATTTTTAGATTGCTTGGCATGCAAGAAAAGTCTAAAAAATAGAGGAAGCATGCTTTATAATCAGATCTCGGTGAAGAAATTAGATATTCATGCTATGGACTGCATACTTGTCTGAATTATTTGTAGGAATACTTCATTTATGCCCATATTGGTGAAGAAAGTAGAAGTCAATGTCTGATACATTGAATATATCTTCAGAATTAGAGGAAGAAATAGATCCAAATCTCATAATTACAAAGGCTTCTAGCAAAAAATCATCCTCTTGTTTCTAACACAACCTAAGTGGAATTCATTGCATGGAAAATTCCTTCCAGAGCTTATGCATATGCTCCCAATCTTCCAGTTGAAGCCTTCATTGAATATACTTGTATTTTCCTTCACCCAAGTGCTTTCCAGAATTAAAAATTGCTCATATGCAATTAAAAATAAAAAAAGATGAGTTTTTTTCTGAATTGTTTACGGAAAAAATTACAATTGACCGCACGTCTTTGGAGAAGAACTTGCAAAAGCTTCAAGGATAAGAGGAGAAGACAGGTCAGAGGCAACAACCACAAGAAAATCACAGTCAGCTGCTTCCAGATCCAGTTTGGTGAGAATCAAAGGAAAGGATTCAATATCATATGAAAAAGAAAAAGCATCTCGGATTCAAGGAAGAGATATCATTTAGATCATTCATGAGGCAGAGGTGCAATACAGGTTGGATCAACATGCAGAGTATGGAAGAAGAACAAGACTGGGAGTTTTACAAAAAATTTCTTCTAATTTCTTCTCCTCTTTCTTCTTCTTTCTCTTATTTTCTCTGACAAAGTAATTGAGTAATCAATTAAATTGTAAAACTTAAGTGATTGGTTTAAAATTCATTACTTCAAGTTATTGGAAGAAGTCAATTACTTGGAAATATGTGGCAGACATGCAAAATAGAAGGTTCTATTTTCAGTTATAAATCATGCATGTCATGCAAAGAGGAATTCCAGGAGGAAGATTTCTAGTTGCTTCCCTTTTCATAGCTTCCACATGTGGCAATTCATTAAAAACTTCCTATTTGTAATTTCCCTCTATACACTATAAATAGAGGAAGAACCTACGGGTTAAAGGATCAGAATTTGTAATCAACATTCTTGTGTTCCAAACTTTGAGCTGAAACCCTTGATATCTTTTTGAAAGCTAAGGAATTGAAAAGAGGTAGATTTCCGGAGAACTTTGTGTCAACGGTGCATTTACTTCTTACTTCTATATAGATCTTTGCATAAAATTTGTGTTATCTGAGATCTAGATTTGAAACTTTCCTTTCCTTTAAATTTGTATTGTGAGATCTGTTTGTTTTATCTATGTGCATGAGACCAACTCTATGAACTATTGGTTGGATTGCACATCTTCTTTTCTTTCTTCCCAGATTCAATTATTTCCCCCTTCTGCAAATATTTCTTTACAACTGCTTACTTGTTGCAGAATTGCCTAGCTATGGCTCATGAGCTTTGCAATTAAAGTAAAACCCACAAACAGTTACTCAAATCCATAATTGATAGAAATCTTACACGGGAGCCTCACCGATAAATGAGGGAGATTTATCTCATGACTGCCTAGGTTTTTGGCTGTGTAGAAAATCTAGCCAATAGCACTTCAAAAGCCTTATCAAGACAAGGCTGGTTTTCCATTTACCGCACACCTAAAAACTTCTAATTAAGGAAATTTGGTGTTTCGAATGATTGGAAATCTCTAAAATTAAAAAAATACCAATTGGACTTTCAAATTGAATTTTCATTTCAAAAAACTTAACAAGGGCCAAAGAGTTTTAAGCCTTATTTACACTATAAAAATCCTTATTCCTTCTCAAGCTTAGTTTCATATTTTTCTCTATACTTTTAATATTTGAAATCAAGAGGTAAAAAGACATGAATTTCCAATGTTAGGGGTCACTTCTCCATAAATTGTAATTTCCAATGTGGAAAAAATTACAAACACTAACCCCGGTCATATCGACCTACAAGATTTTGGGCCTAGATTAAATCTAATTACAAGATAGATTGGGTGCAAGGGATATATGATAGTGGCATAACATTTGTAGTTAGATTCCTCATATACCCTCAATGCCCAAAGTTTTTACTCGAGCTATAAAATAATTATGATAGAAACTCAAGGTCATTAAATATTGTAGATGGTGAGTACCTCTTAATGATATATGTAGACTACATTGAATACATGATGAAGATCCCATATTTTGAAGCATGTTTATAAATCTCCCCTTATTTTTCCAATATTTCTGAAATGAGAATGATTTTCCATGTATGAATACAAAGAAACTAAAATTTTGTTTGAGAAGGCTATAGAATATACCTTTAGGATGCTAAAGACACTACCCACATCTAATTTCAAGAAAGAAATCAATGATGTCTCCACATTACTCACAAGGGTAGTAGGTAAGCCTAATACAAGTAACTTCCAATAATTGATGTTTTAATAGATCCAAACCATTCCAAAAATAAAAACACTTATAAATTGGTTTGAATTGATTAGTGACTCAATTAATAAACAAGTCATCGAGGTAAAAAACACTAATAGGTTCTACATGACCTTGTATATCTTATATTCCACATACAAATCTAGAAATTTCTTATGCTTGACTAGAGTGGGTAAATTGAGCTCTGAAAGGTATATGAATTTTTCCCATAGTTGACCCTAGAGGCCAAAATTCAATATTTTCATTGGGTTAAAAACATATTATTTAACCATGTTATTGGTATAATGGATCAAATTATATCATCCTCTCATTTCTTAATCAAATCATCTAATAAAAATAGGAGTAGGATTGTGCATCTAGTTCCCCATGATGTAGGAGCATCACTCCAGGACATTCTAGGTATGTTGAGTCCAAATTTTTGGACTTCCTAGGTTCATTAGGTTGTTTAGAGGGTTCTTAGGTAGTGTTATTAGGTTATGGGAAATCAAATTTTGAACTAGGAGGTTTCCCTCCATTTTTCTTATTTTGAAAATTTGAATTTCCTTGGGCCAATTTTTGCTTCCTTTGCTTGTATAGGAGTTTTTTAGGTGCTTTCCATATTTATTTTAGGTTGTTATTAGTCTTATGTTTCTTATGAGTCTCCTTTTTGGGATGTAATTGATGTAATGAGCTCTCAAAAGCTTTATGTGAGCCTCATGTGAAAACTAAGACTCTTTATGACCTCTTCATGAGGTAACTTGCATATAAACTAGAGTCTAATTGTGGGAAGTTGGTTACAAATCGAGTAGGAAAGCATATAAAGTTATTTTGTAACTGATTTGAGACCATTGATCAATCAAAAGTTTGAATTGGAGCTCCAATAAGTGTTGTTAGTGTAAATTTTGTGTAATCAGACCTATGAAGAGTTCAAAATTTGTATATTACAGTGTTCTTGGTATTGCATGCATGTAATCTAGTGAAATGAATTGTAGCAAAAAATAGAGAAGTTTGTAGATTTATATTTTCAACAAAGTAATGAAGTAACTGGTTTTATTGTGAGGAATGAAGACTGTTGCACCCTAGAAATTGGAAATAGAGTTATGAGCACGCATAAAACAGTCTTGAAGTGGAAGAGGCTAAGTGTTTAGAGACAACTTTGGATTTAGAGGGTATGATCAAGAAAGTATAACGTGTCAGAGAGGATTATAAAAGGAACCTCGAGCCTGGGCCAAGAAGGTGAATCATTTTTTTCCTTTCTCTTCAAAGAAAATTCTAAAAGTTAAGAAACCCCGAATTTTTATATAAAGAACATGGTAATTTGAAGAAGAAGAAAATGATATAGAGAATGTTGAAATCTACTGGTAAGATAATAAAATCCTAAATATCCTCACAGACATTTTTAAAGGGGTTTCAGACTTTGAAGTAGAGTATATGAGTTTTGGTGATTAAAAACTATACGCTTGCGCCTAATACGAAAACCCTTTAAGGTTTAACCTTCATTCTCTGTTAGTAGCTTAATCCTCTAAACTAGAGGCTCAAATATATAAGTAAGTATCTAAGGAGTGTCCTAGTCAAGAATCATCAAGAAAAATTATTGGGATAATTCAAGAAACAGTGGTATTTAATGAAAGTTCCTTAAGAATCATGTAACATACCATCAAAGACCTGTTTGAGGGTCTAAGTTAGAGTGATTTGAAACACCTAGTACAAAGGAATTTTCTCTGAAAATTTTGGAAATAGTTTTTTGGGCATAATGGGTTGTTGAATTGATAATTAGTTGGAGGAAAGAGTCTCATCATTAAAATTTTTATCAAGTTTAGTACTAAGTGTAGTCTTTTATTTTACCAAATAGCCCAAAGCATCTTTGACACATCACCCAAGAAAACATGAGCACTCACAGAAGTATGCAAAGGTACAGGTCCCTCTTTTATGGAATATTTGTCAAGGGTTTAACATGATAAGAACATAAAAATATATATTTTGGATCCATAACAGCGGTGTAGTGATAGACCATAAAAAATCTAGATCATAACAACATGCAAGAATAACTTATACAAGAATCAAGATTAGGTTTACCATACAAGAACCAATCACAGATATGTCAACTAATATCCAAAAATAAAGATCCATTGTATTAATTACTATAAAACATAGAAGTTGCATACATACATAACACTTTCACCATAAGTCATGCACGCAAATAACTAGTAGCATAACACTTAACAAAGCGGGATCCCTAAACTGTGCAAACCAATACATATATAGGTAGTGGGGAATTTACCTTCACTACTCATACATCCTTGAGATAGGCTACATGCTAATAATATCCATGTGTCATTACATGATAAATACAAAATCATGCAAGCTTGTGAATAATAGACTATTTAATAATATCAACTGCAGATCTAATCTTATTAATAGCTCAAATCTATGCATGTCGTTTGATCTTCTACTTGTCCAAAATAGCCTTGCTTCACCTCCAAGTCTTCATGCTGATGCATGATCCACACTCAACATCTATCTTTAGCCTCATCATGAAAAATAGATAAGTCTTGATATCATGCTTTCTCGGTGTGTCATTTTTGGCAATAACTCTGCACGCATCTACATGACTTATGTTCACATGGACAATTCTCTACGCATTGATTACTTGGGCTGTAATTCATCAGCCAAACATTACCCCACACTTTCTTCATTACCGTCCCCGATAATGGGTAACCATGAATTATCTCTCCATGAATAAATAATAAGGAACAAAATAATAATTGTACATAAAGAATGAAAGAATATTTGGGCACTCTCTCCCTTTACAACTAGAATTAACTTTGGATATTCACTCTTTATCTCTACTTCTAACTCATTCCAATCGTTGAGCACCTTATTAGTTTTGTCTAGGATGTCTACAAGTACCCCATCCATCTCATCTAAAGTTATGTTCTCACCTTCATTCTGCAATACTCTGAGAACATTCGCTAGGCTTGAGACCATCCCTTCCATTACATCCATTCATCATGCTATGAGTTTTCCAATCTCCTTGATCTTTTCCTTGTGAGGGTCTTGGGCTACTACAAGCACATTGCACTTCTTTGCTACCAAAGTGAGCCTCTCCTCATGCCCAAGTGTCTCATTATTCAACTGCATTAAGGACCTCATTATCCTTTACCAAGGTCCTTGTCCTGATTATGATTTTAGGATCTACACACATGTTTAATGCTAAATCTACCTTTTTCAATTGATCCTTCAAATTCGTAGTATAGAATAATACCCGGTTATCTTGCGTGCAATCATGGTCTTTGATTTCTCTACCTATTCCACAAAATCCTTTGGTTTCGGCATGTGCACTAGACCTTCATTCATGACCATATGAACTAGGGTTCGTAAGTAATGAATTGCCATCCAGATCCGGCCTTACATTCAAAATTTTATCACTAATTTGTTCCGCTATACTCAACATTGTATCGCACATTCACCTCAGTTATATCCTTTTACTCTTTTTGGAACTTGATCTCAGTGTCTTTATATTTCCTATATTCCAACAAATCCTGAGTAGTTGTAGCTTTATCTTTGTTTCTACACGTAACCTCTGCATATACCTTTGTCAATGCATTACTCACCTGCTCATTTGACATTAGATTTGGTTTAACTGTCACATGGCGTGAATGTGGCACTTTCTTCATTATTTGAGAGACACATAATTCCTCACATACCTCAAAATCAAGCTCATCCATATGAGTCTGCATATTCAATGATAGTTGCTTACATGTACACCTAGTCACCATTTCTAAATCCATGAAGTCCCAGTCATAAAGGTCCTTGGGTTCCAAAGTACTTTGGAACCTAGCATGTATTATTTTTGTTGGGTCATTGACATACCCAACTATAGGATTTTCATACACTCCTTCATCCTTCTCCTTTCCCAAGCACTTACCTTTTGGAATGTGTATGCATGTATCAAGAATTGTTCCTTTACTGTTTTTCATAGCAAGATGCACACTAGATGGTTTGCCCTTATCTATATCTATCTCTATATCAATGGCACCACTGTTTATTTCCCGCTCTTTCAACTCCTCTATATCATGTTTCAATTATTCCTCCTGAGGTTCCTCTACATCCTCATTGTTAACTAGAGTCTTTAACATGTTATCCTCTAATTTATCACCCTCATCATCCTGAGTAGGGATGTACCTGCACCTTTTCTTTACTAGCTCTACCTTGACAAGAGAAGTCCTAGGAAACCTCCTTGGGGGTTGTGATGGCCCCGTACCTTGAGTCCTTATTCTCCTTAACACTCTCCTATATTACTAGTCCCTAGCGCCTTCTCATGAACCTATCTCTATTGCATCTGTCTCCATTCCTACTTCCTCATCTTCCTTCTACAATGGAGGGGTTGTCTCGCATGCTCTTTTCTCTCCTACGGTGGGATATATCCTACTACTATACTCCAAACCACCACTATATTCCCTTAGTTCCTCCTCTTCTTCTTCTTCATCATGGGGCAGAGTATCCTCTTTATCCTATAGTGTTCCCAAAGTATGTTTTCCCTTGGGAAACTCAATGAGCTTGAATTCATTCTCAACATATTTCCCATTCTCCAATTTGGGATTAAGGTAGATATATACCTTAGCCACTCTAGCCTTCCCAATTGCTAGGCTCACAAAATTGATATGAATATCATCTGAAATTAACTTCTCAATATATGCAGACTTACTCGGGTAGACATATGTCTTCCTGAGTGTATGATAGTCATAATCCATCTTTTTTTGTATTGAATAACAAACAAACTTCGGGCATTTGAAAATTGTGAAATGATGCCTAGAAATAGCATTGATGAAGGCATATGGGAGATTACACCAAGGGATCCACTTCCCATCCTTCATGCCAAAATTCCCTATGCAAAAATGTTGGTAAATGGAAAATTGAACCTATTTTTCCAATACCGAAGGAAGATCCTTAGGTTTTATCCATTCTTCTTTAAATGCGGTTTACAAGTGATCATATTAGAGTTATTTAATTTTCTGTAAGGTTTTCTCATGGATCCATCACATGTATACTTCACAAATATGTCCGCAAGGGATCTCTTTTCCTCGGGATATTGCCAAATCTTATCTTTTGGCCCATTACGTACTCCAATCTCCACAAACACAATAGAAAGAAGGGTCACCCCAAAAATTATTTTATCCCCCTAGTGTGAATCTACAATAATGATCTTAATAATGAAGTTAGCCAAATTATATACAAATCCTCTTGTCATCTTCTTTGTAATATGCAACCATGATTTGTTTACTTGTGAAAAAAATTCTTAATTGTTGATCTTGGTGAGGAGGTATGTTGCTTTGAATAACGGGTATTTCTATAGCTTAGGAATATCCATTCCATGCCCTCCCTTCATGTAACCTAGAACTTTTCTTATCTCTTTTATGCCCTCCTTATCAGTGAGATCACTGCTGCCGACATTGGTGCCCAAGCTTCTTAACCCTATCGGTCTTCCAATCGAAGTGCGATAATCCTCATTCGAAACCTAAAAAATTAAAATAAGTCCTCATGGACTCATCTCATTAACCAATGGTAAAGCTTCTCTAATTTTATGAAGTAGGGGATTTCATATAGCTGCAAAATCCAATATTTGTCCACAGTTTTCTCCCACGTCATCGTATACGCCATATCATTCTCCGTTCACATAAATATTTTCATGATGAAAAAATTGTTCAATTCATCTTTATTATTCTTGGTTCTATGGTTGTAGTCACTTACTTTTCAATTTCCGACGTGTGACTCCCATTTATGACCCAGGAATACATTCTAGATACTACATCTCCAAAAATCAACTTTTGGGGGTGTCTTCAACTCTGCTTTCGACCTCCTACTTTATACCCATTATAGTTTCTCCAGGTGTTTGTTTAGGTGTTATGGTAACTATAAAAGTGTGTTCTTGCAGTTGAATCAAGCTCTCCAACTCAAAACCCACTTGCCTAGCTCAAAATTCATGTTCCCTAGATTCAAACTTAAACCCTAACTGCTGATTTTCCTCCCCGCATGCCTTTTTTTTTCTCAAAATTTTCTCGAATAGAGTGCCAACCAATCCCATGCATAAATATGTCTGGTTCAATTTCTTATCACAACTCTTCACACTTCTCACGTAACTCACTCTTAGCTCACTCGAAACTTCTTCTTCACAATCACAATGTAAAAATGATTCCACAACACCACCTTTTATAATGTTTGTAAACTTTTTTGCATTTATTACTCTATACCTACCACTTTAATTTGCATTGAATGGTGTTTCTTTCCTTTTTACGCATTGATTTTTCTGCGCCGTAGTCGTAACCTTTTGGCATGCCCACTACTTCTCAGCCACATACCTCATTTTCATGCCTTCATGTACCAAAGAACCTATCCACTACACCTCTCACCAAGTAGTTTCCCATGTTGCAACCTACCTTGTGTTACACTGTGCATCCATTCATCCACAAGTGGTCTTTACTTATTAGCATTTTTTTGTATCCACACCTTTACTTCAAGCACCTACATAATATCTCCCTATGCATACCCATATTTAATAGAATGTTCAAACTCAATCCATTTATCCTATATATACTTCACCCCACACTAAAATTATGCGCGGTCATCTACGCATGAATTTAATAGATAATAATCAGCTTTCTGGCGCACAAGTGTGTTTGTTACACAAAAAACTGGACTAAATTGATAAATCATAACAACGATGATGAAAGGAAACATATATAAAGGAATGCATTAAAATAAATCTAATCTAACTAGAAATAATGCCTTACTAAAAACACCAAGAAGACTTATTTATAGTAGGGCTTCATCCTACTACCATTGAAATAAATTGGAAACCATGTCCCATCCAACACTTGTAACTAGAAAGTGCCTGAATAAAGTATGTAAGTCATAACATACGGTCCCAACCAATGCAATTGGAACTTCCCAGTGTGGTGCAAAAAATTTGAATGATACAAAAGAACCATCTTCCAACTTCAATATTTTTATCCTTAATATGCATATCATGCCATGCCTTCTTCCCTGGCCTTTTGTATTCTTAATTCATCAGAAATCACACACATTTTAAACAACTACATTAGTTTATAAATACTCTCTTTAAGTTCTTTCTCATCATCCAAACCTCCTTTGTGCACAATACACAAATTAGGTAACATGAATTCCACTGGTAAAACATCCTACATGCCAAACACATACTTTGAAAGGGTGTGGCCTTATTAATCTTCTTGTAGGTTGTCTTGTATGCCCAAAGTATAGAAGAGGCCTTATCATCCTAGTATTTCCTTCCAACATCACAAATATTTCCCAATGTATGTCCCAATATTTTGTTAAAAGCCTCAATAGTTCCATTTTCATGTGGGTGATAGGGTGTTGTTTTATGGTGTGCCACCATAAATTATGCCAATAGTATCATGATAGTCTAATTAAGGAAATGAGTGCCTGTATCACTTGTAAAAATCAATAGGTATCCATACTTGCTTTGATAATGTTCTCCCAAAGAAACCTTCTGCCATATCTATTGTGTAATCCTTTATAGGCATTGCTTCTTCCCACTTTGTAATATAGTCCGTATAAGTTATAATATAACGTGATCTAGACCCACACACTAGTGGGGAAATAGGACTGCAAAATCAATTGTCCACTTTTCAAAAGGTTTTGCACTAACAATAAGTCCCAAAGTAATTTCATCTCTATCTCCGGGCTTAGAAGGTACCGAATGGTCACATGCCTTTTAATATTCTTTACAATCCTTATACAATCATTCCCACTATAGGCCAGCCAATAAAATCTTGCATGCGATAAAGCATCTCTTGCATAATGTCCACCTGAAATCTGACCATGAGATTCATCCATAATAGCTTTGTGCTCATGCTCGAGAACACACTAGCATAAAAATAATCCCAACCTAGCTTGTATAAATCTCCACTAATCAACATGTAAGGTGTGACATGTATAAAAAGTTATTTCTTCTCTTAAATATTCATCCCTTCAAGTGTCACACTAGTACACAAAAGATAGTAATATATTTTAAATCGAGAGGGCACATGGTTCAATCTAAATAGTTGTGTCTAAAATTATATCCTCAATTCTCTATGCATCCACACTTAAATTAATCCTATATAAATTATCTAGTCCAAAATTTCTCTTATCTAGTTAAACCACCATTGTAAAAGTAAAACTCTGAAACAACATAATTCAACAACATATGTTCCCCGAGAAACATGCTTGTTCACCAAGTACTTCAATACCATGTGATCTTTATAGAATATAATGGGATAGCCAACAAGTATTGTCTAAAATTGTGTAGTGCGTAAATCATGGACAAGGCCTCACACTTTGTAGCTATATAATTATATTTAGCTAGTGTCAAATTCCAACTTACGAAATAGATAGGATGGTCAACAATAATTTCTCTAGGATGGGATAATCTCATGCGCTAATGGCCATGCCGAGAGGGCATCCACATGCACATGAAAATTTTTGGTCCATGAAGGGAAGCACAAAATAGGCCCTCGTAGTAAGTCTTTCCTTCAATTTTTCCAAAGCATGTTATTGTGCTTCACCCTAATGGAAATTTCCCTTACTCTCGTAGCAATTCCTCCAAGGGTGTAGAAATCTTACAGGCCTTTCAATATTCTTTACAATCCTTATACAATCATTCCCACTATAGGCTAGCCAATAAAATCTTGCACGGTAGCATCTCCCGCATAATGTCCACCTGAAATCTGACCATGAGATTCATCCATAATAGCTTTGTGCTCATGCTCGAGAACACATTAGCATAAAAAATCATCCCAACCTAGCTTGTATAAATCTCCACTAATCAACATGTAAGGTGTGATGTGTATAAAAGTTATTTCTTCTCTAAAATATTCATCCCTTCATGCGCCACACTAGTACACAAAAGATAGTAATATATTTTAAATCGAGGGCACTTGGTTCAATCTAAATAGTTGTGTGCGAATTATATCCTCAATTCTCTATGCGTCCACACTTGAATTAATCCTGTATAAATTATCTAGTCCATAATTTCTCTTGTCTAGTTAAACCACCATTGTAAAGTAAAACTCCTAAAACAACATAATTCAACAACATATGTTTCCACGAGAAACAGTGCTTGTTCACCAAGTACTTAAGTACCATGTGATCTGTATAGAATATAAATGGGGTAGCCAACAAGTATTGTCTAAACTTATGTAGTGCGTAAATCATGGACAAGGCCTCACACTTTGTAGTTGTATAATTTTGTTTAGTGGTGTCAAATTCCAACTTACGAAATAGATAGGATGGTCAATAATAATTTCTCCGGGATGGGATAATCTTGTGTGCTAATGGCCATGCTAGAGGCATCCACATGCACATGAAAATTTTTAGTCCATGAAGGGAAGCAAAAATAGGCCCCGTAGCAAGTCTTTCCTTCAATTTTTCCAACGCATGCTATTGTGCTTCACCCTAATGGAAATTTCCCTTACTCTGCAGAAATTCCTCCAAGGGTGCAGAAATCTTAGCATAAGCTTTGATAAACATCCTGTAATAACTGTGTGTGCCCCAATAATCATGCACCTTGTGTTGGTTAGTAAGTTACTCTAAGCCCAAAATAACAACAAGCGAAGGTGGGTCTACTAACAAGCCTTCCTTACAGATAATATGTCCCAACAAAGGCCCCAAGGGTGTAGCAAAAACCCACTTCTTAATATTTAAGGAGATTCTCAACTATTAGAACCTCTCAAACATAGGTCGTAAATTTTCATAATGATATTTCACCAGCCCATAAATTATCTAGTCATCCAAGTAAATCAGAAAAACATGTGTATGAATTACTGGAATGCTTGAACGACAATGCACAAAAAGGCCCATGAGTGCATTCTTTAATCCAAAAAGCATAACTGTGTATGAAAACAATTCCCATTTAATGGTGAAAGTTGTATTTTCTTGATCTTCTTTAGCATTCCTTACCTAATGGTATCCAGAAAATCCATTAGTGAAGGAGTATATCTCGCACCCTATAAAACCTTCCAAGATTTCTTTTGTAAATGGTGTAGGAAAGGGATCAATTACACATGTAGCAATCGAATCCCTATAATCCACACAAATTCTTGTCCTTACATCTTTCCTTATGCTTATCACCATAGGGCTAACCCACTCTGACACCTCAATGGGCTCAATGATCCCAAATTTCAACATCTTATCAATATCTTCCTTTACCTTGATGCGTAGATTAAGAGTCATCCTGTAAGGCTCTACCTAACTAGGTGTGCACCTTCCTTTAGCTTTATCCTCATATTACCCAAAGAGTGATGTACTCCTTTTAACTCATGATAGCCTATAGGAAATAAGTCTTGGAAGTTGTGTAGTAGCTCAATGATATTTGCAACTTCTAAGTCGAACAATAATCACCAATGATGGCATCCTTAGGTTCTCTGTCTGTCCCAATGTTGAACTTATTAATTTTCATAGGATCATGATAGGTGTGTGCCTTCTCATCTGCACTGTCCAAGACATCGTGTGTACCCTTAAGATGATCAACATCTAGATTCTCTACTTCTTCATCATTAAACATGTAGACCATTTTTTATTTTTCTTTTTCTACGAAGGTGTGCCCCATATATTATTCATCTGTATCTTCTTCTTCAAAATGATCCTCCATATGTGACTCACCTAGTAACTCTTGAATAAGCTTCTCAAGCATTTACACTATCTCCCATTGTCACAACCGCTTCAGTAACATGTAATGCCTCATTAACTGGAGGTTTAGTAGAAAAATAGTAAAGTGTTTGAATCATACCTACAATCAATTCTTGTGAATTCATTGTCTCTCTATTAAATTCCACATAGACATACCATGCGCACGCACAACCTTGCAAGGTGAAGTGGAAATTGTGCACCCTATAAACACCTATAATTTAGCTCGAGTAATTTAAATACTTTTATTGCACTAATTATACCCTTTCCAGCAAATTGATGACATATCATCAATATCACACATTTTATCTTATATCGTCATTAATTAATTACATTACATTAGTTAATTAACTCTTCTTTTCAACAATGACGCTAATTAACGACCTTCCGTTAATCGGCTCCCCTTTCTATCTAGATTAATTAATTAATTCTAATTAATTAATACTCCTTTCTATCTAGATTAATTAATTATTCTTAATTAATTAAATCTCTCTTTTATTTAATCAATAAATCATCATTTATTTGATTAAAATCCCCTCATAATATAAATCATACTAACTATTCCTCTAATTTTTTTATAAGCTTGCACACCTATTAATTAATCACTTTGGGTTAATTATTAAACCCCCTCAATCCCCATGAGTCACTAGAAGACAAACTAAACTCTCCTAAAGTAAAATCAACCACTTCTAAACCATGCTTATCCATAACTAACCTAGCTTTGCTATTATCCCACATACAATAGGATGCAAAGCCTCTTCAAACCATTGGGTTATAAAAGGAACCCTCCTCTAACCTTTCTACTTACACCTAAATGAGCATAGAGACCAAGCTATAGCCATTTTATCATCTTAGAGCATTATTCATTGGAGGAGATAGAGATTTTCATTTCTTGCATTCATTATTCCAATTTTGAAGTCATATGGAGATATGTCAAATGGTTTTGTAGTCATGGATTGATAAGACTTTGTTCTTAAAACCTTGAGATTCAAGCATACAATTAACCCCTTTGATTGCTAAGGATCTAAATAGGTTCATTTCATTAGCACTTAATTAGAGATAGAGGTTAATATGTTTAGCATGCTAGTTTGAATCTTCATTTCATGTTCTAATGCAAATATGTTAATAGATTAGTCACGTTTAAGCTCCAAGCATGATGGTATATTGATTTAGTGGCATTGTATTAAAGCTATTAGGTGTTAGCTTTAATTTCCTTTGAATTGTTAACTAATTCATGTACACATTTGGCATGCCTGATGGGACTTACTCCATCATCCTTTGGATTTAATTTCAAGTTTTTGTAGTTAAGTTTTAATTTTGGTTACTAACCCTCTTATGCACATGTTGATCCAACTTGTTTTTCTTATCTTGTTTTGTTGATTTTGCATGTGTTGAGTCTTCCTTGTAGGTATAAATGGGGTGAAGTGCTGTCTAAACTAGATCTTGATGGGAAAAAATCAAGATTTATCCATGTTTTCATGTTTAGAGCTTACTTTTTCAACATTCTATATGCTAGTTTTGTCAATTTCTTAAAAACTTTAAATTCTTGAGCATGTAGGTTAGTGTTTGATAGTGTTGAGTCTTCTATTTACATATTAATGTGGTGGGTTTCTGTTAAAATTTAATCTTGGTGAGAAAATTTCAAGATTTCTCCATGTTTTCATTTTTAGAGCTTACTTTTTCAACATTCTACATGCTAGTTTATCGGTTTCTTGAAAATATTAAGTTTTTATTGTAAATGTTAATGTTAGATAGCGTTGAGTCTTCTCTTAATATATTAATGTGATGGGTTGTTGTCAAAATTGAATCTTGGTTGAAAAAATTTGACCTTTTTGTAGATTAAGGGACGTTTTGTTTATATTTTTGATTGCATGTGAAGTGCATACCGTGAGCATAAGAGCATATATGTAACCCATCTTCCGAAGGCCATAACTTTTTCTCCCAAACTCAAAATGACTCTATTTTTTTATGTTGGAATGGTATTGAAGTGAACTATGCAATGAAAATATAAATTTAGAATTTTTACTTACAGAAATTACAAGTTTTTCATTAATTGTAAAACTGGTCATTTTATAACATGTCTAATGTTTTGATGAATGTTGTATTTCAATGCTTTACTTGATTTAGACCAAAGCTTATCTATGATATTCTCTTGCACATTTTGGAGATCTTGAGAATCAAAACAAATTTGATATCTATCTTTTCTAACATTTGGATTAACTTGGAAATTTGATTATTCATTTTGCTTGAGGGAATGAACCTTTTACAAATATTTTTATGGTTCTTTGATTTCAAGTTTTCCATTTATATCTATTTGGGATAAAGTTTGTGTATGATCTTCTCTTGCACCTTAGGGTGATCTTGAGAATAAAAATAACTTTAGTCTTCATTTTCTAACATTTGGTTAATTGGAAACTTCATCTTTCATTTTTGGCTTAAGGGAATGAACATTTATCAAGCTTTTGTATGGTTCATTAATTACAAATATTTCATTTACTTTTTATTTGGATTATTTGTTGTGTATGCTCTTCTCTTGCATCCTTGGATGATCTTGAGAATAAAAAACAAATCTTAATCCTCTTTCAAATAATGTGATTTTCTTAGAGAACTACTAACATTTGAGTGCATGACTTAAAAACACTTGTTAAAAAAGTAGTTCGAAACAAAATTTTCTAAATACACGTGTGTTGCAGGGTTGTTAGATGGTGAATGACTAAACCACATTAATTCTAAAATATAAAAAAACACCACATTCAAAACACTTGATGTGTAGGTTTGGATAAGGGTACGCCTCGTCCGCTTAAAACTAGGTCATAACCCCTTATGCATAAGCATTAAGCTATAACAATGGGGGTGGTCCTAGGAACCCCAAATTAGTCCACGTAAGAGGGAACCTTGTGGATGAAATGAGAATTGCTCCGCACACCTAATTGACTAGTATACACATGAGATTTAACATCAAAGTTATACTCAGTATCGCGAACCCAGTGATAGTACACGATGGACACATTTATTGCCCACTATGATTAAGGGGTTAAAGTAAAGCCATGATAATCCTAGGGAAACCTTAGAAAACTAAACTCATTCTTAGATAAATTTTGACACCTAGTTGAGTGAACTACCTAGGAAGCTATCTTTGACCAGGAGCCAACTTTGACCATTTCAAAACCAATTTGAGTTGAGAGCCATTATTCATCATAAAACATCTCAAGCATTAGTTTTGCTTAGTTTTTCACTTCACCTAAGGCGAGGTGAAACACTTTGCTGAAGTGAGGCCAATATTTTCACCCCAATTGATCTACTTCCTTCAATTTCTTTTGACAGCTTTTTAATTAGATGAAGATTGACTACCCTTGTGTTGCTAATTGATTATATTCGCCACTTTTGTGTCTGTTTATGCTCATCCATGTTTACGGCTGAGTTGTTAAACATCTAAAGTGTGTGGAGACATTTTCATATCATTGGTAGACTTTTTATCTTGATACCCAAGTCAAGATCGTCATCGTAGTTAGGCTTGATTCATCACCTTGATTCTCCTTTGAACTATTATTTTGTTTATATTGTGTCACTACAATTTCGGTATTTACGTCTTGTTTCTCATAAAATTGGCCTAAATATCTATATTGTGATGTTATGCTATACACACTCTAACAATTCCTTAGTATACTCTAGCCCTAGTTTGATTTCAATTACTACCTCAATTTTGAAAAGTGTTGAGTGTTACCATTTGTGCGTGTTATATCAATATCATCTTGATATTAATACCTTAATTTTAACAAAGCTTGGTTAACATATCTTTGTGGTATTGTTGTGTCGTTCACAATCGTAACTATCATTTTTGGGATATAGGCCTGTTAGCATATGGATTTGCACGCATGCAAATGACATGTAACAAAGGTGGGAATGAAGTCCCTCCTCAATGAAGGTGAGGCTGCCTTTATTGAAAGCCAAAATTGTATTTACATCTGTACATTCAAAATTGTATGTGGGGGGTGTTTTGGAACATCAATGGAAGAAAAGTGAATGAAGGAAATGGAATAGAAAGAAGGAAAGGAGTGGAATGGAATGAACTGAAAGAACATGCAAGAGTTAGGTAAAAACAGAGCCTAATATTGCATGAAGAGGAAAGCTGAATAACCAACACAAATAAAACAGAGTTTGAGTTAGTTAAACAAGAACATGTAAAAGGGAACACACATGAGCAAGTAGATAGTCAGAGCTTGATCACTGTGAACTAGAACAACTGATTACTAATGTTGACAATAAGATCAAAGATAATATTTGCATGCAAGATTCAAACACCTAACATCTAATGAACATAAGAACACCAAATGTTACAAGAGACAATGAATGAGACACAAAGTTCTTATTCTATTAACTCCAAAATGTTTTTCACAAAAGAACACAAAGTTTCTTCTTGAAACAAAGCTTGCACAAAAGTATTCTCTTCTCCTCTCTCAAAGTCCCCTTTACAAAAAAGAGCCCTCACTTCCTTTTATAACCCAAAAGTTGGTTACTGAAGTAGTTAGGGTTTTAAATGCACATTAAATAGGGCACTTAAGTGACTTTGAATTTTTCAACCAACTTTTAAAAAGTGACTAAAAATAGAAACCACTTAAGTTAAAAGGTCATTTAAGGAAAAATACATAAATAAAAGAAATGGGTACATGTGGACTCCACTTAAATGACTTGTATGCACACGTAGACATCCTAGTCAAGCAATGTGCCACCTAGATCAAGACACCTAGGATCGGTGCCTTGATCCATTGGGCCAAGAGTCCACCTATCTCAATCATACGGAATGAACTCATTGACTGTGCTCTGCAATCCTCCAAATGACAAGAGTGCCGAGCTTGAAACTTGAGCAATTCATCCACCCCTCTATCTGAGCAATATCCTGGTGTGAGAAGATTTGTCTTCATTCGTATTCATATTCACAATTCTCCACATGCTCTGAGTACCTTTTCATGGTGAATTATTCATTTGTCATGAGACCGTAATCGTTACGCCACCTTGGTTTATCAGAATCCAACTTCTGGTCTTTCGTCATTGAGAAGATCTCCAAGAGCCAAAATTACAATTCACTGCTTGGAGTTATGTCCTTTGTCTTTGTCACCATCCCAAAGTGTTGATCTCTCGAGTAGAATTCGTGAGACTTCAGAGTCTTGGAAATCCATCTCCTTTGCCCCATTGTGAACGAGTGGTGTTGAAAAATCATCAAAGTGATTTATGAATTCATTGACACACACCTTAGCGTAATATTTGGTCTTTTTTTGGAGTGATGGATTCTAACATTTACGCAATCGCTTCCAAGTTTATCACTATTGGCTTGATGACCCTCTTTCAATTCTTCAGGGTATCATGTAGCCAGGTGGGAACCTCTCCAAGTACCTCATTGTACATGGTTCTCGTGTTCGTTGGGAATTGATCTTCATCACGCTGAAGGGGATCACCTTCGGGTGTTGCTGAAATTGGATCTTCTTGTTGTGAGAAAGATGTTGTCGCCATTTTCTCCATTTGTGATGATTCTTCAAATGTAGGCAGGGAAAGAACCGGATCATCAACTTTTGGTTGAGAAGTTGTGACTACTTCTACAAGTTGGGCTGGTATATTTTGAGGTATTTCATCAACGAGTTCCTCCTCTAGAAATTGTGTGATATAGATTACAGGTGCTTGCGCATGAACCAATGCTCTAAATTATAGTGTTGAGTTGTTGATTAGGCCTGAAGAATTAGGGCAATCATGCAAAGACGAATGATGACTGGAATGAGAAATTCTTGAGATGTGCTCCTTCTTCACTTAGGTGTTTAGATGACTCAACTCATGAATGAGCCCTCAATCGTATCGCTCCTAGCTTGATTGTGAGCTCATGCATTTTCAACTTGAATTCAAACTCCCATGGCGATCCATGCCCTTCGTGTCATCTTACCTTCTTTCCAGAACCGAACTCCCTGAGTTCTTCTCTGGCTCAACTCACTTGAATACCGAGCTTAACCCAACATTTTTGAAAAGAATGGTTTTACCACAATGCTCACGGTTCTTCCTTATTATATAACACTTGTAGTAAGGATGTTTTGGCTTTGCCATAATAAGCACAATTGTACCTTCCAAACGATGAGAAAATACCTTTACCGATAAAGACCTAATGCTGCCATGATTATGACCCGTTGAAGATGCTCATATAATTGCAAAGCAAATTGTGCTTCAGGAATATTCTGATATGAAATAGATCCACCTCTATGAGATTCCCTTCCATGAGTTACATCATAAAACAAGTAAGGTCTCAATAGAGAATCTTTGTAATAAACTTCATCAGGTCTCCTGGTAACACTCTCACTGTCACTTAATTCGTTTTGATAAAAATATCTTGAAGGAAAAAAACCGAATTTGAGGATACATTCGATTTGGAGCGGATAACAACATAGTTGACGACCCTTGTTGGAAGCGCTCAAAAAGGCTTCTACTATACTTGAAACATGCCTGCTGCCCGGCTAATTCTTCACAGCAGGGTAGTTGTTGTGGATCCCAACAAGAACACGCCTTGCAAAGGCACCCAATGAAAGTGGAGGTAACACGCCAACTTCACTAGCTTGTAGCTTCATCTATAACCACCATATCAAACCCATGGGCTAGGCGCTGGAATAACTTCCGGTCACTACTAGAAACAATAGTGAACACAGTCTCGGCCTCATTTGTAAAACTTGCCTCAAGATTTGATCCGCTTCTTCCATGGAAGCGACTTTCCAAAATGAAAAGGCGAGATAACTCAACTAGAACTTTATCTCCTTCTTCTACTACAACGCAAGATTTTGCAACAACTAATCACGACCGTGGTCGCGTGCAACAAAACATCGGGATCAATGCCAATGGTTCCTTGGGATCGCCTGCTGCAGGCTGTCGCTTAGCTCTCTCTGAGGCCACTGATTTTCGAGATAAGTTTACTTCTCTACCCCATACCTGCTGCATATAGCCAATTACTTTCTCACGGCACTTTCCTAGGAGAATTTTAGTTCTACGCTCCACCGATACTTGCCTTTGCAACATGATTTTGAGAATCCATACCCACCCTCACAACATCAAGGCGATAGACCTTCATTTCACCATCAATGAATCCACGATCCAGAACACCGTAGTAATTCATCTGTTGTAGCATTTGATGGAGCGCAAACAAGCATTCGTGGTTTAGGGAAAAGTTTAGGAAGCATACGGAATAGTGTACGATCCATACTTTGAAGAACATCATCGATTGATCCCTGTGCAATCTTGTTTGCATTATTATAGGATTGCTGTAGCTTTCGGAGCAAGTTTCTTAAGCGATGCACCATACTAGTGCTGATATTGAACAAGATGAATAACATTCAACATTCCTCGACTCGTGTGTCTGTCCACAGTGGACCTTGCACCAAAGTGAAGGGCCAGGGTTCCTGCCATCTAGCAGACCCAACTCCATTTGTACCAGGTGCCGTATGCATAGCAGCCCACTGAATTGCAGCTAGCTTTGGACCATTGAAAATCCTATGAAGATGGTCGATAAAATTTGGTGTGAAACATTCAGGCATTGCTGGAGGTTGCTCCTCATTATTTGGAAAGTGCTCTGGCCTGGGATTTAAAATTGTTTTCTGCGTTCTCCTCCTTTGCATGCATGGAAAACTGTTCTTGCTTTGCTGTCTTGTCTATTCACATTCGTGGATTTTGGTCTTTTCTCTGTGTTTAATCTTTTCCCTGGCACGTGGAAATCTTCCTCTGTCAATTTGCTGGCTTTTCATTCTCCACGCGTGGAAAATTTGTTGTTTTCTTCCTTCGTGGGCTTCTACTAACTTTCTCTGCCAATGTGCAATTTTACACTTGGCTGGGCGCGTTTTCTTTCTTCCTCTGGCATGGAAATCTATTCTTTCTTTTGTCTTCTTTTGGACTGTATCTTTTTTCCTTTCTCCAACGTGTGGTCTTTTAATCTCCTCCAGGCGTGGAGATCTTCTTGAATGGGTTGTGCGCCTCCTTTGTTTTAAACTCACAATTCTTCTTTTTGCCTGAGCGCAGTGTGTGGACAGGATTTTTTTATTATTTGTTTTAAAAACTTTTCCTTTCTCTTTCCCAGGCGCATGAAAGTCTTTTGTTTTATGGAAACTTCTCCCTCCTACCTTAGGCGTGGCTTCTTCCTTCAAAATGTGGAAACCCTTCTCCCACAGCTGTGTGTGAAATTCAACTTTAGATTTTGATAAAACCTTTTTGATGAATGCGTGGAGCTTGAAAACAAAACCAAAAACCTTCTTGTATTTCTCTTCTACAATGGCGTTAGTTTCTCTTGCATAAGGCTGACAAAATATTATGTCTTCTTGAAGAAAAAAGAAGCTTCTGACTTTTTCCAACGGGTTTGATGGAGGAAGTTACGAGGATTAATTCAACTTCCTCTCATCCCGGGTAGTGGCTTAAGTGCCAGGGGAAATGGGAAAAGTAACGGACAATTGCCAATGGGAATGGAAAAATGGGTTGGCAATCCCCGTCCAATTTCCCCATGTGGGAAATTGGGGAATTTTATGCCCGTTTTCCAATCCATGATTTGGCAATTGGCAGAGGAAAACCCACGTGTGGGAAATTTGAAGGAAATTGCTAGGAAAGTGGAAATCTGGTTCGGGAAGCCAACCGTGCATTGAAACAAAAGCTTACTTCCCAGGCACTAAAACTTGTCGAATGAACTTTAATTTATATTTATTTAATTAAATACTCCTTAAGTGATTTTTTAAAAATTAATTTAATCAAACAAGGAGCAATTAATTAATTAATTATTTTAATGTATTTTAACGTGTTTTAAAGCCTGGCGGGAAGAGTTCTCGCCCGAAAATCACGAAACGAAGACCGAAACGATCACAAAAATAAGATGATCATAATGAGTCCAATGAACCACACAAAGTAACACTTTTCAAAATTTTATAATTTTTCATTTTTAAATTATTTTTTTAACAATTTTGTGAAGTCAAAATTGGTGATAACAAGGCCTTGATTGGTTTCAATATCACTTTTAGTATACTTTGTTTGGGGATTGCATTAACTTCTTGTTATTACTTACGCCTTATTCATTTATTTTAACTTGAAATAAGTGGTGACATTTTGTTAATAATCTTGAAACACCAACTACCATTTGGAAACAGAGACTTAAGAATTACATCATTTGATTGATTGGTCTAGAACTAAACATTATGTGATTATATCTTGTTTATCACTATTGACTTATTCATTTAGAACAATCACTTTGTCACATTGATCCTTTGACATTCATTGCTCTTGAAACTATTGACATTTTATCAACATTTGTATATTTTCACATAGGTTTGATCAACACTTTTGAACAAATTCAAAACACCTTAGTGAAAAATCTCACTCATCATGGCCCCTAAAACAAGATTGGGAGCCAAAAGGAAAGCATTTGAAACAAAACAAGCACAAACATGGGAAACCTCAAACCAACAAGGGTCAAATACCTTTATTGGTCATGATCTCAGACCTCTATTCTCCATAGAGAAAGAAGTGGAGGAGATGGTAGATCATAGTGGTGATGAGTTAAGGTCACCACATGCAGAATTTGATTTTGATCCCGCCTTATTAGATGAATTCATTTTTAGAAAAAAAGATCAGGTACTAGCGAGAGTGGTGGAATTAGGATCTAGAATGCCTATAGAACATGAGACAATCCCACCCATGAATGAAGCTAATGAGGAAGAACAACCTCTCATTAACATGGAAGACATCCTAACACATGGACACGCTTCCACATCCAACATAGGAAATGATAATATGGTGGGTTATAAAATGCCCTTCATCAATATACCACGTAGAGTTAGACTAGAACATGAAAACGTGGAACAACCCCACACAACAAAGAGGAAGAAGAACCTCATGAGGAAAAAGTCACTATTCAACAACAAATCCAAAACCTTAGTTGACAATTATCTTTACTAACATCTCATGTATAGAAGGAAACAAACAAAAATGTACATAAGGAGAAGCCTAAGGTCAAAAGTAGTGAACTTCACATAGAAAACCAAGAAGGCGAAACATCAAAGAATAGTCATGTATACATGCCACCTTCTCCTACGAAGGACCAAATTAATTCACATGAACTTCAATCCATGACAGAAACACTTCTAAGCCTTCAAGAAAACAGTGGAGGACATAGTAAGAGATATCAATATGAAGAACTATGTGCCCATCCATTTGACAGAACTATGTTGTTTCAAAATTTTCATAAGAAATTCGACATGCCAAAGTTTGGAAAGTATAGAGGAAAAGGTGATCAATGGGATCATGTGAAAAAAATTTATATGGCATGCCAAGAAATGGCCTATAGTGACAACTACCTCATACGGATCTTTCAAAAATGCTAGGAGGCCAAGCCTTAGAATGGTTTACTCACTTACCTTGTGGGTCCATTTTTACATGGCCTAAAATGGCAGAGAGGTTTGTGTGAAATTTATCATACAACATAGAAAGTGACATAGTTATGGCAGACTTGTGTAATACTAAACAATGTCCTAATGAAACATTTGCAAGTTTCCTACAAAGATGGCAGGGGCTAGCTAGCCGCTTCCCTTGCTCATTTCTCAAAAAGTAACTTGTGTGCATATTTGTGCCTAATCTTAACCTAGAAATCACTTTTCATTTAAAAGTGCATTGTGTCTATACCTTTGAAGAGTTCATTAAAAAGGGCATACAAATAGAAAAATACCTCATTGTGAAAGGAAAAATCAAATCATCTTCCAAAGACAATCAAACCGCCAAACCAACGGAAAAGCCAAAGATCTTCAACAAAAAAAAAGAATGTAGTAGGAGACAGGATCACAAATTCTAAACGAGTACAAACGGTCAAAGTTGGTCAAATTTTAAAGTACTCAAAGGACTAATTCAACCACCAACAAAGCATAGAACATTGACTCCTCTTAATGAGACTTTGTCTGCCATATTGAAACAATTAGATGCAATTCACATGGTGACTTATCCTACAACACAACCTTTTATGATAATGCTACTAAACCATCCGGTATAAGGGGCATGAATATTGTGATTTTTAATGTGTAAAGGGACACAAGACATACAAATTCCTAAGACTTCGTCACTACATGCAATATCTCATTAACAATGAAGAAATATAAGTTCATACACGAGAGAGAAATCAAATGCCAAAAAAAAAAGATGGGCACATTCAAAGAACCATTCCTTAAGCAAGGTAAACCAGATGAGAATAATCTAGATCGGGAAGAGTCATCCCAAAGATACAAATCAGAACTATCTATATACCAAAATTGACAAAAATCATTACGACTCACTTATTGGATGTTTTTGCTTTTTCCGAAGAGCATGTGAATACCATTAGGATCAAGGGAAAATATTGTGTTGTGGTAACAAGGCACACTCATCTCATGATCTCATAACCTCCTTTGTCTACCCCTCAGGATGGTTAGTATAATATCCTAGAGCAACTTGAGAAGATGTCTGCTAAGATTTCAATCTTAGATCTTCTTAAGATATCAAATGTACACAAATAAATCCTATACAAAACTCTCTAGGGGTTAGGAGTGCCAATGGAAGTAGACCCTTCACATTTACAAGATGCGGTGGAAAATATTGCACCAAGTGAACACATCTCATTTAACCACAAGGAAATCCCCAATGAAGATCACACACATAATCTTCCCCTGTATATAGAGGTATTTGTTACCCACTAGAAGATAAAACGGGTGCTTGTGGACAATGGGTCGGGATTGAATATATGCACCTTGAAACTAATCAAATAGTTGGGACACATAAAGGAAGATCTAGAGTCCCATATCATTACCATAACCACTTACAAAAATGCGGAGTGGGAATCACCTAGAAAAGTTACATTGCTGATGAAAGTAGGACTAAATTGTCATCACATGAAGTTTCATGTCTTAGATTTGGAACTTCCTTATAATATGCTTCTTGTCCGCCCATGGATTCATGCCATGTAATCCATACCATCAACATTCCATCAATGCATCAAGTTAAAACATGAAGGACACACTGTTACCATTCAAGGAGATCCAAAACCCTTTGCTCACTACAGAGCTCTCAACAAATTTGCATGTAGGGGTACATATACATGTCCTTCCATGGATATAGTTGTTCCCCTTCAATTAGAAGCTATGGAATCACAGGTAGATTCAGACTCCCTAAGTTCTTGCACTCATGAGGCTTCTACATCTACCTCTCCCTTTGATTCATGGGAGATGAAAATTCTAGAATATGGTTATGGAGAATACAATGTGCAACAATATCTCTTGGTTTTAGACCTATCTTTATCACCAAAAATAAGAGGAAGGCCCAACTATCATTTCAAGTGGCCTAGAGATGAATGAACTATTGAGAAATTCCTACATGGGGGATTACTTACATAAGAGAAAGTTTTTGACCCACCTACAACTTGGGTCACTAAAGACACTCAACCTACCTACTACAAAAGCCCTGAATATGAGAAGTCTAGCCGAATGATGTATTCTATGGGCTACAAAGGCCTAGGATGTGGAAAATAGGAGTAAAGACCAAGGGAGCCAGTCCCACTTCCACAATTTGAAAGAGAGCGCTATGGTATTGGAATTCAGCCATATGGGGCCCACCCCAATGATCAAGATGCTACCTATTCTAAGCACGAGGATAGCTCTGATTATTTAGACAATGACACAGATTCCCACTGTAGCCAATATGAGGATCTTGCCTCCATAAACCTATTCATGGATACTATTGTCCTTACCTTAACCCCTGTTGAACCTAAAATTGACCTTGTCTATCCTTCCCTTGTCGATTGGGACCAAAATTTCATGTGCCATTGGACCTATTTGAGAATGACAAGGCCATTACATAATTCATTGGTATATGAGATACAATTCTAATTGGAGACCATAAGAAAGGTTTCTACATTGAATTAGATACCTGTGCATATTTCGGAGAGGAAGCTAAGCTTCATGGTCAGAAAAACTTAAGAAAAAGTGAGGGCAAAAGTTCCAACGAAAATCCTTGGCAAAAAAAAGTCCAAGTCACACAGTGAAAACCTCTTTGAGGCGTTGGCTGAAAAACAAGTAAAAAATCAACGAGATAAGAAAAGTGACCACACCAAGGGTGAAAATCTCGTAGAGATGCCCTTGGAAGAAGATCTTAACCTTCCTTCGATCCTACATGTATGGAGGATATGTCAAAAGTGTTGGGAGAAGAAACCATTGATGTGAACATTAGAATGAAAGATAGTCATTCTGGAGCTTTACTCTCGAGTACAAGAACCAAAGACATTCACCTTGCTTCTAAGAGAATTTGCAGATATATTTACATGGTCTTATAAAGATATGCCAAGACTGGATCCAATGTTGTTTTTGCACTACTTATTTTTTCATGCATATGCAAAGCCCATCAAATAGAAGCTAAGAAAAATGCATCCATGAGTGGCTCTTCTAGTTAAAGAATATTTAGAAAGATTTCTAGCAATAAGGATCATTAGACCTATTGACTACTTAGAATGGATATCGAATGTAGTTTCGGTACAAAAGAAACCTGTAGGCATCGAATTTGCATAGATTTTAGAGACATCAACAAGGCATGTCCAAAAGATGATTTCCCCTTGCCCAATATTGACATGATTGTTGACTCAACTGCGGGCTATGAAATGCTTTCTCTTATGGATGGATTTTCTGGTGTTTCACCGATTTGTTTACATTTTGAATGCATATGATGAAACCGATAGTGTTATGGGCCGAGGAGGAATACATTGTCTGCTTAGTCGGTTGGAGGTTGATGCATGCATTCTGACTTCTTGATCCAATGCAGACCGTGAGAACTTCCTTTTGGCTAGGAGGAACTACCCGAAATAGAAAACAAGGCCACAAAAGAAGATTTAAACAATATATGACAAAGGATTTGCCTAGCTAATAGCGAGTGCGAGATCTAGGAAGTGTGATACTTCCTAGATGGCTTTCAATCCACTGTTTAATACAACTTAATGTAAGAAATAATGTAAGTAAAAAAAGTCCTAATGTAGTTGATATGATTTAGGTGTCTCATTCAAGTACAATAAGCAAATCTAACATAACAGGATAGGATATAATCAGATCTGGAGGAGAGAAGTTTGTTTAGGGTGCTGGAACTAGTCAGGGTCAGATTCTGGGTCACTTAGGTTACTTGGGTGAAGATTATTAGGTTATGTTATTGATAGGATGGCCAAATATAGAGACCGATATTGGTCAGATCTAACCGATGATGGTTTACAGAGAACCGACGACGGTCATGGGTAACTGGCATCGGTATGGTCGGGATGATAGAAGCTCAATAAAATCTGGTTGTGGAGTTTGGGTTGAGGTTAGACAGAGATAAAGAAGGGGATGGTGAGGTCTGTGGGGATGTTAAGAACACTTAGAGGGGTATAAGGGCTAGAATAGGTGATCTAATGGTAGGGTGGTGAAGGGTTGAGCTTGCAAGAAAGTGAATAATGGGGGAATGGGAATGCTAATGGAAGACCGATAGCAGAGATGCAAAAACCTTTAAAACAGAAATAAGGATGGAATAACATAGGTGTTAGATGTACTTACTGATGTTGCAGGTCCAATAGTTGGGTGGTGGTGGTGATTGATAGGTGGGTTGAAGCTTGGTACTATGAAATTTCTTCCTAGAATGCTACCGTGAGAGTAACACCTCTAGATTTATTTGGATGATGGCTATGGCTCTCGGGTGTGTGAATCATCTCTAGTTCTTGATTGCATGCAGATATCCTTTGCTTTTGGATTTGAGAGAATGTGTCCAAACTCCAAAATAAGGTTACAAAAATGAATAAATGGTAATTGATGATAGTTAAGGGTTGACGGGCGTTAGTTTTGGGATGACTGGCATCGGTCAATGCGGATTCCTTAGGCTTAGTAAAAACGACCGATCTTGGAAATCATTGGGGTTAGGTATGTCTCTTCTCATGGGTCAAAATGGAATGTTACGTTTTATGAGTAGGAATGTGGTAAGAGGAATAATAGGAATTGATTTTTAAGGTTAGGCTAAGTCTTAGTTAGTTATGGTGAGTGGGTACATACTAAAAATAGGTTTATAATGATGTGTCTAGGTGAGGTGGTGGGGTGAGGTGTCTAGGTGAGGTGGAAATTGGTTTAATTAAGGTAATTAAATGATGAATATTGTGAGGATGGGTATTAATTTAATTAAAGTAATTAAATTATTGTTAATATTAATGTGGGGTGGAAGTGGCTATGGTTAGATGAATATGTTTAAGTTAGTTATTTGACTGGGGGATAAGGGGAGTGTGACCCAATTTTGGTGTCTACATTTGCCCCTTTTGTCACGTAGCTTGTATTGGTAAGCGATGCTTTGACAAATATAGGATGTGGTTTCCCCATGTGTAGGTGGAGGTGATCCCCCTCAAACCGAACTCGATGAGGTGGAGGATGGAATTGGTGACTTGGTTTGATAAAGGGTGGGTGTGATGAAAATTAAGGTGGGAAGATGGGGTAAAGGGAGGAAGGTTGAATCAAGGAACATGTAAATGGGCCAGGGTCAAAGGTAGTGGCGATTAAATGCATGCACATAGATAAACGCAAAAACGGTACTAGGTTGGAGAGCTTGCAAACTCTACATCATCTAAGGTCGATAGGGTTTCCCAAATAAGGTTGAAGTGATTATAGTATCCAAGGTATAGGATATGGTGTGGAAACACAACGTAGGTCAGGTGCAGGAACGTTTAGGTATGTTCTGATACACCAAAGGTTGGGTCGGGATAAACAACATGGCAATAGGAAAGGTAAGGTCATTAGGAAAAACAACACGGGTAGCATCTTTGCAAGGTATAACAAGCACACACGCTCAAAGGTCAATAACAATGTTTCGGGTCTAGGAATATAGGTCATGACATGGGTAGGGCTGAGGTATGGGTAAAATAACAAGTCCCTAAATGTAATTAAGGACAAGTATATGTAATGTGGACTTGTAGGTAGGTTGCAATAAGTGTGGGTAAGGTCCAAAAGTGGCGGGCTTTAATAATTTTTAGAAAAATGGGTAAAATGGGCTAGAAGTGGAATGACAGGGTAACCGATGTTGGTTTAGTATAACCGACATCGTTTTGGTAATACGCTTTGACCGACATTGGTCGGAGTTGGGTTGGGGTTTTAAAAAGAAAAATCCGTATTTTATGGATTCATTTGCATGTGTTAGATTTTGTGAAAATGATAGATCTTGTGGACATTTGTACTGTTAGGGAGAAAAGGACATAACATTGTATAATCGAGGTGGCGGCAATCAGGTTGGTGAGAGGAGCCAACTAGATGGGTCCACGAGGTCGGGGTGAGTGATTTGATTGGGTGGAGGTCAGGAGTAGATCTGGTGATGGCAGAGGTGGGAGAGGGGTCGGATGGGCCACTAGCGTAGCAACCAGGTCATGCCACCACGCCAATGACACTAGGATGAGGTAGGATCCCAACCTTTTCTTCGTGTTTAAAATAAGAAAAATAAAATATTGGGATGGGTTTTTGAGTATGAAATTGTGGTTTAAAATTGGTGAATGAGGGAGGGAGAGGTCCTAGCTTGCATAGATAGGTGTGGGGAGGGATTTAAGTTAGCTTTGGGTAGGGTAGGATAGGTTACTAGGATAGATTTGAGAATTTATGGGAGAAAAGGGGTGGTTTTAGTAGATTCGGTACATGACGGTGACCGGCGATGTCATCAAGTGGTGGCTAACGTTGGTTGGAATTGGCTAACATTGGTCCAATATTAGGTGACCGATCTTTGGTGATGAGGACCGATCTTTAGTCATAAGGAACCGATGCGGTTGGACTTAGAGGAGAATAGGTCAATAAATAGGAAAGGTGGGAATGAAAAGGGTAAGTTTGCATGGTGGGTACAATAAGAAATAAGGGTTGGGGATGAGGTTTGTTGGTTAAGGGATGCATTGGGATGGGAAGGTTTTAACAAGAGTGTGGTTTTTTGGGTGTAGGCGAGGGATCAACTACGGATGTGAGATAGGGTACCACATTTTCTACTAGGCTGTGTAGAGGAGCATGACCCCGTAGGAGTGGTATCACATGACTGAGGTAGGATTGATTGGGATTCAAAACTATAGGCATATATCTTGGGATCTGAGTCTTATGGTTTATCTCATTGATAGATGGGATTCTGCGACCAACACATTCCATCTATTGACAAGTGAGATAAGCTCACACCGAGAGGATGTGTACACGATCCTGCGATTAACCATAGTGGGAGAGTAGGTTTACTCAATTTCTTCGAGGTCTATGAGGAGATGATGTTGATAGTATTTGGAGAGGGATGATGGAGATGAGGTTCCATAGCACTATCCCGAGCTATGGGGAGATGCATGCGGCTCGTCTAGAGGAGACGAGGTTAGTGGTTTTTATTATGGAGGCATTGTGTTGTTGTACACCTTTGCCAGGATGCAGAGGGTAGGAGATTCCCACGAGCATTGATGGGAGTCCTTCACCGTATGATGGAGGAGAGGACCTACTTTACGTGGGCACCAACATACTTAGTGCGGCAACTATACATGGAGCTATGGGCCTATGGGAGGCTACGGAGGTTCAGCTTGTGCTACACTTTTCTTCTTCACTATTGGGCATACGAGCACATTGTGTGTGTTCATCCAATTGGTTTTACTAGGCTTGATGCATTTGAGCTAGGTATGGTCAGGGTTAGTTATAGGTGTTGGGTGCTAGTTGGTGGAGTGCACCAAGGGGCTCGGGTGACACATGATGTAGCCTACTATAGGAAGATACTAGAGGAGGTGTCTAGAGTAGACATCATTTGGAATCCGTATGAGGGCTATCCATCCTATAGACATATGGAACTAGAGTTGGAGGAGCTATAATTACTAAGGTGGATAAAGGGACGTCATCTTTGAGAACACGAGATGATACCGATTGATATAGTTTGGAGCGATTTGGGTTTCCCTAGGATGTGCCACCACCATTCCCATAGTACAGGAGGGATAACGTGGAGAGACTGTCTCCACCACAATCTACAATACCGATCGGGTAGGAGGAGCAACTAGTGGACCGGAAGATCGATGATGCGAGTGTTAACGATGGGTAAAGATGGTAGTGGGCAGCCAATATACAAGAAACACCACCCAGGGATAGGGCAGCGAGTTGGCTACACTTACTGTGTAGAGAGATACATTGCGAGGACAATTGACCACCTTATAGGCCCAAAGGTTATAGATTTACGGGGCAGGCGACAAGGTCACGGGCGAGAGGTTGCCAAATGAGTTTGTTTTAGCACTTCATGAAAAATGTGGCCCAAGTAAATAAGGTTCCAAACTAGTGACATGGTGCCCATATGCTTTGTGAGAGAAGAAGAGACACAAGTTAGGAAGTGAAGCTCCTGCAGAAATGTAAATTTTGTTTTGAGAACCTACATGTATGGATCCAGATATGATGCATGACTGTGGTCTACCATTCTACGATGTTTTGTAATAAGCATTAGATGAATATGATAAGGTTACCAATTATACTAAATCAAGATCTCTTTTCTATTATCATCTGCATCTTTCCTTTATAGTCTTTGTTCTTGTATGCTCATGAACCATGTTTAAATGCTAAGTCTCTTGTGGATTTATTACTTTTAAGTTCTGTTAAATCTATCAAGCGCTTGCTATTTTGAGATGACTGAAAGGTATAGAAGCCATTAAGCTCTATGGCTTTTTCATGTCTTTTAAATCACCAAGTCAAGATCATGAATGATGGTTCCACTAGACTCACATAAAGGAGAGACTCGGCTCCCTCTCGCACGCCTCGGTGAGCACCCAATGCCCACTGGGTGATAGGCTCGGTGTGCATGAGGTTCCCTTGTTCTTTGGTGGGTGCAAAAATGACTACATCTTGGTTCCGTTGCGGGACCTCTTTTTGAAGTTGTAGTGGAACATGGCATACATCATGATCTGTGTCAATAAGTGATGATGGAGTGGTTAACACTGGAAGGTGTTGAAGATTGGTTTAAAAGCACGGAGGATGAATTTTCTCAGAGATTCAATACTGGACCTGAGTTTGATGTGTGAAGATGGGTGGAAGACAATCTCTATCATGAGTTGTATGAAACCTTCTTCTGTTGTTTCCTGGTAGAGCTATTTGAATGGCTCTCGGCTTATGCATCTAGATCGGGGTGGTACTATAAATCACACCCTTGGACCCAAGAAACATACCAAAGCTTGCAAGATGCTGATCTGATGTGGACCCGTGCTATAGATCATTGGTGGAAGGGAGTATTGGCTAGTTACACTCTGAGTACGCAATTTCCACATATTCATGTCCAGAAGTTGCTGAGTTTGAATTTTTGTGGAGCCAGAGGATCATTTTTACATGTTATCCCCCTTGCAATCAAAATCTTGATGGTAACCATGAGTTTAGAGGCATTTCCAATGGCCGGCTAAACCATCCTGAGTGCTTGGTGAGGAAGCTAGGGTGGAGGAAGATGGCTGATATAACGACTGAAAAGGAAAGAGAGGAGAGGTGACTCAAGTATAACGAAGCATGAAAGGGAGATTGATAGACAACATGGGGATTGCAAGTGGGTTATGGAGCCGACATGGTGGAGAGGAGTTGAGGTTCACGTGGAGGACGTGGAACCCGAATAGTCTGTGCTACCCCATCTTGGCAAGCGTGGGAGAGAAAACCCTTCGGCTTTTGATAAGATCCATCACGTAGAGAAAGAAGAGTCATTGGCACGCATCTGACCCCACCTAGTGACCAAACCTTGGCACTTGGTTTGTTCGAATGAGGGAAAAGTATAGTTGATCCATTTGACATCGGTGGAAGTAACCGATCGGCACCCAGAGATATAACTTCTCATTTGGGACTTCTATGGCTACACACACTATTCCGGTATTTGGTGGAATGTTTGGACAAGGCACATATACAGCTGGTTTTGGGAGCGCATCAGAAGTGGAGGAAATATGACTAGGAGTGGCACTATCTCACAATTATTGGCACATAATTCAGTGGAATGATGGGGATGTTAGGCACGATGAACACAGCCCTTTGCCAAACACGGGAGGATCTAGGAGGTGGAAGTGGTGGATCTGGGGGCTCAGGATCTAGTGGGTCGGTGGAGGAGGAAACCAAAGGAAAAACCAAGGGACTGGGTCGGGAGGACAAGGGCCTCAACCACCTCCTCAAGTTTTCTTTGAGATGTCTTTACACTTACCAGATTATAGAGGGATAGAAGATGTTGCGGAGCATGTACATAAGTGTGAGCTGCTATGGCACGAAGGGGATCACAACCCCGGAGTGAAGGCCAGTCAATTTGTAATGACATTGCAAGGGCGCGCACATAGCTGGTATAGAAAATATGACCCCCATCAAACTATTGTGGATTATACCACGTTGAAGAATGCATTCTTAGCGGAGTTCCACATACCTGAGTTTGAATAGAAGAGCATCAACTCTCTCAAGGAAATCCAAGCAAGGAATGGCAGAGAGTGTGTGGGAGTATGATGCGTGCTTTAAAACTCTTCTGTCTAAATTGTCTTATGATATCCACCCTTCACAACATGCTCAGTGGTTTGTTGGAGGGTTGATCACACCCTTTAGGAGGGCCTTGTCTCATAAAACATTCACAGACCCGCGCGAGGTGCTGGAGGCTACTTTGCACGCTGAGGCGGTTGGAAGTGTTGACACTGTGTTAGCCCATTTCTGGAGGCTCAGATCACTGCCATGGCTAAGCAGTTAGAGAAGTTATCTACAAACACGGTTCCAGAGACTCACGTGGTGGGATGTGGTGTACAGATTGTGATGTAGAAGGTCACACAAAAGATAATGGTGGGATATGTACTCAGAAAGTGGTACACGCCATAGCGGTAGATTGTGAAATATGTCACGGGGACCATGATGCAAGTAGGTGCCCCTATGCTACAGTGCGCGATCTGCAAGAATGTATCTTGTTATTACAAGATATGTACCTCAACCACACATGACACCAAGGATTGTAGGCTAATTGACCAAATTCATGAGGTAATTGACCTTGGTGTGTGCGCCAGACTAGCATTGCCAGTAGTTCCAAAGGAGATGAGTGTCGGTATGAAGAGCGCGAGATGGAGGTGCACATGGAAGAGGGTTTCACGAGAGGTTTTGTGGTCATGGTAACCATGGAGGAAGAAGTGAGTTCCCACGTGGAACATGTTTTAATTGTGGATCCACAGATCACTATAAGCGTGAGTGCCCAGAGCTCTCTGAATGTTCATGGTGTGGAAAAAAACATAAGTATGAGAGTGCCCAGAGTTATATGAGCATATGAGCCAGCAGCAAAGGAAGGACAAAGGGCACTTTGCCATGGTGAGTATTAAGAAGGCTGACACACAATGGCTCCCACGAGTAATGCGTGAGTCGAGTTAGAGCCCATTATGGTGACAACAAGGGCAGAGTCCACACGCACGCAAAAGAGGCACCTAGACAAAGGACTCTAGTGTCAAGGGAAGAAGTAGTGCATGGGAAGTATCCAGACCCCACTCACCAAAAGAAGTCTACCAGGAGACCATGGATGTCATCCAGAGCTTACAAGGAGAGATCCAGTGCTTAAAAGAGAAAACTAGAAAAGAGGAGCAAAGAAGAACTATGGAGGCACCAAAGGATGACTGGATGAGGTTAAGGAAGTGTGTAAGATGTTGAGGCAAGAGAATGTTATTCCCTTGCTAGGAGCATGGCTGAGAGAGAAGGTACCACACACTGGAGAAGAGCACGAGAGATAGGTCTTGCATGCAAACCTTCCACCTCATAGCCTTGATTATGACAAGGAGATCACATTGAATGCGGTGGTGGATGGATGGCTGCTCAGCAACATCCTCATTGATACATAGGCTTGAGGTCAATGTTCTTACTTTGGATGCATGGCATCAGATGGGAAGACCTACATTATGGCCATCTTTGAATGTGTTGTATATGGAAAATAAAACAAAAGCAATGCCCATAGGTGTCTTGAAGGATGTGGCCATTACCATTTAGGGAGCTAGGTTCACTGGGGACTTTGAAGTCTTGGCACTCAGGGCAGATAACTTCCCAGCGTTACTTGGGCACCCTTGGTGCTATAAAAACAATGTAGATCTCTGGTTTAACAAGGGCTACATAAGTTTTGAAAACAAAGAGGAACGGGTCATTATACCCCTTGTTGATGGAAATTCCACACCCTATACTGAACCCCTGGGAGAGGAAGTCCTGGATAGAATATATGTGTGCTCCATAAGAGATCCAGAGACCATCCATCCTACGAGAGGAGTCATCCAATTTGATGATGCTCAATCTATCAGTGATACTACTAGTATAGCATGTGATAATTGGGCGCATGGGACTTATGAATTGGTCGAGATGACATTTAAAAGGATTGGTGACCAAAGTAACCATGGCGCGTATAGTTCGGCACCTAGGAGGAAAGAAAGTAACCAAGTATTCTAGAGATGCATACCCTGAGGTCTTTTTAGAGAGAAATGGAAGCTCAATGGAAGGAGGATGAGTGATGAGGGATGTTGAGTTATGTTTTGATAGGCACAGCAGTAAGGTGGTGGTCTGCACATAGCGAGAACTTGTTGGAATGGTGAGGTTAGGATTGCGCTCACTTTGTTCGATTCTCCATAAGCAATGTACCCACCACTATCAAGGATTACAATGGCGATGAACCCACCTCTTCCCATATCCAGGTATGTGAGAGGGTTTGGGGAAGGCGTGGAAGCTTTACCACCATCCCTTTGGGTGCACAAGTTGTATTCGACACTACAAGGTTGTGTGTGTGCTTGGTACATACACTCTGAAACTCACCACCAGATAGGAAATTGGCAGGAGGTAGTGGCTGATCTTGTTCACACCTTTGAGTATCAAAGTACCAAGCCACCAGTTGATAAGGCATTACAGGCTATCAAGCACCTTACTCTGGGGATTGCACATGGGCGGAAGATAGGCTACTAGATTTACTTGGTGGACCTAGTTTGGAAGCGTGCTTTGAAGAAGAGGAACCAGAAGACATACAGTTTGAGCGCATGTGCTGAAAAAGAGAAAGGGAAGTTGGTATACGTAATTGATGGAGAAGAGGTGAAGGCTTGGATGTTGACCATTCGGTCGGACACGTGAAGTAGTTGATAGTGCGGATGCATGTGTGCACACTTATCATGAACCTCTAAAGACCAAGAAGGTTAACATCGGCTCGGAAGAAGAGCCCAAGGAAGCTATCATTGGAGACTACTGGTTAGACAAGGAAGTATCAAAGATCATCGATCTCTTGCATGAATTTGAGGATTTGTTCCCATGCGGGTACCATGAACTGAAAGGCATCCACCATTCCTTAGGGGAAATGAGGATAAATTTGAAGGATGGTGTGCACCCATCGGAAGAGACCCTACCGGATGAATCCCAATATGCACGTAAAAGTAAAGGAAGAGTTAGACAAAATGATAGCATCCGACATCATTGAAGTTGTAGAAGAATCAAAATGGATAAGTCCAATGGTAATCAACATAAAGAAGGATGGGTGGATTAGGATATGTGTGGATTATAGGGAGCTGAACGTTGTTTGTATCATAGATCCTTTTCCAACCCCCTTCACTGAAGAAATTTTAAGGAGTCGTTGGCGTGAGGTCTATTCCTTCACGGATGGATTCTCGGGATATCACCAGGTGAGGATTGCCAAGGAGGACCAAGAAAAGACAACTTTTGCCACCGAGTGGGGAAGTTTTGCATATACGGTCATGCCCTTTGGGTTGAAGAATGCACCCATTGTATTTTCACGCATAGTTGTGCAAGCATTTCAGACTTCATCCACAAGTTTCTTCAGGTCTATTTGGATGATTGGATGGTGTATGGATTGGTCAGGGACCATTGTGATAACTTAAGATTGATGTTTGAGAGATGTCGGCAGTTGAGGATATCCCTCAACATTAAGAAATGTATTTTGCAACTCCATTCGGGACGTTGTTGGGGCATATCATATGCAAAGAGGGCTTGTTGGTTGATCCCGCCAAGAGTTGCAGTTATTGTGGGATTGGGGAACCTACTAGCCAAAGCACCATGTGTGGATTTCTTGGGCACACTGGGTACTACAGGAAGTTCATTAAGGGGTACACCAAGATCACCACACCTTTGGAAATATTACTTAGACATAAGAGTGCCTTTCAGTGGGGAGAGGCACAACAGAGGGCATTTGACACTTTGAAGGATAGGCTTGTCACCGCACCTATTTTATGATTCCCTTCTTGGGATAAGCCTTTTCATGTCCACGTAGATGCCTCTGGTACAACAATTGGAGCCATTCTTGCACAACCAGGTGAGGGAATTGTTGATCACCCCTTGTGTTTTGCAAGTAGGAAGTTGACACCAGCAGAGTAGAATTATACAACGACTAGAGCATGAGGCATTGTCAATGATCTACGTGCTTCACAAGTTTAGACAATATCTGTTGAAACTCCTTTTATCTTCTACACTGACCATATGGCCTTGAAGTATTTGGTAAACAAAGCGTATTACAAGGGTGCATATGTCGTTGGGTACTCTTATTTCAAGAATTTGAGTTCATAGTAGTGTGAAACCTAGAAAGAACAATTGTGGGCCTATCATTTATCAAGGATTGATTCAGGAGAGGATGCACAGAGCATCGAGGACACTATGCCGGATGCACAACTATTCAGGTTGCGCACGCGCCCCCTCGAGTTAGAAGACATTGCTATATTTCTCAAGGAAGGTGTGGCGCCTGAAGGAATGAAAGCGTTAGAGAGAAAGAAAGTTAGCCATTCGCACCGCACCCTACATGTTAATAAATGGAGATTTGTATAAAATGGGTCGTGATGAGGTTTTGCACGGTGTGTATTGGAACATGAGCGCATGGCTATCATAGAAGAAGCCCATGGTGGAATTGTTAGAGGACACTATGTGGGGAATGCAACCACGTGCAAGATTTTGACCGTAGGACTATGGTGGGAGATGATTCACCAAGATTGCATTGAGTTTTGCAAGGCTGTGACCATTGCCAGCACCTTGGCAAACCTAGAAAAAGGGATGAAATGCCCTTACGACCCATAGCCAGCATGGAGCCCTTTGAAAAGTGGGCAATAGACTTTGTTGGGCCAATCTCACTCGCGCAATGAAGGACTAGCTCAAGGTATATTATTACCTGTACTAATTATCTGACAAGATGGGCAGAGCCACGCCCACTAAGGATTGTACCACAGCTATGGCTGCTAGGTTTCTATGGGAGAACATAATCAATAGGTATGGATGCCCTTTAAGCTTGACAAGTGATAGGGGCACTCACTTTCTAAATGAAACCATCAGGATTCTGTTGGCAGAATTCATGGTAGCCCATCACAAAACCACCCCTTATCATCCTCAGGAAAATGGAACTGCAGAGGCATTTAACAAGATTCTTAGTCACACATTGACTAAGATATGTGATGTTGGTAGGCAGGACTGGATGATAAGGTCTCAGCCATTCTTTGGGTGTACAGACAACTTACAAAAGATTGAACAAGGCCACACCATTTCAATTGGTGTTTGGCGTGGAAGCAGTCCTACCGGTTGAGTTTGTATTACCATCATGCGTATAGCGCGTGCGGGGGGTTGATGATGAACAAGCACTGGAAGAAAGAATTGATGAATTAATTAAACTAGATGAGAGGCACTCACTAGCCAGATGGAGCCAAAAACTGAAAAAGCTAAGCAAAAGGCATGGCATGACCGACATATTAAAAACAAGAAGTTTGGGGTTGGGCAGATGGTATTACTATATGATTCAAAATTTTTGTGCCATCCTGGGAAGTTGAAGGTACATTGGTTGGGTCCTTATGTAATCTCATACATCCTTGATTCAGGCACGTGCCATTCTGATTATAAGCTGTTGGATGGGACAAAATTACCTGGACACTTCAATGGGAGTAGGCTGAAGCCCTACTATAAATAAGGCTTCTTGGTGTTTGTAAATAAGGTAGTTTTTCCAGTTAGTTTAGAATTTCCTTTATGCTTTTTCCTTTCATGTGTTTCCCTTTCACGTTGTTGTTTTGTTTTGCGCCTTGGGCACCGGTAACCTTATTATTTTTTTGAAGTTATGAATGCGTAGAGGACCACATCATTTTAGTGTGGGGTGAGGAGATAAAGGGAAAGCATGGAGAAATTTCCAGGAGAATTGTGTTGGTAGACCATTTGAAGTGACCCTATTGAAAAGATGCATTAAGAGGAAAAAGGAAGATTGATGGCAAGATAAGGCTACATTGGAAATCCACGTACAAAGGAAAAAAAGCATAAAACATGAGGTAGGTGAAAGCAAGAGTCATGAGGATAGAAGAAGTGCCTTTGGCGCTGATGACACGCGCAAGAGTCTTCTACCAAGATGGATTGTTTGCGCGCCAGAAGGTTGGAAAAGTGTCCACGTAAAGAATTGGGTGCGTGAGTAAGGGTGCTGAAGTCGGGATTTGTTTGAAAAAGCCACATTAAATATTGTCGTATGGTGGTAGGTAGCCTAGCCTTTAATGCGTAAAAGTGGGAAAAGCTATAAATACAAGAGAGGGCACTTCATTATTTTACTTTGCGCATACGAGAAGAGTTATTTTCTTTTGAGAGCTAGGGTTTCAAGAAGTGACTCGTGTGAAGGAAAATCACCAAAACTCAGCGCAAATCAGTCCATTCGATCTACAAACCAGAACAAAAGTGATTCACGGGTGTAGGAAGCTTTGAGAAGAAGCACCATGGTGAAAAGGAAGAAATCGGAATTAGGGTTTGAATTTTAGGGCACGGGCGCAAGAGAAATCCTTCACCAGTTCACATTTTAAGTTGAGATGAAAGCAAAGGGTGAGATGATGGCCACAAAACCAGCCAATAAACAAGTGGAACAATCAAAGAAAGGAAAGGGTAAAGGCAAGGGTAAGAGAAAACAAGAAGAAATACCGGTTGAAACAAATGAGGAGTGGTACTCAGAGATGCAATACCCGGATGGAGTGTTGCTAGGGCATGAATGGGAGTCCCACATAAGGAAAATGACCATAAATGACTATAACCATCGGTCAAGTACAATTGAAAAGGAGATGGCACTGGAGTTGGTGTGCCCAACAAACAAATGAACATCGATGGGGTTGCTAATTTACAGCGATGAGGTCAAAGTAAAAATGGAGAAGGTGGGACTTCTGCAACTTTATGAGTTGCCATATTTTGGGAATCCCGAGCGCTTGTATCAATGGCTAATGACGTGCGTCCATGAGGACTTCTTCTATTTCATAGGGTGCAAATGTGCATAACTCCCCAATTGATTTCGCGCTTCACAGGCCTAATCTGTGAAGGGGACACTCTGGAAGATGACCTCCAGGATGAGGAGGTAATCAAGGAAACCATCACATCCCAAGAGTACAAAAAGGGATCGAGGTACTATGACATCTCGGACATCAATGATCCGGTGATGAAGATGGCCATGCACACTCATGTCCAAGTTGAATGGACAAGAAAGGTGGACCCAGGTGAACAAGCCCTGGTTGAATGTCTGCAGGAAAATTACAGAGGGCACCATCTACAACCTCTCCCAGTATATTGCAGATGAAATTATAAGTAGTGGAGGAGGGAGGTAAGATCCACTTTGGTAATGTTCTATTGACCATAGTGTTTTCAAAAATCGGAGTGTCGGATGCATCCACAAGTTCATTTGGGAGTACCTGCTGAAAACCCTTCACCCGCGAAGAGGTTTGAGAAGTACACCTATGACTCCATGACAGCAGTACACAAGGCACGCTTGGAAAATGGTATACGCACCTAAGGAACACATTTGGGGCTGAATGGCAGATTCCAGAACAACTCCCAGCAACAACCAGAGGAGAGGTGAGTTCACGGTATACCAACATTTCTGCATTGGCATATTTATTTTAACTGACGGCACCTGGAGTCCTTGGTGCAAGCTCCCCTTCTCCTTCACCACGCAATTCTTTCAGGTAGGGGTGAATAGATTCAAGGAATCAAAGAAGCTGAATCTGGATCTATCCAACCTTGACAAAGAACATAGAGAGATGAGAAAGAAGTTGGTGTACCCAGAAAAGCACGCGTATGTTGAAAGATACGTTTCACATGATGTACACATTGTAAGGCCTTTAACCTTACCTATTGTTGGGAGTAATGCTACAAGAATATACCTATGCATAAGGCCAAAGTTTGAAAAGGGCGCATATGTGGAGGATGAGATATCCATTCCTGATGACCCTACTGGCAGGAAGAAGCCCGCACCCAAGAGGAAGGAAAGGGAAGAGCAGGAGGAGCCAAGGATGGTGGAGAAGCAGGTTGTAGGTACCCCTGGGCCAAGTACCTACATCCGGAAGAAAAAGAGGATGGTGGTCAAGGAGAAGACCCCCAAACCAGCAAACCCACCAACTCAAGAAGAATCCTCTAACGATGAAGAGAAAACCACATCCCCTACACCAGAGTCTTCAGCGAAGGAAGAGGAGAAAAAGGTAGAGGAAGCAGAGTCGGAAGAAATAGAAGGCTTGAGCTACCTATAAAGGTGAGAAGGATGAAGATGAAGAAGAAGATCCTGATGTAAACTAGGAATTAATTAATGTGCACACACTCGGGAGGAGGAGGATGGAGAGGAAGCAAAGGATGCATTCATCTTTGCGTGAAGGATGGGCACCCAGGAGGAAGAAGGTGCACAAAGATGGAGAAAGGAGCGAGGAGGCTAGTACCAAAGAACCAAGTATGCCCAAGCTCACGAGGAGGAAGTAAATGAGAAAGTGACAAGGGAGGTAGAAAATATTATTGAAACCTTGGTCGATGAAGAGTTGGAATGCAACGTGGACCTAGTGTTAGGTGAGTTCAAGGAGGAGCAGAGGGAGAAAAGCATCAGCAACACTAAAGGGCCCATACTAACGGTAACTATTCCCAAGGGCGTGTGCATGGGAAGTAAGCATGCGGGAGGAGAAAGGGTGATAATGGGTTATGATAATAACCCCAATAAATATTGCGTGCATGATTCCAAAGTACCGTTCCAACCAAGGAACTCACAGGGATGGAATCCTTTGATCCTGAGGGTGGATACCCATGGACAAGGAAGATGCTTTCATGGGCTTTTGACTCCCACCTAGATGAGCCTGAGTTCGAAGTAAGCCATGGGGCTATAATGGCACTATCCGAGACAAAGGGGGAACCCCATTATAAATGCACAACAACTATCAGATGAGCAAGTGTGTAACATGCTCAACAAAGTCTCCATGTGGAGGTGGAGGCTAGGATTTTCTATAGAAGTGACAGGGTTAAAGTCTGGAGACCTAATGGAGAAAAAGGAGGAAGAGATAGCTGAGTTAACAAAGGGCCTCAGCCTAGAAAAATTGATCAGCACTCAGTTGCAGTGAGGAATTGAAGGAGGAAAAATCCAAGGTGCGCGAGGTTCACAAGAAGGTGGAGCTCATTTCACATGTTATTATCTTGAAGCACCGGACCTTAACCCTCCCCACAGAAATATGGTTCTTCCTTGGAGTGCCTTGAGGACTTAACTCGGATCCTCACCATGGAAAGGTAGCCCCTGGCCTTAGAGTCCGCTGAAGATGTAGTTGCTGCGCTTGGTACAAGAAGACAAGCTGAAGGTCATCGTGCTCATTACATAGAAACAACAAGGTTCTTGCTGACATAAAGATAGCCACCCAAACCACTGGGGTCGCATACGACCATTGCGTGGATCAAGACAAAGTGACAAGCATGTTGCTTGCCAACGATGATGAAGTGGAGCTGAAGGACTTCAGGGAAAAGAACAAGAGCAATAGAGTAGAATGGGAAAAGATCCTGCCGAGGTAGAAAAGAAATCAAAAGCTATTGAGATCTTGCGGGGCTCAATCAAAACCCAACTTAAAGAGCTATACCCAGTTATCACAAGGAGAATGGATGCCTTGGAAGATTTGGGAAAGGAAATGGAAACAATGGTAGACACCCTGAGCACACAAGGGGAGGGAGTAACTTTTGATGAGGTGAACACATTGGTCGGTGACCTTTGTAAGAGAGCACAGGATGAAGTCAGCGCATGGGATACACTGGAGGCCGACCTAAGGAAAAATTTTCCCCTCTTACTTCTTTAAGTAATACAATTTTCCCTTTATTCTTTCTCTTCCCCATTCTTTATTCTTTCCCTTCATTCTTTTCCAAGGCAAGGCCTTGCCATTTGTATTCTATTCTTTAAGGGTTTTCGAGGGTGGAGAATAGGTGAAGTGTGGGGTGATGTTGGGCCCCTGAAATATCTACCAAGTCATGAAGGCATAAGCGCACGCAGGCTGGAGGAAGTGCACGCAAGACAAGGCGCGCAGTGTAGGGGGGTTGAAAAAGGGTTCTTGTAGAACCTAGGATGCGCACCCACAAAGCAGAATTTGGGACTTAGCCATTTTGGCTTTTGAAAAACTCATGAAAAGTGTGTTCCGAATGGATAAGATTCCAGCCTGGTGATAGGGTGACCTGGAAGGAATATACTTTGCGAGAGAAGATCCTAAAAGCTCATCATGACATGGAGTAGTGGGCACAGGCCTGGAGAAGCATGTGCCTAGGATGATCCACACATTGACACTTGGCGCTAGATCTGAGGCTACATAAAAGAGTTTGTTAGCACTTCAGATGCCTATATATACATGCCCATGGTAGAGAAAAGAGACAAGTTAGGAAGTGGAGCTCTGCAGAATTACTAGCATGAACTAGGATATAATTGGGTAGATGAATATAGGAAAGGATGTATTAAGAGTTTGGGGATATAAATTTTTGTTTTGAGAACCTACATGTATGGATCTAGATATGATGCATGACTGTGGTCTACCATTCTATGATGTTTTGTAATAAGCATTAGATGAATATGATAAGGTTACCAATTGTACTAAATCAAGATCTCTTTTCTATTATCATCTGCATCTTTCCTTTATAGTCTTTGTTCTTGTATGCTCATGAACCATGTTTAAATGCTAAGTCTCTTTGTGGGTTTATTACTTCTAAGTTCTGTTAAATCTATCAGTGCTTTTACTATTTGAATGACTGAGTAAAGGGTATAGAAGCCGTTAGAGCTCTATGGCTTTTTCATGTCTTTTAAATCACTAAGTCAAGATCATGAATGATGTTTTCACTAGACTCACATAATGCAAATCGTCGGTACCACATCGCGGTATAGTAAACAAATGTATAACATAAACCTATGTTGAATATCATTAAATCCTTATAAAACAAAAACAATAATCCATAATTTAATTAATAATATGGTTTAATTGATCATTTTAAATTGGGGCATTACAATTGGTTTGAGAGAACACCATGACTTTGGGTAGGTGTTTTAAACTTAGTATAATATGTATTTTACCCATAAATATATAGAATTTTAAACTCCATTATGGGCCTATGTAGGATTACACACGTATGTGTCCTAACATAGCCATCAAAATTGTATTGGCTACCCCACACAAGTAAAATGAAAGGGGTATTGGGAGCTCATATTTTTGGAAAAACATCCGCATTCTGCTCGATTAGTGAACTAGTACTATATAAAATGAAGCAACTCAAAATATGAAGGTTTATGGTACTGGAGATGTGATGACGATATGGATGGGTGTAAATGAAATATCCTCCTTTGCGATGAACTAAGTGTGAGTACTTTTTTGGCTTATTTATATCATTCATATGATTGATAATTTGTCATTTAAACATGATTTGCTAATGCATGGGGATGCTTTGTATAGGTATATCTTAGTGAGTTTAATGCATTTTCCTTGCTTTTTGCTCATGCAACCTGATTAACCATATAAATTCCTACTAACTTCCTTCATGAGAGAAATGTGGTGATGTGTGCAGGAAAATAATGAAATTTTATTTCCAATGCAATTAAGGATCCCCGAGTTTGGAGTTGGAGTGCAGAAGTGGAAGAATTTTTCCATCTATCAGCCTATAAGTATGGGTCTTGTTTCTAACAGTCTATAGGAATTTATGAGTCTTAATAAATATTGTTAGTGGAAGACATTAGTGCCGGTAATTTTGGCATATTCTATAACCACCTGTGTCTATATAAAGACACCTCCTTGAAGAACAATGTAGTAGTTGGTAATATTTATAATCTATGATATAGCTTGTTGCATTTAGTACTTTTCCTTTCCGCACTTGAATATGTCATGGAACTTATTTGAATTAATATAAGGAGATATCATTTTGAGAATCTTGAGTTGTTAATATTTCCTCTATCCCAAGGAAGAGCAAGGGCCCACTTGACTGAGGAGACAGAGGTTGTTTACATTTACGTACGCATATGGTTTTCTGATAAGTCATAATCACTCAGTTCCTTTACTACAATTTCTATTTCAATGTGTTTCATGCAATTCCTATTCAAGTGTGTTTATTTTCCTTATTGAAATTTCCATTCAAAATGTGTGTTTCCTCTTATGAAAATTCTAGTTAGCATGTGCTTTTACTTTTACTTTGCAAGTTTTAATTATGAGTGTGTAATTTCAATTTTGTTCTTTAAATTCTACGTGCGCATTTCCATTTGAGTTAGAAGTACTTTCATAATTCATTTTATCACTGTAACTTAATTTTTTACATTGAGTTTCTGTAGATTAGTAGAAAATTCAGAAAGATCTAATAGAAACCCCCAATAAAATACCCAATAGTATAACTGGCTACATAGGGCTCCATTGCATATAACCTAGGACACAACCCTGGTTTGATAATGACACTAGTAGATTAATCTATTAGTTAAATGATTGGAAGAATACATCGACCCATCATTTTTGGTGCCATTTTAGGGAAACCATAAGCACAACACACCATTTTCTTCACTTTATATGTTATGGGTGTTAATGGAGTTCATCTATGCAACCAGTAGAAGTCCTAGGTCTTGTTTACATAACCAACCTTGATGCATAGGCCATGGACGATCAAGGGATATTTATACCACACAACATCCAAAAATATCTCCAAATAGACTACACATAGGGAACACTAGAGAGTGACACTGAATCCAATCCAACATGCTAGAAGCCCTTATGAACATTCTGCATCATCCTATTTGGAACTAGAAACAACATTCAAAAATGGGAGACAACATGAATAATGAGAACTGACCCTTGGGTAGAACCTTTACTTATCCCATTGTCTTAGGATGAAGATGAGGATGCACCTATGAAAAATATCTCACCATCCATCCTCCCTATCTTCTAAGGCATGTCTATAAAAGACCCCGATCAGTTCTTGTTTGAATTCAAAGTTCTTTTCCAGACATATGACTACATAACAGACAATCAAAAACTCAAACTCTTTCCTTCCACTCTCAAAGACTCTGCTATGAGATGGTTCATGGGATTTTCCTCTAACTCCATTCATTCTTGGGAGGCCATGGAGACATCCTTTTTAGATAAATATCAAGACTACGTAGGGGAAGGGATAGGAAAGAAGAGTTTCTTCTAGATAAAGAAAAAAGAAGATGAAAATATAGAGGATTATCTAGATAGATTTCTCTTTCTCCATCATAGGAGTGGTTATGAGTTACATGTAGAAATTACTAAGAAAATTTTCCTTAAAGGACTTGATGAGGAAACCAAGGATTCCCTCCATCTTATGGGAGGAGGTGATGTGCATAAAATTAGTATGGAACAAATCACTGAGCTATGCTAGAAGTTACTCTAGAACATGAGGAGGTATATGAAAAGAAAAAAACATCCAAGCTTTCCCTAGGAACCTCTGAACTTCTGGAGGAAATGGCCAACATGAAAATAGACATCTTGTCACAATTAACATCAACCATTGATGGGCTAAAATCCAAAACCAATGTTGTAAAATAACCATTGGAGACATATATTTCCCTAAATGCAGGAAGAGACATCCCTGAGAGAGTGTTCTTTTAGGTGTCACAGACATGTGTTTGATCTATGATGTTGCTTGACCATGATACTAAGCATTGCACTTTCTTACCTTAGTTGAAAGGAGGATTGAATGTTGTCTCTCAAGCTGATGCAGAGGTAAACTTTGTTCAAAGGCCAAATAATCAGGTTGTGTATGCTCCTCGACCTGTTCAAAACCCCTAGAGGATGTCATGGCCCATTCAGGCTCCTCAGCCTACTTGGGGACAACCTGAGTGGGCACCACCAAATTGGATGGCTTACCCACATCCACCACCATGGATGAGTCCCTATAATCAGCAGGGTTGGACATCACCAAGCCCATGCAAATCCATGGAAAAACCAATAGTGGGTACCTCAACAAAATCCTAACCAAAACCAACAATGGAAACCACAACATAATACTAATCAATAGAGGAGGTTCCAACAACCACAACAGGATTTAATGCCCCACCAAAAACTATCAACAACATGGAAAAACAACAAAAACACAAATTTCATCCATAGCCTGTAGCAAACCCTAAAAATCAGCAGACAACTTCACTTGATGAAGCAAGTGAAAGTGATATAATGCAGTTAATAATATCATTAATTTGTGACTAAGGTCTTGGAAAAATATTGAATCCTCCTATTGTTATCATGGAAATACCTATAGACAATGAGAAAAGAAGAGATACTTGAGGAAAATGAAGAAATTGTGCATGCTCAACCAACACAAGACACTAGGAATGGTCAAGGAAAGAATAAGAATGTTCATACAACTCCTTTTCCTGAATGATTACAGAAACTCAAACTGTAGATGAAAAAACCGCTAGTTCAAGAGTTGAAAAAGGTGAACATTGAGGTCCCACTTCTGAGAGCAATAAGGGATATTCCTAAATTAAACCAGACCATTAGAAATGAGTGTATAAAGACACTAGGAAGGAAGAAGAAATACCCAAAAATAGTCAAGGTGGAAGGGAATTTAGTTGATCTTGTTGTTGGAAAACTTATTTCACCAAAATATGGGATCTTGGGAGTCCATTCATTACTATTTGTATAAATGATCAGTCAATATCTAACATTTTGGTGGATCTTGGTGCTTCCATCAATGTTATAACAAAAATATGTTCAATCTATTGTCTTTAATAGGATTACAACCTACCAATATCATTCTTCAATTAGTAGATCAATCCATTGTTGTACTAGATGGTGTGATTGAGGATATAATGGTCACGGTTGAATCTTGGGAGTACCTATGTGGATTTCATGGTCTTACAACCTAAAGCTCGAAAGTTGGGATATCCAGTCATCTTAGGAAGACCTGGTTGGCTCTTTTTTGCTGCATATATTGACTATAGGTCGGGAAAAATGACCATTTTAAATGGGAAAAAATCAAATCATATTTCATTATATCCTCCTACCCAGCCCTATGTGTATGATTGTGAACATGTATGGGTAGATTCTTTGATACTAACTCTCTGAGTCTTCTTATCTAGCCACCATTGCAGTAAAAAATCACATGACAAAAATTGTTGAGTCATACACACTTTTTGATGAAGAGGGATCTTGGCTATAGCTGAAAATCAACAGGCTACAAAAATTGGAACTAAGGCTACAGAACCATTTTTTTTGAACACATCATCGATACTATTACCTTGGTAAGTGACATTTCTAATGAAGATTGTAAGGAAATCTATGCTTATAATGTAGAATGCACAGTCATTGATTTCTATTGTCCTTTAACCAAGATTATGTCTCTTGACAATGTAACTATTTTGCACATGCTTCAGCCTCATGTTTGTCCCTTGAATTATTTAATCACTAATGCAGAGCTCACTATTTTGAAAGATACCAAGCAAGTGACTATTGACATAGGAAAAGAACTGACCATTGGTAATAATTTAGAGGCCAACCAAGAGGCTAGGGTTTTGAAAATTTGAGGAAACATTCCCAAGATTTTTCTTGGGATTATACTAATATGAAGGGAATTCATCCCAACATCTGCACTCACCATATCTACACTTGAGGATGTTAAACCCATAAGATAACCACAACAAAGAATTAATCCAACACTCAGAGACATAGTAAAAAATGAGATAGAAAAATTGTTGAAGGTAGGATTCATCTATCCTATATCTTGATAGTCAGTGGGTATCACCATTAGTTATAGTTCCCAAGAAAAATGGTAAATGGAGGATTTGTGTAGACTATAGGGAACTTAATAAAGCCACCAAGAAAGACTACTTTCCCTTGCCTTTTATTGATCAGGTTCTGGACAATCTCGTAGGTAAGAAATATTTTCCTTCTTGGATGGGTTTAGTGGGTATAACCAAATAAGTATTGCACTTCTACTAACGACCAGATAAAACCACCTTCACTTTCCCTTGGGGTACATTTGCATATCGGGTCTTACCATTTGGGATTTGTAATGCACCTACTACTTTTTAGAGAGTAGTCTTGGCCATTTTTGCAGATCTCACAAATGATTGTGTTGAAGTTTACATGGATGAATTCACTTGTCCATGGATCCACTTTTGATGAATCTCTAATAACCTTGAAAAATTATTAAGTAGATGTGAGCAGCACCAACTTTCCTTGAGTCATGAAAAATGTTTGATTATGGTTGATCAGGGAATTGTCTTAGGCCATCATGTTTTTACCAAAGGAATACAGGTCGACCCCAAAAATATTGCAGTCATCACTCAGCTGCCTACACCAACAAATCAAAACTAACATCAAGAGTTTCCTTGGACATGCAGGGTATTATAGGTGATTCATCAAATACTTTAGTAAAATTTTTGCACCTATGTTTTCTTTTTTGACAAAAGATTGTTTTTGAATGGTCCCCTCAGTGTTAGCAGCATTTGATATTATCAAGGAGAAGCTAACCACCGCTCTAGTCTTGAGAGGACCCGATTGGGGGAAACCTTTCCATATTCACATTGATGCCTCTAATACAACCATGAGAGATGTTCTTGGACAAAAAGATGAAGAAGATTAGATGTATGCCATTTACTTTATCAACAAGAATCTAACCCCTATACGGAGAGAAACTACACCACTACGGAAAAGGAATTTTTAGTTGTTGTTTACTCCCTAAATAAATTTAGACATTACATTACTTGGGTACAAAATCTTTGTTTATACTTGACCACTCAGCCATAAGATATTTGATGAATAAACTAGTAGTCGGAGGTCGGATTATTAGATGGTTACTCTTGTTACAAGAATTCAATCTAACCATTATTGATAAGCTAGGAAATCTAATGTTGTTGCTGATTTTATTTCAAGATTGAATGTTTTAGGTGATGAAGAAGTAGTCTAGGATCATTTTCTAGATGAAACATCTATTTGTTGTATCAACTCAACCTCCATGGTTTTCCGATCTTGCAAATTATTTGACTACAGGAAGTTTCCTGCCTATTTTACTCATAAAGAGAGACAAAGATTAGTAAAAAATAGTGCAACATATAAGTGGTGTAATGGAATTTTATTCAAATGTTGTCCTGATATGGTTCTTCACAGGTGTGTTCGGGAAGATGAAGTATACGACATACTGCAAGATTTGTCATGATGAACCTGGAGGAGGACATTACTCAGTGAAGAGGAAAATTCACAAGGTCCTTGGAGTTGGGTACTATTGGCCTTCCCTCCACAAATCTGTAAAGAAGTATGTGTGGCAGTGTGATGCATGTCAAAGAATGGGGAAGCCTACACTATCCATGGAAATGCCTCTCAATCCTCAATTGGTCTTAGGACCATTTGAGAAATGGGGAATTGATTTCGTTGGACCTTTTGATCCCCATATTTTGGGAAATCATACCTGTTGGTGTGCACTAACTACGTCATGAAATGGGCTGAGGTTCAAGCACTGGACATCTCCAATGAGGATGTTGTTGCTGACTTTTCTGTATAATCACATAATGCTAAGATTTGGTGCCCCTCGAGCACTTGTATCTGATCAGGGACCTCAATTTGTGTCTAACATGATTGAGGATTTTCTATGAAATCTACCAAATCAAGCACCAAAAATTATCACCATACCATCCCCAATCCAATGGGAAAGTGGAGGTGACAAACCGAGAACTTGAGAACATTTTGACAAAGTGGTCAACTCGACAGGAAAAACTGGGTACCAAAACTCCCAAGGTAGTTTGGGCCTATAACATGACCTAGAAAACCACTACTTGGTTTTTCCCCTTATGAGTTGGTATATGGAAATAAGCCACTGTTACTTAGTAGAGTTTGAGTTATGCACATGGAGAACAACACTGGAAATCGACATCAATTTGGATGAAGCACAACAATGAGAATGAGTGATGCAACTGAATGAATTGGATGAAATGAGGATGGAAGCACAACAAAAATGGAAATTCTCCAACATCAGAGGAAGACATGGCATGATGCTCATATCAAATACATAGAAGTTTAACGAGGGAGAATGGGTCTTACTCTTTGATTCCAAATATCAATAGTTTAAAGGTAAGCTATTTATAGACACATTGGTTGGGACCATATCAGATTGACAAAGTGTTTGATAATGGCTCTATGAGACTATTACCAATCGATGGTGACAGAAGGACTCTTCTTGTGAATGGACATAGACTCAGGATGTATCATCATCCTCTGGACAAGGAAACCTTCACCAATGACATCATGTTGAGTGAGGAAATGGATGCAGAGGAGGTGCTTAGCCCCTCCTGTCAAGAGTAATTGTTGTTTTTAAATTTAAATAAAGGAGGATGATCATGAATTTGATCTTCTTCCCTTAGTTAGTTGTCTTGTTTTCAATAAAAGCAGAAATCTTCATTGTTTAAAAGGCCACTAATCACATTTTATCTCAGACTGCAGGACATGGAAATCTATGGATATCAGAAGCTGAACTGGCATGGGTAAGTGCATTCTAATTCACTACGGATATTTCCTTATGAAGAAATTCCCCATTGCATGTACTTATCATAATTGCATCCCTACACAATGTTTGATGCATTTATTGAAATATCATTCCAAATCTTATGACACGAAGTGGGGTATAATAAGTCTTAATTACGAGGGTATCGTTGGTGTCGGGATTCTAAGAAAAGGATGCACTACTTTCTAGGAGGGACAGGTGTCAATACCATTTTAAATGATGGGATATGTGTGGTACCACATAATAAACCTTCCCATGCATGCCCGGTCTGTCAACTTTTCACACCAAATTTGTGCCAACTTTAGGAAATTCAAGGATTTAGGTGCATTTCAAATTGATCCTTACTAACCACTTCCTTCATTTGCTTGGTGAATTTGAACACACCATTATCACTGCCATTACATTGTGGGTTCAAGCATGCCCTTGTTCTTGTTTCTCTACTATTTGGATTCACCTTCACCATGGGACAAAAGAAAAAGTCAGAGCCAGATTCTCTGACCCATTACTCAAGAATGCCATGATTTCACAAGGTATTTTATGATTCTGGTTGGCTTGAATTCATACGGAAATTCAAAGGTTTTGATGAAAGTGTAGTGGATGAATTCTGGTAAATTTTGAAGCTACTTGCTCACGTGTTGGAGGAAAGAGAGTGGAAATTACCAGCCAGGTTGTTTCTAAACTATCTAGTTTACTGATTTTGGTCTAAAAGTGATGAAAAATGCTCCCCTCAAGGACTTTCTTGCTCTGTTTCATGTGGATGGTGAAGCATTTCCCAGGTAATCCTTACCTCCCAAGGTGCTCTAGAAAGGAGTTAAGAGGAAATTCTTCCCAACATTTGGAGAGAGGTGGCTAAATGGGTTAACAAATACTTTATATGTGATGGCCAACCATCTTTTAGGTGGAGATTCACTCAAAATTCTCATTCATTTAAAGAAAGGTTGCATCAACCCTACACTTAGGGTGAATTTACTGGAATATTTGGTTGATGTAGTTATCAAAGTAGGCCAAAAATACAAGAATGGAGGAGGAAAGACAACACTAAAGCACCCAAGGCTCATTCAATTACTCTTCTCACATCAAGTTTTTTTACATGACAAAGAGAAGGCTCGAAGATGATTGGGGGGAGGTTCCAAGCCAAAGTAGCTCAAAAAGGGGCCATCTTCCATACCTCGACCCACTATCGAGTCAACCTCTCCTTCCACAAGAGAATGTGGAGGAACCTGAGTAGTTAGTGGCAGGTGGAGGAACCTAGTACTTAGGAGAATGTGGAAAAATCTAGTAGTCAAGTGAGCCCATCTTCTACACCTTCCAGTTCTAAGGGTAAGAATACCTTGCCTCTCTATTCTTCTATTTCACTATGGCCATGATGGTCTATGTACGTTGCATAAACCTAGAAGTTCTCGGCCAGAGGTTTTTGATGATGATTCTTCTCCTATTCGGGAAGAGAAGGACGAGGTAGAAACCTTGGATGTCCCTGTGAAAAATCATCAGACGTTATATTCACTACAACTATCCCTACCCCATGAAGAGCTCAAATATGCCCACATCTTCATAAATCAACTCAATAGCTCCGGAACCATCTTCTTTGTACCTGAAGCATATATTCCCACTCCAATCAATTGTAATGGAGATTGGTAGCCATGGGTTATGTGAAGTGATGTACCATGAGGTTATTTGGAAGAGATTGCATTCCTTAAAGAACAATTGAAAGGTATGAAAGAAACAAATTTGTCTTTGCAAACTAAATTTACCCAGTGAACAATAGAAAAGGTTAGAGAAATCACAACTTTACAAGTAGAAGTTAGCAACCTAAAGTGACAAAGAGATATAGGTCTTAGCATTTTGAATGATATCAATCAATTATCTCTTCAAAATTTGGAATTAAAGAAAGAAAACAAAAAATTAAAGGGAGAGATAGAAATCAGCAAAAATGAAAAACAAAAATTGCAATCTCTTTTGGACTTTGTTTGTCCTTTAGCTTGTAAGCTCTGTCTTGTTGAAACCATCTTCGACCTACAACATGTTTGTTTAGGAACAATTTTACTCTTGGTAGTTATTGAGGTTGTGTTGTCAGAGCCTTACGAAAGCTCTTGATGGTAATACTTTTCTATCCATTTACAAAACCAGTACCCTGATATTCAGAATCTTCTCTGTGAGTTCTACCTCCATAACATGTTAGTCCCCAATGTCCCTAACTTCTTCATTAACTTGTTTGTGGGGGATTTTCAATTAAAATATTTTCAGTCCTTGCTTTAGAATCAGATTGTGTGGGGTGAGCAGATGGATATCTTCAATCAAACAACTCACATGATAGGATTCTATATTCGGCCTACACATCACAATGATGTGGCTATGCAAAAAAACTTCATATCTCTTTACTACCAAGTTGGTATTGGAGAGAATACTTTGAGAATACTACTTGAAATGTGTGGAGGACTTTGAAACTTATAGTCAACAACACTTTGGGGCAGCAAGGTAGGCTTGTGACAGGAGGTGGGACACCTTGAGTTTACCATTAAAGAGAAGAGAGGTTATTTCACCTCAAAATTTGAGTTGGAGTATCAAACGAGGAGATGCACTCATCACCATAATTCATCAATTATCAGAAAAGAATGATAAACAATACAATGATGAATGGGTGGGACTGCAGGTAAGGCCACCTCTTCTCCTTAGCCCAACTACAACTTGGTAGAATAATGTTTCCCAATCCAATGAGAGTTTCACATCTTGGGTCGAAGTAATTTCAAATACTCAGGGATGTAAAGGTACTAGGAAGCAATATGCTTGACCAATTTGAAGAGTATGACATGGCCCAACAACTTGGTCACAGGGCAGGGCATAGATGAGTTGCATTGGGACATGCAATAGGTAAAGTGCGGGGAAATGATGAGTACATTATTTGGCTTATTTATATCATTCATATGATTGATAATTTTCATTTAAACATGATTTTCTAATGCATGGGGATGCTTTGTATAGGTATATCTTAGTGAGTTTAATGCATTTTCCTTGCTTTTTCTCATGCAACATGATTAACCGTATAAATTCCTACTAACTACCTTCGAGAGAAATGTGGTGATGTGTGGAAAATAATGAACGTTTATTGCCAATGCAATTAAGGATCCCGAGTTTGGAGTTGGAGTGCAGAAGTGGAAGACTTTTTCCATCTATCGGCCTATAAGTATGGGTCTTGTTTCTAGCAATCCTATAGGAATTTATGAGTCTTAATCAATACTTGTTAGTGGAAGACATTAGTGCCGATAATTTTGGTATTTGTAACCACCTATGTCTATATAAAGACACCTCCTTGAAGAACAATGTAGTAGTTGGTAATATTTATAATCTATGATATAGCTTGTTGCATTTAGTACTTTTCCTTTCCGCACTAAATATGTCATGGAACTTATTTGAATTAATATAAGGAGATATCATTTTGAGAATCTTGAGCTATTAATATTTCCTCTATCCCAAGGAAGAGCAAGGGCCCACTTGACCAGGAGACGGAGGTTGTTTACATTTACATACGCATATGGTTTTCTGATAAGTCATAATCACTTAGTTCCTTTACTACAATTTCTATTTCAGTGTGTTTCATGCAATTCCTATTCAAGTGTGTTTATTTTCCTTATTGAAATTTCCATTCAGAATGTGTGTTTCCTCTTATGAAAATTCTAGTTAGTGTGTGCTTTTACTTTTACTGCAAGTTTTAATTATGAGTGTGTAATTTCAATTCTGTTCTTTCAATTCTACGTGCACATTTCCATTTGAGTTAGAAGTACAACTTTCAAATTCATTTTATCACAATAACTTAATTTCATAGATTTACATTGAGTTTTCGTAGATTAGTAGAAAATTTAGAAAGATCTAACAAAACCCCCAATAAAGACCCAATAGTATAAATGGCTACATAGGGCTCCATTGCATACAACCTAGGACACATCCCTAGTTTGATAATGACACTAGTAGATTAATCTATTAGTTAAAGTGGATGAAAAATATAAAACAAATGGTTTTGGATTTGAATGGAAGGAAGCTGATGCGATCGAAGGTGGGTCGATGGAGACTAGGCGAGTTGCAGCGGCAGTGTGGCTAATCTAGACTTAGAAAAAAATGTATGGTTTGATATGAAGACACGGAAATTTAATAGAGGGTTAAAAGATGGAAAGATGGATGATGTAGAGTCATTTGGTGACAGTTGAGTCTAAACAAGATGTCATTTGCATATATATATATATATATATATATATAACAATATTGCAATGAAAACACAAGATATGCTAAGGTAAAAGAAGTCTCCCCAAATCTCTAAATTTGATGTTAAAAAGCTCCAAAAAGACTTTAAGATGGTTGTAGTAGCTGAAAGGAACCCGGGAATGAAATAATGATCAAAATAAAGATAAAGTATATAATTTTTCATCCTTGAGAAAGGAGGGCGTCTTGACATCTTTATAGGGTTGTGAGAGACCCGGATAAGTCATCGTCGAGTGTGGGGATCTGTCTATTTGGATAGTGGAAGGTGAAGGGCTCAAGAAAAGGATCTCGTTAGGATCGAAGATTAGGATTTTAGGATTCTTAGGTTGGTTATGGTTGCATAGGGAAGTGAAATGGGTAAGTGAGGGGTCAAAAGGAGTAAATAGTTGTAAAAAGGTGGATAAAATAATTAAATGGGGGTGGTTGAGAGTATAGAAATGATAAAATGGAATAATCTAGAGAGGGGAAATAAATTAATGAAGGGTTATAATTAATTAGGGATTATTAAGGAAAGTTAATGAGTGATTAACTAATTATGGGTGAATAATAATATGAGATGGGAATGTTAGGAATTTTAGGCATTGAGAGGGGTTGAATCGGTCACGGATAACAACTTTCACAATCAATTACCACTTCTTTAATAAGTTACTATTATACTTAATTGATTGTCATAAGCATGTCTAGTTAATCATGAGATATAGAATGAGAAGCATACACATATAAAAAATTGGAGACCAAATATAATGTGGGAAACCCTTTCGAGACAGAAACCCATGGAAAGCGATTCACTATCTTGTACAATTGTCATTTATAGGTACAATGATTTCCTGATTAAGCTACAACTCAATCTGAGCTACAACTCCAATAATTTAACTAGGCCACCACCCGACCTTGAAAAAAATGACAACATGTTTGGAAGCCAAATCTCCCAAATTTATTACAACACCCATCGACCTTTAGTAAGCTCTGACTTACAAGGAGCTTCAAACCCTAGAATTTAATGAGCTACCACTAATGTTTTGTAGGCTACTATCCACAAGGAGGCTATAATTCGCTTAGATCTAAAAAACAACTTAGAAGGATATTATTGGTTCTTTTTTCTCACATAATAGATTATGATCACCTTGTTATTTCTCTCTTCACTCACTCTTAAAATTCAGATATACAATATTCTTCTTACCTCTTTCTGGTCTCTCCCCTCACACATTCATCACACTTTATTTTCTACTTGATGGTTCTTTTTTTCTTTCTCCTTTTGCACATAGCTATGGTCTCTTTCATATATTCATTTATTGGCTCTTTCTCCTCTCAATGCTTATTTCACTAAATCTTGACTTATTCCACGATCTGATCGGTAAAAAAATTCCATATATTAATCTAAAAATACTTGTTTGGAATCCAAAATGTTAAATATTGGAATTATATGGACTCCAAAATCACACATATTGGATTCCAATATCACATATATTGGAATAACAAATAATATATATTGGAATCCAAAATCACATATATTGGAATCCAAAATCACACATATTGGAATTTCTTTGCACTCTAATGTCCTGTGTATTGGAATATAGAAAGTCAAATATTGGAATCCATTATACGGGCTAGTGTCATTGCTAGGCATTATTTATGCTTTGAATTAAATAGAACATGCATATGTTTTATACGGGATAACGACCTTGACCATTATTTATGCTATGTTATATAAAGAAAAAGTTTATGTTTTAAATGGGCTCATGATAATCGCTAAGCATTATTTTGGCTTTGTTATATACAAAACATGTTTATATTTTATACGGTCTAGCGGACACTATGAATTATTTATGACATGTTATTTACAAAACATGTTTATGTTTTATACGGGATAATGCACATCATGTCTTGTCCTTGAATTTTTTAAGAAAGGCCATAACGTGGTGTTAAATTTGATGCCGATTTAAACGTTTTTATCATTTTTATTTGTAAAATAGTTGCAAATATTTGAAATAAGCTGTCACATATGACTTGCATATTTTAGATACGACCAAATCGAATTTTTTTAGGTATTTATTTGTATATTAATTATATTAAAAACAATTAAGTATATACAGTATAATTTTATATTTATTTTATGAACGGTGTAAAAAAACTATTTTACAATTTTGCAAGGGCAATGCTTTACGATAATTCACCACAAAATTTATTCAATCATATTGTCATCTTATAATCGGTGAAAATATAAATCCTTCCAACTTATATTTGACAATCTCATCATAATATAATAGAGCTATGCGTACTTTCATAATAACATATGTATGTATATATTATTAACAATGTTTTTTTAATTATCGGTAAATATTTTTTTGAAAGGGACTATACCCTTGTGAACAAAAAGAGGCCTAGAAGCCGAATAGGAATGAGAACCAATACAAAAAGGATCAAGATCCAAATGAGACATAGAAACCCAAAGTAGCCCAAGAGCAATTACCCCAACACAATAAACCAATGATTTAACAACTTTGCAGGAAGAGCGCAGCAAAAATAACAAAAAAACAACAATAATTACATAGAAGTACAACAAGAGTATCCACAATTACTTCTTGGCAGCTTTGTCGATTCTGGATTTGATATTACGCAAGAGGTGAACATAGCCAATTTCGTCATGTGGGTAGAGTCAGTAACATCCAACTGTTCAATGGTCTTTTTGCTTTCCTTTTCCGTGCCCCAAAGAGTTGCTGGTATTCCACTGAGATTAGAGACGTTGCAGACATGCTGCTCAATAAATTCTTCAATTGCACTAAAAATAGCCATATTATGGTCATGGTGAGTCTTGGCTTTCCCTAAATGGTTGTCTAAGGAGTTCAATTTTTTGTAGATGTCTTCAACCTGTTTATTATCAATATCAGCCTCCTCCTCCTTCTTCCTCTTACCTTTTTGCTTTGCCAAGTTTTTAACCTCTTCTTTCAACAACAACATGTCAGCTTCTAAGGCTTCCAGCCTTTTTGTGGAGCTCTCAATGTGTGCCTCCTGTGAACCAGTACTACTAATATGTAGGAGGTTATGGGCAATTTCCAAGTCCTGAGGAACATTCCCCTGAAATAGGGGTATCAGGTTCAGTCTTCTAGAAGACCTAGTAACAGGTCTGGTCAAAGTGGAAGCGAAGGGGGTGGGAGCAGAGGTGGGGGGATGATAGAGGGAGCCGAGAAGGAAGGAAGAGGGGTGACAACAGTGGTGATGGGGACAGAAGGTGAAGAGATGGGGGTAGCGGCAGTGGTGCTGGGAAGAGGAGGAACAGAGACGGGGAGGATGGGATCTTCGGGAGACCTAAGAAGACAAAGCTTATGCAACAAGAAGATGAGACCCTGATGTAGAGGGACCACACGTGCATGCTTTTGAAACTCCAAAATGGAGCGCTCAAGAGAATTAAGTAGATAGTGAGGGAAGCATACCATGAAACTCCTGTGGAAGTGATTGAGGAACACAAGATGCTTTGAGGGCACAGTGACGAATCTCCCCTCCAAAGAGATGTAACGCACCATCATACGGGTGACCTCGTCAAAAGGTAGAGGGATAGAGCTGACCTACAGACCCACCGTGACGAAGACCAGCTTCTCATTACCCTCAACAAATTTCCTCTCCTCAGCACCTCTGTCAATCCTTTTATTAAAAAAGTGGTACCCATCCATGCCAAGGCCAGTAGCTTTAGCTATTAACTCCTCATTGATCGAAATCTTCTCCGCCATAATCCACAGTGCGATCCTTCCAATCCTTTGCAAAATGAACGGAAATACTTTGGTCGTGACCCTGAATCTTCTCAATAAAATTAGTGATGCCTCCCTGGCTGAGAAGATTCCAAAGCTCTTCATTATTTTTCCATTCCGGGTCCATGCTGGGCTCTATCTGACAAGGGGCACCTCCCATTATCACCATGCTTAAGTGCTTGCAAATAAAATTTTCAAAATCCTTATGAGGAGTTCTATAGTAGCCGCAGTTACCAGTCCGCCTTTCTCTATTATTTTCCGCGCGATGAGAATGATGACTAGGGTAGGTTATTCTTGTTCCCATGAATACCAGTGACTACTGCTATTTACAGGAAAATCTAAATGTGTGAACTTCAATACCTTTAATAACCCGCTCCGGATCATCATCATCCTTATTGCGGTTTGGGAATCCGTAAAGCCCTATTTAAAAGCTTTGTTGAAAGCACAATATTTCCCGCATGTGCGGCTTTAATCTTCATATATATCCACTTTAAGTTCTCATTATACTTCTTATAACCTTGATTGCCCATCAAGATTTGCTTGAGTGCTGTTTTAATATCAGCACATGTGGGAGTCTTATTTTTGAAGTTCCACTCCCAATGCTCATATCTCATACCCCAAATTTGCATGCTCATAAGTATCCGCTTGTATGCTGCTTTGAAGCTGTTCAGGAATGTTATCTTTATTATCCCAAATAATGTGATTAACATTTATGTCATAATTAGCCAATGCATCTGCCACCTTGTTACCCTCCCGGTAAGTATGCTTGATCCAAATGTTATTGAAGGTTTGGCAAATACTTATGGATTCCAAGATGAAGTCCTTGATGTTCCAACTTGGAGGTGAACACTTTGATTAAGATGATTAATGATATTAAGTGAGTCCCCTTCAGAATGAGGTTTTGGATATTATCGATCCCGAGCAATTCTAAGGCCCCATAAAGCGAGATAATGCTTCCACAAAATGATTAGTTTGAATTCCCATTTTTCCAGCATACGCAGCAATCAAACTGCCTTTATGATCCCGGATCACTCCTCCCCCACTGTGCATTCCAGGGTTACCCTTAGAGGCCCCATCAAAATTCAACTTATACCAGTTAAGATCAGGAGGATGCCAATGTATCAAAGATCTATCAATACTATTACCAGAATTATTTCGGATATTGTCATCTCGATTTGCCCGATGGGACAAGATATGTTCTTCATTTTCTGGATAACTCTTGTTCTTGGGGGGTTTAAATCTAGCAATATTTTCTTTAATATCATTAGAAATTTTCCCAATACTGAGCTTAAAATTCTATTTTTTATTTCTAAAGATAATATCATTTCTATCTTTCCATATCCTCCAAATAATATGAGGAATAACCAAATTCTAGAGCCTTCTAACAACACAATGTTTATAGGGTGGGCTCGATGTAAAGCACACACCAAGTTTGCATAGAAAATATAATTCACGGAATAATAATTCACCTTCAATATTCATTCAAGTTTGTATTACATAATATATAGAATAACTTGTTCCTATAATTTAGGAAACAAGTATAACCACTAACTCCATCAAGCCTATTTACGTGGGTGGGTACAACCTACTCAACCACTACACAAAAGCCAACAAATATTAGTTGTTTATAAAAAAACTAATTACAATAGTAATTCCTTTTACATTAATAATACACAAACTATATTATAATGTGAAGCACTAAACAAGATATTCCTAACATTCCCCCCCTTAGTGCGAACATGGTAGAAAAACATCCACACTCTCAACTGCAGTATGCTCACCCCTGTGGCATGTCCAACTCTGTGACTCATGACCTTGATCCAAAAGAAAGGCTCTCTCCTTCCATGGTTTTAAACAGGCTTACCACAAACCTTGAAGTGACAGGAACCTCATCAACTGTCCACCTCGTGTGGTTTTCTGGATCCTCCCACAAACCCTTTCAAGATCCATGAACTAACTTACTCTGGTGCTACTATTCACCACTATGCTTATACATCAGGGAATTATGTAGGAAACACAACATGCATATCACAAAACTACACAATAGAAGATATACTGAAAAATTTCACATTACTTCCTATAAGAATCGTAATGTTCTTAATTGTAGTCTCTATCTTTGATCGCTGCCACTCGATCTCGAACAACATAGAAAACTCGCCACCCAATATGGAAGCTTTCCTTGACTAAGTCGTTTTGGGTGCAGAATGGGAATGGAACATTGGTATGTATTCCCCCCCACAATGTGAAATTCCACTCATATAGATACTGAGAAGCAAACTGCATCGAAGAACATACTCCTGAATGGATCTTGCTAGTTAGGTTTCGCAGCTGCACATGGTCACTAATGCTAGTGAACATATTCTCCTAATGACCATCTTCCAACGAAGTACGGCGGTCGAGAGGACCAAGTCGATCGAGGATCACCGACACCATCATCTGCACTCCAACACAACTCTCTTTCCAACATCCATCAAATGCCAAACAAAACAGGAACTCAAAAAGAATCACACAAGTGAAAATGGAACAACTGCAATACTTAAAAACAAGTACTCACACTTTGCACACACCCGTGCCACAAAATCATTTTGTGCGGCCCCGTCATTGGTGGATGACGAGAGGTCACTGTCGACCTCCGACCTCCGATGCCTCCTTCCTCCATTAACATGCTTTGCTAGCTCAGCTGGGTTTGGATATGAAGCTCATTTGTTTCCACATTGAAGTTATTCTCCCCCGATGTGAAACATTTTAGTTTTAGGACGTCGGTACAACCGATAATGCATCCCACAAAATAGCCAAAAAATATGATATTTTTCAAAGTGGGTATTTTATCCCAAAATTAGAACCACTATAATGAGAATTAAAAAATAAACACTTTTGCAAAAAACGGTGCTCAATTTTGAGTTACCGTGCAAAAGTTATTGAGGTTACAATTTCCCGTAAATTGGTCCAATTAAAATAAAATTGAATTGCCCTCAAAATTCAATTATTAAGCAAAAACTATAGAAATATATATATATATATATATATATATATTAAACTATAGTTTTGCTAAATAATTAAAAAAAATTGACCAATAAGAAAAAACCTGTGTGTTGCATTTCTTTTCCCGGATGTGCATTTCCAGCCACAAAAACGTCTGTTTGACAGCAATTTTGTCATATCTACATTCTGAATCTGACCCTGATGTAAACTACAAAGTTGTGCATCTTTTTCTCATCTTTTCAACCCAAAAAGAATCGCCTCAATCTGATATTTTATGAGGAAGATATGTTCATTTTACTGAACACTACTTGCTGTATTTTTTTGGACGGATTTTTGAATATTCTCTTTGGCCTCTTAAATCTTCTTGGCTCTCATAGGAATAACCTGCTCTGGTACCAAATGTAAAGCACACACCAGGTTTGCACAGAAAATATAATTCACGGAATAATAATTCACCTTCAATATTCATTCAAGTTTGTATTACAGAATATATAGAATAACTTGTTCCTATAATTTAGGAAACAAGTATAACCACTAACTCCATCAAGCCTATTTACGTGGGTGAGTACAACCTACTCAACCACTACACAAGCCAACAAATATTAGTTGTTTATAAAACAACTAATTACAATAGTAATTCCTTTTACATTAATAATACACAAACTATATTATAATGTGAAGCACTAAACAAGATATTCCTAACACTCCATTGGGTCCAAAGGTGATTGAAATCCTTCGAAACCACCCAAAAAGCTTTAAAATTAGAGAGGGAAAAACTCCATATTCTGGTAGCATAATCATAATGGATAAACAAATGACTGATATCCTCAGAGTCTTTTTTACATATATGACATCTATTAGGCATTATGAAACCTTTTCTTATCAGGTTGTCAGTGGTAAGAATTCTGCCTCTAAGAGCCAGCTAAAAGAAAAAATTAATTTTAGGTGTTAACTCGAATCATCCAAATTCTACTCCATTTAAACTCAGTTTGACTATTGTCGAAGAAAGTATTATACCCAGTTTTGACAGAGTAGTCCCCATCAATAGAATTTCTCCAGACCAATTCATCCTTAACATCCAGCTGACTTAAGGGGATAAGGTCTAACTGATCTTGCAGGGAGGAAATATTTTGGATCAGATCATCTCTATCCACAGAAAGTTTTTTCCATTTCTTTTTGTTGCCATTTCTTTCAATATAATCCTTGATTCTAGTGCCATACTTGTTTTCAAGACTGTCTTTGACCACACCAAATCTGTCCATAAGGCTACCATTAAACCAGTTATCATCCCAGAATTTTATATCACAGCCATCTCCCACTTTCCATTTACTGCCTTGTTTAATGAAATTTCTGCTCTTCACTAAATTATTCCAAAAAATGGAACCATAGGGAAGGTGCTCATCTTGAAGAAAAGAAAAGACAACTTGTTGATTAAGGTATTTAGCCTTAATTAAATATTATTAACAATGTTAAGTAGTACCATCATAACAACATTTTGAAAAGAAAAATAGTTATTTAGCATTTTCTTGCTCCAAATATTTAATGCCCTCTACCAAATTCAATCCACGAGACTATGTTTGTGATGTTTTTTTACAAATCGGTGATCAACCTTTTATCTTACATGACAATATTTGTGTATGTTTTTCATCCCCACCATAAAATTTTTAGGAGGTTTTCCCTTTGCACCTAATGTAATACACAAAGGGTTTTTAGAACTATATGAAAAATTGTTTCTACTCCAAACCTTTTATAGGTATCTTATTGTTATTCCCTCGACTATATTGGAATGTTCCTTTCCCCAAGCGAGTCTTAGAGTCAATACGGTTGATATTTGTTTTATTTAATCATGTTAATATATTTTTAATATCAACAGAAATGAGATTTTCAGACTAGAATCCTAGTTCATAGTATGGTGATAATAAATTTATAAATTCTAACAGGCCACCTCGTAGGTTGACATCTTCCATCTTGAACTGAATGCCATATTCCTATTATATGTTTTGTTTATCCCATATAGGAGGTCCTCCATATCCAAAATAAGTACAAAACTCTTATCGCTACTTACAGGAAGTAAAAAAATTATTTTCATCAGCCACATATCAATTATAAAAAATTGAAATAAAAAACATTTTGGCTTCCAACTAACTTGATTACCAATTGAGATTGTGGCTTGGATTAAACCGCCTCTACATGGTGATGTATTCATTGATGCAAGAGCTATTTCAAATAAATGATCATCAATTCATAATCTATTTCTTTCTATTAAAAATGTGAGCATAATGTATTTGAAATAAACATTAATCAATTCATAATCAATTTCATGTTGTGGCAAATGAAATATTAAATGGATAAACATAGTGGTTTATATGGTGATATGGTAAGTATAATATCAATTATTCTCTGTTTATGATTCAAATTTAGTAGTCGTTAGGATACACTTATATTCATCAAACCAGCCTTTGGCGGAAAACAATCCTCAACTATTGATGAGGATTTACGACCACCAGGCTATGCCATCATTGGCCAAACTACACTTAGTGGACAACCTTTAATGAGGCTAGCCAAGTGCTACTTTACATATGTATGAGCTAGATCAAGCTGTATGTAGTTCTGTTTATGATGATGTTGAAGCCAAAACAATGTTAATTCAATGTAAGTAGTCAGTATGCAGTAGTGAATTAGTGAAACATTGTAGACAATATGTAGTTGTAAATCAGTGAGATATTGATGAATGTAATGTTTTTAGTCAAACCATTATTGTATTGAACGTGGATGCATAGAGTCCTCTAAGCTCTATATAATTTGTTTTAAATTGTTATCGTAGCTTAAAAATGGATTTCTTTAATTTTTTTGTCGACCCTATGCCAAACATATAAAACTAATGTCATTTAGTTATCATTTCTGTAAAATATACATGGATATCATACCGGAGGTTGTGATTGTTTATTCCTACTTGGATACGTCCTCGCCCTACATTGTTATGTTATTTGGTTGTTGATTGTTTGCATAATCATTTATTGTCATATAAATTTGTTGGGCTTATTATTTTTTGTTTGTAAATTCACCCGATTAACATACCTAAATTTGATGGCTTATTTGTGGCGGATGTGCCGTGCCCTCCACATCTATCATGTAAAGCTGGCGTAAAAAACATAATTTTTAAAAAATTGAAAACCATGGCAATTGAAAATAGAGCTCATTAAACATATTTATAAAATGATTGAAGGTAAATCACCATGTTGAACTGGTTTTGTAGCATCAAGGTGAAAGGGTTGTACATCAACTTTTATAGCTTTGTGGTTGTCTGCATAAACAATAAATGTATAAGTAGCATATATAGGTTAAAAGCCATTAAAAAAATCACTTGTTGAAGTTTTCTTCGGCGATGAACCTTTCTTCATATGAGAATAGTAATGTTTCAGAAACATTTCTTGACTATGTGTCTCAACAATAAAAATAACATATAGTTTGGAATCCACTAATGCATGGGTGTGACACTACCCCGTAAAGCACTACTACTAAAGAATTTTAAAACAACATTGAGTGAACATCTCTTCCCAGAATTCATACCATATTTCACAAGTAAAAGTATGGATGTTTCCTTTAAGGTGAATTTTACTTGGAGTTACCAATTTTTGTGGTGGATTCTCCATCCAATCCCTAACGACCTCTTCTCTACAATCATCATTATTGTCGCGGTTGTGCACACAAGTTATTGTGTACATAAGACACAAACTTTTGAAGATCTGTTGTTATCGTATAGTATGTATCATCCATCCAAAATTGTTACTCTAATGTATTTAACATTTTCCATATATATTTCACTCTGTATCTTAAAACTTTTGAATAACTAGTTGGTATTAGAAAAATAATAATATAATCTAGCACACTAGTTCTGATAATTGTTAGAAGCTCCATTATTACATCAGAAGAAATATCAACTCGGCCAAATTACAAAATCAATGATCACACATTCAACATTGAAAGGATTAGTCAAAGGAATATCTAATAAAGTTGATGGAACTTGCACAGTGGATATGTACATTTAAAAGAAATTTTGTTTGTGACTTCCATCCTTGTTGGTATATTTCCTCCCAAATTGACATCAAATTGTTGTCTAATATTGTCTAAGCCTCGATGGGAAGAAATTCTTCCACCTCATGATTTATTTTCTGTTTTCCCATTTTTCCTTTATATGGGAATCGGAATTTATTTTCCATTTCTCTCTTCACCTAAAGATATGACAGACACCTAGTGGTAATGTGATTCATCGAATTTAAATTTTTTGATTACATTGGATTCATTGCATGATGTCAATACAATATTATCCGGATGCTTATTTCTCAAATAATGTAGAAATTTTTCTCTCATTTTTTTGTCTCTTTTTATTCTTCGGTAGTAAGAATCAAATGTCTCTGCTATTACACTAGCCTCAAAATACCCAGTTGATTTAGTATTCCTTTTCAACCCATGCAATTTTGATTTAGATGGGTCTATCTTCAATTTATTCAAATATATTCACCTTAGCATAGTAAACAATTTGGCATGTTTTAGAGGTGAAAGAAAACCTTTTATATGAATAAATCAAAACATAAGATGTTTTTTTCGTTTCTATACAATTTTCTGAATACTATAAATATACCATTTTGAATGTCTTCTGCATTTGAACAACCAGTTTTGTTAGAATCTATTAGAATCCCTAAATTCCAACCATATTTTGAACATGAATATGGTCCTCTATTTATGGAGGCATGCATTTCCCGTTTCCTAAATAAAGAAACATCCAACTCCATATCCAGAATAAGACACTTATTGTTTTCAAAGTCAAAGTGTTCCACCTGGACATGTAGTGTCCCCAAATCAATAACTTTTGATGATAGAACAATACTAACTTCCTTGTGATTTTCATCTATAACAAAAAAGCAACCACAAGTCGATGTGGTAGTTTTCAAGGGAATGGATTTCCACAAACCATTCCTCATCTCTTTTCTTCCAACAAATACCACATGTGATGAATGGAATTGTTCTAAATGGAGCGTGAACAATGGAAGACATTTTACCTATAATTAGAGTAAAATACATTAATAATTAGGTCATTTCGAACTTTAAATTTTTTTCTCAAGTATTGTCTAATAATTAATTTAAATAATACTCTAGCCAACACCAACCTCTAAAGTTATTTACCATGTCTCATAAAATAGTAATTAACTTAATGGTTACCTCTAGGCTTCGATAGGACATATTACGTATCATTCAACTAGTTACAATAATTCATATTTTTTGGATCAAATCAATAATAAGATAATTTTTCTAAAATTTTGAAATTGAATTATGATGCATTAAAAGATACGAAACCATTTACATGACTTTTGAAAGTATTTCATATGAGCTGGAAAATCTATAACATTATATAGATGGCATGATAGGAACTTTTAAAAATATACACTTAGTGGCAGAAAGACTTCCAGTAAACATATAAAAGAACAACCTAAAACATTTTCTAGGCCATTTACACCTATTGAATGATAAAACATAGAGGACATTAAGATCTAATATTTGGTATTTTGAAGAGAGTGTTTGAGCAACAAATCAGAATAACAGAGTTTGTGGTAGCTCAAGATTTTATGTTTTAGAAGATGATGTGATTTATGTGTATATCAGTCATACTATAGTAGTGAGGATTAAATGTACTGTAACAAGACTAAGGAAGATGTTTAAAGGATAGTGGTTATAAGATCTAATGTTTGGTATTTTGAGGAGAGTATTTGAGCAACAAATCACATTAATGGAGTTAGTGATAGCTCATCATTTTTTTATATAAGACAATGTGAAATATATGTATATTGGACATACTTTATTCATTATGTTTTAATGTTTATTACTAGTCTAAGTACGATATTTTAAGTGTAGCGCTTGGTGGGAAATTCCACAAAAAGCTATAAAAACAAATGAGAATGATTACACTTTTCCTAAACATAAGTATGGCCCTCGTCATAATAGTCATTTTCATGGAAACAATGCTCTCTATAAGGTCATGGTGGGTTATACCTATTTGAGAAAATATTTGATTATTAACAATGTTTAATGAGCACCACTAAAACAAGGGTCTATTCTCTCTTACTCTGACTATAAGTTAGATTTACAATACTAATTGAATAAATTTATTCCAAATTTTTGAACTTATATTAACGCATTTAGAGTGCCAATCTTCTTAGGCTATAAATATTTATTTTCCGATACGTTGAATTGATTAAGGGTAAAAGCACTAAGAATTTAAAAATAGTGATAAAATAACAAATCACAACCTAGCTTAGTGAAAGCTAGGTCCTACCATTTCATCTTGTCATTGTAATCATTGTTTGTACACTTTTTTCTCACTAGTGATTTTCATTTATTATAATTGTATCATATTCGATAGACTATCCATGGCGAGAAACAAGTGTTACTCTACAAATCCTTGATAGGGATCAAGCCATATGTATTGTCCATAAAATATATTGTTTGTAACATATAATTCAAATTTTTTGTATGGGAAAAATTATTTACCTAATACTTAGTTTCATTACTTATCAAAAGTAACGACACAATGGATGCTAGTTTCAAAATTTTATTTTATCAAAAATTGGTATAAAATAATAAATCATGACCTAGCTAAGTGATTGCGAGGCTCCTACCATTACATTCATTGTAAAGACTATATTTACAACTTTGGATCGCTCGTGTTTTCATTGATTATAATTATATCATGTTGGTTACAATGTACCCGATAGAGACAATAGTTACACTGGCATACCATATAGAGGATCAAGCCTTACGTAGTTCCCATAAGATATCTTGTTTGAAACACATAATTCACATTGGATCTTACGGGAGAAAATGCTTAGCGAATGCTAATCACTTTTCCTTATCGAAATAACGACATAGTGATGTGAATCCAACTGCAAGAGGTTGACATACCTCGAAAAAACACATAAAAAAATTTGTAAATAAAAACCAGGAGTTTTAAAATAGATTTCTTATCAGTCTAGAATCCATACTAATATTTTACATCTTTACAATCCACCTTTTATTTCATATACTACTCTAAAAACCTAAAATGTCAAAAAAAAATCTGAAATGCCAAAAATTACCTAATAGCAAAACAACTCGGATGGGCCCCAAAATTTTCATGTAAAATATGCCTTCATAAATTAAGGCTCACACAAAATTTTGACTTATTCTAACAAGCACAAAAAAGTTATTAAAGTTCTAAGACCTAGTCAAAAGTGAAAAAAATGTTCAAAGCCAATTTTAGGCCACTAGATGAAGGAATCCAGACCTGAAATTGTGCATAAAATGGCTACAACCTTGAAATAAAATTTTACCCATGCATATTACTAATGTATATATACCACCCTGTAAAATTTCAAGATGATCCAACAATCGGATCAAAAGTTATGGTCTCCGCAAGTTATGCTCCCGCATCATTCTCCCCGGAAAAAAAAATTCACTCTCTGTGAATTCAAAGGTTGGAATTCATCTAATTTTTCGTGATCAATCTTCTTCAACTCCCACTCAGGATTCCAAGTATTTTCTTCTTGTTGTAAACCTTCCCACTTTGTACCAAATATCTATTGTAGCTCCCATGTCTAGTAGTGACTGTCTTTTGGTCCAAGACACGCATTACCCTTTCCTTTTTCTTCTTCGGCATCTGCTGCTCCCAGTTTATTTATTCCTCCTCCAAAAATTTTCATCATGAATTGGAAACTTATATAAGTCAGAAACATTAAAAATTGGTGAGATAGCAAAGTTGTTAGGTAGCTCCACCTTGTAGGCATTATCACTCATTTTCTTCATAATCCTACATGGCCCAATCTTCTTATACTTGAGTTTATTATATGTCCCTTTTGGAAACCTCTCCTTTCTAAGATGAACCATCACCATATCTCCTTATTCAAATAAGCTTACTCTCTTGTTGGCATCTACAACTCTTTTATAATGCGCGTTACTCACTTTCAACTTTTCCCTCACTTCATCCTGTAACTATAGAATGTGTTCTACAAATGCTTTTACATCATCACTAGTTTTATCTTCACCGGGTAGCACAATCAAATCTAGGACCCCTTGATTCCTACCATATAAAATATGGAAAGGATACCTCCCTGTTGACCTGTTTACCAAGCTATTATAGGAAAACTCAACTTGTGGTAAAGCTAAGTCCCATTGTTTTGGATTTTCTCCAACTATGCAACGTAGGAGATTTCCCAAGCTTATGTTCACTACTTAGTCTGCCCATCAGTCTAGGGGTGATATGCACTACTGAAATGTAGTTGTGTCCCCAGTTTCCTCCATAGAGTCTTCCAAAAGTGACTCAAAACTTCATGTCACGATCTGAAGTGATCATTCTTGGAACTCCATGCAATCTAACCACTTCTGGAAAAAAAAAATCTGTAACTTTGGAAGCATCATTAGTTTTTTTACAAGAAATTAAATGTGTCATCTTAGAGAATATATCAACCACAAAAATATAGAATCATTCCCTCATTGTGTGTTAGGAATTCCTAACATAAAATCCATACTCAAATCAATCCATGGCTTTGTAGGGACAAGTAATGACATATACAACCCAGTATTTTGTGCATGGCCCTTAGCCATTTGGCACACTCTACATCTTGCTACAATCCTACTTATGTCCCTCTTTACCTTTGGCCAATAATAATTTTCTACAACAAGATAAATTTTCTTACTTATACCAAAGTGTCAAAACCCCCACTATGCAATTCTCTTATAATATTTTCTCTCATTGAACCAACAGGGATGCACAATTGTTTCCCCTTGAACAAATAACCATCCTACATAAAATAATCAGAAGAACCACTACCTATTGTAGGGTCCTTAAGTTGTCTCACAACATCACCAAAATCTGGATCACCTTCATATAATTCCTTAACGCCTCAAACCCTACTACTTCATTTTCCATTGTTGTCAAAAGTGTTACACACCTACTCAAGGAATCAGCAACTAATTCTTCTTACCTGACTTATGCTTTAAGAAAAAAGTATATTCTTGCAAAAATGAAACCCATTTTTCATGCCTACTATTTATTTTCTTCTGTGTGTTTACATACCTCAAGGCTTCATGGTCAGTGAAGAATACAATTTTTTTGCTACCAAGTAATGTCTCCAGTGCCTTAATGCTTGAACAATAGCATAAAATTCCACATCATAAGTAGAATATTTCCTCCTAACTTCATTTAAATTTTCACTGAATAATGCCACAGGTCATCCTTCTTGACTCAAGCTCCAATTCCGACATGTGAGGCATCACAGTCAACCTAGAAGACCTTGATAAAATTTGGTAATACCAAAAGAAGTGCTTCTGACACTTTCTTCTTCAACAATTCAAAACTATCTATTGTTTCCTTGGTCCATAAAAAAATCCCTCCATTTTGTACAATTTGTTATGGGTGCGGTAAAGCTACTTACATTTTTGATGAACTTCCTATAAAAATTTTCCAATCCATGAAAACTACAAACCTCTGTCACATTCCTTGGAATAGGCCATTCTAAAATTTCCTTTAATTTTTCCTCATCCATCCTCACCCCATCCTCTTATATGAAAAACCCCCAAAAAACAAGACTCTTATGAAGAAATCTACACTTCTTTAAGTTTGAATATAGAATCTATTTACGTAACAAGTCTAACACCAATTTCATATGTAACAAGTGTTCTTCCACTATTTTACTATATATCAGAATATCATCAAAATAGACAACAAACTTACAATTGTATTCTCAGAGTACTCTATTCATTAGCCTCATGAATGTACTGGGTGCATTAGATAGCCCAAATGGCATCACCATCCATTTGTACAATCCTTCTTTTGTTTGAAAGATGTTTTCCATTCATCCCCTTCACGGATCCGGATCTGGTAGTACCCACTTCATAGGTCAATCTTGCTAAAATATCGGGCTCCTGCTAGCACATCCATCATATCATCCAATCTTGGAATTGGGAACCGATACTTAATTATGATCTTATTTATTGCCCTACTATCTACACACATTCTCTAGTCTCCATTTTTAGTAGTCAATAGTGTTGGAGTTTTGCATGGACTCATGCTTTCTCTCATTAACCATTTCTATATTAGATCTTTCACTTGTTTGTTCAACTCTTCACTCTGTGTTAGACTCATCTGATAGGCTACCTAGTTTGGAAGGGATGATCCTAGGATCAAATCAATATGGTGTTGAATATCTCACTTTGGAGGTAACCCATCTGGTAGTTCATCGATATGACATCTTTGTATTCGTTTAGTACCTTTTCCGTAGCAACAGGTATATTAAAATCTTCTATTTCTACCTTCTTTGACATTAGTGCATAACACCAGCCAACTTCTTCCATTTCTGTAATAAACTCTTTTGTAGCCAACAAGCCCTCACTCTTATCTTCTTCCTTGAAGGGTAACAAGACCACCTTTACACTATCCTTCTAAAAAGTATATCTATTTTTCCCTCCATCACGTGTAACCTTTCTATCATATTATTAAGGCCTCCCCAGTAATATATGGCACACATCCATTGGGATAACATCACACCACACCTCATCCTTAGAGGTATTCCCAATCGAAAACTTTATAAGGCATATTTTATCTATGGTTACCCCATTCCCTTTCTTGTAACATGATATATGATAGGGATATGGGTGCTTCTCACATTTTAGATTTAGTTTATCATCCATCACAGTTGAAACCATATTTCACAACTACCACCATCAATAATAATTTTACATACCTTTCCTCCGTGAGGTATATCTTGTTCAAAATATATTTGTTTGCAATCATGAATAAAAACCAACAACATCTTGTTCTTTCTCCTTCTTTGGTGAAATCATCATCCTCCTTGTCATGAGGGTTTCACCCAAGTATGTAGTAACCTCCATTTCTTCTTCCTCTTCTTCTTCAACTAGATTTACTCGTGGTTGTTCTCCTTGCCATCTATCTTGTGTAGGATAGTGCAGACACTCAAAATATTTGTTCCCCTCTTCACCACATTTGTAACATGTATATTTCCTTTAGGGACTATTCCAGCCCCGTCCTCCATTATAACCTCTTCCCCTCTGAAACCCCCTACCTCTTTGGTAGTTACCATGGATTTGACAAGAATATTCATGCCCTTATGCATTAGAGGATTCACCTTTTGTAGATTCAAATCTACCCCTTCCTCTCATTAGAGATGATGATGGCCCTCTCTTCACACCTCTTCTAAAATTATTCCTCTTTTTATTTTCTTCTTCCTTTAATGCAAGTTGATAAACATCATCCAAGCTATGGATCCAGAGCATACTCAACTCATCTTGTATGGTGTAACTCAACCCATTTATATACTTGTGTAGCCTTATTTTCTTCAGAATCTCCTTGTTCCACCCTGATTGACAACTTGTAAAATTCATTGGTATACTCCTCAATGCTTTGAGATCCTTCTATCTTAGGTTTTGAACCTTTGAAAGAGTGTTTGAGCATAATCTACAGAAGAAAATTTTCTTTGAGCTTATTTACCATTTTATTCCAATTTTGGATCTTTCCCTTTCCATTCATGTGTATTTCATTTTGTAGGTGATCCCACCAGATCAATGCATGTCTAGCCAACTTAGTGCATGCAAACTTAACCTTCTTCTCCTCTGAAAGGATTTTCCACTCAAATAATTTTTCATATGATTCAACCAGTCAATCAACTCCTTTGGTTGTAATCCTCCACCATAATCAGGAACATTAATCTTAATATTGTCATTCTTTCCCTCTAAAGCTTGGATCAATCTCTCCTCAAATGGTCTCTCATTCAAGGTTTCTTCATCTCTCTCATTTTATTATTCATCTCCTCCTTCATTAATTAATGGAGGTACTTCTTTAGTATCACTATCTGGGTTTGCATCCCCATTTGCATGTCTCCTTCTAAGGCGAGTAACTTCTCCTGTGAGCTCAACAACTTGTCTCTATAGCTCCTGTATATGCCTATTCATCTAGGCATAACCTCCCCTCCCACGTCTAGCCATTATTATATAAAATAGAGGCAAAAATTACATAGAAAAATGTAATATGTTACCTTAACTATTTCTGCAAGATCTAAATCCGGCTCTGATACCAATTGATGTGAATCTAGCTACAAGAGGTTGAAATACCTCCAAAATAAACATAAAAAATTTGTAAATAAAAACCAGGAGTTTTAAATTAGCTTTCTTCACATTCTAGTATCCACACTAATCTTTTACATCATTACTGATCCACCTTTTATTTCACGTCTACTCTAAAAACCCTAAAATGTCAAAAATTACCTACTAGCAAAAAAAAACTCGGATGGGCCCCAAAATTTACGTGCCAAATATTCCTTCATAAATTAAGGCTCACGCAAAATTTTTACTTATTATAACAAGCACAACAAAATTTATTAAAGTTCTAAGACCTAGTCAAAAGTGAAAAAAATGTTCGGAGCCAATTTTAGGCCACTATATGAAGGAATCCGGACCAAAAAATGTGCTGCAATGGCCACAAATTTGCAAGTAAATTGACCCCAAAATATTACTAATGTATATCTACCACCCTATAAAATTTCAAGACGATCCAACGTCGGATCAAAAGTTATGGTCTCCACAAGTTATGTTCCCACATCACATAGTGGACGCTAGGATCAACAATTTCATAATTTGAAAATAGTGATAAAATAAAAGATCATGCTCTAGTTTAATAGTTGCTAAGCTCCAAAACCGTTACTACTAGTGATTATAAATGCTATATTTTGGCTTTGGTTTGCTAATGTGTTTTCATGGATTATGTAGTACTCACAAGACATTTTTGTAACATATAATTCACATATGTTAAATTTGAGATAAAATTCTTAGCAACAACTACATTCGTATGTATTGAATGGAATGCTATAACAACCATTAGGATCAACTATTTCTTATTTCAACACTATGTTATCCATTTATTTTAATTGTACCATATTTGCTAGGCTATGTGTGGCGGAGAGAAAGTCTTGCATTACATACCCTCTAAATGGATCGAGACGTATTATGTGTTTCCCATAGACTCAAAAGTTTATTATTTTTTAAAATAGCCATAAAATAACAAATCATGGTATAACTTAGTGGTCGCTAAGCTCTTGCCTTTACCTCTTCTCATTATAAACCCTATCTTTACAGGTTTGGATTCCTATCCTTAATATGTAGTTCCCATAAAATACATTATTTTCAAATCATATTTTATATCATTTACTATAAAATAAAATGCTTAGTGATCGCTAAGCTCCTTTACTTTGATAAGAATGGCATATCAAACCCTAGTCTCAAAATTTTCATATTTTCAAAATAGCCATAAAATAACAAATCATGGTATAGCTTAACAAATGCTAGGCTCGTATATTTACCTATTCTCATTCTAAACTCTATCTTTACAGTTTTCGATCACTAGCCTTATTATGTAGTTCTAATAAGATACATGGTTTTCAACTCATACTTCATCGTTTCCTATTAAAGAAAATGCTTACCACCCGCTAAGCTCCTTTGCTATTGACAAAATGGAAAATCGGACCATAGGCTCAAAAGTTTCTTATTTTTAAAAGATCCATAAAATAATAAATCATGGTTTAGCTTGGCAACCGTTAGGCTCCTACCTTTACATCTTCTCATTATAAACACTATTTGTAAAGTTGTGGATCGTTAGGCTTAGTATGTAGTTTCCATAAGATACATGGTTTTCAAGACATATTTCACATCATTTCCTAACAAAGAAAATGCTTAATACCTTTATAATGCTCCTTAATGTGTTAACAAAAATGACATATTAGACCCTAGGCTCAAACATTTCTTATTTTGAAAATAGCCATATAGTAACACTATTTGTACAGTCTTGGATTGCTAGCCTTATTATGTATCCCAAATAGCTTGTTCAAACTTTCCATGTGGCACATTTTAATTGGATAATTAATTTAAATTAGTGCACACTATATATAACAATGTAGAAATCGATTTTGATAAAAATGGAATGTAAATGTCTGTATATTATTCTAATAAACTTCAAAACTATGTTTAGGATTTATTTCTTCTGTTTTCTTATAATATATATTTTTACTATGCTTGTTTTAATATATGTTAGTATAATATATTTGTTATTATGTTTATATTATTATAGGCTATAGACAATGAAAAATTGCATTGTTTTTAATTCATGTTTAGTTTTAATTTTTAAACCATGGAAAAATAAAAATAGGGAAATTCGAATTCCCCCACATTTTCGGATATTTGAAATTTCAATAGCCCTTTTGCTTTTAGAGGAAAGTGAAAATTTCAAATTTTCGTATCCCGCTCTTTTTCTATTTAAAAAAAAGTTGTGGAATGTGCTAAAAAAATTATTAAATACCTCGGAGAAATGTTGATTAGGGTTTCTGATTTTTTTGGTCACGCAAAAAAACATGTCTTCAAAATTAAAAAATACATGCATGTTGTAGATTGCGGGTTGCGTGTTCGAATCATGGTTGTTTTTACATACGATTATAATCTTATTCGCAGATAAGGCAAAAAAATACGCATAGAAAGGATGCACACAAAGGACACACATGAAGGAGGATAGAAATCAGAGGTTGCGAAAAGGATCATGCAGATTGTTTGATTGAGGTAGTAGATAGAGGTTTCACAGACAACATAAAACACAAAATAATCCCAAATATTACAAAATCGGTATTTATAGTAAAGGTGTACCTTTTTTATCATGGGATTTATTAGTTTCTTTGTAGTCGACTAGTTCTTGTGTTTTACGTATAAATTAATCATGATCCGCACAAGCCCTATTTTGTCCTACTGAAAAGTGCTCTGCATTCAAGCCTTGCTTTCCAATTGCTTTTGATATCGGCACCAAACTTTCTTGTTATTCATGAAAACTCACTTTTTTGTGCTTTAATGAAAGAAATTTAAATCCCTTTTACTGTTCTAGTATTAATCTATGTTTAACACTCTCCCATTTTCACCATTCTATGTCTCTCTTTGGCTATTTTTTGTTTTGAATTTTTCGTTCTCATTCCTGTGAATTGTTTTTTTAAGGATAATGATAGCTTCTAGCACAATCACCTTTTTTTAAATTTTATTTTGGTTGGGAGAACCAAAATAGTTTAATGTTGTTCATTAAGATGATGCAAAGAAACATCACTAATTAATTCGTATTACATTTTTTACATGGTTGTTTGCTTAGACATTTTAGGAAAATATATGAGGTTAAAAAATTACTTAAAAACTATAAAACCATATTAATAATTCAATTGTATGATAATTATTTCCAATTATATACGTGTTTCCATGTAGAATTAACCAAATGTAATGTCTTAAGCAATTTTATGTTTTGTACATTGGAAGTTAAACACATTATAAATGCATTAATATTATTCAATCTAATTTTAATTAGTATACATTTTATAATTAATACATTCTTCATTTTGAGCCCGCTAATCTATGCCAAAATTCACATAGCTTTGACGCCTTCCATGATATAATTCTTTGTTTCGATAACCTATTTAGGAAACCTCAACTTTATTTCAAATTTCATATAGGATTCTACACGTATATTTGTATATCCATTATATAAATTCCGATTTATTTGTTATCGATTTTATTATTTCAATATGATTTATTTTCTATGAATAAACTCTACCATAGGAAAATTTGTCTACCCTAGCACTGCTTGAGGCTATAATTCTAATTTGGAAAAAACATTTATTTTCCTTGGCCCTCGCGAGAAATTATTTTTATATAGGCAACACAATGTTTTTTGTCATAATGATTGATTTTATTCTTTGTTTGTCGTTATATTCACAAAGATTAACAATTTAGATTTATAAAACAAATTCATTATGAACATGATATATTTACCTTTAAGAATAGATTAGCGTCATTTAGGATGCAACGTGTAGATGGCATCATAAGTAAAAAAATTTTATAGATTCTCGGTCGTAATTCCAAGTTTCTATATTTTCATAAATGTAAAATAATTCTGCCAAAATATTGTAATAAGTAGATAAATCTATACTTATACCTATATAACATATTAAATATACAATTTTAAACATATATTTATGTATCCATTATATAAACACCCAGATTTATTTGTTATTTTTTAATTATTGGTAAAAGGTTTTGGTGGGACCTTACCCAAGTTTACAGCAAAAGGCTCAACAACCAAGATAAACAAATTAAAACAATGTGGTTTTTTGATCCGTGGGGTCCACACCCCAACCAAAAGAGAACAAAGTAGTAAAAAGTAAAGGTAGGGGTAAAGCGCCTTACAAAGATCCCGAAAAAACATATCGATAACAAAACTTCAACTTTACAACAACACGAAAAACTACTACACCGAGAACAAGGAACCAAAAACATTAACCAACAGACTTGCTAAAAACTTTGACAACCACCCTAAAAGCCTGATAAAGTTTCAGTGCAATGGTGATGGTGGGGTCCCAGTTTGAAGCTTTGAACTTTCTTGTAATCTTTCCATTCTTCCAAGCCATGTTTGGGATGCCACTGGAGTCGCAGATTTTCGAATGTGTACCTACATAAGGTCCATTATAGCACTATGCATAGCCAAGAAATTGTTGTATTTGTCCTCTAGAGTCTTAAACTTGGTTTCCAAAGAAGAAATTTCATCTTTGAGGCCTGTGTTGGGGTCTGAGGCTTTCTCTTTAATAGTAGACTTAAGCAAAAAAATCTACATTTTCTTCAAGGGTTTTAACCACATTAGCCTACATGTTAAATTTATTTTCTAAACTGGTGCCAACATCAATATCGGGAAAATAGAGGGGGCTATCATCAACCACAATTTATTCACCCTTCGTACTAGAGCCCACAACTTCCTTACCTTTACTGCTGCTACGAAGAACCCTTTTAGGGGTGGCTCCGGACGACAGTCTCATCTGTGTACATAGGACTTTTGGAATAGATACAAGTTTTATTGGGGAGGGAGGAACCATAGCAGGAATGGGTCATTTCCAACAACACTAGACATGTACTGACTAATGAGATATATGACACCCTGATGGAGAGGGATAGTCCTCTTATGGCCCTGAACTTCAAGAATGGATTTTTCCATTGACTTCAGAATGTAGTAGGAGAGGCTTACCTTCACCTCACACCTGAAGTGGTTGAGCAGGACCAGATGATACTGTGCAGGAATGGTGGAGAATCTCCCTTCTAAAGTGACATAGCGTACCATCATCCGTGTCACCTCATCATATGGCTGTGGGATAGAAGAAACCAAAATGCCCTCCTTTTTGATGTCGAGCATTTCTCCATCATCCAAGAACAATTTTTTTTTGCTTCCTTATCCATTTTGTTCTTGAAAACTTTATTCCCTTCCATGCTTAGACCGGTAATAAAAGAGATGAATTCCTCAGTGATTTGAAAGCTCTTATCTCCAAAGGAGACATTACGGTCTTTCCAATTTACCACAAACTATATGGAGATATACTGGTCATGCCATTTTATGCATTGGATAAAATCGGTGAAGCCCTCCATATTAATGGTCTCCCAAAACTCAACTTTGTACCATTAGGGATCAAATTTAGGTTCCACACAGAAAGGGGCACCACCCATTCTAAGAACCATATGAGAATTCACCAAATTGAACTGTAATATGTGAAAAATAAGCTTCCCACCATCCCTTCGACAACCTCGTAAGTCTATGCGAAGTAGAGGTAAAATATTCTTCTTTCTCCCTGAAAAATTTAGTGTGATCAATTTTCGAGAACATGGAAGAATAAATTCGGGCATGCCCGAAATGCCATTGAGATCTAGCTTTGGGATTACACACGTGTTTGCACCATTGGGTGAGGTGTACTAATGAGTGAGTTCATTTCATTTGAAATGATATTTCTAACTTCGGTAGGAGTTTCATTGATATCATGCCACTCTTTGTAATCATTGCTACAAACTCCAATATTTGCAAGAAAATCCACAGATTTGTTCCCTTCTCTATACACATGCTTGAAAATGATGTTAAGACCATTGCATAAATTGTGAGCTTCATTAATGAAATCCCTAATGGTCCAACTAGGAGTTAGGGATTTAGTAAGAGTATTGACAATATTCATTGAGTCACCTTCGATAATGATGTTTCCCATGTTGAGTTTCTTAGCAATTTTGATTCCCTAGAGTGCGATTTATTTGTTATCTTTTATAGCTTTTCAATATGATTTCTCCTATATGAATACACTCTACATGAAAAAAGTTGCATGCAGTAGTGCCCGCTTAGGCTATAATTCTTATTTAGAGAAACCATTTATTTGGTGTTAGCAATCACTTTTGTTGTTTTTCTCCTGTTATATATGCAAAGATTAAGAATTTAGATTTATAACATAGCTTCATTATGAACATGATATATTTACCTTTAGAATAACTTAGCAGCCGCTAGGGTGCAATGAGTAGATCACGTTGTATTAAAAACTTGTTCTATAACTTCTAGGTCACTAGTCCAAGTTTCTTTTCTTGTCATAAATGTAAAAATATTATGCCAAAATATCATAAGAAATAGAGAAATCTATACGTATACCTATGTAACACATGAAATACACGATTCTAAACGTATATTTATGTATCCATTATATAAAATCCATATTTATTTGTTATCGCTTACATATTTTCAATATGATTTCTCCTGTATGAATACACTCTACATGAAAAAACTTGCATACACTAGTGCCCACTAGGCAATAATTCTTATTCAGAGAAAAATTCATTTACCTTTGAGGCCTCACATAGTAGTTTCTTTTTATATAGGAAACACATTGTTATTTGGTGTTAGCGATTGCTTTTGTTGTTTGTCTCCTATTATAAAGATTAAAAATTTATATTTATAACACAACTTCATTATGAACATGATATATTTACCTTTAAGAATAGCTTAGTTGCCGCTAGGGTACAATGAGTCCAAGTCTATACATATACCATTATATAAATTCCATATTTATTTTTTACTATTTATATAAACTCCTATTTGAATACAATCTACATGAAAAATGTTGCCTACTCTAGCGACCGCTAGGCTATAATTCTTATTTGGATGTAGTCTTTGTTTACCATTGCAGACTCACGGATAAGGGGATTTTGTTATAACACATTTATTTGGGTCAAGCAATCGCTTTGTTATTTGTCTCATGTTAAATACACAAAGATTAATAATTAAATTCATAACACAACTTCATTATAAAAATAATATATTTACTTTTAAGAATAGCTTAGCAGGTGGCTAGGCTTCATCAAGTATATCGCGTTGTATTTAAAATATTTGTAACTATTTGCGATCTCTCATCAACTAGGTTAGCCCAAGAAATAATAGTAAGACCTGATGATTGGTTAGATTAAACCAATTAAATTAAAATAGTTTGAGCTAAGAGGGTGCTAGGTACTTCCACACTATAATATTTGGAGCTTTGTGGGTGATATAATCTGTCAAGTTACCCAATGATATTTTGAGCTTAGTGTCCACTAGCTTATGACGCAACATAATATGTGGATTTTATAAGTCTTAAGGTTTCAATAAAATAAAGTAAGATATTATAATCTTAATGTCCGGTAGGTTATTCCAAAACATAATAATACGATCTTAGTGAATAATGGAATTTAACATAAATTTGAAAAGATGTGGATGGAACATGATGACATCTTTGATAGGATCAAAGAATGGTGGAATTGGGATGGAGAAGGAACTGCTCAATATAGATTAATTCATAAATTAAAAAATGTTAAAAATAAAGTTATAATTTGGAATAATAAAGTTTTTGGAAATATATTTGTAAGGGAAAAGGAACTAAAGAAAAAAATTCAGAGTCGAGTGTCAAATTACGAAAGGGTAGGTCATTAGAGGACCAAGTTAGCGGAAAAAAATATTTTATCAAAGTTATATACGGTCTGTAGCAGGGAAGAAAATTTCTGGAGGCTTAAATCCAGGGCAATTTGGCTGAAAGAGGGAGACAAAACACAAAATTATTTCATATGACCACTATGAAACATAGAGCTTGCAATAGGATAACGAAAGTTTCAAAAGGAAATGGTATTGTCATCAAAGATCCTAAGGATATAAAGGATGAAGCTCTCATATTTTATGAAAATATTCTCAAGGAGAATAGCGCAAAAATGAAGAGGCTGCCTCTTTTCTATTAGAGGCCATTCCGAATGACGGAATATACGAGCAAAGATTCAAAACCTTTGTAAAACAGTCACTTTGGAGGAGCTGCAAAATATGTTTTTTCTATTGAAGGGGATAAGGCACCGGACCTTGATGTTTTCTCTACTAATTTTTTTCAGAATTTTTGGGACATATGCTCGGACAATTTACTAGGGAAGTGAATGAGTTCTACAAAAATGATAATCTCTTAAAAGAGTTGAATAACACCCACATTGTGCTTGCTCCAAAAATGGATGCTAAATATTTTAAGGACTTCCACCCCATTAGTCTGGTTAATGTTATTTATAGAATATTTACTAAGATTATTGCAATAAGATTCCATACTATTCTTAATGATATGATCTCAAAGTAGCAGAGTGGATTCATAAAAGGGAGGATAATTCAAGACGGGGTGATCATGGTGCATGAGATCATTCATTCAATGGATAATAATAAAAAAGCTAGCATGGTTATGAAACTTGATATGAATAAGGAATTTGAAAAAGTCTCTTGGTATTTTCTTGACAATGTTCTGGCTAAATTTGGTTTTCATAATAAATTTAGAAGAATTATTAAGGCTTGTATTTCTACAACTAGATTTTTGTGGTGGTTAATGGTGAGCCAGTGGGATTCTTTGCTAGCAGTATGGGACTAAGACAGGGAGATCCTATATCCCCTTTTCTCTTTGTTCTAATGGAATATATTCTTAACATATCCATTACCAAAGCCATTAATGAAGGGCTTCTAAAAGGAATTAGACCTACTTCTACAAACCAAACAACTTCACATCAGCAATTTTGGATGACACAACTCTTCTGTTGATGGCCTCTATCCTTGAAGCTAAGGCTATTAAGTCTATTATTAAATTCTATGAGGTTGCCACGGGAAAGAGATAAATATTGATAAGAGTTCCATCTTCATTTTTAATACTCTCTGAAAAACAAAAATTAATTGTTCAAATTCTCGGGGTGTAAAATTAATTCCTTACCCACAACTTATCTGGGTCTTCCTCTTAGAACAAAAAAAAAATTCTACCACAGCCTCGAATGGTTTACTTGAAATATTTCAAAAGAAAATGACTCGGCTGGAAAGGGGAAATTTTATCCAAGTCGAAAAATGTCTCTGCTAATCAAAAGCACTCTTCAAAATATACCTATTTACATTATGTCTCTTTACAAAGATTCCTATTGTCTTTAGGGACAAAATGAAAAGGATTCAGAAGCACTTCTTATGGCATAGAATGGAGGAAAGATTCAGATACCACTTGGTGGCTTGGGATCAAGTATGTACTCCTAAAATAATCGGTGGGCTAGGCATAAAGGATATTAGAAAAATGAATATGGCCTTAATTGTAAAAATGGGTTGGAGAATTCTTATTGAGGAACAACCTTGGATTGATTTAATTAAGGCTAAATATCTAGCTCAACAAACAATAACTTCTTTCCTTTATGATGGCCAACTACCTCAAGGTTCTATTTTTTGGAATAATTTGATTCAAATAAGGAATTTCATCAAACAAAGTTGGAAATGGCAGAGATATTCAATTTTGGAGTGATAACTGGACTAGCTTCAGTTTAAATGATAAATTTGGTTCTATCAAAGATATTCTAGAGAAAAAGTATGGACCTAAAGTCAAAGACTACATTAACATGGAGGGTATAGAAAAATATGGAAGCATATTACGGTGGAAAGGAATGATCTCAATCTCATAATCTCCTCACTTCAAGTGTAGTTGAATAACATACCCCTGAATCAAATTGAAGTTAAGGATGAACTTGTTTGGAATAACTCATGCGATGGAGAATACATTATCAAATCTGGATACAATTCCTATTTTGAAAACATCCATTGTGATTTCAAATGGAGCAAGATTTGGATGCCAGAGCTAACTCCTAAAATCAATTTCTTCTTTTGGCTTGTTCTCAGAGGAATAATACTCACAAATGACAACCTAATCAAGAGAGGCTTTATAATTCCAAATATGTGTTGCCTATGCAAAAATAGGTTGAGGACATCAAGCATATTTTTTTACATTGTGAGTACGCTTCAAAGATCTAGAGTTATGCTTTTTCAAAGTTCAATGTTTGCTGGATAGTGCCAAAGGAATTTCTTCAATATTGGATTCAGTGGGATCCTCCTTTTAAGCACTGTATTGTTAGGAGAATTTGGAAACTGGTTATGCCCCATATTATATGGAGGATTTGGAAAGACATAAATGACATAATATTTAGAAACAATAGACAACCATGCAAGAAAATATTTACTAAGATTGGTAGTAATTAAAGATAATATTGAACGATTTAGACCTTCTAAGAACAAGAAATATCCTCGAAGATGAAGAATTTATATTTTCAAATTGGAAGATTGATACTATGCAAATGTACGAAACAAAGAACTTAAAACATTGATAGGTATTCAATTCATTGGATCCCTCCAAATTCTTGGTATAAATTCAATTTTTATGGAGCCTCTAAAGGAAACCCAAGGGCATCTACTTGTGAAGGAGTAATTCAGATCACAAACATTGTTTAGTTGCTGCTTATGCTTTGCGAATAGCTAATCTAACCAATCACTATGTTGAAGCTTTATCAACTTTATGGGGTCTAAGACTTGTTAAGGATTACAACATTCAGAACATCATTGTTGAAGGTGATTCCTTGAATATTATAAATCATCTTAATCAGATACACCCTCCAAGTTGGAATATTAAATATTTCATTCAGAATCTATTAATATATGCCATACCTTCAAAAATATTAAAATTGGTCATACATATAGAGAGGGAAACAAGGTGGCAGACACCTTAGCTAATTATGGTACCAATAATAATTTCACCACTTGGGATAATGAAAAAACACCCCTATGGAAGTACATAATGGTATTACCAAGGATAAATATGAGCATTCACATCTTATGTAGAATATCTAATGAGATTATGTGGGATTTAATGGATAAGAAAGATGGCACATGTGAGAGGAGTAATTATAATTACTACCATAAAATTTTGCATGCTCCTCGGACTTGCAGTTGGATGTTTAAAAACTGGTCTAGGAAAAACAAAAATAACTTTTTCATGGGTGGTTTTCAGCAGGGTAATCATAGAAATAATAGAGGAAGAAATATGGGGGAGCTCTGTCATGCTTAGTTAGATCCCAGGTTGTGATCCTGCTTTGAAGGATGATGCCGAGTCATGTGAATTATCTTAAAATGGGGGCATCTCTAGCTTTATCAAGAAAATCCAAGGTCATGATCAACACATTTCAGTGTGTTTTGCCACAGATTGGAAGGACATGAAGGTTAAGTATGGAGGGAAAAGAGTGTTGATGAATGAGGAGATAACTATAGAGGCTAACTCTTGGTCTTGATTCGGATGACATCTAGTTTTTAAGCAAAAGGGTAGACAAAAATGTTGAAGTGAAGAAATTCGCTAAAGCGGGGAGGAGATCATATTTTTGCAAGAATGACATTAAGGTAAGTTCCATACCGAAACCCTTCGATGAAATTACCAAAATGATGGTGCGATTTATCTCCCTTGAAGGTCAATACATTATTGTCCCACCAAACACTTGGTATTTCTTAATCACTTTAGGAGAAATTTTGTTGTTTTCTTCCCACACTATCTCCTGAATTCTTTGGAGTGCTCCATTCTTGACTTTCAAAAGCATACTAGGGCCATCCCCCTCCACCAGGGGCTCATCTTTCTCCTTCACAAGCATTGCCTCATCAAATTTCCCGCCATTTTTGTTTCCCCCAGTGCTCCACCCATTCCCATTCACAATACTCCCACTGCCAACCCGACCAACTTTCCTAGTATCGAAATGTCAAGACTAAGAACCCTTCACCCTCCAAAGTGACCCCACCTCCCTCTGGCCATGTCCTTAGGAGTAACAAGGATATGGAAATGGTTCACAATATTTTGCACATCAGTAATGCAGACAAGATAATGTTTCTCAACAAGAGAGGGATAATATTCTCCTTAGAATGGAAAGGATGGAAAATGAGGTTGAAATTATTAAGAAAAAGATGCAATAGTTAAATACAAAAAGGGGAAAAGAAAAATGGATGAGGATGTAGGTATTGGTACAAATCAAATTGATGAAATATACAAAAAAATTGAACTCCTTGGATAATAGACTGGGGAGGTCTAAGGATAGACACGATCACAATATGGCCATCTTCAAAGCTATAAGTGAGTTTCTTGAACAACATGTCAGAAGCATCACAATGTTGAGTGGTGTCCCTAAGGACATTTGGGCTAAAAAAAGGAAATAAATCAGGTCATCTCACAATTGAACATTAATGATCCAACACATGTCACCACTCTAGCACTTTTTACCTCCCTGCAAGATGATCAAATCAAGGATTGAAAGGGCCTCAAAGAAATAATACCTCTTGGGCGTGGATGGATGTGTTCTAGTTTTTGTTTTGTTTCTAATAGTATGTTGTTTATATGTTGTCTAATTACAGCTTATATCCATGTCTTGCTTCTTTTTAGTAGCTTCTCTTTTCACTACTATGGGGCCTATTAGAATATATGGATTCGCATCCTTTTTGCTATTTTTTCATGTTGATCTAGTTGTTGAGCCTTTTTGTAACAGGGTATAGTCCCTTCAAAACTATTTTTCTTTAAAAAATGATGGGATTTAAAAAATCAAATAAACATATTTTTAGCTTAGAAGCCCTAGGTATTTAAAAAATATATTATTTCATTGAAAGAGTCACTAGAATTTAAAAACTAAAGAAATACATATTGAGTTAAGTTTCTAGGTTTTGTTTCAAGAAACTTCAACAAATGATAGTGTAATCTTCAAAGATGCAAACAAGATGTGTATAAATTAGTTGAATTTATCGTATGATTTTAAGATTTTAAATTAAGATATTTCGAGCTTAGCACCCACTAGGTTATGCTACCACATAATTATTGGAACCTAGCAGTGGTTAGGATTTAATAAACTAAATTAAGGTATTAAGAGCTTAGTGGCTGCTAGGTTATGCCACAACATATTATTTGGGTATTCAATTTTCTTGGTTATGTATCGCAAACATGATATGTATCGTAAATTCATTATTTGGGAATTCATTCTATGGTTTTAAGATTTTAAACTAGGATATTTCAATGATAAGTCTTCTAAAGAGTGGACTCCCATGATGATTAAAAGAAACTTATCGTACTAAATATATGCCAAAATATGGGAAGAGCTATAATCAACTTTACTTCACCCAAAAATACTTCCTATATCTACACACTTCATCATACGTAAAACCATTTCTATCTTTAATAAAAACTAAAGACAAATGTATCTAGGAAATATTAGGCCATTTGGCCTCTTGGCTCCACCTCGTCAATGATCTTGACATCTAAGTCCCCTTTACTCTGATCAGAGGAGGAGGATGAATTGACACAACATTCTGACATTTTCACTTTAGGCATGAAGCACGTATTTCTATACCCTAATTTTCTACAACCACCTCTAGACCATGCACAATCACCTGCATCCTCTGTGTCAAGACATGGATATGATACTAAAGGATGACTAGAAACTCTTCTAACTTCTCATTCTCCTTATACAAGATAAAATTCCTTGAAGAGTTAGGGACAAAGATGTTTTTCGCACTCAACCCTTGCGCCATGTCAAAAATGTTCCTCTACCCTTCGACCGGTTTGGGTAAAGAATCACTTTTGCATGCTCTGCTCTCACAAATATCACTGTCATCTTCTTCTTTGAATCACTCGCAACCGACCATACCTTCTTGAGCTAATTATACATAGCTATGTTCCAAATTCTCCGATCCATCCAAGAAGTAAATGATTCTGTAGCATGCTTACCCTGTCATAGCTCTCTACCTCTTCTTGCTCGATACACACTCCATGCTACCCAAGAAAACACCAACACCCTTGTCACTTTCATAGAGATACGGTAAGCACAACGATCAAAACAAAAAGAGGAAATTGGTAGTGAAATGTCTAGCCGCTTTGGAAATATAAAGCCACCAATGGCACAACACACGAAAGGAGGCAAGTGTGAGGGTACCAAAGATCATCAATTGGATATCCTAATCATAAATATCATGCTTCCCATTAAAAATCTTAAATTCTTGATGTCATCTTACATCTCGTGTGTGTATAACCCTTAATCGATTCTTTCTATTGCACAAATGCAATCTATCGATGTCATAAATGCCCATTAAAGCCACACATGCCATATCCTCTTGTCATTGATAAAAAGGTTTAGGGTTTAGGTACTTAAACAATATAATATTTTGAGCTAAAAATTCAATAGTATTTAACAAACAAAAGAAATACATTTTGAGTCCAATGTCCTCTAGGTTATGCTTAAACATAACCTGAAAATTTATATTGTAAACTTAGAAGTCGCTAGGTTTCAAAAAATTAAATTACGTTGTTTTGAGCTTAGCAACCTCTAAGTTTATCAACAACATTGACTTTGGATATCTTTATAGAAATCAAGACTAGTATAAATTAGTTGAATTTTTTTGTATGAATTTAATATTTTGAATTAAGATATTTTTAGCTTAGCACCTGCTAGGTTATGCCACCACATAATATTTGGATACTATTGGTGGTTTAAGATACTTTGAGCTTAGCAGCTAATATAGCTTATGCCACAACATATTATTTGGAGATTAAATTCACTAGGGTTCAATAATTCATAGTTACGATATTTTATAGCAGTTAACAAATTACAGGAAGATATTTTGAACTTAGTTGATGCTAGTTTAAAAATGATATAATAAATGGAGTTTACCATTGATAGGATTAAACAAATTAAATTAAATTTTTTTGGAAAAAGCGAGACTAGGTACTTCCATAATATATTATTTTGAGCATAGTGGTTGTTATCATTTAACATGTTACTGAATGATATTTTGAGCTTAGTGTTCGCTAGATTATGACACAACATAATATTTGGTGCTTAGCGCTCACTAGGTTTAAACAAAAGAAATAAGATATTATTAGTTTAACTTTTAGTGGGTTATGCCAAAAAAATTCGATCTTAATGGTCACTGGGATTTAGAAAATTTGAATCAACATAGTTTGAGGTTAGCGTCCGCTAGGTATTTAAACAATATATTATTTTGACCTCAAAAGATAGTAGCATTCAAGGATAATTTTACTTGCAAATATTCATAATATGGTGAATATTCTATTTTTGAAAATTTGAAAAGGCAAATATTCATGCGGGTCGAGTGACATATTCGCCTAAAAATTATAGTTCAAATTTTTTAGGGGTTGGCTTTCGCCTACCCTTGAAACTATCCCCTATATAATCCTCTATTATTCGCTAGGTAAAACACTATCAAGTACCACCCGGGGCATATGTATTATCAAGTACAAAGTAAATGTGCGACAGGGAGAGGCGAAGGCTGCGATGTGCAAAAGAGATTTTGTTGACATGTGATAGAGAGTTTGTTGACACGTGACATGAAGAGTTTGTTGACATGTGACCAGAGGGTAGAGGTCATGCAACCACATGATAGAAGATTTGTTGTCGTGCGACAATAAACTAGTTCACAAGCGCCTGCAACCTTCTATCACACCACTTGAAAATCAAAGCGAAAAAATCGCATATAACCCCCAAAAATTTGCCTTCCCGCGAAACCGGTTCCGGGATATTCACCAAGTATTTTCCACCTCCGATTTCCAAGAGGTCTCTTAAAACAAACCTTGGTAGCGAATTAACAAACAAAAGAAAGATATTTTGATCTTTCTAGCTATTAGGTGTTTCCTTAACATGCTATTTGGAGATTTCATCACTAGGGTTTAATAATTCATGATTATGATATTTTACATCATCTAATAAATTGGAGGAAGATATTTATAAATTTGGTGTTAATCCCACAATATAATATTCCGAGCTTAGTTTTTTGCTAGCACCTAACTAGTAAGAGAATTATATTTTGATATTAGACAATGGTACGTTATGCCACACCATAAATTTTTGGAGCTTGGTGGTTGCCAAGTTTTATCAAAATAAAGTAGGATATTGTGATCTGAGAAGCCACTAGGTTATACCAAGACATAAAATTTGGAGCATAGCGATCTTAAGGATGTAAGAAAACTCATTAAGATATTAGGAGTCTTGGTCTGAATACGATATGCCAAAACATAAAACTATTTAGAATTAGAGTAAAAGTGGGTTTTTCCAAATGACCCACATACTTACAAATAAAACAAAAAACCAAAAAGTCCCAAACCAAACAAATCCAAATTACATTTTATGGATATTAGTGCAAGTAGTTGCTTCATCCTTAACATCAACAATAGGGATTCCTTCAACCAACACGTCCACTAACTTAATGTGTTCCAGAAGTCTTCGTTTATTTTCATCTAGGTCATGTATATGTGACTTTTCCATTCATTGATAGCAGATACTTTGAGTGTAACATAATCTTTAATGGCCTCATGTGGGTCAAGAGAGATCTTCTCTAAATGCTCATGGTGTTCTAAGGTCATGCAGGGGGAGCCCATTTTCGACAAAAGGAGAAACAAGGTAAATCGAGGAGAAATCCCACAACACATCTGGAATTTCCAAGTCCATGCTAACTTCCATGCAAAAGGAGGAGGGAAATCACACATGCTTTCATGATCAAGTGAGTTGATTCGGTTGTAGCCATTACAATGTCTGTGGAGATGAGAGGAGAATCCAGAGAAGCATCGAAAGAGGTGGAGAGGAAGTAGATGTTAGGTTCGAAAGTAGTTCAAAGACCTTAGGAGAGTTATTCGAGGGGTATGAAGGGTTAAGAGCCATCGAGAAGACAAGGGAAACACAAGAGTGAAATAATGGGGGAGACCACCAAATTGCTCTAGATAATGATCATGATTTCTGAATCGGAGTCGAAGGGAGACGAAGGCCATAGCGACATCAACGGAAAGAGGGGGTTGGTTGTGGAAGAGGAGGGGGACACGACACTTCTTTCTTGGCTTAGAGGGGAAGCACAAGATTTATTTTTGGGAAGCTTCCATTTTAAAGAGAAAATACAAAATGATTTAGTGTAGAAAGGACCTTCATCTTCTCTAGCCAGTTTAAGGGACTTCTCAAGTGATTGAAATAGAAAAGACACAAATTTTACCTTCCAATCATGTTGAAGATAAAAACGAAGAAAAAGATGAGGTCCATAGATCACTTTGTAGCATATCTCTAGCTTGAAGTACCTCCTTAATTTCTCAACAAACCTATCCCAAGATTTTAGAAGCAAGTCTCGTTCATAGCTCGAGTGATACATTGTTATATTTTCACTAGGACATAGGAACTCATCCATCTCCTCTTGAAGCGAGTGTTTAAAATAAATGTATCCTCTGCGAGGATCCCTGTCGCAGCTGCAATGAACTCTATTGAAATAAAAAATTTGTCTTACCTACTTTGATTGTTCCTTTATTTTAGTTTCTCAACACACTTGCTGCTGTCACTCGGACAGAGTGACTAGACAATCTTTCCATAAACGATGTAACACCACCATCATGAAAAATATTCCATACTACCAGTTGGCCTTGACCTCTTCACAAGAAGAAGGCTCAATGTGTTTGATGGTGCCACCCATAGTGAACAGGGCTATTATGATAGTGATTGCCAAAGGCTTGATATAGACGATGCTTAAATAGAGATGTTGAGCACCTTCATTCTAATATTCAACACGTGTCTCCAAGATTTCTAATTGAAATATTTCCTAATTAGTAATAGTCATTAATTGATCCCATCCATCACATGAACGCAATCTATGAATGTCATAAATGCCCAAAAACCCACAGATTTCATATCCTATTGCTGCTGCGAAAAGAGATTATGCCTCAACATAACCTAACAAATTCTATTGTAATCTTGGTTAATATTCGTGAAACTGCAACATTAATTAGTTAATGTTCTTGCAATTATTGAATTTATTATAGGTTGAAGGTTTGAATGTTATTAATATCGATGTATTCGCTAATATATATTATAAAGGAAGAATCAGCAAAAGAATGGAGCAAGGAGAAATAACTAAAATTAGTAGACATGATATCATATTTACAGATTATCGAGACAAAAAATCATAAAGCAATATCTTATTAGAATTTATTTATTGGAACATCTATTTGGTACATTTAGGTTCTCCAAGATTGTTCATTCTACACATGGAAATGAAGAGGATAAGCATAGAGATGTTACAAGGAGAAAAACAACACTTGTGATGGGCATTTGTTTGAAAGATTTTGTGAGGTGATTTCACAAAACATTGTTTGAATGGAATGAGATGGGGACGGTGTTGTTTAAAAAAATGCATCCCCATGAGTCCTCTTACAGGTAAAATTACATCTATAATTACAGTGTAAATGACAAGAATAATATGCTTTTTCATCTTTTAACTAGCCTTGTGGATGTTAAACTTTATTCTTATGTTGAACCCTTACACGACTTGATCCGGTGTGGGTATATATATTAGCTTAAATCAAGATTGTTTTGTTTCAATTACATTAGGCAAATTGGTTGTTTATATTATTTCGAGCTTAGTGGTTGGTTTCGTTTAACAAGTTACTGAATGATATTTTGAACTTAGTTTCCACTAGCTTATGACACAACATAATATTTGGATCTTCACAGGTTCTAGGTTTCAAAAAAATAAAGTGAGATATTATTTGGATTTATTAGTTACTTGGGATTTAACAATTTAAATGAACCTACTTTGAGCTTAGTGGCCAAATGTATTTGAATAATATAATATTTCGAGATAAAGAGTCACTATCATTTAACAAGCTAAAGAAAGACATATTGAGTTTAGATTCCACTAGTATCTCTAGTGTTAATCATGTAATGAACTTCCACCGGTTAGAGGATTGAATTAATATATCAAAAATGATATAGTAGTTTGGGATTGAAGTGAAATTTGTAACTTATTTTTTAAATTTGTAGCTACATGAATAGAAGTGTGATTAGCGTCGTAGATGTTAAAATTTATTCTTATTGAAGGATTGAAAAATTTGTTACTTAGTAAAAATTAATTTTGTGTTGTACATATAACATGTTATTGTTTTAATGAGAAAATATTTATCATGTTTCTAATATACTTTAATGTCTTTTACATGTCATAGATCAATTGTTTTCATAAAAATGTTTTTCTTACACGCATTGATTGAGATCAATGACTACAATGATTAATTATAACACCTGAAATATCAGTTATTGGACTAAACATATTCATTGTAAAAACATATGTTTTCTAAAAAAAGGATTTATAGAGGAAAATTTAGACTAAGGATTTACTCCCCAAGGTCAACAAGATTTAATTCTTCTGTCTTAACAGAATTGAATCATAAAGATTGAGGAAGAAAATTTTATTTATTTGAAAGATTTGTTACTTACTAAAAAATAATTTTTTATGTTGTATGTATAATATGTTGTTGTTTGAATGAAAAATATTGAGCGTGTTTCTAAAATAATATGATGTCCATTTTCTTTTAAACGCTCGAGATCAATTGATTTCACAAAAATGATTTTCCTACATGTGTTGATGGATATCAATGACTACAATGCTTAATTATAACACCTAGCATATCGGTTCTTGACCAAAATATTCATTGTCTCGAACATATGTTGTCTTGCAAAGGATTTGTACAAGAAAAATTAGATTAAGGATTTAATCCCCAATGTCAACATGTTTTTCTCGTTAGTTGCTCAAAACAATATTTTAACCATTGACAATGTGAAAAAGCATACAATTAATAATTGGACCATAAGCAATATCCCGAAAGATACTAGAAAAAATTTGTTGAAAGAGTTTTATAAATGAAATTATTCATACCCCTAGAAAGGGTAATAAATGTGCATATTATCTTGCCTATTTGGGGGCTAAAGGTAGTAATTTTAAAGTGTGTGAGAGGGGAGATGATATCATCAATTTTATTAATATCATTAAGAACATTAAGTATTGATGTGTCGTTGGCTCTTTTCACTCATTGGGATGTCATCCTTTTACTTATGGTTAGTAGGAATCTTTGCACGTGCAGGATATATGGTGGGATTTGTATTAATTTTTCTTATGATTCATTTTGGCCATTGTTTCTTCCATTTTCAATCTTAGTCGACTAAAACCATGGGAGGTGGTCATTTGAGAACCGATCCCACGAGCTATGGTTCCTTGAAGGACAACCCCTCCTTGTGGCACATTCTAAAAATTAGGGGGTTTAGGAATTTCATCTCAAAAATCATGGGGTTTGATCCTTATCTTGTGTTGGAGTTTGGTTAGGCATGGAACAATGGCAACATGGTGATCTCGCAACATGGAAATTCGTGTTTCGAGAGGATTCAATAAAGCACAGTGACTGGAATGGAGACAGAGGGCTTAAAGATATTCCAAATATTGTACAGACGCAAGCATGAAATTGAGAATTTATTATGCGGTAAATAAATGGTACACCTACTAGTAGATGGTATAGCTAGATTTTATATCCCTGATATTTGGAATATGGTCTACCTCCACCTTATGAGATACATTTCTCTTGAAGAGAATTATATAAATATATTTACTCACCATCTTACTATGCTTAATATTTTTAGTCATAAGATTTCTACGAGCCTTCCCTTTTTCTTGTTTATTTCACTCTACACATCGGTGAATGATTTTCAACAGGAAAGTTTGATACCCCGATACACCATGGTCTAATTATTTTTATTTTTAAGAATGGTAAAATGGTGGTGGCAAAGGAATTAGATCCTAAATATGGGAATTCAAATGAAAATTGTACTCATGTGTACCGTATTAAAAAGCCGAGGAGAAAGAAGAGTATGGAACATCAAGGAAGGGAAATCTTTGACTTTGGGGTTGTAAGTTATCTGATTGATCCGAAAGGGGAGTTGTATATAGGGAAAGAGAGAGTGGATTTGGGTTGGAATGTGGCTTTTGATAAAATTTCTCTCAAGGTGAGTCAAGTGGAAATAGATATGCAGGCCTTAGGTGATGTTGGAACGAATATGGGAAACACTATCATGTATCGCATCGACACCTCTAGGAAAATTTGCATCACCCAAAAATATATCGTGGTCAATATGGTAGAGATAAAAATTTAGTTTTGGAGTTTCATGTGCTTGTGATGAAGCTAGAGTAGGAAACAATGTTCATAGGCATAATATCCACCTCAATAGTTTTGATGAGTAAGAGCATATTGAAGACGACATCTCTATCATGAGCGAGAAGGATGATCGGATGAAATGATAGGAAGAACATCAATCAAGGAGTACGAAGGTTTGAAGACTAACTAGTACATTGGCTCTTGGAGATTTTGTTTTACTATTTGTGGACTCAGTATCATTTGGGATGTTTTCCCTCCATGTTTTGCAATTTTTCCTTGTATTGATCTATTGGACTGTAGTTTGGGATAAGTTGTTTTAGCCATTTTTGTCCTATTTCTTTTTGTTCACTCTTGGTAATGCTCACAATGCATTCTATTGTAAGGTTTATGGGTTCATTAAACCCTTTATAAAGTATCCAATCATTATGTTCACATATATTTAATAAACCTTGTTAATAGTAATTTTTTTAACGACATTTTAAATTAAACAAGATAGAGTGACAAGTTCATGCCTCAGGGTTGGGAGATGTGCTAGTTGTGTGATTGTTTTAAAAGTTTTCTATAATTTTTTGCATTACATGTTTTATATTGCTAAGAATAACCACTTTCAAATTTTTCTAGAAAGTACAATGTACCAATACTTAATGTATAAATTATGCACATACGGTATGCCGACATCCACAAAATGCTAAAAAATAGAATGCCCCTATGTAATGATTTTGAATGCATAAAATATGTATATACTATAAGTACCCAATTTAAATGTTGCACATATTGTAAATACCCATGTTAAAATTCAGGTAGAAAATAAAACAAAAATAAAATTATGCATCAAATATATAATTCTTTGGAAAAACATATAGTGATCTAGAATCATATTATGCTTGAAAATATTGCAGCAATATAAGTGGAATTTTGAAATACATAATATGCTAGATTTTTCAGGTGCAATAAAAAAAACCACCATGATTTTACAAGTTGAACATGCCTACCTAAAGATAAAGTTTTTTATTAAATGGAATAGCCGAAATAAATCAGTTAAAATATTTATCACAATAGCAATAACTAATAATAGTATTATTTTTCTTGTCTTTAACACAATATAATCCATATAAAAAAATTTATGGTTAAAAAATTTAATACAAACATAGAAAAAAATCGTATTTTATAAAATTTAACTTACAAATCTAATTTTTATTGCAAACGGGGATAAAGCAAAGATTAAACTTTTTGACTAGCAAAAACAAAATAGTAAAAAATATATAAGGAGTGGGATGGGATTTAATTTAGAATCTGTTTATAATGTGATTTGTTAAATAAATTTTATTAATTTTTATGAATAGTGTACTATTCTGGATGTGCCACTTGTCCAAGATGCAAATACATCTTCCTTTTTGGATAAATATTAAATGCAATGAATATTTTATTAACATTTTTTTTTTCTAAATCTCGTATCTTATTTAAAGATTGGATAAATGTCTTTCTTAGAATTATGATTTTTATTAAATAGAATAAATCAATGTTGCAACAAGGCCTCATATTTGTCAAATTAGTACTAACTAGCAAATAAAGAAAAATATAAATAATTTTTGTAGATTAAAAAATTATTTAAATAAAATATAAACATTAGAAAGTTGAAAAGTTATAGAATTTTTTATTTTGATTGGTGGATTGAGGAGAAATTTAAAGTAATATGTTTTGAGCTTAGTGCCCGCCAAGGTAACCTAATACTTCCACAATATAATATTTCAATCTTAAGGATCGATAGCATTTAACAAGTCAAAGAATATTATTTTTAGCTTAGCGTTTGCTAGTTTATGCCACACCATAGTAATTGGATATTATCGATCGACATGATATAAAAAAATAAAGTCGATATTGTCATCATAGAGTTTGCTAGGTTATGCCACAACAACATATTTAGATGTAAAAATCTGTCCATTTTTATATATTGGGGTGAATATGGGGTTTTGAAAGGACCCACATCCTTTTACAAAAAGGCCCTTAAGGTATAATATGACATTGAAGCATAGAAGAGATAAATCTCATAGGAAGTAAAAGACAAAAAGCCATATAAGCACGACCCAAACAGATAAAATATACATTTTTTTGAATATTTTTGAGGATAGTCATGGCTTCCATAAGATTTAATGGTGCTTCTATTAAAGATAATAAGAAACATCTTAGAGTTTCCTTGTTCCTCGAATTATCCTTTCACAAATATGTATTCGTTCTTTTGTTCCCCAAATTTTTTTGGTTGTCTACTATCAGCATTACCATATTTTTTCACAAATAGGTCACTATAATCCAACACCAACACAATGAATGGTAACTCATTATTAACATGAATATCTTATAAAATATTATCATTGACAATGTCAACGATGTCGTAGCCATTGAATTTTGCTGAGTATGTGCAGCAGAGGACTATTTGTGGACAACAATAAGGCCAACAAAATAATATAAAATTTATCAAATACATCTACTCATCGATTCCTACACACCACCATGACCATAAATCGATTTTGATATTCACTTTTTTACTACACAAATTGAGCCACCATCCATACCACCAGGATTCTTTTTCAAGACACAAAAACAAGTTCTTGGCAAGTGTTATGGGTTTTTAAAAATTTTGTAAATTTTCCTCTCATGTTATTACGGATTAATCTGCATCATTTATTTGTCAAGATGTGCTCCATTTTGTCCTCTTTCACTGCTCTAACAAATGTTTACTATATTACAAAATTATTTATTTGATAAACAAAACTACCTTATACAAAATATTGAATAACAAACTTGCTTCTATTTAATTATCTACAAAATCCCTACATGGATATAAGCCCTAATCAACTATGGAAAATTTTACATTAACAAAATTTCGTAATTTTGGAGGGGCTAAAGGTGAGAATGCATACCAATTTTTAGCACAAAGAGTATATTAAAACGCTTCTAAGCAATCAAGCATAGAATTTTAGATGCTTTCCCGGTGAGATTTTTATATTGATGAATAAGATTACGCATTGACGAAGAGAATATAAAGGTAAATGTGAAAAATATAAACTCAAAAATTGTCTATTTATAGTGATATGTAATTGACAAATCCAATTGCCAATTTCATTGGTGTGTGAATTTAAGAGGGAACACATGATTTTACATTGCTTTACATTAAATGGCTAATTAATGGATGACAACATTTACATGCTCCAAAAGGAGCACATATTTTGAATGGCGCATGTAATTTTAAATGGTGAATTTTACATAGCTCATTTTAATGGCTAATTAATGTTGAGGCAATCAGTAACATTAATTAGCATTTTGCCTTACAAAATGGTTATCATTAATACTACATTTGGTATTGTAAATAATTAATGTAATAATTTAATATTATAATTTTTATACTATAAATAAAATCCCTTATATAATTCGGGTAAAATAAAGCCCTTATTTCTTGTGCTTGCACTTTGACGTGTGACTTTGACGCTGTTTAGTCAGATATTTTGGTTGATTGCACTTCATAAAATACATACAAAAATTTGTAATAAACATAACCCGTGAACCGCATATTTAATATTTAATCACAATTTCTAAAGGGAAGTGTGGAAAAATACTGTTACTTGCAAAACAATTGATTGATAGGTGAGTTATCGCACTTAGTTGTGTGAATCAAGACTCGCACTTAGAAGTGTGAGTCGATATTCACACTTAGAAGTGTGAGTCAAGACTCACACTTAAAAGTGTTTGTTGAGATAAGTGTGACTTAAGGCTCTTGAATTTGACATGTGACCAATCTCACTTGTACGTGTGATCACTCGCACTTATACACTACTTACACAATTTATAAATAACAATTCCAATTTTTTTAACTATGCTTAATATATACGAACAAATTTTGTATATAAATGTATATAAAAATTTATGGTCACCTTTTAAACATGCGAGTCACACATGTCAATAATATAAAATATTTGAAAGTATGTCACGCTAAAATCATGAAAAATGTCTAAACATCCATCAAATTTAACACCATTTAAGGATGTTCAAGGATAAGATTTTCAACGTCAACGTTTATTGATCTCGCATAAGGTATGCATGAGTAGTCATATATGTATGGTGATATTAAGATTGATATGTGGCATAAATGACAACAATCACTTACACATTATCTTGAAGTTAGCGGCATTGCTTATGTAAGTTAGTGGTTACTTGGCTTATGTAAGTTTGTAACCACTTGGCTTATGTAAGTTAGCAACTGCTTGGCTTATGTAAGATAACAACCACTAGGCTCATGTAAGTTAGCAACCAGTTAGGATTATGGCGGAATCAAATAATAACATAATAAAAATCTTAAAATAGCGAAACTAAAATCCAAAAATTGGGATTTAGAAATTGGATTCTAATAGTGGAGAAATTGGAATCCAATAATAGCATTATTGGAATCCAGTAATAGCAAAATTAGAGTCCAATAATAGGAAATTGGAATCAAATAATAGCAAAATCGAATCCTATAATAAATAAATCGAACTTGAATAAGTCCAATAATGACAATATTGGAATCCAATATTGCTACTAATGTAATCCAACAATAGTAATAATGGAATCCAGTATAGCCAAAAATGGAATCCAATATACGAAAAAATGGAGATGGATTTCTTCCAATACTTGTAATACTAGACTCGATTCACTAGAATATGTCCAGATTTAGTGAAATAAGTGTTTCTCTGTCTCTCGCTGGAATATCTTTAGTAGTCAAATCTTCTTCTCCTCTCCGATCTATAGATATATCTTCATCATTTAGCAAATGTCTCTTTTCTCTCACCTTAATAATAAAGTCATTTGATCTGATTATTAGATATTATTTATCGCTCACATCATTACTAATGCTTTCTATCAAAAGATATTCATTGATGACATTATCTCCTTCCTTTGCGCAGCAATCTTTATTTTCGATTTGATCGAAAAACATGCAATCTCATTTCTCCTTTATCGACTTTATATATTCATGTATTTTCAATTTCTAATGCCTAAATCCATTCTCTCCAACCCTCGGCTCAAGTGTTCCTTGTTCTTCTCTTCAGCCAGATTTGCATTATGCAATAGATCTTGTTAATGGATATTAATTGATGATATTGTGTCATTTATTTCTCTCGGAATCATAAAACATGCAAGCTCATTTATCCTTTATCAGCTTTAGATATTCATGTATTTTCAATTTCGAATGCCTAAATCCATTCTCTCCAACTCTTGGCTCATGTGTTCCTTGTCCTTCTCTTTAATAGATTTGAATTATGCAAAAATCTTGTTAATGGATATTAATTAATGATATTGTGTCATTTATTTCTCTGGAAAAACCCTTGGCTTGATTTCCCTCTATCTCTTCTCTTCTCTATTTCTCTAGTAGCTCGAATTATGCTTGAGATTGTGCTTTTATAGACAATGAAATCTTTCCATATTTTTCTCATGGCATTCCATGCACTTCATCTCATTGGAAGAATCAAAGGACGTTAAAAATCTATCATCTAAAATCATGCCACTTGTTCTTTGTTATTTCTTCTATATTTCACCTCCAATCATGAATTATCTTGTTTCATTACATAGGAATCATATTACCTTTCCAACGATAATAAAAACTCCATATTAGGACACCTATAACTCAAGATATTTCCATGTAGATATTAAGATCTCGTAGGAACATGTTCCCGCATTTATATTTCCATTCACATAAATACTTTCCACTTTTGACCTTATAAACTATATAAAAATCCATTATACCTTTTAAATAATTTTCCAAGATAAATCAAATATTATGGGTGTACAAGGAACTCAAGGAAATTGTGCCACATGATCTTTATTCTCCTACACTTCAATTTCTACACATTATACTTATTCCTCTCTCCTCCTTTGTTTTCCTTTGTCTTACGGGATTTCGGGAATACATGGTACCAAGGAACTTGTTCCAAATCATCCTTATTCTAGCACATCTCCACTCCTCCGTAGTCAACTTTCTCCCCTTTTCCTTTGTAGTGTGAGTCAATTGGGTTCTCATGGAACATGGGTTATCTAGGAACTATTCTATCTCGGGCCATCGCCTGCCCAGAACCTACTCCATCTCTGCAACACACTGTCTTCTCCATTTAGTCAAATCCTTTGACTTGTGTGTTGTCTCGATTTACAGGAAATTATACTCATGTGGAACTATTCCTTCAGGTTTTAGTGCCGAACTACTCTCCTCGTCCGCAACAGCCTCTCTCCTTCATCAAATTATTTTACTTGCAGGTCAAACATATATGTGGGGGAACTATGATACTCGGGGAACATGTTTTTTCAAGGTTTATTGTGCTTGAAACCCCTCACCGACCCGTAATACTCTATCCCTCGACCTCCGGACCAAGATGAATTATGGGGACCTCTTAATTTCCGAGAACATGTGTTGCAAGGGGCCTTAGAGCCCCATGACCATGTCTGGCCCTCATTAGACCGAATGTGGCCTCTTATCCCATGTAGAGAAATCTTGTTCCACAGAATTATTTATGTTTGTCACCCTTCTACCCGTAATATACTAGGATTCACTCTACTCCAGCTTTTCTCAAAATTCCTAAGTCCCAAAAATATTTCTCTTCACCATACAAATCATAGGAATACTTAGGACACATAAAAATGAGCTTTATCCCTCTAAAATCACCAATTCAAATGTACCGAGACATGGAACATACCTCAAACACATGTTTCACATATAATTTTATCTTGATGTAGCTAGAACTATCATGAAACATATATAAACCCTAAACTCCACATAAACGCCTTCACGAGATGACCATGCACATTGAATGCTGATAACATACTCGTTATCACCCGAACCAAATGATTGTGACTATCCGAGATCTTGACCACTTATCTTTTCCGTCATGGCTCTGATACTCCATGGAATCACCTGGAACTTCTCTGTGAGCTTACACTTCTAATCAACCTTCATGCCTCTTCTAGAGTCTTCCATCAATGCTCACTCATTTTTCCATCAATGACACTTGACATCAATGTTAATGACTAGGGTTCAACAGGGAGAATGATGCTAAGTGGGATAAATTGAATTTAGAAGGGAAAGTTTTCAAGTCGAAAAGATGATAGGGGAGCGAACACGGGGTGAAGGAAAGTGATACAAAAATTTGGTGTCTAAACATATCCTTCAATAATTGGAGGATATAGTGATATCTCTTAGAGAGTTGGTTTAGGAGAGATTATATGTGCATATGGTGTGATCACCACACCCATCGTAGGAGGGATGCTTTGGTCCTCACCACCTAGTGCCCATAGAGAGGTTGTATCGGATATTAAAGAGAAGACTAGGATTATACCTCATCATCGATGAGAGGAGAGAAAAATATTAGAGGATAGGCATAGATATATGAATATGGATGAAGTGGACCACATTATAGAGGTTTTAAAACTCCACCCACCTACCTACTCTAGAGACACCACTTTCAGGATTTCAAGTTGAGGTATGGCTAGTCACTTTGATTGGGTGCTTCAAACTTTTCCCCTATTAGAAGCCCAATAGACTAAGAAGGGAGGGTGAATTAGTCCTTATAAAAAATTCAAATTATATTTCGACCTTAAACTCAAAATCTCATAAGTATTCAATCACAATATCCACTTAATCAATACTTAATGTCTCACACACCATAATCCAATAATGAATAAAGAAACCATGAAACAAAAGTACACAAGATACAAGTGGGAAACCCGAATGGGAAGAAAACCCATTGAAATGCAATATTTTATTGATATTTTCTGAATTTAGTGAGGCACAAACCCCACAAGGAGCACAAACCCCTAGTTTAGTAGAGCACCAACCCTAAAAGGAGCACCAACCCCTAATTTTGTGAAGCACCAACTCCACAAGTAGGCTATAACCCCCAAAGAAGATCAAACACCCACTCAACCACCTTATGATGTTTAGATCTCTGATTTTTTTCTTCCAAAACTGATGGATACCTCTTATTCAGTTCACACTTCTTCACTCACACCCTAGTTGATCATACTTCACAAAATAAACTCTTGACTCACTCTAAAAATCATGAAACCTATTATCGAATAACTCTCCTAGTGATTTGGGTAACTTACATACACATTTTGGCTCTAAGTTATTCATTGCAAGGTTGCACGTGCTCAATATCTTTAGCACACTTCCTTGATTGTAGTTTTCGTGCGTGCCCTCCTTTTCCTCACGTGCTCTTGTAAGCTTCCCATTCTCTTCTTTTATTTATTTTCCTTCTCCTCTTTGTTTCCATCTTCTCCCGTGCGCCTCGCACTTTCTATAAATCAACCAAGTCCCCGTCCCTCTCTCGCATGCGCACCCATTACTTTGTAATAGTTACGCCTCAAACCATACATTCTCTATTCACTGTTTGCCTCATTTTCCCATAAGCATCACACACATTTTCCTCTACGCCTTCCTCTTATTTCTTCCATGTGCCTCTCTTTTGCACCCTTCGTGTTAGGTCATCTTCTAACATGTTTGAGTAAGCCACACGCAATCACTCAAAGCATGCCAACAGGGCACTGCTACTTGGAACTATTCAAGATGTGACATGTGGTAGAAATGACAAAAATCTACACAGTTGGCTATCAGCAAATCCATGCATGCCACGTATCTTGTATGCCCTAATGGCTTTGACAAACTTATGCCATATGTATCTTCTGCTATAGATCTCTAATCGCCATGCACCTGGACTTGTCGAGAGTCTTTGACATATGCTATAGTGCTAGATATTCAAATTCAAATTCTTGGTGGATCTGGTAGGTGAGAAATGGGAAAACGTCTCTCTAGAGCATTGATGAGCAGATCTGATTGCTCCAACCACCCGGGCTTCAATCTGATTCATCCTCCTTCCTTATTCAACATGCCTAACGTGCTTTGGCAAAAACATTTGACATACTAGCAGGTGGATTTGCATGCATTGAATGCCTCTTGTTGGTGGTTGTATTTCAAAATCAGATTTTCCCTCCTTCTTCTCTTCCTCTTCCACCGATTCATCTATAAATGTAAGAGCAAGGCTCATTTGTTATGTTGGACACTCTGGATCCTTACATATTTTACTAAGGATGCCATATTTCTATATTTTGAGTTGTAGGCCTCTAGATCTGGCTCTTGCATGTGGATATCAGATTCCTTCGCCGTTGTAAGAGCTCGGTGCATTTCTAGAAGTAATAGGAGCATCGTTTTGTGACTATTCTCTATCCTAACGTGTTTACATTTCTTCTTCTTTCCTTTTCTTTATGTTGTGTGCTTGTTGTGCCATTTCACGTCCCTTACAACTCCTTATTTAGTTGTGTTCCATGAAACTGATATGGTAAATATGTTTTAATTCATGCTACACGTGCCTAGCCCTCTTTCTTGCATTTCCTTCATTTTCACCCGAACAAATAGTGTTCATCCCTCTTTTTCTAGTGTTATCACCTTTTTAGTGTAGTTTACTTTCATGTTATCCTTCTATCTCTGGTCCTTGGCATTATTAACTTAGTTTTCCTTTCAGCACTAGGAGTAGCAGTAGCAGTAGAAATAGATAGAGGAACCGACCTTCTCTGGAGATCTGTCTCAAGCGTGCAAGGTCCCACAACTTGGAGATAGTTCCATTGTGATCTCAAATAACTTGGTTCTCCTAGATCTGAGACACGGGTGTAAGTTTGAAGACCAATAGTTTCAGCACGTCCGGTGGGACCAACATTGAAGCTTAATTTTTTTTGCTAAGTTATGGTGTGTGGACTTAGTATTTCAGCCTTTGGAGGCTCATTTCAACACATCTGGTGACTCCCAACATTTATAGATTTTTGTTTTAGCAGCCTTGAAGTGCCTTTCATGAGAAGAGTGCACACAAGAAAAGTGTAGCAGTTGAATATTATTTTGAGTACCTCCAGCTATCCCCAGGAGAGTTCATTCAAGAAATCCCATGTGCACATCTCCATCTCCAACATGCCGTGCCCATTCAACTCCCCTCAAAACATACAAAGATGCACACCCCTGAATGGTGCATCGCAACCTCCTCCACTTAGAAACTTTGCTAACTTCAATGGAGGAAGCCCTTGATTTTGGCTGTGCAAATGATATGCCAAATGGCACACTCAAAAGTATTCCATACTTTACTGGTGAAAATCAAGTCACCCCTCAGGATCATATCCAGGATGTAGAAAATGTGTGTTCACTTTATCTCGATCACACACGATGATGTAAAAATTAGGATACTTACAAATTTCTCTCTCAAAGGAAAAGTGCTTCAATGGTATAGAGGCTTGAGACTTGAATCCATAGCCACTTGGGATAAGCGGGAATAGATCTTTGTGACTATTTTGAAGACAAGTCGATCACCTATCTTTAGTGGAGCAACTGCGACAACAACAAGGAGGGCACCCAATGAGTAGATGACTGATTTCAACATCAGATTTTAGAAGACTTGGGATAGAATCCCTCTTGGTGGTAAGACCTACAACCCAACATTATTTTCTGTATTATCTAAAGGCATTGAATAATGACATCTCGGTCATGATTCAATCCATGGGAGGTAGGAATTTACTAGTTGCTTATAATATTTCAGTAAGGGCCAAAAATAGTCATATTCAGCAGAAAATATTGCTCATACACCACCTATGCCCTTGTCCCCGAAATGTCACAAGCATCCCACCTTATGTTTCCCTGTTCCAATTCTGATCAAGGTATGTAACTAGTTGCTTCAACATCCTACTCTCCAGCAAAACAAAAATAAGATGAATAATTGAAGGCCTTGATTAGAGAAACAACAAGTGATAGCCTATATAGGCTATTCTAATAAAGTGCATAGCCAAAGCAATCAGCCTTGGTGGAATCAATATGGAAACCATAGGTACACACCCAACCAGTAGAACAATAGATGGCATGCTAAAGTGCATCTTCCCTTGCAAGTTTTTCCTCTGTGCCCTCTCTTCTAGTACCTAGTATAAGTTAGGCGCTCGTTCTAGTTCATAAAATTTTTGCGTAAGAGTCGAATGGTGCTTCCACGTAACATGCCTTATATTCAATATCATTGTTCTAATGCCATGCGTATGCGCAAGCCTACATGATCCAAAATTCTTCATCCTATGAGCCTTGAATGAGTTCTCCTAAAAACAGAAAATCAAAGAAGACTAGAACCCTCTCCGAAAAGCAAACTTTATGTTCTTTGGCACTGAGGACTTCTGTGTAATCAGCCAAGTTGTAGATGATGTAAGCAGGCCCCACGCCCAAGTTATGTACAACACAAGATATAATAAAATAATGCTAGAGTCGGTCGTGCGCCCAATACGCCCAGAGTAACTCAAGAAAACCCTCAAAAGAAGAAGGATATTGTCAAGGAATCTAGTAGCTTAAGTGCTCAAGTCCCTACACAAGAGGCTCCACGCAAATCTCCTAAAGTGGTGTGCGCCCCCTCCTTTGGTAGGTCAAGCCTCTCGCTCTGGCTAAGGTCCAAGATTTCATTCTGAACAATCAAAGAGGGATGTTGTTCCACAAATGCATAAATTATAAGGTTTCCCATTTAGCATTGTGGACCGGATGAAGAGAATAAACATAAACATGGTAATGTGGGATGCCACGACATTCCATCCCAGTGACCTATTGCATGAAGCACCTTGGCACAACTTCCATGCACTGATCTATATATGTAGAAGTTGTGCACTTCTATCAACATCTACTAAGAAGAGGAGAAGCAAGTAAGTAAATCTGTTAAGACCCCACCCTTCTATATGTTCCCACCATAGGAAAACACCTTGTCCATAATTATATGATTGACTTAGGTGCTAGTACTTCTATTATGCCTAAGAATATTGTTGATGTCTTAGGTATGAACTATATCCCCTTGTCTAAAGGATTCTTGCATCTTGATGGTTCAATTTTCAACACCTTAGGAGTCATCAAGAATCTTGAGTTAACTCTTCATGCATGTCCAAGTCTAATAATAACTTAGGATGTGTCAATTATTGACCTACCTCCTTTGTTTGCCTTATGTCCGTCCGAGAGACTTTACTTCTAAAGTGGGTGGTTACTTATCTTCTAATTAGTCTCATATGTTACTCAAGACAACATATGGTACCTAGTTTACCATACACAGCCTACACGCCCGAGCCTATATTTTCCTATCATGCGAGTCATATGCTTCATCTCCTCTCCAAGCTAATTGTTTAATCTAAGAACAAACTATAGCTCCTTAAGAACATCCTATCCCACCTTCTATTCTTGATATAATAATTGATGAATGGGCAGAGAGAGGAACCATAAATTTTCCCCATATGCTTTGAGGAAATGGAAGTTTATGAAATTAGGCTTGTACTTACTTCATTCTCGAGGAAGAAGATCTGCTACCACACATGCTCAAGAAAGACAAAATTGAACCCATTATTTGGAAATTATACTTTGATGGATACATAATCAGAAATGGTGTGGGAGCTAGATTAGTTCCCATTTCCCCTAAGGATGAGAGATTCTTCTTCACACATAGGCTACGATTCACATGTTCCAACAATGTGGCGAGAATATGAGGCATTTGGTGCATAGTGCTGATGATTCTTTGAGTAAAAACAAATTAAGGCATTACAAATCTTTGGGGATACAGAGTTGGTTATCCATCAAGTTACCAATAAGTTCTTAATAAAGAATAAGCTTCTCAAATATTATAAACACAGAGTTTGGGACCTTTTTGAGAGCTTTGATGCTCTAAATCTATAGGTGATCCTATGGAAAATGAACGAGGAAGCTAACCCAATGATCGCACTTGGTTCACGCTTATCTCCCTTGAGGACTTTTTCAAAGGAAATAGTTATCACATTAAGATGGTGATCATACCATCCATTCCTAATAACAATACCAGCTGAAAAGTGTTTGATAGTGATCATAGATCATTCATTCATCCAAAATGAAGCTAAATTTTCATCAAGCATGCAAGCTAACTTGCATGACAACTATGGTGACCAAGTGATACAATTGAAGACAAAAAGATGCCTAAAAGGTTGGTCACCTTAGTCAAAATGTTTATCCTTGATGATGAGTTCAAGGGTGAATAAAAGTACATCTGCACACCACGTAAGAAGACCGATCTCCGAGTCATTATTGCATGTGGGAAAGAATTACTTGCTCATAAAATATGCGCGCGAAGAAGAAAATCAGGCCTTCATATCTCTCTATCAAAAATATAGTGATATCTTCTCATGGGAGTATGAAGACCTCAAATTTTTTAATCAAGTGTTTCTCAACACTCCATTAACCTTGATCCTGGTATCAAGCCTATCGAGAAAAAAGCAACGACCGGTGAATCCAAAGATATAGTCCCTCATGAGAAAGGAATTGTCCAAACTCATTGAGGCCAAGATTATTTTTCCTATCAAATACTCTACCTGGGTCGCGAATCTAGTTCCAGTGCATAAGAAGAATGGTGAAATTAGACTCTGTGTTGATTTCAGATATTTAAACAAGGCATCTCGAAGGATCATTATCATTTTCCTTCAATGGAGCAGATTCTACAGCATGTGGTCGCATGCAGAGATTCTCAATGTTAGATGAGTATTCAGGTTTTAATCGGATCCTAGTCAAGGAAGAGGATCACTTGAAAACAATGTTTACAAACCAAGTGGGGAACATATGCATATCGAGAAAATGCCCTTTCATCATCCAAACGCAGGTGCAATGTCTCATCATGCCATGGATTTTTCCTTGAAAGGTTACATCAATAAATTCATCTTGGTTTACCTTGATGACATAACAATCTTCTCAAAGTAGAGCGTGGATCATATGGCACACCTGGAAAAAGTATTTGAGAGATGCGAGAGAATTTGGGGTGTCTCTTAACACCAAGAAGTGTAATTTTTCATGGCGTAGGGAAAGCTTTTGGGTCATGTGGTTTCAAAGGATGGCATCATTATTGATCCCGAGTTCATTTCAGCCATCTTGTCTCTTTCCTTTTCGGCACACAAGAAGGCCTTACAAACCTTCCTCATTAAAATCACTTTTGTTAGGGTTTTATCCCTAACCTTCAGGAGTGGTAAGGCCAATCACCCTAATGCTAAAGAAGGGCATAACTTTCGATGGATAGCATAAGGAAGATGAAGCTTCAAAAATCATTCAAGAGATTTCTTGCGTGCCAACACTCATCAACTTGGATTATTCCAAGAATTTCATCCTTTACGCTTATGGTGCTGATGCGAGTGTTGTTGTTGTCCTAACACAATAAAATGAACAAGGGCTGGAGTAACCAGTGGCTTTCTTCAGCTAGATGCTAAAGGATTATGAATTAAAATACAGTCACATGGAAAATAGGTCTTTTCCATTATGCGCACACTCTTAAGAAATTCAAAAGTATGCTCGCCACTAATCATATTAAGATGTCGGTCTCCCACTCTTCTATCGGGGACTTCATATTGGGAGAAAACATCATTGAGAAGAGGGCACGATGGGTGACCAAAATCATGGAGTATGATGTGACTATCAAATCCACAAAGTTGGTAAGAGGTAGCACGCTTTGTAAGTAGATCATAGAGGATGCACATAATGAATTTGAGACTTCATTATTTCTAGATGAAGACCTCATGCTTAAGAACGGAGAAGAACATACGTCCAGCATAGGCAGGCGAATGAAGGACATGATCACATTCATTTCTAAGGGTGTGTACCCTTCGGTTTAAACAAATAAAATAGAAGACATCGGAGGTTACAATTCATCTCCTATGTTCTGATTGATGGAATTATCTTCAAAATAAATTTGGATGGCGTGATGTTAAGATGTATCAATGATGCGCAGACTAAAAAAGTGTTAGTAGAATTTCATGATGGATTCTCTCATGGAAACTTCTCTGTCAAAACTACAACAATGAAGATTCTAATTCCAGTATATTTTGGCCTACCTTGTTTACAGATGCACACAAGTGGGTCACAAAGTGCAAAGAATGCACTTTCTTTGTAGGAAAGAAAAGATTGGTAGCACTTCCCCTATGACCAATCCAAACATATCAGCATTTTGCGTAATGGGACCTCAAATTCATAGGCATGATCACTCCGCCTTCAGGCTTTAGGAACAAGTGGGTGTTTATAGGTATAAATTACTTCACCGGATGGACCGAAGCTGTCGGCGCTCAAATAATTAATCAGAATCGGTCATCCTTGAATTTATCGAGGTATAATCATAAGGTTTTCTTTCCTTAGACCATTATCTCTCGATAATGTAAAGGCCTTCCTTGGGACCAAAATAACTAATTGGGCTCTAAATTTGGGCATTTATCTCAACATTCTTCCAACTATTACCCCCAAAGAAATGGTCAGTAGAATAAACAAAATAGAACCTGATTAGGATAATGAAGTGCATAATGAATACCATCCAAAGAAAATGGCATACAAAGGTCTTGAGTGCACTCTGGGAAGATAGAATCACGGTCAAAAAGTAATAGGAACTTCTCCTTACAAGATTTTCTATGGAAAAGAAGCTACCCTTACTATAACACTAGAATTAAACTCATTAGAACTTACCCGGTAATTTTGGAACTTGAAGCCACGCAGACCGAGAGAGAAATTAGAATGACAGAGCTGGTTAATCTTGAAGAGTCAAGGAAATCTACCATGATCAAGCTAAAACAACATCAACCGTTAATGAAAAGAAATTGTTTGATAAAAAGGCTAGGCCTCAAGATTTCAAATATTGGGACTTGGTTTTAAAGTGGGATCTTTGACATAGCTAAACCAGGTGCCATTCAAATTTTGATGTACTTTGGAGTGGCCCATATATCATCAGTTCATGCAAAGAAGCTAACTCTTTTGAGTTAACTCATCTTGATGGAAGTGCGCTACAAATCTCAGTAAATGGGATCTATCTCAAACCCTTCCATTAATTTTTCTACATCATTTTATAAATATTAGAGTAGTTTTAATTCCTCTAAGTGCATTATGTGCACATTTTTTTGTACATATTTCTTTCCTCTCGCATTCTTCTTACGCATGCTCTTCTATTACTTTCGGGATGTAGAGCTTCTTTTAGTCATTGCAAGATTAAAATAGAGTTGACAAATGATCCTTCAAGTGATTTCGGGGTAGTTCTTCAAAGTTATAAATAAGATCTCTTGATTACATAACGACTCCATGCCTAATAGATACTTGAGACTCTTTTGATCTCCTTCATCTAGTAGGTAGATGGCCCTAAAATTCACCAAACCTGTTATCCAAATAACTCTCCTAGTGATTTGGGTAACTTGCATACACATTCTAGCTCTAAGTTATTCATTACAAGGTTACACGTGCTCAATATCATTGGCACACTTCCTTGATCTGAGCTTTCTTATGTGCCCTCCTTTTCCTCACGCACTCTTGCGCTTCCCCTTCTCTTATTTTCCTTCTTTTCCTTTTCCTCTTTGTTTCCATCTTCTCCCATGCACTCCTCACACTTTCTAAAATAGCCAAGTCCCTGCCCTCTCATGCGCCGTGCCCATTACTTTGTAATAGTTACACCTCAAACCATATGTTCTATGCTCACATGCTTGCCTCATTTTCCCCACGTCCTTCCCTGCAAACTTTCCTCTGCGCCTTCCTCTACTTTCGCCACGTGCCCTCTTTCGCGCTCCTCTTTCATGCCCTCCTATGCGGGTCATCTTCTAACTTGATTGAGTGTGCCACACATAATCACCAGTCAAAGCACGCAACAGGGGGAGCACTTATCCTTACAACTATTTTATAGGTGACACATGGAAGAAACAACAAAACATCTACACAATTGGCCATCATTTCAACCAATCCACATGCGCCATGTGTCTTGCATGTCTTGACAAATTTGAAAAACTTCGACATACATATCTTCTACTACGAGACCTCGATCACCATGCACCTAGACTTATCGAGAGTTCTTTGACATCAAATACAGTGCTAGATATTCAAATTCAAATTCTTGGGATCTGGTAGGTGAGAAATGGGAAAACATCTCTCTAAGAGCATTGATGAGTAGATCTGATTTCTCTAACCACCCAATTTAATCTGATTCACCCTCTTTCCTTCTTCAACATGCCCAAAAGGCTTGGGAAGCACATTTGACAGACTAGCGGGTGGATCTGTAGGAATTGAATGCCTCTTGTTGATGGTTGTATTTTGAAATCAGATTTTCCCTCCTTCTTCTCTTCCTCTTCCAACGATTCATCTATAAATGTAAGAGCAAGGCTCATTTGTTGTGTTGGACACTCTGTATCCTTACACATTTTACTAAGGACACCATACTTTCGTATTTTGAGTTACGAGACCTCTGACTGGATCTTGCATGTGGATATCAATCTCCTTCATCATTGTAACAACTATGTGCATTTATGGAAGTAATAGGAGAATCGTTTTGTGACTATTGTCTACGTCCTAACATGTTTTCATTTCTTCTTCTTGCCTTTTCTTTACGTTGTGTGTTGGTTGTGCCATTTCACATCCCTTGCAGCTCCTTATTTAGTTGTGTTCCATGAAAATGATCTGGTAAATACATTTTAAGTTGTGCTACATGTGCATAGCCTTATTTCATGCATTTCCCTTCATTTTTTCTCAAAACATATAGTGTTCATCCCTCTTTTAGGTCTGCTATCACATTTTAGTGTAGTTTACTTTCATGTTGTCCTTCTATCTTTGGTCCCTTGACATTATTAACTTATTTTCCCTTCCAAAGGCACTAGGAGTAGCGATGGCAGTGAGAAATAGATAGATGAACCAGCTTTCTCTAGAGATTTGTCTCAAGCACATAAGGTCACACAACTTGGAGACGGTTCCATTTGTGATCTCAAACAACTCGGTTCCCTTAGATCGAGACGTGGGTCCAAGTTTGAAGACCAACAAAACCCTTGGACACATGTTCTATTATTTTTATTTACCTATAACACACTTTAATCATCCTCAATTCATGCTCCAATACCTGCAATCAACTCTCACCTCAATTACTCCTCATGCACACACACAACTAGTTCCAAAAAGCACCCAAAAACATGCTTTTATATGCTTATTCTCATTTCAAACTTAGGTACAACCTTTTTCCATCCTTTGGTTAGAACTATGCATCAAGGAAACATTTAAAATTGTAAGTATAACAGTCCCAAATGACCTAATTATTTTTTCCTAGCTAAAACCCTCATTACAAGTGCCAAAAATGGCTCAAAACCCCATGGGCACATTCTTAAAAATTCCCTTACATTAAATGTATACATAATCATGACCCATAATTCCTTAAACATGATCAAAATATCATAAAACATTCACAAAAGGTGATAAATTTTATCAAAAATCAAATTATTCCATTTACTCAGTAGAGTTCCCTTGCGATTCTCAAAATAGTTGTTTCCTACAACCTTTAACACCACTGAAACTTCATTTTATCACCAAATAACTTAAGAAAGAGGAAAAATGCCATGTAAACACTTTATGGAGATTAAATAACTTGTTAAAACTTATAATAAAGTTATAATATTTTAATCATCCTTATTCTAAAACTAAAGCTACTTTTGCCTTCACCTAAACAACCTGCCAAAAATGTTGTTTCCAAATGTTAGCTCATAAAAAATTTACACATACATTAAATACATAAAAATGGATTCACTCAATTCAAAATTCAGCCCTCTTCACATTCCAAGTTATAGGAAGAATCAAAAAATCCATATCATGCTTCAAATAACATCAAATTTTCACCAAAAGCAGATGTTGTCTTAAACTATCAAAAACTTTTCTACCCAAATAATCACCTAGAAACCATATAAAATCAACCCATCATGAGGAAAACATCATATACCTAGCAATATCTATGAATCCTTTTTCCAACACAACTTGAATAAATTCAAAATTCCACATGTAGCTCAAGATATATCCAGTTTATTAAACCACAGATGCTATTTGAGATCCCAAAATTCCCTTTGACCAGTCAATTTATATGGACCTCAAAAAACCTTGTAACTGCATGAAATTGTCCTAAAAAAATCTTAGAAATCAATATAAACTCCCATTCATCATGTACCATCGTTTTCATGTTACTCCTTGGTCGACCTTGTCCTAAAACCTTCTTCTTGAGAAAATGGCATGTTTAAGTGGGGCCCACTCATCACCATGACCTCAAGGAAAGATAAGAGATTACTATAAAACATCCAGGTCATCAATTTTTTTACCAATAAAAATTTGGTCACTATAACTCTCTTTCAACAAACCGCTTTGCAGTAGTTAGGTTTTAACTAGGGTTTTAGAGCACTTTATATTTTTAACATTCATTCATAAAAGCATTGTGACAATCAAATGAACTAAATTTTTCTTGAATCCTTCTAAACTCACTATAGAAGCACCCTAAAATCTAGAATGTCCCATGAAAATTAAAAAAATCACAAGCATCAAAATTTCAAATTTGAGTTAGATTTTGACTTGTTCTTGACCTGTCTCACATAAACTATCATATCTTACAAAATACACATCATGGGAACTTGAAATTTTTCTCAAACATATCCAATCATCATAATGCTGATTCCATACATCAATCTCTCTAGTCACTAATACTTACCTATATTTGCATGCTTATTCCTCACTTGTAGAAGATAGGGTTAAGCTGAAATAATTAATCATAAAACCTCTACCAATGACCAAATATTATTTGATATGTTATTATATACTTGAATGCATGCTTTAATGAGCTCATATGGCTCCAAACCACACTATCACACCTCCAAGCTACCATACCTACTCCTAATGAGCACTTGTAACATAGTGAACCACTTGTATCTGTACCATGCCACTACTTGTGAGTTCCTAAGAGCCCTAAACAAATTTTATACATCATGTCAACATGCTTCCCAAGCATCCAAGAAGCTCCTACTACCATGCCACATCACCTAGTCACATGTATAGGCTTGCAAGAGTAAGCACACCTCACTAAATCCCACTTTGTATTAGCACAAATACATCGAAACACAATTTCATAATTATGTACATCATCATAATAACATCATACATCGGTCACTTTATCATTAGTGTGCTTTTTCATCAATTACAACACACTGTTAGAACCACATGCCAACAATATCCCCCTTTGTCATTGATGGGAAACACCTGAAACTCTCCCCCTTTTTTACATTAATGAAAAATAAATACCTATAGCTCACATTATTCACCTACCTCAGCTTCATACCATCATTCTTTGGTTAGAAACATCAAACAAAGGTCTCAAACAAGCTCCATCTCTTGATTTTTGCAAAAATCTTATTCTTACCTTCATTTTAAGCATGAAAACATCATGATCTCCTTAGGACTAGCACATAAATCATCTGAAAATCATCAATAAGGCATGAAAGAAACATAATCGACCTTGTTAGGAGAAAAAAAAACGGATCCACCATCTAGGCATGCAAAACAAGCATCTTTCATCATATCCTCTGTTTTGGCTTGAAGAACCAAGCAGAATCGAGTGATATCTGAGACACACACACTCCTTGAACATGCCAAAATGTTAGTTTTAGGCTCATCGAAGCATTATGTCACATTTATTAACCAAATATCATCATGAATAGGCTTATTTTGAGCTTTACTATGCATATTTTCACTCTTAATACCATATCATGGACTTTAAGCCCTAAACATACCTTTTAGAGTAATTTAAACCAACTTTCTCATACTATATAATTCCATTCATACCTTGAATATACAAATCAACGTGCCCCCTAGAATTTATGCAACTATCTCAATCCCACAAGTACAAATACAAGATACTAACCTTGATTACTAGGCTAAAAACCCTCTTGACCTCTTTTCCTAGTTCCAAAACACTTTCTAGAGTCTAATAGTCATATTCGATGAGATATGACACCTTTTGTAATTTACATGCATATACAAGTAAAATCATACCTTATATACCTTGAGAACACCATCATAACCATCTAGGATTCTCTTTCAATCAGCCCCCTATCTTGATAAGCAAAATACACACTAATACACCTGTATGAGCACTATTTGGACTGTACGAACAACCTCAATACAGAAACACAATCATATGGTCCACTATACATTCATACATTTGAAATTTCCATTCAATCCTTCTTCTCAGACATCCCGATGTCATTATAAAGGTTCATAAATTGATTCTTAATCTTTAAACATCATGAAATTGATGCCCAACATTGCTCATAACTATAGGTGAGCCTATTCCGCATCTGAGACCAACCCCGCACTTTTTGTAGGTTAGTTTTCATAGTAACCTTAGCATTTTACAAATCTGAGTTATTATTCTCTGAGAAATCATCAAACAAACAAACTAGGTAAACCAACCCTATTTAGACAACTTCAACCCACTAGAATAGAATCTTGAGAGCCTCTCATACTTGTAGTAAGTCATCTTGAGCATTTACTAACTCGTAGAAAACATAAACTACATCTAGGTGATCTTACCAAATTTTAAATCATCTTTATCCATAAAGATAGACAACTTATTTATATCAATAAGTCCTAGATCATTCAAGTGAATCTAGATGCTCATCTCATATGTTGAGGTAGACACTTGTACTTTGTTTTAATACACATACAGACTGCTGCATCTTATCACACTTTGTCACCATAGCTGCACTCACTTACCGAGATAATATATTTTAACTAATTTGAGATGTAAGATTATGTCATTAAGTGTTATAAAGCAATAAATCAAGTGCATGTAAACTTTTAAACCTAGAAGAATCACGTTGTACTCTGATTCTTATATCTATAAGATCCTAAAGATACTTCAAATCCTTAAAAGCTTGCACCCATTATCACTTTCATTAGTCATAGAAGGTCTGAGTGACCTTTAAAATGTTATTACCCATACATTATTCATTGTTAATCTTAAAAACATCATTTCACATTATAAAGACACCTAGAGGGTTCATAAGATTTATGTTCCTTTTTATACCATTGATACCTGATCAACGACACTTAGACCTTATAGCACAAACACTTCATTAAAAACTTCATTAAACACTTAGACCTTAACTTACATACCTTCATCGAGTGTAGGGATTGAATTAAATTCCCATTTAGTCGTATAATCTCCATTATCTATCTTAAGGGAATTTTCTAACAGAAGTCACTCTTAGTTGTAATAATGTCTAACTCACATCAGTCTCCTAATTGCCATAAAGATAACCTTTCAATCTTGTCGGAGATTCCAAGAAGTGCACACATTGTTAGATCTAGAAATGAATTGTATCCTTTACCCATTACAATCAAGATGAAATGTTTCACCACATACTCACCTATTTTGCATTCATGACTTCAAACATAGTTATCGTATGTTGAAAATCACCCTTAAACATTTGAGAACCTCAATTGATGTCCAGAGGCATAATTATGCAAGATCATACACTGTAACCTCCTTTACTTGGTGTAACCTAGACTTGAGATATACGTAGCTTTCATTTCACCTTTTTAACCATTATACTTGATCACATTATCACTTGATCACACCATCTTCTTTTTCAAATATTCTACAAAAATATTGGAGTGATAGGACACATGTAAGACCAATGATACAAGCATTGAATATCTTAACAGTAGAAACTCATACATAGACTCCTATATACTGGTAACACACATGAAATGATATGCAAGGTAACCATTTTGAATATATTGAGCACATTTGTAGATTTAAACAAATAGATGCTAATGAGATACACAACCCAAGACCCTCTATTATTTATGACAATACCTTATGACACCCTCGGGCTCGAGACAAGACTCTATCACCTCTCAAAGACCACATCTTCTCATGATGCACTTAGTTACATGAAGAGACTATTAGAGACACACCATGAGTTTATCAAACTTTCAAACCCATTATAACAAATCAAAGGAAATTATGAACATATATAACCCTTTTTACATACCACATATCATAATGAAGAAAATAAAGGACTTTAAGAGCATAACACTTACACTACTAGAGACTCGGGACTAAGGAAAAGAAGAATGGATGGTTGGAGGAAATAGGGAAATAGATGTGAATGGATGAAAAGAGAATAATGAAGGTTTTGAGGGAAGTGGAGAGTTAGAGGGAATGTCATAGAAAGGTTGAAGGGGAAATGAAACTCGAATGTTGGAGGAAATATGAAGAATGGAGGGTTTGTGAATCATAACAAGATTGTAGACACCTATAAATACACCCGAGCAATTTAAAAACTTACATTGCACTAATTATCTCCTTTCCTGCAAATTGAAAACATATAAATCATAGCGATCATCTTCTCTTACTTTGTCGTTAATCGATTACATTATGCTAATTGATTAAGTCACCTATTCAACACATACCTAGTTAACGACCCTTTGTTAATTAACACCTTCTATCTAGCCTAATTAATTATTATTAATTAATTAGCATCCCTTCTCACTTAATCAATAAATCACTATTCAATTGTTTAAATCCTACTAATAATATTCCTCTAATTAGCTTCATAAGCTTACATCTACCTATTAGTTAATCACCTTTGATTAATTAAAACACCCCCAACTCCCATGACTTGCTAAGCATAAATTAAACCCTTCTAAAGTAAGGTTACCTTTAATAAAGCAACCTTATCCATTCCTAATCATGTTTTACCTTTATCCCACATGCAAAGGGATGAAGTGTTTCCTTTATCTATTGGGCTATATAAGGAGCCCTCCTTCTACCTTTATATTAACACCTAAACTTCTTAAGAGAGCAAATGCAAAGCATATAGCAAAAGAGACTAAAAGCTTGTTGTTTTTTTCTTGAGAGTTCATCATCTTGAAGAGTTAAGCCTCTTTCTCAAAGTTCTTAAGTCATATGGAAGGTGTCAAAGGGGTCTAGTAGCCCAACTTTGACAAGCTCTCATTCCTAGGTTTCTTGGCACCCTAAGGAAAACCATTTTTGATAGCCATGGAGCTTACTTAGGTACATTCATTTATTTTTTGTTAGAGAATAGAGGATTTTAGATGTTTAGCATTGTTAGTTTCAAAGTTTTGTATTGATGAATGTTAGCATCTAACCCTTGTTTAATTCTTATCTTGATGGTGTTTAGTTTGTTGTTCAATTCTTACTAAGTTAAGGCTATTTAGGCGTTAGTCTTTTACTTGTATTAGCATTATTTTGAAAACAACACATGCACACATTTACCACGCCTTAGGTGGGACCCTTGTCCCTATGCATTTGGTTCAATTCATGTTATTTTTGGCTAACTTCTCATTATGTACATAGGAAATTTGTAAATTTGTGTTAATTTGGTTGCTTTTTGAGGAGTTATTCTGGTTATTGGACTAATATGCTAAATTTTGATACATTTTGTGTTGGTTTATGTCATTTACATAGGATTTGATGTCATAAAACCTAGTACAACCATTTTTTTCAGAGAAACACACATGTGTGTTATTTCACGCATAGGTGTGTTGAACCATGCGCAGTGTCTTTTCCGCACACAGTGCATTGAATCATACAATGTATCGTTCGAATTTAGTGTAGGTGTCTATCGTTAGCACAAGCATCATTCGCAGAGCACAAGTGATTTGTCTATTAGTGTTAGGGCATGCGTCGAAACCATAGCACACACGCTCTATTTGGTGCATACGCCTCTCTAGTGGTGCACATGCTCGTGTAAATTCCATTCTGTTTACCCAATAGTGCATACGCTAAACCCTTAGCACATATGCTAAACCCTTGGTGGACCTGCTTCACCCCTAGATGCATGCGCGTGCATGCACACACTTCAACCTCTGCACGGGTGTCTCTCGCCATTGCACGCCCTGCTTCACCCCTAGAAACATGCGCGTGTATGCACACACTTAATCTATGCATAGGTGTATCTATCCCACACATACACCCCTAGACACATGCGTGTGCATGTAGGTGTCTCATCTGGCGCATACACCCGAGGGTGTGCATGTGTGTTTTGTTAATCCAGGTTTTGATTACAACTTTTAAGTGCTCCTTGTTTTGATCATATCTTTTGACTCGTTAACCCATTTTTGAAGTTTGAATAGGTGTCGGAAAGAGAACGAAGCATAATTTGCAAGGAATTTCCAAAAGTAAGATACCTTTGGTATACTTACTTCTATCAGAAAACTCCCAAAGTTCCCCGGAGACCTCCAAAAATGCAAATTACTAAAAATTGTTAAAAACTGCCAAAAATAGATTTCTAGAATTTTCAATTTTCTTGGTTTTCTAACTTTTGTAGGGTTCTAACAGTGGTTTAAAGGTTTCCTTTGCATTAAGTTTTTTTGTACTAACTTAGTTAAAAACATTTGCATCTTTATTTGTAAAGGTTTGAAATGTGTATGCTCTTCCCTCACACCTTTCTAGGTGATCTTGGGAATTAGAAACATCTCACTACCTTCTTCATACTTGTAAAATGGTTTAATTAGCTTTCAAAGTTTGTTAAAAGTAACTTCTTTTCACATTGTACTTAGGAATTTTCCATTTATTACAAATTTGATTGAGATACCTTGTTGCGTATGCTCTTTCCTTGTGTCTTAGGATGATCTGGGAAATCAAAAACAACATCTTATATCCTTTATATGATGTTTTGGAAAATTAATAACCTTTGTATGTAGGGCCAAAATCACTTGTTAAAGAAATGTGAAATCCAAAACAAAATCAAACTTCTAATACAGTGGTCGTGTCGGTTGCCAAAGGTGTTCAAGCAAACCACATCTAATTAAAAAGATAAAAAACACACCACATTCAAAACACTGTATTGCAGGTTTCAAAAAAGGGTACGTCCCTCTCAGCTCAATGGAACATAACCCCTTTGGCATAACACCTTAAGCTATAACAATGGGGTTGGTTCCAGGAACCCCAAAGTAGTCCCACAAGAGAGAACCCTATGGACGAAACGGGAAGTGCTCCGCACTACCTATTTGACTAGTGAGACCTTTTGTGAGTTAAAGTTACAAGATTGTCCGTATCGCGACCCTGGCAAGAGTACACGATGGGCGAATTAATGCCCATTGTACTTGAAGGGGGAAAAACCCAGATACTCTAAGGATTAGTCATTGTGACTTTCCTTGGAAAACCGCACCACGCTTCTAGATGACTTGTAACACCTAGGGCGAGAGAACCACCTAGGAGAATATACTTTGGCCAGGAGTCTACTTTGACCATTCTAAAACTGTGTTGAGTTGTGAGCCATTATTTCATCACGAAACGTGTGACGCGTTACTCTGGCCTAGTTTTTCACTTACCTTAAGGTAAGGTGAAACTCTGCCAAGTAAAGCCAGCATTTTCACCCCCATTTTGATCTACTTCCTTCACTTTCTTTTGACACTTTGTTGATCAAAAGAAGAGTGACTACCTCTGTGTTATCAATTGATTGTTTCACCACTTTTTTGTCTGTTTACGCCCATCCATGTTTGCGGTTGGGTTAGTTAAATGTCTAAAGTGTGTGGAGATGTACTTATATCATTGGTATCCTTTGTGATCTTGATACCCAAGTCAAGATCGTCATCTTAGTTAGGCGTGGATCATCACTTTGATCTCCTTAGAAAGGTTATTTTATTTGTATCGTATCACTACAATTTTGATATTTACGTCTTGTTTCTCATAAACTGGACCTAAATATTTACATTGTAAGGTTACGCTACACATATTTTAACAATTCCTAGTTATACCTTGAGCTTTTTGTTTGACTTCATTACTACCTCGTTTTTGAGGGGTGCTTCGTGTTACTCTTTTGCATGTGTTACATCAATATCATCTTGATATTAATACCTTACTTTCTCACAAAGTTTGGTTAACATATTTAGGTGACATTGTTGTGTTACCCATGAGTGTAACTCACAACTTTTGAGATATAGGTATTGATTGAATTCAGGGATCACTTACGGGATACCTTGTGTGGAGGTCATGATTAGCTTCTTGTTATTACTTACGCCTTGTTCATATTCTTGAACTTGACATAAGTAGGGACATTTTGTTAATCTTATCTTTGGTTGTTGTTTGTGATCTTGTATCCGTCGAGAATCACTCTTGTAGTTAGGATTGATTCACCATTTGATCTCCCTCTGACGTGTTACCTTGTTTGCATTGTCTCGACACAATTAAGATACTTATGTCACATTTCTCGTAAATGTGATCTAATTTTCTGCATTGTGGCATTACGCAGCCCACATTTTAGCATATCCTTAGTATACTTCAACTTGGTTGATTTCAGACATTGTCCCAAATCTTCAAAGGTGCCGCTTACTTTATTTTTGTCATTTAAATACCACTTTGGCACTAATATCTTGCTTCTCTCGTGAAGCTTGATTGATGTGTCCATTTGGTGTGGTTATGTGGCTTACATTTGTAAACCTCACCCTTTAACATTTTGGCCTTGTTAGTTGTTGAGCGCATCATGGTATCCTTTGTTGTGAGTCACATCTACCCTTTGTTAATATTTATGCCTTGTTCATTTCGAACTTGGCGTAAATATTGACATTGTGTTGATCATCTTTGCATCAAACTATTGTTTTACATGCACATTTTACATAGGGAGTAGTTCCTTGTTGATTGGCTTTGTGTTTCACACTTGTATGATTGTTCCTTGTGGTTATTCATTCAGAAAAAATCATTTTCTAGGGCATTCCCTTTTGATCTCATCGAGATTGTGTCATCACTATGTTTATATTCCTTAGCCTCCTTCGGAAAATCACACACGCATCTCCATACTTACACAATGTCTAGTTGGCTGCCATTGTGCTGTCCAAATCAGCATGGAGCCTTCTTCACTTTGAAAAATTTTGATTGCACTATCTAGGTCTAGACATTTGTGCTTAAACGACGCAAGAAATGACTGATTATCATGTGGTTCCTCACGCTTACGACAATAAGGAATCCAATTTTTGGCATTCACATCAAAGGATGCCCATCATGACCAAACCTCGATTGGTTCTTCACGCTAGAGAACCCATTCAGTACCACTATTCCCCACCTTCACTCATAGTCGGTGGTATGGTTTCGATGCTTTTGATCAAAATTATTATCTAGGTTCTTTCCACTCTTATTTTGATTCTAATCCAAACATTTCCTCTTCTTACGAGGATTCCAATCCAAACATTTCTTCGACTCTTTTGATGATTCGAATCTAAACCACCATTCGAGATCCAAACTACTATTCGGATTCATCTAATGCACTCCTAGGTCGCGGTCCTCCCTTTCTTCACAGGACCCTCTTCATTATTCATCATATGTGACTCCTATGTCATGGTCCTCCCTTTCTTCACAAGATCCTCTTCATCATTCATCTAATGTGACTCAAATCGCGGTCCTCTCTTTCTTCCAAGCAGGACCCCTTTTATCGGTCGTCCCAATGATGTCTTCTTCCTTTGAAGATATACACAAATACCTCCAATAAAAATCTAATACAATTATTGAATCATGGTCCTCCCTTTCTTTGAAGGACCCTTATTATTATTCATCCAAGGTGATTATTGAATCACAGTCCTCCCCTTCTGTGCAGGACCTTCTTCATCAATCACCCCCACGGAGTCTTCCTTCTGTGAAGATTCGTGTGACTCAAAGTCCTTCTAGTCAAATTTCTGAACTGACCCATGTGTCGCAATCTAAGGACTTTGGACTTAATCCTACTAGTTTACAAATGATATACCATCATATAGGTAGGTCTACACCACCTTCTTCTACTCCTAAGACATCTAGTTCCACATCTTCTTTGTCCCCCACATCATCTTCTTCTATCAATCATCATCAAACATCTTCTAAGTCTTCCACACCAATTGAACCTATTTCTTCCAATCAACCCCTGGTGGTCAATCAACAACTCATACCGATTGACCTCTTTTAGAATGAAGACAAAATTAGGGCATTTATAGGGGCACACAAAGATATTCCTCTAGTAGATTACGAGGAAGGTTTCTCTTTAGACTTCGATGTGTTCATGTATTGTAAGGAAAAGGTTGATTCCTTTTATCTAGAAATGGAGGAAGAGCCTTATATCATGCAACTTGATCCTCCTCTTATTCATTGGACCTACGAGTTGTGCAGTACTTGTTTCGTAGTGCACATTGTTTTTCATTAGACCTAAGTGTCCTCCGTTTTCCCCCTACGCATGTATCCTTGCTTGGGTCACCATTTTCAACCCTTGTCATTAATTCATGTAGGTCGGAACTGAAGCTTGATAAAATAAACATTGTACTTGTTTCTTTATTTATTTAGCTTGTTCACTTCCTCGTATTGCATTGCATTATGTATGTTGCATGGAGTTAGGCATCTTTTGCTTTCTTGTATTACATTGCATTTTGTATGTTACATGGAGTTGGTATTTTGAGCAATGGAAAATTGTTTGTAGTCTGGATTTTCATGTCATTATACTCTTGTCGTATGCTTACATTTTTAATAAGGTCCGATGACATAGTTCTTTTGGCAATATGATGACACGAGAATTTGTTCGGTCTGAGGCTCGAGGATAAGCTCTTCTTCCCCTTTCTCCGTATTTCTTCTATATCACATTCCTATCAACACTATTCTTCCAGTTCACCTGGGGGCCTCCTGCCTCTCCCTATTCTTCTATCCATTTCTCAATTTTTCGATCGTCGATCATCTTCCTTCATCACCCCATTGACACTTGAGGGCATCTCTCCCTCCTACTAATTTTCTTCCACCCCTTCAAAATTTTCATCATCATTATCTTTGAAGTGGCATCACTTACATACCCCAAAGAGGGGAAAATGTAGACACCTATAATTACGCTGAGTAATTTAAAATAATTACATTGCACTAATTATCTCCTTTCCCACAAATTGACGACATATCGTCAATAGTGCTCATGTTCTCTTAATTTTTCGTTAATCAATACATCATGCTAATCAATTAAGTCACCTATCCAACACATACCTAGTTAATGACCCTTTGTTAATTAACACCTTCTATCTAGCCTAATTAATTATTATTAATTAATTAGCATCCCTTCTCACTTAATTAATAAATCACTATTCAATTGTTTAAATCCTCTTCTAATAGTATAAATCATACTAATATTCCTCTAATTAAACTTCTATAAGCTTACATCTACCTATTAGTTAATCACCTTTGATTAATTAAAACACCCCCAACTCCCATGACTTGCTAAGCATAGATTAAACCCTTCTAAAGTAAGGTTGCCTTTAATAAAGCAGCCTTATCCATTCCTAATCATGTTTTACCTTTATCCCACATGCGAAAGGGATGAAGTGTTTCCTTTATCTATTGGTCTATATATAAGGAGCCCTCCTTCTACCTTTATATTTACACCTAAACTTCTTAAGAGAGAAAATGCAAAGCATATAGCAAAAGAGATTAAAAGCTTGTTGTTTGCTTTCTTGAGAGTTCATCATCTTGAAGAGTTAAGCCTCTTTCTCAAAGTGCTTAGGTCATATGGAAGGTGTTAAAGGGGTCTTGTAGCCCAACTTTGACAAGCTCTCATTCCTAGGTTTCTTGGCACCCTAAGGACAACCATTTTGATAGCCATGGAGCTTACTTAGGTCCATTCATTTGTTGGTTGTTAGAGAATAAAGGATTTTAGATGTTTGGCATTGTTAGTTTCAAAGTTTTGTATTGATGAATGTTAGCATCTAACCCTTGTTTAATTCTTATCTTGATGGTGTTTAGTTTGTTGTTCAATTCTTTCTAAGTTAAGGCTATTTAGGTGTTAGTCCTTTACTTGTATTAGATGTGAATCGATGAAAATAGAATAACGAATGTTTGGAGGGAAGTGGAGAGTTAGAAACTTAGAGGGAATGTCGAGAGAAAGGTTGAAGGGGAAATGAAACTTGAATGTTGGAGGAAATATGAAGAATGGATGGTTCGTGAATCATAACAAGACTATGAATAGCAAACACACACATACCTTGTCCTTATCGATGAGTCATACATTGACTTAGATTTCTCCTCCTCTCCTAGATGCTTCATCGCAATGATATACCTTGATAAGCATAGTGAAGGTATATATGTTCCATGAAGACCTAAAAGAAGGTCTTGAAGAGGTCCCAAGCCTTCTTAGGAACCTGTAAAAGACCTTCATCTTCTTTCTTCTGATCTAAACATTGTGAATTAGTCTTCTTGCCACTATCATTTACACTTGATAAGACATCATTATTTCTCCTTTTCTCCTAAGTTCTTTTAGGATCATTACCTTGCATTCTAGCTCCTTGAAAGTTGTTCCCATGCATTCTAGGTCCTTGATTCATCTGATTTTTCTTAAATAATCATGAAAACAAACTCTTTCCACATGACCAATCTCATTATAGTTGTAGCATACTACTGAGTTCTTTCTTTTGAATCCTTCATTTTGACTAGGTGTATCATATAAGAAATACCTAGCTGTGTGACCTTGTTCATTGCAATTATAACATACTATCCTTTTAGCAAACTCACTTCTATTGTCTCTCCAAGGATGATCATCTCTAGAGTATCTTCTACACTCATTAGCCCTATGACCAAAAGCATTACAAGTAAAACAATGACCATTGAAAGTTATTTCATACCTTGAAGCATTGGGTTGTCTAATGGACCTTGATTTTACATTTTCCTTGATGGGTGTCACCTTATTTTATTCTTTCACAATAGTTTTACTTGATTCCTTTCTTAAGACACCAACTTATTTCTTTAATTCTTTGTCTTTAGACTCCTCTTTGAAGCCCAAACCAGTCCTATCATCTGTAACTCTTTGTTTTCCAAGTAGATCATCTAAATCCTTAGCACTCTTTTCACACTTTTGTAAAGACATAGTATTATTACTTATCTCTAATACCTTAGCCCTCAAAAACTCTATATCTTGTTCATACTTAGTGCAAAAATTCTCTTTATCCTACAAGTTAGAGACAAGAAACTTTACCTTTTATTATAGTAACTTGTTTACTTCATTTAGCTTTGTATACTCAACCACATATTGTTCATCTAGCTTATGAAACTGATTTTCATATTCTTTTATCTAAAAATTCAGTTTTTGATTCTCTTTTTCAGCTTGCTTAAGTTCTCTTTTTACACTCTCAAGATCATCTATGTCATCTTCACATTCCTTATCAGAATAGATACCATAACTAGAAATAAAATCCCTTAACAAGGAAGATCCATCACCGAAGACCTCATAACTTATTTAGTCATGAATAAGGCCTCATTTCCAATTTTTTCATATTTATTTTTAGATTCAGAATTTGATACACCACTACTTGCATATGAAAATTCATCATCTTGATTTGTATAAAAACTTCTTTTATCCTTCTTATGGTTAAACCTTTTAAATTTTTTCTTACCTTTTCCAAAATTGTAGTTCTTCTTCTTAATTTCTTCCTCATGATCTTCAACATCATAATTTTCTTTCTCATTCTTATGAGGAAACTTAGCAAAAATGTCCTTCACCAAAATTAAAACACTTGAATGGAAGTTTATCTCTATACTTACCATATCCGTGTTTCAATCATCTATCCACGATAGAAAAAATATCTTCATCTTCAATCTCTAGAGTGACATCATCATCCCTTACCTTTTTGTCTTTTGACTTCATTTTATATTTGAATGCAATCTCCTTCTTGGTTGGTTTTGAGTCTCCTATCCTCATTTCATAAGAATTCAAAGTACCATGCAACTCATCCAATTTCAAGGTGGTTAGATATTTTGCCTCTTCAATAGTAGAAACCTTAGAATCAAACTTTGAAGTAAATTATCTTAGAAAATTTTGAACCACAACTTCTTCTTTTACTTCATCTCCTAATCCCTTCATGTTATTCACAAATTTATCAACTCTAAGAAGATATGCAATAATTGACTCATTATCATTCATTTTAAGACTTTCAAACTGATTTCTAAAATTTTAAAGTTTTACAATTTTTACCTTTGAATCACCTTCATAGAGAACTTGTAGCTTGTCCCATGATTCCTTTTCATTCTTATAGTGCATTAATTTTCCCATTTATGATCCTCCAAGTCCACTTATGATTACATTGATAGATCTTGTGTTATTGGTATAAATAGTCTTCTCCAATTCGAGTGCTTGGAGAAGTAGTAAGAGGAACATAAGCCTTTTCTACAACAACCCAAACATAAAACCCTTGATCCATGATGCATTTATTCATCCTTATGCTTTAAAAACTATAATTCACTCCATCAAACAATGGTTCCTTTCCAGTAACATTGTTGCTCACCATATTGTGCTTTAAGGATATCCTTTCAAGTTGTCAAACTTTTGCAAAAGGACCAGCTTTGATACCAATTGTTAAAATAAAAATATACTAAGGGGGGTGAATAATTCCTTATAAAAACTTCAAATTATATTTCAGATCTGAAACTCAAAATCTCATATGTATTCAATCACAATATTCACTTATTCAATACTTAATGTGTGCACACCATAAACCATCAATGAATCAAGCAACCATTAAAAAAGAAGAAACAAAAAAACAAGATATAATTGGGAAACCATACATGGGAAGAAAACCCAATTAAAAATGGTATTTTATTTATATGTTTCTGAATTTAATGAGGCACCAACCCCAAAGGAGCACCAACCCATAGTTTAGTAGTGCACCAATGCTACAAGGAGCACCAACTCCACAAGGAGGATAAAACCCCAAAGATGATACCCACTAAACAACATTATGATGTTCATATCTTTGAAATTTTTCTACCAAAACTAATGGAGACCTCTTATTCAGCTCACACTTCTTCACTCAAACCCTAGCTAATCACACTTCACAAAACAAACTCTTCACTCACTCTAAAAGCATTAGACCCTTGGACACATGTTCACTTATTTCTATTCACCTCAAAAACTTTAATCATCCTTAATTAATTCTCCAATACCTTCAATCAAATCTCACCTAGGTTGCTCCTCATGCACACACACACACACACACACACACACACACACACACACACACACACACACACACACACACACACACACACACACACACACACACACACACACACACACACACAGAGATACACACACAACTAGTTCAAAAAAGAACCCAAAAACATACTTTTATATGCTTATTCTCATTTAAAACTTAGGCACAACATTATTCCATCATTTGGTTCTATCCATACATAAAGGAAACATTTTAAATTATAAATATAACACTCCCAAGTGACCCACTTAGCTGTTCCTAACTAAAACTCTCATTACAAGTGCGAGAAATGGCTCAAACCCCCATGGGAACATTATTAAAAATGACCTTACATTAAATGTATACATATTCATGACCAATAACACATTACATATGATTAAAAATCATAAAACATTCATACATGTTCATAAATTTGATCAACCAATCAAATTATTCCATTTATTGGGCCTATTTCACTATTCTGATTGTCAAAACAATTGTTTCCTACACCCTTTAGCACCCTAGAAACTTCATTTGATCACCAAATAAATTCAATAAGAGGAAAAAATTATATGTAACAACTTTATGGAAATGAAATAACATTTATAACACTTATAAGAAAGTTATAAGCCTTGAATCAACCTTATTCTCAAACCACAACTACTTTTGCCTTCATCAAAACAACCTACCAAAAATATGTTTCAAAAGGTTAGTTCATAAGAAAAAAATTCATACGGAAAGACATCGAAATTGATTCATTTTATTCCAAATTAATCCCACTTCACATGATAGGTGATAGGAAGCATCATCCAATCCATCTCATGCTTAAAATAACATCAAACTTTCACCAGAACACATGTTGTCTTGAACTGCCAAACTATTCCTGTCTAAATAATGCACTAGAAACCCCATAAAATAACCTTGTAATGAGGAAAACATACTATCATCAAAAATATATCTGAATCTTATTTCCAACACAACTTGAATCACTTTAAAATTCCACTTGTAGCTCAAGATATAGCCATTTTATTGAACCCTGTTATTTGAGATCCCAAAACTACCCTTTGACCAGTCAACCTAAATGGACCTCAAAAAAACATGTAACTATATGAAATTTTCCTAAGATATTCATGTAAATAAATATCAAATCTCACTCATCATTCATAATCAATTTTTATGCTACTCCTTTGGACAACCTTGTCCTAAAACCTTCTTCTTCAAAAACTAACGTATTTGAGTGGTGTCCACTTATCACCATGACCTCAACCATAAATTTATGGAAATATAAGAGAGTCCTATCCACAAAAAAATCATCACTTTTAATGAAACAATAAAAACTATCTCAATATAACTCTCTTTCTACAAACTACTCCTAGCTAGGGTTTAACTAGGGTTTTAGACCACTTTATCTTCTTAACATTCGTTCATAAAAACATGACAATCAAATAACCTGATTTTTTTTTTTGAAACCTTATAAAATCACCATATAATAATCCCTGAAATTGAAAAGGTCCCATGCAAAGCACACAATTCACAATAAGCATCAGAATTTTAAATTCAAGCTGGATTTTTACTTGTTATTGACCTTGTCTCACATAAACTATCATATCTTGCAAAATACACATCATGGGAGCCTTAAAATTTTCAAAAACAACTATTAAACATCTCTCTAACATATCCAATCATCAAAATGTCAATTTTATTCCTCAATTTCTCTAGTCACTAAGACTTACCTATGTTTACATGTTTGTTCCTTACTATAGAAGCTAGGGTCAACTGAAATAATGCAATAACTAATCATAAAACCTCTAAAATGACCCAAAATTCCTGATATGATGTGATATACCTTAATTCATTCTTCCATGAGATCATATGGCTTTAAAACACATTGTCACACCTCCAAGCTACCATACCTATTCTCAATGAGTACTTGTACCATAGTGAACCAATCAGTACCTATACGGTGCAGCATTGTGAGTGCCCAAGAACCCTCAAAAAATGTTATACATCATGTCAAAATTCTTCCCAAGCATCCAAAAATATCCTACTACCAAGCCACATCATCTAGTCACTGTATAGGCTTGTAAGAGCAAACATACCTCATTGAAACCCACTATATAAAGCACAAATACATACTGAAACACAATGTCGAATTATGTACATCATCATAAAATCATTATACATCATTCAATTTTTCATTAATGTGGTTTTACGTAAATGACAACACCTATTATAACCACATGCCAACATCCCGTATGCAAGAAACACCAATTCTTGACAAGTTTGCATGTTTGATTAGTTTTACGGTCCCAGAGATCTTGTACTTGAGAGATAGAGTACCATCCTATATGATCATATTAGGTGATATAGTATAGACTAAGTTGGATCATTTAACGAGTGGTTGAATTTGGGTGGATTTTGATATTATCGAGTGGAATCCATGAGTTGTTGGTCGATGATTGCACTAGTGGAGAGATGGGATATGCATATAAGAAAATTTTGGTTCGGGATGGGAGAGATGAATGTCCCACTCGAGGATGTGTATCATATCATGATATTTCCTATATAGGGTGAGTAGATACAGTCGATTACATTAGATAGAAGATTGGATATTTTGACATGGCTATTTGGGGCCAATGCCCCACAGATTACATTTACATCTAGGGCATATTCATATGAGATGAGATACGAGAATGGGGTGTCATGGAGTTGATTGATTTATTTGGTTATGATGACGATATCTTGCTATGCACTTACATATTTAGGGGTTGTTATGTTTCCTAAGATATTGGAAGGAGTCCTAATAAACATTTTGGATCATAGAACAATGATTTCATTTTCACGTCATTATTGGCACATGAGTATCATGAGCTATGAATGTATATAGAGAGGAGGAGGATTAGATTGGATGTGGGATTTCTACTACACTTTGGTGGGTGTATGAGCACATAGAAATGATTACGCCACCGGTCTTTGTCATGGGTGACAGTGATCACATTGAGTTTTGGTGGTGGGATTTTTGAGACGGTGAGCCGATCGGGCTCATGATTATAAGAGGAGATGGATCTGACATGGTATGCGAGATAGATTAGAATATATTGATATAGAGAAGGTGAGATGGTGGCCATACCGTAACTTTCTTGCATGGCTTGGAGTTGATGTAGATTTTTTTAGTATGAGATGAATGAGATGGAGTGCGAGGCAGGCACGATATGATAGAGGTCATTCGGGTTTAACAGAGTTATAAGTTAGTTCGAGTGGTATAGAAAGTTCCATGATATCCTATGATATATAGGTGAGATGAGTGAGAGAGATATCTGTCAAGTCCTAACATAGTAGATCCATTGGAGGAGGAAGGGGCACCATGGGATGATGAAAATGATGTAGGAGTTGGTGTTGGATTTGATGAATGGATGACCTCTACATAGGAAACTATGACGGCGGTAGAGGGAGACAAGGGTAGAGATAAGGAGGAGGATGTGTCCATAGAGGAGGACGCGAGATCCTAGAGGTCAAATGGGAGATGATGGAGGAGACATGGATGAGATAGTACAACTATGCACAAAGCTAGATCTAGTCGATTAGAGAGGCACACCACTCAAAAAAGTGAGAGACAACTCACTAAGAGACATTTGACTTACGAAAGGAGAGGGGCCATGCTATTTGAGCATAGGGATCGGACAAGATGAAACACAAGGCATATAGAGCCAGATTTGGATATCTTTCACCGATCATAATAACAGAGTCGGAAGTGGTGCTCCAAAGTAGCATCATAGGGAGTAGGGAAAATGGTTCCTCTAGGTACTATTCCCCTGAGTTTGTAAACATCACTAGTAGTGGAAGCACGGTATTATGAGAAGATTAGACACAAATTTCTCACAAACATTGAGATACGTAGAGTATCTAGCTACACGATGAACATGAGCAAGTGGCACAACACCATATGGGAGTACTACGAGTGTGGCATAGCCAACTGTAAGATGTAGGTCATGTTGGAGGTGGAAAGGATCGAGGATTGATCAAGGAACCCACCCCGAAAAGAGGGCTTAATATTATCAGATGTATAGTTTACTAATATTGATGATGTATCTACACTTAGACAGGACCCTTAGAGGCTGTGGCATATAATTTATTCATGTATTTTAGACCCATGATTATGATGATATATATATATATATATATATGATGATGATGATTTTGGTTTTGGTTTTGGTTATGGTTCATGATATGTTTATTATGTGATTCATAGTTTTAAGTATGTTGATGTTAGATGTAGATGTAAATGTTTGATTATGATGTTAATTCATGTTTATGATATGATAGATGTAAATGATGATCTCATGGATTTGATTTAGATATGCATGTTTTGATATGGACTAGATATAGATGTGGTGAATTATAATTTTATAGATGAAAAAGTGATTATTTTATGCATAGATAGTTTATTAGTAAAAGATAATGAAACAAATGATATAATGGATGTATAGATATATTTTAGTATGGATTGTATAGATGTGAGAAATATTATATACTTAAAATTAAACACATAGGCATGAATGACATGGTTAGATTAGGAATTATATGCTTGGTGTGAGAGAAAGGATACGACCTCTATAAAAGGTGACAAAAATGAGATAAATAAAACATAATCGTAGCAAGGAGCACATGAGGAAATGATGTTGAGAAGCTGGATTGGAGATAAACAAGAAAAGGAGTCACTTAGGAAATACACTTACAACTAATAGAAGGTGTTATCTATAGGTGGGTTTTCATAGGTTTATGCCCCCAACTCATGGTAATATGGTGGAAATTGATCAATACATGAAGTTTACTATGGATGAGAAATCTTATCAATTCGAGAAGATTTCCTAAGATGCTTGCTTTCGAATATTATTTTTAAAATAGAGATAAAAGGTTGATCAATGTGGGAAGCATTCACTGCCATGATATGAGATGGTAGCCATCCTTCGAGGGAGTGGTCTTATTTTTGCTTTATTTTTTTGATAAATGGAAGGGATAATATATATGTGATAGCTGTCCTTCGAGGGATCGGTCCATGCTTTGGAATTTTTAAGCTTTTATGAATAGTTGTCCTTTAAGGGAGAAGTTTGTTTTTGGATATGATAACTTTTTTATATGAGCATCCATGGAATTTTGAATTTTTAGGGAAGAGTTGGGGATAGTTAGGTAGACCACTTAGGAGGGGATAATGAATGTAAAAGTGACACCCATGGACCCTTAGCGTGGTTCTAGTAGGTAAATAATAGGGTGATGGATGTAATGATTGTGAAGTTCTCACCAAAAAGGAAGAACCTATCCATAAGGAATATGCTATGAGCAGAGCTGTGGTGCCCATATTTAAGGTCACAACTAGGAAAGTGATGGTAGACCACATAATTCCAAATCATTATAATGAAAGATGGAAGAGGATAATGATGGATGGATGACCAATGGGATGACTAAGTTCACATTGGTAGACATGCTAACATTAGAAAGGTCACAAGTGTAATACATTACAAGGTTCCATTTCCATTTTATTATCAAAGGAATCCAAATGATAAGCACCAGCCCATATTTATACGTGATAATGTATGGCCTAATCTAGTTGGGAGAAAAATTTCCACGTTGGCTCCTTTCTATAGTAGTGACGTTTTGATTCTCTTTAAGAAAAAAATTCACCAATGTTAAATTTTCATTCCTTGAGATGTTTGTTATAAGCATGTTTAATGTGCTCTTGGTAGACATGATGGTGTTCAAGAGTGAGAAGGCAACATTCATCTAACAACTCAAGTTGTGCTAGACTCTCTTGCATATAATATTCATGAGAAATGAAATCGTGGAGAGAAATGCACAAGGATGGGATTTAGATTTCAAGAGGAAGAATGACCTCAACATTGTAGACGAGATAGAAAGGAGTAGTGGATCGTAGATGTGTGGATGATGGTACAATTATCCCAAAGATCTAAGGGGATATGAAGATTCCAATTACAAACATATATATCAATAGTATTAGCAAGAATGTTGCGAAGGGTCCTATTAGTTTCTTCACTTAGTCGTTAGCTTGAGGATAGTATGGATAATAGAAACTAAGTTTAATATGGAAAGAGTCACAAAGATTCTTAATAAATTTATTTTTAAGGACTTTGCATTGTCCATGATGATCTTGTGAGGAACATCAGTGACATATGATGTGCTAATAGATGAAGTTGATGATTTTTTTAGCTTTAGTTGATGCAAGGGAATTGCTTCCTCCCATTTGGTGAGGTACTCGATATCGATAATGATAGAGTGTTGGAATTGATAAGAACATGGATTGATGAGGCAAATGACGTCTATTCCCCATTGTGAAAAATGCCAAAGGTCCTTAGTCGGATGTCGGGCCCGACTAAGAATGTGGATGAAATTGGAATGTTGCTAGAATTTGACACATTTCTTAACATACTCAACAATGATCTCAATGAGAGAGGGAAAATAATAACCCATGTAAAGGACACATTTGGTGACATTTAAGCCACTAAAATTGCCACTAAAGATATCATCATGGAATTATTAGATAGCACAAGTGGATTCATGAGACTTAAGGCAATGAAGAAAGATGTCATCAAAGCCACATTTTTAAATGATGACATAACAATTATCGCATTGAAGAAAGGACCTCTTTCATTTTTAGAAAAGTTGGAGGAATGATGGATTGAGAAAGATATTCAAAGATTTGAGAATACCAAAGATCACAAGTTATACTCGCGAGGTTTATGCCGAGTAATTCAATAAGATGATATGGTTTATCAAGGTGATGAATGATAACGAGAGAGCTTAGACTCTTTCATAGACCAAGGGATGAGAGATGTAAGAGAATCCATAGTGTCGGTGAAGCGGTTAGATTATCGAGGGATGGTTTTGATGGTGTAGAAATTTAATGCTCCAAAAGGAAGATGATAATGTCATTATATTTATGAAGGATCTCATTATTACATTAATAGATGACTTTGACTTGGTTGATGATGAGTTGGGAATCTCCATAGTTATCAAGGATTTGGATGCCAAATAAGATGGTGGTTTAGAGGCCTAAGATGAGAGCCTAATAATCAACCATATTATTTGTGCATTGAATGTTTAGCTTGTAGCCAATGGGAATAGGAGTGTCCCAAGGAGGAATGATAATTATGCCAGTGCCTCCCCTTTGTCTACACTTATAACTATCGAAGAAGAGTGTCATCTGAGTGAATAAAATTCATGTTTAAAGTTGTTTATGGATTCATCTCGTGAATTTCTTATGAGGAAGAAGAGTGTCGGGAAGAGGTGCATTGCCAAATTGATTTATGATAGCTTGGACCTTGATTGATTTTTGAGATATGAACTCTAGGTCAAAATCAGTCATGAGCATGAGCCATCAAGTGATGTGGTCATTGTGATATGGTTTAGAGTGAATGGTTTTGAGAATATGAAATCCGGTGATGACATAATATTTATGGTTGAGAAGATATTGGTGAAGCTCGTAGGTAGCGAATAAAAGAGCGCAATACATATTTTCAACTTCACTTTGTAGTGAGTCTCATAGTCACGAAGGGTGTGGCTAGTAAAATATGCATCCTACTCCTACCTTGATCATTGCGATGTGCCAACATGATGCCAATAGCATGATCGGATGAAAAGAAATAAATATAGAAAGGTACCCCCTTGTGTAGAGGTGTAAGCATAAGAAGAGATATGAGATACTTCTTGAGATCATTAAAGGCATTTTGGAAATTATCATGCCAATGGAATTTTATGTCTTTGCGAAGAAGGTGATGAAAGGGTTGGAAATAGTCGAGAAATTTGTGATATGAAATGATGAATTGATTGAAGTCGAGACTTGATAACTATAAAGATAAATTATATTAGAAGGAGGAGACATATCGAGGATGGCCTTGATCTTGGTGGGGTAAACTTTGATACCCATGATGGAAATGATAAAGCCAAGGATTTTACTAGTTAGCACTCGAACAAACACTTGGCTGGATTGACTTGGAGGAAAAAATAGATAAGATGTTCAAAAGGAATTCAATGATAGAAAGGTGACCACGTTGATGCTTGGATTTACCCAAGAGGTCATCAATATAGTCCTTTATAGTCTTATGAATGAGATCATAAAATATGTAGGTCATGGCTCGTTGATAGGTGGCTCCATCATTTTTCAACCGAGAAGGCGTAATCTGAATATCAAAGGTACCCCAGGAGTGATGAAAGAGGTCCTATGTTGGTATTTTGGTGTGATGAGGATCTTATTGTATCCATAAAACCCATCCATAAGATAAAAAATCTCATGACCCATGGTAAGGTCTATGAGATTATTGATGTTAGGAAGATTAAAATCATCTTTGGGGCAAGCGAGATTTAAATCTAGAAATTTCGTGTAGATGTGAAGCTTTAGGAAGCTTTGGCAATATGTATAATGATTGAAACCTATTACAGGGTAGTCAATAAGGGTAATTTAGTTGGCGGAAAGGTCTTGTAGCTCTGTTTGATAAGGATGACAACTTGAGGGTATATGTGGTAAAGCTTTTGCTTAACTATCTTAACATTAGGAAAGATGACAATATTATGGGAAATAATGGATGGATCAAGGGCCTTTCATATTGGAGTGCGACCATGTAAAGTATTATCTATGGTGAGAAATAAAAGTGGTGAAGGATTCAAGATCTTGTGGATAAAGGGATTGACCCACTTTGAGGATACATGGCTCATGTGGATTCCTATGTTGATGGTTATGGTGGATTCATTGAGAAGGGTGAACGTGTACGATGGTAGGTACTTATGAAGATAAGAATCCTCTACCCCATGTAGGAAAGGATGGAAATTATAGATAAATTGAAGAACATCAATGGTATGAGAGTCCTCCTCTACCATTTCCAAATGTTGAAGAGGAAAGGACCTAGAATCATCGTCACATTGATAAGATATTGGTCCCAAGATAATGGTGGAGATTAAAATAAAATTCGGAGGAGATGGAAATGGTTTCATCTGTATCCATAACCACATGGGATGGAGAAGATGGAGGGTCAATTTCCATGAGAGCCAAAGATGGTGGAAGAGGGTCTGCAGATTGTTCCTTATAGCCTAACCTGAATTTTTCATGGGGTTTATGAGATTGATCAATGAAAAGGTCATGCATACCTTGTTCATAACACCCCATTCCAAATGCATTCCCAGCGTAGTAGTAAATATAGGTGTAGGAAAACGAATTATTATGAATACTACCAAATCCATTGGTGTATATTTTTGTGTGTAGTTGAGCATCAATGTGTGAAGAAGGGTGATCAATGCCACCATAGATGAGGTTGGTGTGAAGATGAGGTGGTCCAAAAGGAATGATATCTCGACATTAGGTTGATACATGGGATTTTTTTCAGGTCTACCAAGTCAATAATGTATGGGAAGAGCAGTAAGTATGAGAAGGTGATACTCCCCCAATGTAAGTTTACCCTTGAATTTGTCTAAGGATTCATCATTAGGGAGTTTAGATGCGATGACAGATGAGCTAGTGGATGATTTAAAAAGCTGGTGTTAGAATGAGAACATAATTAGGATGATAAGTCATGTGACATGCCTTAAATGGAGGAGTGTCTATATAGAGGTTAAAATTTTCCCTTATGTACATACTTTATGCATCTATGGAGGGTGGAAGAAATGCACCGCATGGTGCAAATACATGGCCGTCGAAGGAGGATGTTATTTTGAATCTCCTTCATGATATATAAGACTTTATGGAGGATTTGTTCACCAACACGAATGGAAATAATGACTATGTCTAAAGCCTTGGAAACAACATCATTAAATATGTGAATGACCATGGGTGATTGGGAAACAATTGACTTAGGAAACTTAATTTGATCAAAGGTATAGGATGAGATGATGTCGATACTATCTCAATTGTCAATCATGGAATGGTAGATGAAAGTGTCATTGATTTGGAAAATGATGAAGAGGTGAAGGTCATGATTGTCTAGTGTGATGTCTGAAATTTCAGTGTCATCAAAAGATATGGAGGATGAAGTAGCTAGGGACCTAATAAGATATGAAAAGGGTTGAGCCTCATCATTAGGAGTGGGGATACATTTAAGATTTTCCATGAGATCTTACCTATTATCTAGAGAGATTTGGATGAGCTCATAGAGTGACATCTTAACTGGGGCTTGGTGGATTTATTTTTGATACTTTGTTCAAGTGCAACAAGCTAATGAGTGGCTAAGATAGACACTTTGGGTTTTGATGAAGAGGGTGGTTGAGTAGACTCTTTGGGAGGAGCGACAAAAAAAAAAACAATTTAGATTTTTATTGAGTAGATAGTTGGAATTCATGGGGATGGGAATGAGTTGTGACTTCTGAACATCATTGATATATAGAGGAGGACCATATTTGGGAGAGGTCTAGGGTGTTTGAGGAATGGAAACATAATTCTTAGATGAATGAGAAGATTTGGATGTCTTAGTGGATGAAGGTTGGGATGAAGGAGTTGATTTGGTTGGTGGAAGAGTTGGTTCCTCCTCAACAATAAGGTCATCATCATCGATAAGGTTAAGGATGATGGTATGCACAAATAAGATTAGAATCGAGCGATAAAGGTATTGGGAAATTTAGATCAAATTGTTTTATAGATGGAAGGGTGATTGCATATGCTTGAAGTAATTAATGGAACATCATTGTGTAATAGCCTATGGGAAATGTTGAGGATGAAGGTAAGGATGGTTTTTTTAAGGTGGTTTCAAGGTAGCCTTTCATTTCATCTTAGGCTTAGAAGAAGAGGAAGATGGTTGTGTTTTATTTTCATTTTGATTGGTGGTGAATTATATGGTTCGATTTCATATTTAATGGTGGAAGATGTGGATGGTTTGGAAGGGGTACTTGATTTAGAAAAAGGTTTAGGTTGCATTGACTTTTTGATAATGGGGGTTTTAGAAGAAAGGGTTGGTCCTAAAATTGAAGGAAATGCTTGAAGGATGATGATATGGCACTAAGTTACTTAAGAGGGTAGTCTTAGGAAAAGGAATCTCTATCTTTTTATGCAGATGTGTAAGATACTTTTGGATGGGCACACCAAAGTTTTTACTTTTTGATTTTGAGGGTTTATGCTTGGTAGAAATAGTGGCATATTTGGCTAAAGAATCCATGGTTGTAGGACTTGGTAGTAAAGTTTGTAATATTGAAGGTGGGATCATTTTTGTATGATGCATTTAACAAGATATAAAGGCGTAGTGCATGTTTTAGGTTTAAGATCTATTGATGTTGGTGTCATTGGAGTTGTATATGTGGTGGAAGTTTCATTTTTAGCTGCATTTATTATGGGAGTTTGGATAATGGATACATGTTTAATTTGAGATGTTGATGTGGGTCTAGTTGTGTTAGGAATAGAAGTAAGTGTACATGTTGAAATAGGTGTTGAAGTAGAGATAGGAGGACATTTAATAGATGAGGATGTAGATGATGTAGATGGAGGAGTAGGTATGGTTAATTCTAATGGAGGTGTTGCGGATGTGGTCGTGGTTGATGTTGATGAAGTTGTAATTGTGGGGGAATAATCCAATATCGGAGTAGATGTAATAGGTGTTGAGGTGATGATTGTAGGCACTTTGTGTTGGAATTTGATCTATAGTGTTAATGATATGGGCATTAGGTTCTTGTGATGTGGAAGGTTGATTTTTATTGTTGGGTGAATGATTAGGAAATGGTTGTTTAAAAACATCCAAGGGTTGATTAGGTGGCGCATTAGGATTGTCCACTTGAAGGTCACTAGAGTCTATAAGTTTTTGAACAAGGTCTTTGAATGTGTGACACCTCTCAATGTCATGGCTGCGAGACTTGGTGATATTTGCAGTAATGTTCTTCATGGTACCATGTTGGTTTGGGTCTTATTTTATCATATGGTCGAATTGGGGTAGTCGAATGAGGTTGACCACCATTAACTTGTCAAATATTGAACTATAAGATTACCCAAGAGGGGTATAGTTGGGGTCGGTCTAGGAGATATTTGTGAAGGCTCTATGTGAGGAGTAGATTCGGATGAGGACTTAACCACGATTTAATTTGTGGTACTTTCAGATTTATCACCATGCATAAAGGACTTTGTGAACTAAGTTTTGGGTTTATTCAATCTAAGCTTAAGGTGGCCTTGCTCAAGGGCACAAAGTTCAATTTGTGAGCCATGTTGAATGCCTTGTGAAAGGTTTGAAAATATTCAATTTGAAGAGTTAAAGATATTTTATTCACACAAGAACGTGATAATAGTTCAATAAGAACAGTTTGTGGAAGGAGGAATGATAATATGGTTAATGATGTTGTGCACTGTGACGAAATATGTGATAGATTCATCGTCAAACTATCAAATGGTATAAATTTTGGTGATGGTAATATTGTACTCAATTTTGATTTAGTAGTTTTCAAGAATAATTGGGCTAGTTGAGTGAATGAGAATAGGGATTATTATGGGATACCATTGAATTAATATAATGCGGACCAACTAGTGACATGGGAATGTGTGAAGCATGAGGTATTGATCGTGGGTGATAAGGTAACATGCATGTCTAAAAGCTCAAAGGTGTTGTTGGGGATCCTCCTTACTATTGAACTTGGAGAATTTCAAAATTCCCAATGAGGAGGATATGGTTTCATGGGGACGGATGGATTGATGGGTTCATTACAAATTTGTTCATATGAAAATGTGGTCTTAGATCCCAAAGTTGCAGCTTCAAGGTTAGCCATTCTACTTAACAAAGTGCTTGTAAGGGATCATTAGATGGTTGAGATGTTGAAGGATGAGTTTGAGATGTATATGAGGTGGATGGGTTAGGTTTTTGATATGTTTGATAAGTTTGGGGATGTGTTGGTGTTAGTGGAAGTAGTTGATAAGGGGGAATATAATTAAGGGGTTGAGATAAAGCTTGATGTTGAGATATGGGGATGTGGTAAGATTGGTTTTTATGAAACATGAATGTTTGATTGATTTTCCATGGGGTTGGTTAGGATATCATTTGTAGGTGGTTGGGATACTTGAGTTGGTTGAGTGGGAAGTATGTAATGATAAGATCCTTGATGAGGAGGTTGATGAGTTTGCATTGATTCGGATGGATGAGGTTGAGAGGTGATTACATTAGCATGGACATGCAAAGTTGAGATAAGGGGTAAGTGTTATAAAAATAAGCCCATGCTCATTTTTTGATAACTTGCCTTCTTTTCCTCCTTCCTTGTGCTTCATCTCAAATTTCATGGAGTTTTAGCACTCAAAATTTTCTAGGTATTACTTCATCAAATAGGATTTTTCTTCCCCTTTCCAGAAAGGTAAAGAAGTCCTCCTAACTCCTTGTATTTTTTGAGTTATGGCTCGGCGGAGTTTGCAGGGGAAATTTTCCCAAAGGAGACAGGCGGGCCTAAGGGAGAATTTTTGCCAAGGAGACTTGGCAGATTTTTGGGAGCATAGGGAGAAACTCGGCACTTAGCCTCTTTTTGGGCTAAAACTCAAGTTCACTTGCCGACCCGCGTGCCCGCGAAGATGCAATTTTTGGCTCCGACCAATGAGGAGACGTCGTGTGTCCATGGATCGGCAGAGAAATGGAAGTTTTCCAAGCACTTAAGCATTTTTACCAAAAATGTGAAAAGTTGATTTTGCCCCAGGAGCCGGCAGCAGGTTTGAGAGAAATTCATCGGTGGGAGTGCGGAAAAGTTTTGGCACTTAGCCAAAATTTCTAAAAAGATAAAATTCAACTTTTTCCCCGTGGGCCCGGTGAAGGAAAGAAATGCATCGGTGGGGGCGTGGCAAAAACTATGGCACTTAGCCATTTTGGCTAAAATGCAAAAAGTCAACTTTTGGCCCATGGGCCTATGGAAGGGAAGGAAGCGCATTGGCGGGCTGATGGAAAATGTTTGGCACTTAACCCTTTTGGGTTAAAAATTTAAAGGAAGAATTCGATCCAAAGCCCTCAATAAATTAAAAGGTGAAACATGTCCAAGGAACTACACACAAATGGGACCGAAGAGGAATTTTGGCACTTAGCCATTTTTTGGTAAAAACTCCAAGGCCAATTTTTGGCCCGAAAATCCATGGAAGAAAGGAATTTGCTAGGGTTACATCCAATGAGAAGATACCACATGTCCAAGAGGAGCAGTGGGCGGTGGAAGAACTTTGAAGTTTTTATCTTTTCGGCCAAAAATTTTCAAAGGAAAAAGTGTGAGGCAAATCCTTGTAGACCAATAAAAGGGTGCCACATGTCCAATCTATGTCGTGGGCACTACGGCGGGGGTCAGAAAAATGTTAAGTTTTTTTTTTTCTCTTTTGGGCAAAAAGTTGAAAGCAAGAAATGAGCCCGCGCCTCCATGAACCAATCAGATGATGCCATGTGTCCAAGCGAGGCAAAGGAAATAATTCAAGTTTTTGACCTTTTGGTCAAAAATTCTCAAAGGAAATTTGGAAATGCATTCCCGCCAACCAATCACAAGGTGCCATATGTCCACCTCAGTGAAATGGAGAGCAGGGGCGGTAAGGATTTTGGAATTTTTTCTAAAATTAAAAACACAAAATTAAAGAAATGAGCCACATTTCCATGGCCAATCGAGATTACCATGTGTCATTTCGTGTCACCTCAATAGTGGAGTTTAAACCCATTGGGAGACTTGGGAAAATTTTACAATTCAGCCCTACGAAAGGTAAAATGTTTGTTTCATCCCCCATCCAATCAAGGAGTGACACATGTCCTCATAGTCATGGGCCAGAGAATTTTTGGAAATTTTTCAAAAATTGTGAAAAAGAGGGAAAATGCAAGATTTTGGCCTGCCGATGCGATTTTTGACCTAAAATTACCATGTTTCACCTAAAAAATTGCAGAGGACATATATTTAAATTCCAAAATCAGATTTGGATGAAATCAACTTTTTTGGAAAGATCTTGATCCCCTCTATGCTTTGAAGGCATAAAAAGATCATGTTTTGTGGATTTCAATGAAGAAAATGTGAAAAAAGTCTTTTATGCTTTGAATGTAAGATCAAATTGCTTTGAAAAAATCTTTTTTTACTCATCTGCCATTGTTTTGCTTCTCTAGCATGTCAAAGATATGGATAATCCACTCGATTTGATGGGGAAAAACCCTAGAATGTCTTATCACACCTTGAATGCAAGATCAAATCACTTCGAAGAACTCAATTTTTATCCATTTTCCATTTTTTCTTCTCGAGCACGCAGACGAAAAAGGAAAAATCAAATTAAATGGTAATGCTTACGCGAGGCCGATTTGAAAGAGATTAATGGTTGGTGGTTCAAGGAAAGGATCAAATTTACTTCCTTTTGTTTTCTCTCTCTTGCTTTGGCTATAAATGGAAGAGCTTCACTCTTTGTAATGGTTGGACATTTTTTCTCTATATCTCCCTTTCTCTCTGTTTTGCAGCAAGTTTGTGGAGTTTTCAAACCTTCCATAGATCTGTAAATGAAAATTTATGCCTTTTGGCCATTGTAATGCTTTGTATCAACTCTGTGGAGCAATAAAATAAGCTTGTGGGTGATTTCCAGCCCCTTTCTTACTTCCATTGCATTCATTTTGATCTTTTCATTTACAAATCTGGTTATTTGTGCATGTGAGTTGCATTATTTCTATGGTTTGTGTTTAACAATAGAGTGGGAGTTCATCATTCCTCGGTGCATCACCTCCATTAGCTTAGATTTCATTATTTCTACAACTTCTTCTTCACCTTGTCCCTTGGAAAGATTTAGAATAGGATTTAGGATAGATCCTCTGCAAGATGAAAGCATGCACTTGAACAGAGGAATAGGAACCAACCTTTAATCTAGAGATTTTTTTCCATTTTTACAAGTCCCACACTTGGGGAAAAGATTCAATGTTGTGCAATCACACCAAATGAGCTTACCTTATAAAAGTATATCCATAACTCATTTGGGAGTGATGTGATTCTACACTAACAGTTTGGCATGCCCGGTGGGACCTTAGAGGTCATCATTTTCGTGCAACAAAGTTGATGTGGATTTGTTGCAAGTTTCTTGCTTAAAAGAGCCTTGATTTACACATCTGGTGACTCCAAAAGGATAAGATCAACTGGTTTTAGTAGTTCAAGCTTGAAGATTCATGAGAAGGATCTAAACAAGGTCAAGAACAAGAGAAGAAGGATTTTTTTTCTACATCCACTTATCTACAGAAATAAGAGAGAGAGGAAGAAGGATTCAAAGATCTCCATCTCCACCAAATAGAACTCTATCAACTCATCCACTAGTAGACCTTTCATCCAATCAACAAGAGTCCTAAGACTAATAAGAATGGCACAACAAAATCCTTATGTCAACTTTACTGGAAGCAGCCCAATTGCTATCACTACACAAAATCTAGTACCAGTTGCAGCACTAAAGACCATTCCATTTTTACTAGATAAAATCAGACCACTCCTGGTGACCATGTCCAGGACATTGCAAATGTTTGTACAATTCATGAGATTGTTGAAATGGATATTGCTATCAAGTTGCTAGCATCCTCCTTCAAAGGAAAAGCCTTGCAATGGTTCAGAAGTCTGAGAGCATGCTCTATCACAAGTTGGGACAATCTATGCACAGCCCTCCATGACCAATTTGGAGAAAAGGGGGATAACTTGTCCCTATTGGAGCAGCTGACAACTATCAAGAGGGCTCCTAATGAGCAGCTAACTAACTTCAACTTCAGATTTCAAAGAACTTGGGAAAGAATCCCATTGGCCATGAGACCAGCAGCAGAAGGTGCTTTCCTTTACTTTCTCAAAGCTTTAAATTCTCATATTCCAATGTTGATTCAATCCATGGGAGTTGTAACCTTTCCTGTAGCATATAGTATCTCCATTACGGCTCAGAATTGTTTAATACAAGATGGTAAACTTGCACCTAGACCACCCATGCCTCTATATCCATATTTAGGAAGCCCAAATACTAACCAAAAATCTACATTAGCTCCCATTCCCACTCCCAGAAATAAGAGTTTGAATGAAAGCTACACTTCATCTTACATTGCCTCAAATGAGCTATAAGAGCTCATGAAACAATTGCAAAATTTGGGTAATGAGTTGGTTAAACTTAAGAGGTAGCAAGCTCAAGGTTTAACACCTTCTTATCAGCCTTAAGCTCAGCCCAATAGCCCACCATTTTAGCCTAATAGGCCACCCTTCCAAGCTGAAAATAAGAATCAAGTTAGGCCTCTTACTAATAGACCTTTCCAGCCCTATAATCCTAATGCTGCATCTACATCAAGTTCTCTAGTGCCAGTGCAAAATAATATGGCTCAAGAATATGATTGGTGCTTCCCATGCAATGAACCTCACAACCAATCTATGTGCTTCAATGGTTCTTTGAACCAAGCTTTGATGGTGACAACAACTAGTGTAGAGACTGAAGCAAGTCAAGAAACATATTAGCAATAAGGAACATCTAAACAAGGGGAACCTCCAAGTGAGACCAAACTTGTGACTTGAAGGTTGAAGATTTTTGTGGGATGAATGAAATACCTCCTCAAAGTTTAGTAGACAATACAAGGTCTAAGAAGAGGAACATTAGAGAGGTATAACCACCAAACTCAAGTGATTCACAACCTTCCATCACTCCGTAAGGTATTGGCAAGTAAAATGCAGCTCTAAATGTGGAAGGACAGCCCAAGCCAACTTCTAGACCAGCCCAAATACCAACTGCTTAGAGATCATGTGCAAGAAAATAATGTGTAGGACAAAGAAAAACAAAGAGATGGTTCATCACCATTTAATATCATTAAATAAATGAAGAATACCAATGTGAACATATCTATGTGGGAATCACTTTCCATCCTAGGACAAAGGGATCTCTTGCAAGCTGCCATGAAGAATTGGTCAACCTCAAATAAACCACCTCATGTGCAAGAGAAGGTACTCACCAATACAACTCATCTTGAAGGAAACTATGGAGGGCGTAAAAGTAAGAGTTTGAAGCCCCCACCCTTCTATGTGTCTTTGATTGTTGGGAAACATTTGGTGCACAATTGCATGATAGATTCAGGGGCAAGTACTTTGGTGATGCCAAAGTAGATAGCTGATCAATTAGGCATAAAATATGAGCCAATCCTCAAAGGAGTAGTGCAACTAGATGGGACAACAGTATCAACTGTTGGAATCAAAAAGGAACTAAGCCTTACCTTGCATGAATGCCCAAATGTACCGGTTTTACAAGATCTATCTCTTATTGACCTTCCACCACTTTTTGTCATATATTTGTCAAGGGATTTCATAGCTAGAATTGGAGGCTACCTATATGCTGATTGGTCACATATGTTGTTTAGAACAAGGTATGGGGAAAAATAAACAATCAAATATGAGCCTATTGCAAATTTCAATATTGAATCTCAAACTCCAAGCCCAATCAATGCAAATTCCTTAGCTTTTGACCAAGAAGACTATCCAAGAATACATGAAGCTGACACCAACGTTGGAGGCATTCCAGATTTGAATCTTGATTAGTGGGCAAATAAGGTGCAAGATTTTGATCCCTAGAAGGAGATAGAAGAATCTGAGCTAGGTTTTTACTTTTTACATGAAGAGAATCATCCTCTTCCTAACATCACCAAGTCAGAACAAAACTATGATAATGAGGTATGGAAGATTTTCTTTGATGGATCAAGAAGCAGACAAGGTGCTGGAGGTGGTGCAATGCTTATTTCTCCACAAAAGGTTAAGTACTATTCAGCTTTTAGATTTCATTTTGCATGCTCTAACAACACTTGCTGAATATGAGGCTTTGATCCATGGGTTGCATTGGTCAAGGAAGAGAGGCATTAGAAATCTACAGGTCTTTGGTGATAGTGAGTTGATAGTAAATCAAGTTAAAGGGAAACATGCTACAAAGAATGATCTTCTCAAGAGTTATAAGAATAGAGTATGGGATCTAATGGAGGATTTCAAAGCTTTCAACATCAAATCCATCCCTAGGAAAGAGAACCAATCTGATGATAGGCTTGCAGTAGTTAGAGAAACATTTGATCCGGTGTAAAACATTAGAAAAGATAAAACACAAAGCCACATATCCATGTGATTGTGAGCCATCATTAGTGCTGAAAATAATATAAGCTGGAATGTGTTTGAAAGTGACCACCAATCATCAATTGCTTGCAAGAAGAGACTTATTTCTCAACCAAAAAATAGGAAAAGTTAGATCAGCAGTATGGTGATCAAGTGGTGCAACTGAAATGAAATAATTTTCCAAAGGGACTTGTGACTTTATAGTCTATTTTCAATCCTAACAATCATATTAGAAAGGATAAAGCTAACATCCAAGTCAACGGAGAAGATTCAAAGCCTATCCTCATGGGAGAGAACAAAACACTTCAAATTGGAAAAGTGGCAACTGAGCAAGAAAGGTATGAGTTCACTCAACTTTGCCATGAGTTCCTAGATATGTTTTCTTAGAGATATGAAGACTTGATAGGTTTCAATCCAAAGCTAACACAACATACAATTTAACTGGATCCATATGTTAAGCCCATCGAGCAATAGTAAAAACCAATCAACCCAAAAATTGAGCTTCTAATTAAGAAGGAATTGAACAAGTTAAAAGAGGTAAGTATCATTTTTCCAATCAAGCATTGAACCCGGGTTACCAACTTGGTTCCATTCGAGAAAGAAGAGTGGAGAAATCAGAATTTTTTTAGACTTTAGAGATTTGAACAGAGCATCCCTCAAAAACCACTACCCACTTCCATCTATGGATAAGATTTTACACGTTGTTGCTGGTTCTAGGAGGTTCTCATTGCTGGATGGTTATTCAGGGTACAATCAGATCATGGTGAAGGAAGATGACTAGTTTAAAACAAACTTCACCACCAAATGGGAACCTATGCATACAAGAAAATCCCATTTGGATTGTCTAACACTGGAGCCACTTTCTAAAGGGCAATGGATATGGCATTGAAGGTATTGATCAATAAAATATTTCTGATTTACCTTCATTACATTACTGTGTTTTCTAAAAATGCAGCAGACTATCTATTTCATTTGAGACAAGTCTTCCGGAGGTGTAGGAGATTTGGGATATCCCTAAACACCCAAAATGTATATTCATGGCCCATGAAGGAAAACTTCTAGGACACATTATTTCCAAGGAGGTTGGAAATTGACCCGAGAGAGATGAAGAAATTAGAGAATTACCATTTCCAAGCCATAATAAATCTCTTTAAACCTTCTTAGGAATAATTAATTTTGTCGAAGGTTTGTACAAGACTTTACTTGCTCTTGTCAAGCCAATAATGTTGATGTTAAAGAAGAATGTGGTGTTCTAAGATCACTAAATGTGCTATTAAGAATGGAATATATCTAATAACTTCATCAAAATATTACCCTCAAGGTAATGGCCAAGTGAGTCCAAAAACAAGAATTTGCTAAGGATTATCGAAGGACTCTTGATGAAAATTAGAGAACTTGGCATAATAATCTCAAATCAGCTCTATGTGCTATAGGATAACTCCAAAGAGATCCATAGGTAACTCTCCATTCAGATTTGTTTATGGGAAAGAGGCGGTCTTGCCTATATCACTTGAGTTTCCATCATTGGAACTTGTAAACCAACCGGAATTGTTAGAGTTTGAGCCAATGGAGGTTAGATATGATGAGTTGATGGAGTTGGAAGAAGTAAGAGAGCATGTAGCTCAAGCAATAGAAAAGGACCAAGCCTTAGTCAAAAATTCTTTGACAAAAGGGAAAGAGAAAGGACCTTCCAAGTTGGAGATTTAGTGTTGAAATGGGATGCAAACCAAGCAAAGCCAGAAGACATTCAAAATTTGATTCCATTTGGAGTGGCCCTTACATGGTCACAAGTTGCAAAAGTAGCAATGCCTTCCAATTGTCTACATTGGAAGGTGAAGAACTTCATATTCCAGTGAATGGGATCTACCTCAAACATTGTTGCTGAAAAGGAAAGGTTTCACCCTTGTACATACTAGTTTAGATTTTCAATTTCCTCTAAGTGCTTGTGCACATTGTTTTGTTGTAGTTTAGATTGCTTTCTTCCTAAGTGCTTTGCACATCTCTACATATTCCATTTGGAATATGTATGATTTCTAATTTTGTACATAGTGTTTTTTTAATCTGTGTTTCCTCTTGTAGTGCTTTTCCCTTGGCATTTGGTCGAATCAATGTCATTTTCAATGGGTTTACAAGTGGCTAAAGGGGCATTTTTTCAAGTTCAGATCAGTTTCGGGATATAATAATGACTCCATGCCCAATGGATACTTTAATTCAGATGATCACTTCATCTAGCGGCGAAGATAACCCTCCGAGTCACCAAAATTGTTATAAAAATAAGCCCGTGCTCAATTTTTGATAACTTACCTTCTTTTCCTCCTTCCTTGTGCTTCATCTCAAATTTCATGGATTTTTGGCACTCAAAATTTTCTGGTATTGCTCTATCGATAGGATTTTTATTCCCTTTCCAAAAGGTAAATAAGTCCTCCTAACACCTTGTATTTTTGAGTTATGGCTCAGCGGAGTTTGTAGGCTAAATTTTCCCATAAAAGACTGATGGGCCTAAGGGAGAATTTTTGTAAAATAAATTTGGTGGATTGGTAGGGATGCGGAGTCAAATTATACACTTATCCATTTTTGGTTTAAAACCCAAGTTCATTTGGCAGCCCACGAGCTCTAGTGAAGGAAACATTTATGCCCCAAAGAGAAATGGAAGTGCCACACTTAAGCAGTCTAGGCGGAGCGGTGGAGTGATGGGAAATGTTTTGGCACTCGTGCAATTTTTGATGAAGTTCTCAAAGTCAATTGTTTTCCCATAGGCTCGAAGAAGGATTGAAGCTCACTCACAAGGCCAAGGAGGAAATTTTAACACTTAGGTTTTTGGGCAAAAATTTAAAGTCACAAATAGGCCCATGAACTTGTGGAAGGAAAGTGAGAGGAAAATGGTTAAGGCTTAACCCTTTTTTGGCCAATTTAAAGTGAGTGACACATCATCAAAAAGGGTGGTAGAGGCTATGAAAATGAAAGTTAGGAATTTCACCCTTTCTTTTTCCAAAAATTTTAAGTGCGAATTTGGCCACATCCCCGCATCCAATCAAAACTAGACACGTGTCCAAGAGGAGCGGTGGCCCCCAAAGAATTTTTTTGGACACTTAGCCATTTTTGGAAAAAATTCTAAAGTCAAATATTGGCCCGAATGCCCGTTTTTTGCTCTTTTGGAAAATAAAATTTTAAGGTCCACGACCAATCAAAATATGCCACGTGTCCAAGCATGAGGTGATGGGGGTGGAAATACTTCAATCTTTTTGTCCTTTTGGTCAAAATTTTCTCAAGGAAAATTTTAAAATGAAACCCCGCCATCCAATCACAACGTGCCATGTGTCCACTCATTGGCGAGAGTGGGGTGGTGGAAGGATTTTGAAATTTTCAAAAAAATTCAAAAAACACAAAAGACAAGAAACAAGTCCACATTTCCATAACCAATTAGAGATCGCCACATTTCATTTTAGCAACACATCATCTAATCTTTAAAGACCATTGGGAGACTTGGAAAATTTTGCACTTCGGCCCTGTGAAGATAAAATATTTGTTTCGGCCCCCATCCAATCAGACGGTGACAAATGTCCTCAGAGCTACGGGATGTAGAGAATTTTTGGAAAATTTTCCAAAATTGTGAAAAAGAAGGAAAATGCAAGATTTTGGCCCGCCAACCTAATTTTTGACTTAAATTAGCCCTGTTTCTCCTAAAACATTACAGAGGGCATATCTTTCGATTCTAAGATCAAATTTGGATGAAATCAGATTTTTGGAAAGATCTTGATCCCCTCTATGCGTTGAAGGCATAAAAACATCATGTTTTTTGTATTTCAATGAAGATAATGTGAAAAATGTCCTTCACACTTTGAATGCAAGATCAGATTGCTTTGAAAAAATTTTTTGCTCGAGCCCATGTTTTGCTTCTCTAACATGCCACGGATGGAGAATCCACTTGATTTGATGGGGAAAACCCTATAATGTCTTCTCATGCCTTAAATGTGAGATAAAATCACTTTGAAGACATCATTTTTATCCATTTTCCATTTTTTCTTCTCCAACACATAGGTGAAAAAGGAAAAATCAAATTAATGGTTTGCAGGTTGATTTGAAAGAGATTAATGGTTGGTGCTTGAGGGAAAGGATCAGATTTACTTCCCCTTCTATTTTCTCTCTCTTTCTTTGGCTATAAATGGAAGAACTTCATTCTTTGTAATGGTTGGACGTTTTTGCTCTGTATCTCCTTTCTTCTCGTTATTGCAGTGAATTTTTGGAGTTTTCAAACCTTCCATAGATCTGTAAATGCAAATTTATTCCTTTTGTAAATTGTAATGCTTTGTATCAACTCGTGAAGCAATAAAATAAACTTGTGGGTGATTTCAACTCCTTTCTTACTTCCATTAAATTCATTTTGATCTTTTCATTTAAAATATGGTTATTTGTGCATCTGAGTTACATTATTTCTATGGTTTGTGTTTAACAACAGAGTGGATTCATCATTCCTCGGTGCATCACTCCATTATCTTATATTTCATTATTTCATTATTTCTTCTTCACCTTGGTCCCTTGGAAATATTTAGAATAGGATTTAGGATAGATCCTTTTCAAAATGAAAGCATGCACCGAGCAGAGGATAGGAACCAACCTTTAACTGGGAGTCTTTTCCTTTTTTATAAGTCCCACACTTGGGGAAAAGATTCAATGTTGTGTAATCACACTGAATGCCTATTATCAAACTAGAAATCTGAGAAACATCCAGGGGTGTTGTGATTCTACACTAATAGTAAGGTTGTATGATTTTTTTCAGATATGGGGGGAAGGAAGTGTGATTCTTGAGATGATTGAGTAGTAAGACAAGTCATTGTGATGGATGGTGATGTGATGTGAATGTAATAAGGGATGGTAGTATTGACATGAGGAAATTTAAGAGGGATTGGGACTAATAATTGGGTAGTTTGATGGTTGTGAGGAATGGAGGAATATGGTTGTTTAGGATCAAACCTATGTTGAGCCCTAACAAGCTCCTTCATGGCTCTAGGAAAAAAGAAAAAAGTTGTGATGTTAGGACTTACATAGATTCCGATTAGAATGATAGGCATAAATTTTTTGCAAGGGAGGTCCATCAATGGGAAGGTTGGTGGTTTTTCAAAGGAGATAGTCATGGAGGGAAACCATATTTGCATCAAGGATCTCTCGAAACTCAGTAGACCCACTAGGAAAGAAAGAAGGCCCATAAACATTGATAAAGGTGGTTGAAGGAGGTGTGTCTAGTCTAGATAGGATAGAGTGATGGAAAAGGAAGCGATTGGTATTGAAATGATTGTTTGGTTGGTTCAATTGAGTTTCCTAAAGAGGTGGGATGGTAATAATGTGTTGAGTAACCATGGTAGGAATGACCAAAGGGGTAGAGGTAAGAATGGAAAGTGCAGAAGTTTGTTGGATGGTAGTGGTAGTGGGAATTGGGATGTTGTTTGATATCATGTTTTGTTCCATTTTCTTGGCTTGAGATCTTGTGATAACTAGAATGAAATAAAATTATGTTGATGTTTTATTAAATCAAGCAAGTCACACAACAAATATTTTATTATCTTGATTATTTTAAGATGTGAAAAGAAATGAAAAGGCTTGAAGGGTACCTAGGAAATGGAAATCTATGGATGGTTTTAGGTGGTTTTGGATTTTGAGTCCTAGATATACCTAAAGGTAGGTGAGGCCTGAATCTATGATAAATTTATAACACAACCCGAACACCATGGTAGCTTTCCTATTAGATGATGAAATCCCAATAGTTCCACCTGGTAAGTGATGTTTAGATATATAAATTGGTTTGTGTGTTTTTTTATTTGTGATGGAGTGTGTATGTAATGTGTTAAACCCCCTAGTTAAACTATATTTCCAAGAAATAATGGAAGGGTTATTTTTATATCTAAATTGAAATGTGCAAATTCAATGAGGACAAAAAAAAGTGATGTAATGTGGAAAAAGAAAGAGATCGGAACAAAACAAGGAATACCTAGGTAACGTTTTTCCCTTTTATCCGATCTTAAAATAAATTAAGTGAGTAAAAGAAAATTGAAGCAATCCATGATCCAACACAATCAAGAAAGAAATAACAAACCAACACATGTTCCTTCCTTGCAAGGTTAGTGGAAATGGAAGAAAGAAGATGAAAAAAAATAACAAGACTCGCCTAGAAAGGGTGGGTCCCACCGATCGTGCTAGAATATTGGACAAAATTCCCTCATTCCTGCTCAGATTAGTGAACTAGTACTAAAGAAAATAAAACAACTCAAAATATGAAGGGTTTATGGTACCTTGAGATGGGATGCCGATATGACGGTCGTAAATGAAATATCCTCCTCCGCAGCGAGCTAAGTGACCTAAAAATCAAGCAATCTCAATAGAGGATAGATTAGTATATAGATGGGAGGGTTTCTTGATGAAGTCAGTCTCGAGAAGTAAGAACTTCCTAGGATGGATTTGAAACCTCATGTTGATAAGGATAGATAAAGTAAATGGAATATGGATTTGATATAAATGCAGAATCTAAACTAAAACAAAAACTTAAAAGTTTGATCTAAGATGATAAAATCATTTATAATCTAAATGAACACAAAATAAATCAAACTGGGGGTTCAATGGAGACATTAGACTACAGAGAGCTAGTCTTTGGAAACTGGGGATAGGTGGATTGAAACAATAATGTAAATGTAGATCTATAAGCTATAATGGCATATTTGTGACTAGTGGAGCACTGAGATAGTAAAAAGAAACTTGCGAGAAGATCTAGATTAGGGAGAAATAGAAAGGATGCAAGAAAATTAGATATCTAAGGGAAAATACTAAAAATATGGGATGGGTTGATAGTGATTAGGTGGGTTGACGATGACTGGGGATAGCAAAAATGAACCTAGGATAACGAGAGGGAAAAATGACAAGATTTGATGTTGGGTGGATGCGAAATAAAAACAAATGTTTGTGGATTTGAATGGCATGGAATTGATACAGTGGATGTTGGGTTGATGGCGACCAGGAAGGGTCGACAATGACAAGGGCTGATCTAGACTTAGATAAAAATGGATGGGTTGAAATAAAGATCTCGCAAATGCAACAAAGGCCTAAAATATGGATGGTGTAGATTCCCTAATGACAATTGAGCTTGCACAAGATGTTAGTGGTAGATATGTATAAAAATATTGAAATGAAAACATGAGTTATGCCAAGTGAAAATAATTCTCCCAAATCTCCAAGAAGACTCTAAGATGGTTGTAATAGCTTCTAAGGAACTCGGGAATGAAATCAAGATTGCAAGAAAGCTAAAGTATGTAATGTTTCATCCTTGACAAAGGAGGGGGTAAGGGAAAATTTTTAGGGTCGACAACAACCTAGATAAGTCACCATTGATAATGTGGATCCATACATTTGGGTGGTGGAAGGGCTTGAGACAAGGAGCCCTTTAGGGGTGGGATTAGGATTTTAGGATGCTTAGGTGGGTTAGAGTTGCATAGGGAATTAGAATTGGTAAGTGAGGAGTGAAAAGGAGTAAATAAATGAAAAGGGTGGATAAAATCATTAAATAGGGGTGGTTGAGAGCATAAAAATGATAAAATGGAAGAATCTAGAGAGAGGAAGTAAATTAATGAAGGATTAGAATTAATTAGGGATGATTAGGGAAAATCTAATGAGTGATTAAATAATTCTTGAGAAAAAATAATATGAGATGAGAAAATTATGTTAAGTGGGATAAATTCAATTTATAAGGGAAAGTGGTCAAGTTGAAAAGATGACAGGGAACGAACACAGGGTGAAGGAAAACGATACCGAAAATTGGTGTTTATACATATCCTTCAAGCATTGTAGGAGATAGTGATATCTATTAGATAATTGGTTTTAGAGAGATTAGATGAGAATATGGCTTGATAACCACACCAATCATATGAGGGACATGGGTCCTCACCACCTAGTGCCCATAGAGAGGTTGTATCGGATATCGAGAGAAGAGTATGATTCTACCCCATCATCGATGAGAGGAGATAAAAATATTATAGGAGATGCATAGATCTATGAATATGGATGAAGTGGACCACATTAGAGATATTTTGAGACTTCACTGCCTACCTACTCTAGAGACACCACTAGACTTTAGGTTGAGGAATGACTAGTAATTTTTATTGGGCGCTTCAAAATTTTCCCTACACAAGAAACACCATGGCTCATGCAAATTTACACTTAATAAGACATGAGGAAGTATTTTTGTGGAGGATTGAGTAGTAAAATATCCTAATAGATGATGATATAATGACTTGGGAGCTAGGACTTGTAGAGATTCTATGCCATTGGAGTCAATATACACGGATTACGTAAATGGTGAATGATGAGTGTAGTGCATTGTCAGGTAATGTTTAAGGAATAATACAAGTAGCTCTATCCATTGCATCCATGTATCGATTGTCATTGTGGGACTAGTCATGATAGTGTATGAGTCGAATGCAGTGAGCATATTCATTACAATTTTATGATAAGGTATGAATTTCTCTTCCTTTTTTGGTATGTGTTGCTGAATTCATTCAAAATGAGTTTGGAGTCACCAATTATGTGAAGATGGAGTATAGGAACTTAGGAGGCAATAGATAAGCCCAAGAAGATGGCTTTGAATTCAACAATATTATTTGTACAAGAAAATCAAAGGTGGTAAAAAAGGGCATAGATTCACAATGTGGTGTGATAAATACAATACCAGCCCCAACTTTAGTGGCACATTAAGAACCATTAAAATACATGATCCAAATATCAATGTCAATGGTATAAGTAGTGAATTCATCACGAAAATCATAAGAAATAGGAAATAATCATTGATAGGATCTTCATCTAATTTATCAAAAATAAATTGTCCTTTAATGGATTTTTGTGAAACAAATTTAAGATCAAATTCAGTGACTAACACAACCCAACGAGTTAGACAGCTAGATAAATGAGTTAGAGAAAGTAAGTAGTATAGAGGATCAATTTTAGTAATAATGTGGATCTCGGTATTAATCATGTAATGTCATAATTTATCGCTGACAAAGATAAGTCTCAAGCATGATTTTCAATATAACTGTAATTACATTCATAAGAAATCAAGATGCAAATGATATAATAAATGGCATGTTCATGCTGAGTCACATCATGTTGAGAAAGAAAGGAACCTAAGGAATAAAAAGTAGTTGATATATATTAAAAGAGCAAATAATCGGGAACAAAATGATTCGAACAATAATATTAAGTAAATAAGCTTTGATATTATCAAAATTCTGTTGAAAATTATCATCCCATGCAAATGTAGTATTATTTTTCATGAGTCGTGTAAAGGGTTGAGTTTTTTCAGCTATTTTCGTGATGAATCGAAGTGGATAGCTTTAATTTTAACTTGGAGTGAGAATAGATGATGAAAATTATGAGGGGGTGTATGTCATGATATCATGGATCTTTGGTGGATCAATCTCAATACATTGTTGAGAGATGATGTAACCTAATATCTTACCAATCGTCACCCCAAAAACATTTTTAGGATTGAGGTGGACATTATATTATTGTAATTGTGTGAATATGGTATGAATTTCCTAAGCATGTTGATCACGATGCTCGATTTGGTGAGAATATCATCAACATAGTCTTCGATAATTTTATGGATGTAATCATGAAATATTTAAGTCATAGCACTTTGGTATGTGGCGTCAGCATTTTTAAGGACAAAGGGCATGATGGTACATAAAATATTCCCATGCGGTTGTGAATAAAGTTTTCTCTTGGTTGACCAGTCAATTTTAATTTGATTGTAACCATAAAACTCATTCATAAATGAAATCATGTCATGATCTATAGTGGAATCCATAATAAATTCAATAAGCGGTAAGGGAAAACTATCTTTAGGTGAAGCTTTATTAAGATCATGAAAGTCAATACAATAGAGAAATTTCCCATTAGGTTTCATGACAAGTATAATATTAGAGACCCATTATGGATAATTGATAACGTAAATGAAATTGGCATATAGAAATCATTGGATTTATTCTTTGACTAACAAGGCCACACATGGATGCATTTTATGAATATTTTGTTACGATTAAAAGGATGATATATTGTGCATAGCTACGAGAGGATCAATTCCATACATGTTATGGCAAAGTGCCAAGTGAATAAGTAGAAGAATTCATGTAGGACTTGTCTAATATCGGTGTGCTTGGTTTTAGTTTAAGAGAGGTGGATAAAAGAACTATACATGCGTCATCATCAACTGCCTAGTTTATATGGTGTAGTCTTTTTATTAAGTAATTTGGACTAATCCTTGACATATGGTTGGGTGGGTATGGTACCATGAGAATTTGTATGTACACTATTAGCATCAATTTCACTAAAGTAGGAAGAAAAATTCATATAATGTGAAGATCTACTCTTGTGATGATGTGAAGGAAGGGAACATATTCTTTGATGTGCTCTCGTAAGGCCTAACACACCCATTCTCATATATTTATATATTTTAACATGGCTATTACCTCTTATGAGTCTACCACTGAATATGTTAATAAACTAAATACATACCTTCATAATCATCCACGAAAATCTTGATCTCTTTCACTTTGTTTCTCATGAAGAATCCTGACATATATTTACCTCTTCTCCTCTAAATACCACGACTATCCCAACTATGGCCACCGCATCTTATATTTAGAGGCCCGAGATCAAATGAATATAACAATAACAAATAAGATCTAGCATGTAAAGTAAAAACAAGTGTGCAAGATAGGAGATAAGAGTGACTTAGATTGTATCGGAGATTAGAATTTTATTTTAGGATGGAAAATAGGATGGAAAGAATGGAACTTGTTTGTAGAAGCTATGTCCGAGAAACTATATTATGGAACCTCTTCGTACATAACCACCCAAACTAGGATAGGACCGCCTTGGGTGCTAGTGTCTGATATGGGTGTTAGTTTCCCGTGAAGATGTTTTGTTTGTGCTCATTTCGTGGTCTATTAGTGTCTTCTTCCTTATTTTTTATCATATATGCTTCATTGTAGGGTTCTTGTGTTGCACACTGTAAATACAAAACACACCCTAGATATTTTCACAAATCTCAAACAAATTACATTAGATGAAATAAATAATGCATATTATTGAGTGAGACTAAGCTCAATGGTCACCCTAATGTGAATGTCAATGAGTTTTGCACTACATTTCGAGACTCTATGTAGTTATCATGTGTGTGTGTGTGTGATTTGAATTATGTCCTTTGAAATTAGGTTTCCGTTGTGCTAGTCACACCAATATAGTGGTTATAACTAATTTCCCATCAAGATGAATGTGTGATATGGAATTAATAAATAAACCCTCTTATGCACTTTGAATAGTGTATCCCAAATAAAGTATTTTGATGTTTCTCCTTGTCAAAGTAGTAGATAGTTATTATTAGCTCAAATTTTCCTCTAATAATGGTAAGCAAGTCATGTATATATATGATTCCCTTTTTGAATTTATTCATTTAAAATAAGAAAATCCAACCAAAAATAATAAGAATTTTTTTAAAAGGTGCCAAATGATGTAGCATTTGAAAACCATTAAAAGGAGCGAAAAGGACAAAAGCTCCCAAAGCGAAAGTAGTAATTAGAAGTGCCTATCTCAGAATGGGAGGTACCTTTTAGGGTGCTTAGAGGATATAACGGTCAAAATATTTATGGTTCATATTTGTTCTAATGTTCAAGATTAAAGTGCTCATTCCAAAAAACAAATAAGAAGAAAATGTAAGAGGATAAAGAAATGTAAAAGTAAATAACATGTTGTTAATGTCTAGTTTTCTCACTTAAGAATCATAAATATAAATACATACTTATATGCTTGATGTAAATAGAAAGTGCATGATTTCCTTAATACATTTTCCCCCATTTTATGTTGATGAATGAATATTCATAGCATAAAGTAGATAAGAAAGAGTGTACCTTAGGGATGACCTGTGGTGAATCAAAGGTGGCACTTAACCCGTAAAGCCAATAACCTGAGTTCAAACCCACCCAGAGATTTCATATCCTGATTTACCCGTGGCATGTGGAGTGGGGCATTTGCATGTTGCCTTGGGGGTTGGGGATGACCCTGTGGTGAACTGGTGGGGCACTTAGTCTGTAGAGCCAACAACCCAGGTTCAAACCTAGCCTCTTCGATTATATTTTTGGATTTTTGCATAACATGCATTGTGATCGAACAAGGATTTATTGAGGAAAATGGATCGGAGGAGTACAAGTGCTGCAAATAATGGGGGAAAGGTGTGAATGTGGTGAGTGATGGAAGGGCCACGGGAGGAAATGCGAGGATCCATAGGCACTAAAAGGGAATCGATGGAGCTCGATAGGGTTTGCACGAGATCCAGTCACTAGAGGAGGGGCAGATTAATGGCGACTAGGAGAAATCCACTTTGGATCCATGCCCTAATCCAAGGGTTCCATAAAAAATGTGACAAGAGGATTGGGCAAAGGATGCTATGGCATGATTGGGGCGAGGTTACTGGTAATGGCAGCTCATCTCAAAATCCATAAATCTATTTCTTTCAAAGAGGCATTGGCAACGAGGGAGGACGGTCTCGGGAACACAAGCATCTTGCTCTTAGACTTACTTGGTGGATTTGGCCGAGGAGGTTCCTTCGTTAACCATCGTGAACATAGAAGTTAAGGAATATTTCAAAATTTGTCTTGGGATGCAAAGTGGTTGGTAGGCTTAACGGCTTTTGGCCTTCCTCCTCTGCATTATATCAAAGCTCTTCCAATGGTTTTTAAAACTAGACTAATAAATGCTAAATCTCTCTCTATTCCAAGGGAATTTTTGTTGTCCATTTTAGGGAATCAAGATTATCAATGCTTTGTTTGACAAGTGGTCCTTGGTTCTGGGGACATGCGGGTTTATTTTTAACTCCATGGTTTCTAGATTTCAATCCAAATACTTATTCGGTGGCCAAAACGCTAGTTTGGGTTAGGCTGCCTAATCTCCCTTAGATCTATGGTATGCCCTGGAAGATATCGGAAATGCTCTGGGTAAGTTTATTAAAGAGGATTTAGATAGAACACATTCGGGTATGTGTTCGTATGCCCGAATGTGCGTGGAAATTGATTTGAGCAAAGGAATACCTGACCGAATTAATCTTAAATTCGGTAATTTTCAGCATTCACAGGTCTTAGACTATGAGAATACTGCATTTCGATGTAGAATATGTAGAAAAATGGGTCATTTACAAGATTCTTTCCCTTTCAATAAGAATCAAAAATTTGTAAAAAAGAATGGATCGTCTTCATCTAGTGGCTAGGGTTTTGTAAATCTGGATTTGGTATCCACCTCAAATTTTAAAGATAATATGAGTAATCCTAACACAAGTGGTAAAGTGGTTTTAGAGAAGGATGACTCAGAGAAGGGAATGTAGGAAAACCACTTGGTAGTAGGTGGAATAAAAAGGGGGCATACATCTCAAAATTCGAATCAGACTAGGATTCAGTGTAAGAAAATGTGATGGCTATGGAGAATTCTAGTGAATCTGGCACTGGTTATTGCGTCTGACCTTGGAAAGTGGCAAGAAGTAAAGAAGAGGAAAAATAAAAAGGGACGAATGGGCAGCATCGAAGATTATTTTCCATCACATGGTGGGAAGTAATTTTGGGATAATCTTTTCAAAGATGGTTAGCTTATTATTTTCTAGATGCATTTATATGCTGAAAACCACTATTATTGTTGTTTGTTTCTGGCTAATAAAGCCATTTTGTTTTCCTGAGGTTTTGGCCTCAATTTTTGAATAGGGAACGGGTCCCTTCAACCCGCCTTAATCATAAAAAAGAGAGTGTACCTTATGGAGAGATGAAGGGAGTTGTAACTGATAGCACGTTGAATGAGGAATGCGCTGATACCATGCCAAATGGATATTTTGACATGTGTATCATGGAAACTAGTAGATGATAAGGATCCTAGCGGTGACCTTCGCATGAATAGTATAAGTGATGTATGTGTGTCTTCCTGTGATATTTATTTGTCTAGAGTATTTTGTGTTTAAGATTGTTCCTTGTTCCATTTATGTGTTACCTTTTGTAAGAGGAAGGTCAATTGTAACATAAAATAAGTGTAATAAAATATCATTATAAATTAAATTAAGCTTTAACTTGGTAATGTAAAATTAGAAATATGTATTAACAAACAAGTGAATCAAGGATAAAATACACCTATGTACCATGAGAGAAGAGATAAAAATTTCATGTATGTGTTTCACCTAATTTCTAGCTTTTTATTTCTTATAAAAGGTAGCAAAACAAATAAAGGGTTAGGTCAAGGAGGTATACCTGTTTATCGAAGGTTGATGTTTGAATGCATGTGTGGCTCAATCCTAATCAAGATGATTGTGAGATCTTCCTTTTGGCTAGGAGGAACTACCTATATAAGAACCAAACAAGACCACAAAAGAGTGATTAAACAATATAAGTTAGTGGACTGCTTTAGCGGATGCTAGTTCCAGAAGTGTGATACTTCCTAGCTGACTTTCGGTCCATCTGTTTCAAAAAAATTAGTGTAAAAATAGTAAATAAGGTCTATTGTAACTAATTGATTTTGGTGTCTAATTAAATACAATAAGATAGAACTAAGAGTAACATGCTAGGCTACAATTAGATCATAGGTATAGGTTTAGGTCAAAGTATGGTTCTAGTAGATCAACAATAGGTAAGGTATTTTAATGTTCTGTTTTGGGTCAAGACAAGGAACACATAGATCGATGTCGGTTTGAGGGTAACCGGTGCTGGTTAGATATGACCAATGATGGCCGTTGGTATTTTAGCAGCAAGTCAAGGCCAAGGTTCGAGAAAGAGATACTAAGGCTCAGTAGAGGGCTAAGTGAGGTATTGATGAGGTTTAAAAGGATTATCTAGTCGGGAATAGGTTCTAACGGGCCGGGTGAAGGTGAAGTAGGTATTAGGTGAGTCCTGGGGAATTTAGGTGAGTTGAGGAGTTGCGCAGGTAAGTTGCCGCGCACTGGGGGGATAATCACGGCTGGTTACTATGGGGGATTGGAAATATTACAAGAACGATAATAAGAAACAATATGTTATGTTTGTGGAGCCTATTTTCATGTTAGAGTGTGGTACACCTTCTATGTGTTACACTCGGGTATTTTTACGGTAGTCCCGCTCGCCGGTGAGCGGGTCGGGGTTCAGGGGCAAAGCCCCCAAGCAAATTTTCATGGGTGGTTTATTAACCCATGGGTAATGGGTAACCAGTTATGGGCTGTTTTTGGGCCCATGGTTTTTTGGTACCCATTTTTTTGATACCCACGGTTTTTTGCCCATTGTTTTGATACCCATGGTTTTTTCCCATGGTTTTGATACCCATGGTTTTGTATCAAACTACTTAAGCAATTGTCTATTTATATGGTCTTATGCATATGATAGATAGACAAGCAAATGTATTGCAGATGTGCTTTGAATTCGGGTGTGAATTTTGTAGAGTTTGTTGAGCATAGCTCCAAACAGATCTAGGTATTGTATTGAGAGAGTGGAGGCTTGTAATAAAATCTGAGCAAGTGATTCTTGGTGGACGTAGCCCATATTGGGTGAACCACGTTAAATATTATCTCTCTGTGTTGTGTTATTTATTTTGCACTTTTATTTGAGATCCAGTAATATTTTCTGCATATTAGTTTCTACAATGCGATTCTCGTAAGGGATTATTCTGCATATTTTATCTCTTATTTCCTAACAATTGGTATCGAGCTCGGTTTGGTTTGTCAAGTGTTGAATCAGTAGGAAAGTTTTTAGCTTGAGTGGGAGCTATGGAAGATGATGGAAGATCTAGGTTGATAAATTCAATGGGTAGAATTTTAGTCTTTGGAAGATGCAAATGGAAGATTACCTTTATCAGAAGGATCTTTATACTTCATTGTCTGAGAAGGTGAACAAACCCTCGAGTATGACAGATGCGGAATGGGATTTGTTGGATCGAAGGCACTTGGAATGATCTAGATGTGTCTTGCATCTTCGGTATTATTTAATGTTTCAAAGGAAAAGACTACAAAAGATCTAATGGATGCATTAGGGAAGTTATATGAAAAACCCTCTGCCTCTAACAAGATATTTTTAATGAAAAAGTTGTTTAATATGAAGATGTCTAAGAATAGTTCAAGAGATCATTTAAATGATTTCAATATGGTTGTGAATATGCTAGCTTTGGTTACAATAGAATTTGATGAAGAAGTTAGGGCTTTATTAATTTTGTGCTCTTTACCTGAAAGTTGGAATAGCCTGGTAATGGCGGTAAGCAACTCGGTTCCAGCTAACTCGAAGTTGAAGTTTGAGGATGTTGTAGGGGTGATTCTAAGCGAGGAAATGTGAAGAAAAAGCTCTGGGGAATCTTCTACTTGAGGGAATGCTTTGATAGTGGAAACTAGAGGGAGACAAAGAATAGAGGAAACCATGGAAAATCGAAAGATCGGCAAGGTCAAAATCCAAGAGCAAAATTATATGTTAGAACTATGGAAAGTCTCGGGCATGCAAAGAAGGACTGTTGGGAGCTTTGAGACAAGAAGAAAAACAACAGAAGAAAACAAGGAGGCAAATGTGGTATCGGGTAATGTATGTCGATGCTTTGATTCTTTCTTTGCATAATATTACCGAATCTTGGGTTTTAGATTCAGGGGCTTCTTTTCATGCTACTCCACATAGGCATTATTTTGTTGATTATGTTCAAGGGGATTTTGGGCATGTTTTTCTTGGTGATGATGAGCCTCAAAAGATAGTTGGAAAAGGTTCTTTTCAAAGTTAAGATGCGTAAATGGGAATACATGGCTATTGAAGGATGTCAGACATGTGCCTACATTAAGGAGAAATTTGATATCGGCGGGGCAATTGGGAAGTGATGGTTGTACTGTGATATTTACAATTGACTCTTGGAAGGTTACCAAGGGTGCTCTTGTGGTGGCAAGAGGTAAGAAGGTTAGAACCTTGTATTTATCCACTGATAGTACTAATGATTGTAATCTTGTGGCTTCAGATGCAGATACAACATTATGGCACTATAGGCTCGGTCATATGAGCCATAAGGGCATGGACATCATAAAGAAGAATTTTCCTGGATATACAGAAACATGTTTGGATTTATGTGAGAACTGCATATATGGGAAACAAGTGAGTAAGGTTTCTCAAGGTTGGACCTACAAAGAAAGAGAGTAAGTTAGAGCTGGTACATTCTGATGTGTGGGGGCCAGCTCAGGTATCATCTCTTGGGGTTCAAGTTATTATGTTACTTTTATTGATGATGCAACAAGGAAAGTTTGGGTTTATTGTATTAGAAACAAATATGATGTATTTGATACTTTTGTTAAATGGAAAGCCTTGGTAGAGAATGAAACAGTCTTAAGTTAAAATGTCTTAGGTCAGATAATGGAGGGGAGTATTACAACAATGAATTTGATGATTATTGTTCTAAGAATGGAATCCATAGGTAAAAAGATGGCTTCTAGAACTCCACAAAGAGAATGGGGTATTAGAAAGGATGAACATAACAATAATGGAACATGCTAGAGCATGAGGATACATGCAGACTCGCTCTTTCTTTTTGGGTAGAAGCGGTGAGCACAACTGTGTACTTGATAAACAGAGGACCCTCAAGTGCCTTGGATGGAGGCATACTTAAGGAGGCTTGGTATGGTAAGAAAGTTGATTATTCATTTCTTAGAGTCTTTGGATGTGAGGTGTTTTTTCATATAGACAAGGATGATAGGACCAAGCTAGAGGCTAAATCATAAAATGTACTTTCATTGGTTATGGTGGTGATGACTTTGGATATAAATGTTGGAGTATTAAGGACAAGAAAATCATTCGATCTAGGGATGTGGTCTTTAATGAGAAAGTCATGTATAAGTAGTAGTTGCAGGAAAATAGGAAGAATCCAAGAAAGAATATGCAACGGTAGAGGATCTTCCGGATGGGAAAGTGACACATGAATCAGTTCAGAACCCTCAACAGAACCCCAAACTCCTATATTGAGGAGGTCTTCTAGGGTAAGAAGAGAACCTGAACATTTTTCTCCTTCTCTTTATTATTTATTACTCACTGATAGTGGAGAGCCAGAGAGCTTTGATGAAGCAATGTAGGTAGATGCTAGGAAGAAGTGGGAGCAAGCCATGGATGAGGAGCATAAGTCTCTCATGGAGAACCAGACTTGGGATTTGGTGAAGCTACCGAAGGAAAAAGAGCATTGCAGAACAAGTGGGTGTATAGAGTTAAAGACGAAGAAGGAGGAAAGAAAAGATATAAGGCCCGGTTGGTGGTCAAGGGGTTTGTATAAAAACAAGGTATAGATTTTGATGAGATTTTTTCTCCTATAGTAAAAATGACTTTATCGAATCGTTCTGGAATAGTGGCAGCAAAAAGACTTGCACTTAGAACAGCTTAGATGTAAAGACTACATTTCTCCATGGTGATTTGGAGGAGGAGCTATATATGCAAAGCAATAGAAGGATATGAAGTCAAAGGTAAAGAGGAGATGGTGTGCAAACTCAAGAAGAGCTTGATGGCTCAAACAAGCTCCACGTCAATGGTATAAGAATTTTGATAGCTTCATGATGGAGCAAGGTTATATTAGATGTCATTCTCGACCATCATGTATACAAAGAAATTTGAGGATGGAAGTTATATTATCCTATGTTTGTATGTTGATGACATGTTGGTCAGTAAAAACATGCAGAAATAAAAGTACTCAAGAAATAACTAAGTGAATCCTTTGATATGAAGGATTTGGGGTAGCTAGACAAATCCTTGGTATGAGGATAACTCGGATAGGAAGGAACGGAAGATGAATTTATCTCAGAAGAGTACATTAAGAAGGTATTGATAGGTTTAACATGCAGATGCTAAACCGGTCGGGACTCCTTTGGTAGGCCATTTTAAGTTATCAAAGGAGCAAAGTGTCCCAAGACAGAGCAGAAAGAAACCAGATGTCCATGGTACCTTACTCATCAGCTGGTTGCGCTTTGATGTATGCTATGGTGTGCACTAGGCTTGATATTGCCCATGCAGTGGGAGCTGTGAGTAGATTTATGAGTGATCCAGGTAAAGAGCATTGGAAAGCAGTAAAGTGGATCCTTCGGTATTTGAGAGGGACCATGGGGATAGTTTTGTGCTACAAAGGATCGTACACCACTTTACATGGTTATGTAGATTCGCATATGGCTGGAGATGTTGATGATAGAGGAGGATCACGACAGTTATATTTACACTATAGGTGGGACAACAGTGAGCTGGATTTCACGACTATAGAAGCTGGTGGCTTTATCAACCATGGAGGTTGAGTATGTTGCTTGCCATACAGAGGCAAGCAAAGAGATGATTTGGTTACAAAATTGCTTGAGGAGTTGGGGCATAAGTAGAAGGAATGTAAGTTACATAGTGATAGTCAGAGTGCTATACACCTAGCTAAGAACTCTACTTTCCACTCCAGGACGAAGCATATACAGTTGAGATATCACTTCATCAGATAGCTTTGGAAGAAGATAAGTTGAAGTTGAGAAGATTCATACCACTTAAAATCCTGCAAACATGATGACCAAGGTGGTCACAAGGATAAACTAAAGCTATGTTTAGCTTTGGTTGGCCTTCATGGATGACAAAGAAGGGTTAAGAAGCTTGCTTAGTGGAAATCACTCCAAGTGGGAGATTGTTATGTTTGGAGCCTATTTTCATGTTAGAGTGTGGTACACCTTCTATGTGTTACACTCGGGTATTTTTACGGTGGTCCTACTTGCCGCTGGTGAGAAAGTCGAGGGTGAATCCCCCTCGATGGAAGGGGGTTCGAGGGCGAAGCCCCCAAGAAAATTTTCATGGGTGGTTTATTAACCCATGGGTAATGGGTAACCAAGTTATGGGTTGTTTTTGGGCCCATGGTTTTTCAAGACTACCATTGTTTTGATATACCCATGGTTTTTCCTATGGTTTTGATACCCACGGTTTTGTATCAAAAACTTAAGCAATTGTCTATTTATATGGTCTTATGCATATGATAGATAGAAAAGCAAATGTATGCAGATGTGCTTTGAATTCGTGTGTGAATTTCAGAGAGTTTGTTGAGCATAGCTCCAAACAGGATCTGGTATCAGTATTGAGAGAGTGGAGGCTTGTAATAAAATCCGAGCAAGTGATTCTTGTGGACATAGCCCATATTGGGTGAACCACGTTAAATATTGTCTCTCTGTTGTGGTATTTATTTTGCAATTTTATTTGAGATCCGTAATATTTTCTACATATTAGTTTCTACAAATGCGATTCTATAAGGGATTATTCCACATATTTTATCTCTTATTTCCTAACATAATACAATGTAGAAGGATAGGAAATAGATGAGAAAATGCTTTCTACTTACCTTAAGACCGATGCATGTGGCAAGTGAGTGAGGTTTGGGGGTGCTTGGTATGAAATTGAATGATGTGGGAGAATCACCAAGTACTAGGAGGCTCTTGCATGCATGCATCGCTTGGGCTCCTTCTTGCTTGCTCGCTCGCTCAATTGTCATCTGAATGGGTGATAGTTGGATTTTGGATCAATGCTAGTACACCCGTATGCCGAAAGAATGTGTTATTCTTGCTTGCATGCGAGAGAATCCTCGAATGTGCCAACCTCTTGGAATGAAGTTAGGAATGGTCAATAACGGTAACCGACAAATGTTAGGGCGGACCGGTGTCGGTGGAGGGGTGACCGGTGTCGGTTAAGGTGGGATTCCCTAGGCATGCTAAAAATAGGAGATCATGGCCCAAATGGCTGCCAAATCTCCTATGCATCCGAACATGGGTGGAGGTATCCGTTATGTCTCAAGCGAGAATGAGGTTTTGGTCTTTAATTTGGGTTTGTTAGTTAGGTTTTAGTTAGTTATGGCAAGTTACTAATAATATGCTTAGGGTGAGGTGTGTAGATGAGGTGGCTTGGTGAGGTGGAGGGGGTGGATATTATTTAATTAAGGTAATTAAATAATAATTATAATAGGTGAAAATGATCAATTTAATTAAAGTGATTAAATTAATATAGTGTGAGGGAAAGGGGGCCATAGTTTTTTTATTATTGGCAAATAGTTTTTTGAAAGGGACTATACCCTTGTACAAAGATGACTCAGAAGCCAGATGTGCCCAAGCGAGCAAAAGATCAAAAGGTCAAAAACAACAAGGGCGCAAGCAGGAATAGAACCTACTAAAGACAGCACTAAAACCCGCAAAGCCCAGCAAGAGAACAGCAAAAGAACAGCGCCGATGGGAACAATTACAACCAGCCTAAGTGCCCCGGCGCGCACCCCCTCCACGAAAACCACGGAAAGATTTTCTACAAACAGTGCTCCAGCCCGCCATGTTTTCGTCATCCACGTCGAGAACCTCCTCTAAATTACCATTTAAAACAGAATTTGAAACCCTCGCCTCACTTTTACTGTCCATCTTCCTTCTGCAACGGTTCAAATCCGCATTTAAAGGTCTTTGTTTATGAGCTTTCATAGATTTACTATGTCGGTTCACTTCCCGCGTGGCGGTCTCCAAATCTGCCGTAATTAAACTGCTTTCAACCCGGGCCTCCCATTCGGAAGATTCACTATCTACCTTGTTTGACTCGTGAACAGTTTTGAATGGAATTTCCCGCGTCTTCCACGCCGTAGCAGCCTGTCCCACGCGTGCAGAGAGGTCACCATGCAAAGCCGCGAGTAGAGCCATTTCGACTGGTTAGTTCCACCATCATTGCAATTTCCTGTGCGTAATGTGTCAGGGATCTCTCCTTCGAAGATCCGCACCTCCTCTCTCTTTGTTTTTCCCGCCTATTTCATCCACTTGTCTCATGCGAGCACTTCGTGATAGTTTGGCTTGGAAGTTGACCTTCCAACATTTGGGACAGACCAAACCGTGGTCTTCAGGGATGATGTTCTGCACAACACGGCCCGTGGGAGAAGAAAGAATGATATTCTTTGGGAGAACAGCCCCCACCTCCATGCTAACACATAGTCGTGCTCTTACAAGCCTCGCTCGCTTTTGCTTGCAGTTCCAAGGATATTAGCTCTCCCATTGAAGCTACTATGCCAATAAGGACTTCGTCCTCCCAAAATTCCACTGGAAGAGCCGGCAGAGATATCCAAATGGGCAATTCCTTGATTTGAAGAGAGACCCCTGGCTTCCATCGCTTCAGATGCAGGGCAGTTCTTCCAAACATCCAAGGAGCAAAAGGCGTCGAGAACCTTAATCATCTCAACTTCCTTAGAAAAATTGAACAGAGGGCGTGGTCGGGAAGAGCGATGATATCAACCCAGCAGCACCACTTCCGTCCGCACCATTTGCGACAAAGATCGATATTTGGACGATAGCCTGCAAAAGCTCCAATTAGTGCAAAGGGAAACCTGGACTTGGCCTTCTCAATCACAGATTCTGGAACAGAAATGCAGTGCGCTTTCGCTTCATCATCCCAGATGGAGGAAAGGGCAGTAAACACCCCTATGGATTGAGGGAATAGCTTGGACCTCCATGAGAAAGTTTCCATGGTCGCGAATAGTCAATGCGAACAATCGCAGTAACAAGTGCGAACAGCGCGCAATGCCAGCGGATGAATGCGTGCGAGCAATCCCGGAGCAATCTCGAGCGTAATGTACCGCTGAACAATCATAGAACAGCCGCGAACAGCCGCGAACAGTCGTGGAACGGCCGCGGAACAGTCGCGGAGCAATCTCGAGCGATCAAAACCCTAGTCACTTAACAATCGCAGAATGACCCCGAATATAAAGAACATGTATGTTGGGGCCATAGTTAGATAAGTGTGTTTAGGTTGATTAATTAACAAGGGGCTAAGGGGAGAGTGACCTGATTTTGATGTCTACATTTTTCCCCTTTTTACTGCGTAGTTTGTATTGGTAAGCGACGTTGGTAAAAATAAGATGTGGTTGCCCCAAATGAGGGTGAAGGTGATCCCGCTCAAACCAGAACCGATGAGGTGACAGAGCGAGTTGGTGAGTGGTTTGATAAAAGTGGATGCGAAGGAGGATGGTGAGAAAGTGGGGAAATGGAGGAAAGGTCAAAGCAAGTAATAGGTAACAAGTAAATGAGCCAAGGTCAAAGGTAGTGGCATTGAATGCACGCACACGTATAAACTATGACATAGTACCCAGTATCAAGAGCTTGTAATCTCTACATCGTCTAAGGTCGATAGGTGTATCCAAATAAGGCTGAAGTAATTCTAGTATCCAAGTATAGGATAAGGTCGAAACACAACATGGGTCGTGTGTAGGAATGTTTAGGTGTGTTCTGGTACACCAAGGTTGGTCGATATACAACATAGCAATAGGCAAAGGTAAGGTCACGAGGTCAAACAACATAGGTAATCGTGTCGCAAGGTATAATGAGCACAAGTGGGTTAAAAGGCCAAAACAATGTTCCAGTCCAGTAAATAGGTCATAAGCACTCAGTCGAGGTAGGGTCATAAGGTCGGATAATATGAGTAACGGTGTCGTAAGGTATAGTGAGCACATGAGGTCAAAGGATCACCAATAAGCAGGTGTTTGGGTTATGGTGGGTAGGTCAAAGAAAGAGGAGATTAGGAAAATAAGGTCAAGGTGAGGGAAATGATAAGGCGGTGGTAATCGAAATCGGTCAAGATTAACTCGATGATGATGGAGGGAAACGACGGTGGTGAGCTAGGGCATTTCATTGACATCGATCAAGGGTTAACCGACGTTGGTCTATTCGGGTAGGATATAAAAAGTGTAAAACCCGTGATTTAAAAATTCATTTGTGGATTGTGAAAAAGGAGAAAAGGACAAGAAGAGAGAGAAGAAGGAGAGGACAAAAGAGAGTGTCAAGAAGCTTGGTTGGCAAGCCACATAGGTAGGATTGGGTGAGTGGGAGGTGGGGCCAGAAATTAGGTGCAAGTGAGTTGATTGGTGGTTGAGTCGTGGAGACTTAGTGATGGAAGAGGCGGAGAGGGAGTGGGTGGACCAAAGGCAGTTGGGCTGGAAGTGCCACCATGTCAATGACAAGTGGAATATGGTACGGTTTACACCCTTTGATTGAGTTGAGTGATTTTTCGTAGTGAATTTGGTGAAAGATACAAAGAATTGTAAAAATGGGGGTTGGGGGATGAAAATTTGAAAATAGGGTAAAAGAGGGATAAAGAAGGGTAAGGGGTGGGTAAAAGGGAGAGAGATGAGGAATGATGGAGGTAAGAGGGGATTTGGGTGGGTAGAATGGGTAAGGGGAGGTAAATAGGGTTGAGGAATGGGCCGGGTGGCACGACAGCTGACCGACGCAGTTAGCTTATGGCCGACGCGGTGGGTAGTGATTGGTACCGTCACAAAACATGGATCGATGCCGGCCAAGTGGAGACCATGCACGTCAAGGAATAACCGGGTATGGTTAATCGAGGTGAAGAAAAGGGATAGAAACAAAGGGTAAGGGTGGGTTAGGAAAGTATGGTGGGTGGAGGAGGGATTAGGTAAGAGGGAAAAGGGTTAAAGGGGAATAGGTGGTTTCTTCGGTAAGGGGGAAGGAGTAGGTTGGGTAAGGGTGAGGATAGATAGGATTCAGTAGAATGGGTGGTTTAGGTAAGGGTTGGGGTGAATAGGTTTTGGGTAGAAAGGGTAGTTTGGGTAAGGGTTAGGGTGAATAGGTTGCGGGTAGAAAGGGTAATTTGGGTAAGGGTTAGGGTAAAATGGGTTTCGGGTAGAAAGGGTAATTTGGGTAAGGGGTAGGGTAAAATGGGTTTTGGGTAGAAAGGGTAATTTGGGTAAGGGTTAGGGTAAAATGAGTTTCGTAGAAGGGGTGGTTTGGGAAGATGTGCTAATACAGTTGTTCTTGGTGGTTGTAGGCTCGAGACAAGCTGCAGATGATGATCAAGAGCCACCGATATTACTAGATCTGCATGGACAGTGGACCGATGAGGAGTGGAGTCATCTTGATGGGGATCCACCGTTATGGGTGGGTTGTGAGAGATCGAGTTTGATGGTCATACTCATCAAGAGATGGGATTCGGCGACTAACACTTTCCACTTACCGACAAGGAGATGACCATCACCCTAAAGGATGTATATAGGATACTATGGTTACCAATTGAGGGAGACCTAGTGGACTCAAAGGACATCCGAGGTCGCAACAGGTGTGTATAGAGGAGGTGTTTAGAGAGAGAGCAGCGTAGTTGCGCTACCATAGTGCCAGCCTGAGTTACTTAGAGATTTATGCTGCCCATCCTAAGGTGGAGATGAGGTTGATAGTATTGATGATGGAGGCGATCAGGTGCTATGCATTGCCAGATTCAGAGGGTGGTAGGTTCCCATGGTCCTTGATGGGTGTCCTTCGGGACATGATGATTGAGCATATCTATTTTGCATGGGCACTAGCCTTCTTGTACAATTATATAGAGAGTTGTGGGCCTATAAAGCGGTTGTAGAGACGTAGTCCGTGTTGTATTTTTCATGTTGCAGACCGTTGGGCCTACGAGCACGTTGTATACGTGTGATAGACAAGCTTTTCCCGAGAAGATGCATATGAGCATGGAGTCATTCGAGTTGGTTACAGTGATTGGTACCCGATAGTGGTGTACAGAGAGCCCGGGCTACATACGATGTAGCGTATTATAGACATGAGACCGAGAGCATGTCCAGTGTGGATATAGTTTGAGACCCTATGTGACCTATCCTTCTTACCAAGGGATGGATGCAGAGTCGAGGGACTACAATTATATAGATGGATAGAGGGACGCCGAGATGGGGATTATGAGATGATACCTATTGACTCGCGTGAGGTGACAGATTTGGTTTAGTGCGGGATGTGCCCCGCCTTCCCACAATACAAGAGAGATGAGGTGGAGAGACCTATGCCTCCGCCATGACCTATAGTGTGTATAGAGGAGGAGGAGCAGTCCATGGACCTTCACATAGATGATGCAAAGTGACAGTGGCATAGGCACAAATTACTACTCTGCAGTACGAGCACACCCTCCTAGGGTCGAGTTAGGTTGGTTTAGGCATGGATCGAGTTAGGTCAGATTGGGCATGGATCGAGTCGTTAGTTTAGGTATGGTGGAGTTAGGTTGGTTTAGGCATGGTTGAGTTAGGTTGGTTTAGGCATGAGTCAAGTTGGTTTAGGCATGGTTGAGTCGTTGGTTGATGTTTGAATGTTCAAGTTATTGGTAGTATGGGAAGATAAATGATGATAAATATCTATGGTGTGATGTAAATATCCAAAATATTTGATATCATGGAAATATGAAATTATTTGATTAGATGTTTTTATGATGTGATAAAATGGTATAGATGTGTATGTGTAGTGAATTTCTAGATATTATGACAAATGAAAACTAATTAGGATGAAATGTTAATAGAAAACATGTGGGGAAAATGGTTAGGGTAAAGAGTGACCGAGCTAACCTCCAAGGGCCCCATGCCCTCACGGCTTTGCCTACATAGTCTCGGCAAAAAGGGACCTCAGATTGATGTAGTTCTCCCATAAGCTAGGGAAGAATATTGAGGAGATAGAAGAAGAGGTGGTAAGGTGATAGGTAGGGTTGATTCCGATCATCATAGGTATAATTAGGTCAAGGCCCTTTTAGGTTTGGGTGGAGTTGAGGTAAATATGTTTGGGTTAAAAAAGGTAGATAGGTAAAGGTGATTATAGGTTGATTGAGGTGGGAGAAGGTAATCTCAAAAGACAAGCGTCAAGGGTCTAGTCCTATATAGGAGAACCAAAAGATAATGAAGAAGTAAAGGTGAAGAGGAGGCAAGGGGCCACCAGATTGGCAAGGATCAAAACGCGAACCGTATTTGTAAATAGGCTAGTGAACGTAAAACCCTAAAGACATCAAGCATGAGCGATTATTCTAAAGGTGAAGAATAGTCACGAGATCACTAAATGCCATAGATTTAGTAGGTCCCTTAAGGTATGAAGTGAAAATATAGAGGGTATGAAGGTGAAGGTAATTAGGTCATATGATGGGAAGCAACGTGCCCTTGTGGCAAGAGATCCAAGATCACAATAGGCAAGTCCATAATGAAAATTTTCTATTTTTCTTTTTTTCTTTTCTTTTTTGACTTTGAAAATAGACTGATCAATGCGGGAAGTCTATATGGGATGAATATATGTTTCCTTAAGGTCTTCGCAAAGTCGATCGATGCAGAAGCTTCGATTTTTTATTTTTTTGTAAGAAAGATAGTCTTATGTTTAGAAAGACTATGCAGAGAGGGTGAGCTTTTTATAGCTGTCCTTTGAGGGAGTAGTCTACTTATAGTGGTAATTTAAGGTGGAAGATGTCCTTTTGAGGGTTTCATCTTTATTTTGGAAGTTTGACTCAAGTAGTTAATCCCTTTATATATATATATATATATATTCTTTTTTGGCTTTTAAGTCATGGACTAGACTATAACGAAGCATTTGGGTCTTGTTTAAAAGGTGAGGGTAAACAACCATGGGATCTCATCTAGAAGACGAAAAGTATCCTTGAGAAGGCTACAACACAAGCATACAAATTTCATACCCATAATATAGAGTTGCTCATTCAAATAAATGTAATTTCATATAAAATTTACATGTTCTATCTCATTCTTGACTTTTTCTCATCCTAATTCTATGAGGAATGATCTTCTTACACCTTAATTTTTCCCTATATTCAAATTTACTAATGCATGTAAGTCCTACCTAAAATGTAACTTCCTTTCCACAAATATGATGACTCATAACTAACATTTTGTGACCTTTGGGCTTCCCTACATAATATGATCATCCTTCACATATCCATGAATCTCATCCACTCACATAAAGACTCGCTATACACCCTATGACTTAAATAAACACTTACCAACCTTTAATCAACCTCTAGGACTCTTTGATATGCCTTTACAACTGAATTACACTTTTGGAGGGAAAAGATCCAATTTGAATTTTCAAACTCCCTCACTCTCCATAGAACACTCCATTGACCTCATAACTAGGAAATTTTTTACTTGAATGGATTCTAGATGATGCTCATGCATCAAAAGCATTATAATTGGAATGTTAAGCTACCAATAAGACATTAAGTACATGTGGTACATGAGTGGGATTATCACATAATGTAGAATAAAAAGTGGTGAGAGCATCAAGTTGTGCCTTGTTCACATTAGTGTCTTCATTTTAGGACTACTCTCTATCATAATTTTCTATGTCATGGATGGGGATATAACTATAATTGAATAGAGTGTTATCATGTGTGGTGTCATCCATATTGTTGGAACTATAATGGGTTTATAAGAGGAGATCGGTATGTTGTGGGACAATAAAGTGACCACTATGAGTAATGGGCATGAAACATAGATCCGATAATGGGCATGTAAGGATCGGGTTCACCAAATGATTTAAAGAAATATAAATCTTTATAAAAGGACTTAGATCAAATGAATATAACAATAAAATATATCTTTCATGAAAAGTATAAGCAATAACTAGATTCGCTAATACTACGAAACCCGACATCTCTAGTGCTCTATTTAATTTTGAGTATCTTTCCACTCTCCAATAAAAGAGAATCAAAACCTTGAGATTTACAGGGAGCTTTTTTTTTTATTAAGGGCAAATAGTTTTGAAGGGACTATACCCTATGTACAAAAGGGCTCAAAAGCCAGATAATAAACATGAGAAAAGCAGCCCAGAGAAGGGCAAAACAGTCAACTAAGAAAGGCTCAGCAGCCAGATATTACAATAAAGGTGAAGAGTGGATCTAAACGTACAGAGATCCAGAGCAAAGGAGACAAGTTCAAAAAGAAACCAAAAGAGAAACAAAATACAGAGCTCCATCAAAAACATCTCTAGAACCACCCGATGACAGCCAGATCACAGCCAAAAATAGCAGCACATCAGCCCGTTACTTGAGGGCTCTGTCAATCTTGGCCTTGATGGCCTGCAGTGACATGAAAAAGGCAATGGCTGTGGCCTGAGAGGGGTCCTTCATGTCTGCTTGGGAGATTGCAATGTCCCTATTTTCTTTAGGGCCCCATATATCTTCATTGATTCCACTTAAGCTGCAAACACTGTGGACGTGTTGTTCAATGAAGTTATAGATGCTTTTTAGGGCAGACAAAATACAAATATTACGGATTTACATGAGCTTTTGATGTTAATGTATTTGCATAATATATTGTAGTATTTTCGTTTGATTCATTAAATCTTCTACAACTTGTGGGTGAAGATATTGATATGAAATTATGTCAAAGGCTACAAAATCATGTATTATGTGTTGTAAATTATATATTATTCTACATGTATATAAATTATTAATATGGATAAGATAATTTTTATATTTGACTCTATCATGGTATACCTTGTAATATGTGGAATACTTTTATCATGTAATATTATATTATTGTGAAGTATATTGTTCTATTTTCTTCTATTCATATTTAGTGTATCCTTTCAAATGGAATATTATAGATTGTTATCTTTATTTCATGTGCATATTAGGGTTGAATGTAATGATGATACTATTGTTAGGAATTATTCATCACATGGGTACTTAGATTAACTCTCCACATTTAATATTAGTTTAGTTATTTATGGTGTGAAATGATAATATGTGGAACATATAATAATATTGTAAGGATTTAAGTGAGTGATGCTAGTGTAGGTTGAGATAATAAAGGGTGTGAGATATTTTAGGGATGATTATTGGTTGAGTAAGAATCTATGTGGTTACAAAAAACCATCCTAGATTAGGGTCATTATAGCTTTTAGAATAGCCAACTCTATAATTTTTGTAACTTTTAATAATATTTAATAGTTGAATTGAGTATTATTGAGCTCATACTATCTCTTATGAATATGGGGTAGAACCCACATTTCGTATTAGAAAAGGTTTTTAAAGAGGCCACTTCAAATTTAATCCACCCATGGTTTTTTTATCACAAGAGGAAATGTTAATGGGTAAACAATGTGGACCTTGTGCAACCTCTTTCTCCTTTATCTATGTTCTATCCATTTGTAGTTTTTGGATATGTAGAGAGGACCTCATGTAAACCCCATTGTTTATCGTTCAAATTTATCGATGGTGTAGCATAGTGCACCTCGTGTGAGCTTGTTTGGTAGGAATCATTTAGTTTCATTTCCTTCCCATCTCTATTCGTTGTTTTTCAATCCATTATATTGACAGTGTTCATACCCTAAAATAAGAAAAATAAAAAATAAAAATGCTTCAACCAAATTAATTTTAGGGAATTTTTTTTTATGGATCTCTTTTGAGGAGATAAATTATTTGAAAATAAAATATCTACATTTAAGTTGTTTAAAATACAATTAAAGATTGGATTTAATATATTTTGAGGGTATGCATTTTAATTTGCATGAAAACTACATTATTTGTAGAAAGTTATTGCAAATTAGAGAAAGAATATTTAATTTTACGAACGTGTTTTATAGATATGTGCTTACAAAATTACAAGATTTAAGCCAAAAAAAAAAGATGAATAGTAATGGTTGCATTTTCCTCTAAGACATCCTCCATGTTTAGGGATTTTGTATTTGCCTCATGATTGTTCACTATTCTACCAAAAAAATTGTATTGGGATCGAATCAAAGATCATCCGTCCATTTGACAAGCTCTACTATGAATTTGATTAACTAAAATGTGGAACTATATTTAATTCTATAGTTAATCTAATTTAAAGAACAACAAGTAAATAACATATGAATGTATAAGAAAATGACCCAAGAAACTAAGAAAGTAGAAATGTAAAACCGTAAAGTCAAAAGAGATTTTGAAATAACTTAGTTGATCCGAGCAAGCTTGTTGAACTATGTTACAAAGATGGTTGGAGAAATAGGAGGAAGAAATGACTGTGCCAAAGTCTAGAAAAGTGTAGATCTAGGCAATCTGAGTGGACTGGGACACCTAAATAAGTACAGGTTTCCTTTGGGCACTTTGGTCTAAGATATGGGCACCACGGTCTATGAAAAATCTTGAAAAACCTCCTCTAAGGTGTCATTTAATGGTTTCTTGCATTTGTTCCTTATCACTAACTTTTCTAGACTGCGCACCGGATGTCATGGGTAATTAGTGATGAATAAGATACCTGCAAAACCAAAAGACAAGCATCAAACCCTAAACAAGAAAGATTCATATAAAACGGTTGGACTAACCTTAGTTGCCATAATGGTGGAATTACTAACGAGTGTTACACTAAATCTCAAACCCGATCTAGTATTATGTGCTTGGGTGTGTAATCATGCCCTAGGTGATCTTGTTCTAGTCGTGTTTTGTGAAAGAAGCAAGGAAAAGTATGTGTAGAAGCTGTAATAGAATGGTGGATGGAATTGGAATAAAATTCCTCCTATGTAGTGTGATGCAAATTAACCATCCTTGTGCCTTGTGCTAGAGTTAAATGGATGTAAATGGAGTCTTTAATGGATGCAACCTTAGGTGATGATAACAGAATTTAATGTTTTGTCCCTTGTTATGGTCTCATAACTTTATATTTATATGGATATCCTATTTTAATTTCATAATTAACCCCGAAAAGGCCAACCATTAAAAATATGAGAAGCTCAAATGCGACAAAAAGTGCCCAAAATGTGGCAAGAAAGTGCGAGAGAGGATAAGGGCACCTTGAATAAGACCAGTTACACAGGGCACCCCAATATTGGATTGGATGTCCCGATTAAAGGTAAAAGGATGCCAAATGACAAAAATAGCCTAGGCAAGTGTGTACCGAAGGTTGGCAACGATAGAAAAAAAAAAGTAAAATGGCCAAAGGACATGGGTTAATTAGTACTTTCTTCACTCAAAAACCATATGAATAGTAGTATGAGACCGGACTAAATAATGTCTAAAGTGTGTGATTTTGTGACTATATTTTCCCCCACTTTATGTTAGTGAGTGGAAATCTCGGTAACATAAATTAGATAGACATACATACCTAATGCCCACGTATAGTGCTGTAGAAAATGTTCATGGACTAGAAAAAATGTGGAATGAGAAAATAGTGGAGCGTGGAAACTAAAGATGCAAACGTGAAAAAAGTGGTAAGAGTGAACCTAGGGCAGAAATGCGTATGTAGTTGCTGATGTGTGCGGTGTAATTGCATGGTTAGTATCGTGTGTGTTGTCATAAAATGTTATTTTGACACATTACAGTTGTTTTTGTTTCTTGTTATTTTTGACTTTTTTATTATCATACGGTCAGACCTACAAGGAGAAGATGATAAAGTAGTCAAATACTCATGTATATATGTCAAAAATGGATATAAAGATGCATGTATATAGAAAAATACTATAATAGAAATATGAAAAAGTGTAAAAGGAACATGTGCACATGATCTATGATGAGAAAAAGTGTGTATAAAATATATTATGTACTATGCATTTTTGGGAGATCTCACGCCACATTGGCCGAAGAAGTGTAGGGATAAATCTGCATTATTCTCCAACTTGTAACTACTTCCTTGAAGTTGTATGAAGAGATCTTTATACGGCCTAGTTTTTAGGTGATCCAACGCCACTTGCCGAAATAGTGTAGGGAGGGAATCATTGTATCCTCCAACATGTAACTACTCCCAAAGATGATAAGAAAAACATGTCCTTTAAAATCTAATGTGTACAGGGTTCATAGAATATTCGAACCCACTTGCTATATAACCCACAATGTCAAGGACGTAAAAGCGAATGAATTGTACAAGTAGAGAGCTCATGTAATGTGTAAAACCATAAATTATGCCCCCTATTTAGGGTCCATGTGGCGTCGCTGATAAGATAATGTAGCCCCAAAAGATAACTAACCACATAAATTGTCCCCTATAGGGGAAGAGAATTATTTTTCTATAAACCAAGGCACAACCAAACAAGTAGCTAGAAACAAGTGTTAGTATGAGCGAGTATGCATGTAAAAGACAAGTGTATGTTATGCAAAAATTGTATAGCTACAATGCATGTAGACATGCAAGAAGGCAACCATAGATCAAAAAAGTAGGTTTCAAAAGTGGGAAATCAGTCGTGATGTCACAAGACACACAAGTATGTAATGGCCACATACAAAAACATGAGTGTGTACACCAAACAAAGGGCAAGGCTCGCATACAATAGCAATCAAAATAAGAAAGTACAAACAATAGATAACCATGGAAGCAAATAGTCTTGCAAACAAATGTTGCACATGAAGCACCCAGTAACATGTTAGATAGATAACCCATATAACTAAAGCATGTATAAGCAAACAATGTAAAGTGCTAAGTACATAATGAAACAATAGCATCTGTAAGATATAGATGTGGATGCCTCCAATAATTGTTTTAGTAGTGGTAGGAGGCAATAATCCATGTTGCGTGTAGGAGACATGTATCTATGATCAAAACTAGGAAAGTATGTGAATGCACATGTGTGTATGGTAAAGATAATGACATATAAGAAATCTAGCTAGCATGTGTAATAAGTGAATATGAACAAGAAATTTTTAGCTAAAACACAAACAACCAAGATATGCAACATATTGTGGATGGATGGAACAGAATTAAAGATGGATGACAAGAGCCGTGTGCCCCGATTTAATGAAGTTTTATGCATGAGGTTCATTTAGTATGCCCCCTCGGTAGTCAAGAATGATTCGTAAACAAGAGTGCGTCATCGGGAAATGGTCAAAAGTGTGTATTGTGTATAACTAGGGAAAATTTTAGTGGCGAATATTCGTTAATTCACGAATATTCCAATTTTCAAAATTTGAAATTGGTGATTTTTTCAGGTATGAATAGGGACTAGGTCGCCAAAAATTTTCGAGGTATAAGTTAATTTTAGGGGTTAGTTCACCAAGGAATTTCCACCAACAACCAATTATTATTATTAAAATTTCCCTTATCATGAAATTAAAATATGCCAAATTCGCCACACACACACACACATATTATATTTAAGTATTTATAATTCATTATTCATAGTTCTAAACATCGAACTTTGGAACCTCCCCTTCCATAAAATCATGATTATCAAATATTTCCTTTAGGCTTTCTACTTTCAAAATTTGAGGACTGGTCACTAGAGGTAGATATTTCCTTTCTGCTTTCAAGGTACTTTAGTTTGTTCGGTAGCATGTAGGTAGCATATTGTTTGGCATCTACATGATGTTGGCCAACAACATGAAGGATGTATATTAAATGCTACATGCTTTACACGATCGGTAGCATATCAGCATGCTTACCACTGCAGTAGCATAATACTAGTACTTGAATGGTACATTATTGGATGCTATCTTGGCCAATAGTATACTACATACTATCGACCGTAGCATGTGGTATGTTATCGGCTAGTAACATTCTCGCATGCTTTACCAAATCGGTAACATCTAGTATGCATTTGATTGTATTTAAAAAATTTAGAACTATTTGGATATTGACTACATTTTTGAATTGAAATATTTTCATGGATAGGTATAATGGCTTATGTGAACAATCAACAAAAGGTAGAAAAACATAAAAGAAAATTTAGCATATCAAAATTTTCAGCCCCACAAAACAAATGAAGACCCAAGTTGCTTCCATTGGAAAATTTAACACAAGTATTGGTAATTTGTAACAAATTATTATAGCCTTTTTCTTCTTTTTCATTCGTTGAGTTTAATTTTTTTAATCTCCTTATATGATAAAAACATTTTTCATTTTTGAAAACAGAAACCCCTTCTGTTAATTTTATTCAGAATGAAACAATAAACCAAAACATAAACCCTAAGGAAACAATTATTTCAGTAGATGAAGATTTTATTGACCCATACATGCCAGAGCTAGAAGATTGTCTCGAATGCCAAATTCGTTCAATAGATGAATTTTCAAATGAAAATATTCTAGCAGAAGATGATAATGACAGAACCCTTCAAAAAAATAAGTTTGGGAGAAAGAAGAAAACATCTTGGACAATTGGAAGGTCTTTTCAAGTAGATTGGGCAACAAAATACCCATTTATTGAACTTGTACAACCAGATAATGGTAGTGATACTCCCAAAGAATGTAGATGTACTATTTGTACTTGGAAATTGGGTAAAGAACATATAATGCAACTTAAATTGGACACTATAGAGAAACATTGTGGAAAAGTATATTACACAATCACTGAAAATGATGGAAAAATAATGAAGACTCGTAGATGGAAAACTATAAAAGAGTTCATGCATGTAAGATATAAGGAGGAGTATGAAAATAAGATGAAACACACTCAAAAAATTCAGGAGAAAGGAGGAACCATAAATGCAAATTTTGGAAAAGCTACAAATGAAAATCTGAAGGCAAAAACCACCCAGTTTTCAACCATATTCTTTATTTTGAAAATGGGAAAACCAATTTCAGATTTTTCAGAATATAAAAAATTTTTCAAGTTTAATGGGTTTCCAAACCTTCCAAATTCACATTGGTCAAAGAGCAGTGCTTGGGAAATGGCGAGATGTCTTGTGATGATTGAACAAGAAGATCTGAAAGAAAATGTCAAGAATGCAAGTTTCATCTCCCTTTCAATTGATGAGGTTACAACTATTGACAACACTTATTGGGTTTGCATGCATGTATATACATTCCAGAACCACATCGGACACCTCATCTGCTATCGGTTCATAAAATGCAAGAAAATTGCAATGCTGAAAATATTTCCAAATTGGTTATATCTAATTTGAAGGACATAACAAGAATGGATAATTATTCTATAGCTACAAAGATGATTTTTGTTGGTGTTGATGGTGCATCAGTGATGCAAGGTCATATAAATGGTCTATGTGTGCGTCTCCAAACATTTATTTCTCCTTATATGATTCCTATTCATTGCATGGCTCATAGGATGAATCTTGCATATAGGATAGTAAGCACATTTAAATGTGTTGAAAAGTTGAAGAGCTTATCTGACTTAACCGCATGCCTATATGTCATGCAGTCTTTAAATATTTGTGGAGTTTCAAATTTTCCCTTGGGGTCACAGATAGTAAGAAACTTATTAAAGATGTTTATACTAGATGGATTTCTATGTATGAGCCTACACATAGAGTTTTTAAGGAATAGTCATCTTTAAATGGTTTCATGTATAATAATTGTAGGTGAGTTGACAGGAAAAAAATTGCTTTACCTCCTTAAAGACTTGGAAAAATTGTTAACACTTTGCATGATTCTTCCAATGTTGCATGAGATGAATTACATAACAAAGCTTGCACAAGAATGATCCATTTATAACAGACTTCATTAGGTTTAGGAAAAGGGTGTGTCAGACTCTAGATATGTTATATAACTCTGATGAATGCTTTAAAGGACATGTATTCAGTCACTAGAAAGCTCTAACATATTTAAAGGATCCTAACAACTACTTCAGATTCAATATATGTGGTCATCTTTGTATCTTTGTTAACGAAGGAGATTCAAATGCACACATTCAAAAAATGAGTGGATATTTCTGGATTAGATCTTGAAGAAGTTCCTATTACATGTAATTTATATGATGCTATTATATTTGAAACAAGAAAAAAATTTAGAAAATCTCACAATGCTTATCCAGTGAGATCAGAGATTGTTTTAAAAAAGGAGAGATTCTTGAGGCCATGGGAGTGGTCAATCCTAACTTTTGGAATCCTATAGGAGGTAGAGCTTCAGATGATTCATTTAAAAGACACATGGGTACTATAATTAAACATTTTGGACAATCAGTTGAATGTAATGGATTTCAAATTAATGGTGTTCTTCAAAAGGAAACTCTTGCATTGCAATCAGTTGATTTTAGCTAGGTAATGAATGAACAATTTGAGTTACTGAGTGAGCCAACAGAGAAGGGAGAAATTACACTTCTATGGAAAAATTGTATCCTAGTTCCATCCTTCATGAAAGCATAAGTGAATATTTCCGATTGTATGAACTGTGTCAAACAATGATATTGGGATCAATTGAAGATGAAAGATTTTTCAGCGCATTAACATTTATAAAATCAAAATATCATAACAGACTGGATAAAAATATTGAGACCTTCTTGAGATTGTATGTTTCACGATATGATGTGGATACCTTTCCTTATGAATGTGTAATGACCACTTCAAACTACCACTTGAGACCAAGAAACAAACTAGGTTTAGCTAGGAAAAAATTATGGAATAATTTTTTATTAGAAGTGTCTACAACTAAGTTCTGCAAGGCATAAGTTTGCTCAATAGGTTCCGGAAAAAAACCTGATTTCTAAAACACAAGTTTTCCATTTTTAACCTTTAACAAGTTAACAAGGTTCAAAAATTAGGGTTACATATTTTGCTTATGTTCAGAGCAATCTACCCCCATGCCTCGCTCTCTAACAGCTCGAACTTCAACTTGATTTTTCACATAATAAAACTCATAAAAAATTTCCTAAATTATGCTCATTGGATAGGAAATTTTCTCACTTTTCCAACCATATAAAGAAGTCCTCCTAACTCCTTATAAATATCAAGTTATGGCCCGACGGAGTTTTGGGGAGAAATTTTCCTAGGGAAGTCTGCTAGCTTAGGGAGAAATTTTTTTCCTTGGGTGGGTTAAGGCGGAGCGGGGAGGAAAATTGAGAATTTCCTTCGCTTTTGGCACAAGGTGCAAAATGCCTCCACGTGCTCGTGGGTCCATTGGGGACACGTGGCACCTCCCGATTGGCGCAAGGAAGTGCGGAGCGGCGGAGCAAGTTGGGTTTCGAGAATTTTGGCCCAAAATACAAAGGTGAAAATGGACGCGCACCTTTGCCTTTGCGGCAACCCCAGAGTGCCATGTGTCAAGCATTGATTGGTCGTTGGTGGTCATGGAACAATAGAGAAAAGGGGAAATTTGAGATTTTATAAGTTAAAATCTCAAAGGAACAAAAATTGTTGCACCCCCACCAACGTCAATTTGCCACGTGTCATCACGTGACATGGATAGGGGTCAATGGAGCGGGTGAGAGAATTAATATTTTTTTGCCAAAGGGGATTCAAAAGTCAAAAAGACTTCCACGGGCCCGCGTGTCTAATTGGACATGTGTCATCACCCCATTGGCTGCAGGGGGTGTGGGGCCGCTGGGAAAAAGATGACAATTTTCCAAAAGTGCAAAAAGGTTAAGTTTTCAATTCTAACTATGTGCACTCTTTGCCATGTGTCAACACGTGATTGGTGGCGGAACCACGGGGTTGCGGAGAAAAATGGGAAAAATTTCCCACGCAAAATTTTCAAAAAATTTAATTTTTCAAAAGGTTTGCCCTCCAAAGTGCCACATGGCAGCTTGATTAGATGAGAGGGTGGTAGGGCCACAAAATTTTGAGGAAATTTTTCCAAAGGTGAAATTTAAATTTTTATAAGGTTAGATTGATTTATCTTTACTTAGGGATGGCCATTTTGAAGTAAAATTTCAAATGGCCATAACTTTTGATAGAAACTCCATTTTGGGCAAATGAGGAATTTACGGAAAGCTCTTGAGTCAGTCCTCTTTGCACGAGGATTATCAATTTTAGAATTTGGTGAAGTTTTAAGGGTCAATATTGAAGAAACAATCGGGGTTTTTAATTTTAGAACTAGAAAATTTCCAACTTACAAGATGTATTCAATTTTGATATTTCTTCTTCTCAACATGTAAATTGAACATGGATAAATAGTCTTGGGTAAGTTTAGGAGTGTTTTCAAGGTTCAATTTGATAGTTGACTTACAATTGCATACTTTTACAACTTTTTGCGGGGAAGTGATTTAACAAGTTTGAGATTGGATTGGATAAGGTTCTTGATGGCCACTCATGAATGTTGGGTTACATGTACGCCTTGAGAAAAGTGACAAGCGGCGTGGGAATCTATAGGTAACTCTTCCACATACGACCTCCCGAGGTCGTGCCGAGACAACCAACGGTGCGGATGGAATATGCATGGGATGCAAACGAACTAGTTAGGCAATCTAATGTCTTCCGACACGCACTAATGGAATTTGCAAATCTAAGGCAAAGAAAGGGCCTTCTAACTTGGGTGGTGTGATAGATCGATCAGCAAGGATGAATGCTCGATGGCTCCAATCAATATCGAGTTACGCATGATTTGATCTATGGGTTATGGAATATGTGGAAAATGACCTGGGATAGTTTCGTGTATATCTCTAGATAAGGTCATATGGTGGGTAATGAATACAATCGACTCTACGGATGATTCTCTGGCCTAGTCTAGAATTCTCTAGCTTTGTTAGCCGCTATATCTAGTAAGGATAGTTGTTCAATGATGATGGGTGGAAGTGGAGTGGACTGGAATATTAGTGTGCGTAGGCCAGTGTCATATCCGAGCCCGACTTATGGATTCATTAAGTGTGGGATTTGTGGATCACAAACATAGACTCTTGGTTATTCTTGGTCTGCTTGTAGGTCATGTACGAAATCAAGTCCTAATCCCTAGTATCTAGTAATCGTACGCTTTCTCAGCTTCTATGTTTAGACTTAATAACTGTGTGATTTTCTCGAGAATACCTCACAGGCGTTCGTGCAACTGGATTCTTAAACTAGTATCTATGTCTGTGAGAGTGTCTCCTGCATCTGGCTGTGGGACCAAAGGATCACAACCAAAGATTTGTTCTCTTTTGAACCCTTCTACAGTCATGTGAATGCTTGCCTAGGGTAATCTGTAGTTTGGTTGATTTGACCAAAACGTGTGTGCTTGGTCGTCTTCTATATTTAATCCTCTCAACTGAGAGCTGATCAGTTGTAGATCTGTTGTTGCTTGGAAGACTTGTATTCTAAGGTTCTGGTCTATGTCAACTATTGCTGTGACGAGGTTTGGTTGAGGCACGATTGGCTCAAATACGTATTCCCTGGGCTCCCTAGGTCCCGTGATTGTCATACAAAACAAAATGTAAATCTAACTGTAACAAAGTAAATTTAAACTACGTGGAATAAATCTAAAACATATATAACTTCTATTTTTCTAAGAAACCTTTTAAGAATTTAAGAAAAGCAGCTATTTAAACGTATCTAGAAATAACAACTAAATAACAATTTAAAACAAACAAAATAACCGAGTGTAGTTATTTGCCTGTGTAATTTGTAGATTTATTCTAAACAAATAAAATAGCTCATCTAATCTATCTGCAAGATTCTCGATCCTACCTCAGAAGTGAGGAGTGAATCATAGTTTCTTAGAAACTATCAATCCTCCATAGCTTCCCTAGCAATATCGAGAATAGAATTTACTGAAATGAAGTAATTATCTACTCTATTTGATATGATTCTAACTAGAACTTTGAAAGCTGAACTTGGATTCCTTGCGAGCTAGTGGCGAATCTGATGGTGTGTGTGATCTTGTCCCCTCAGTGTGATCTCCTCATTCTTTCGTATTCACGTGAATCCAGAAAAGCGTGTAATGCTAGCATCAACAGAAGTAGATATTGGGACAAAGGCAGCTCAGAATGCGGCCCAATATAATGTGAGTAGGAGAGAGATAATGCAAGTGTACGAGAGATTGGCTTATGTAATTCCTAGCGAGTTCTTTGCAGTCATGCAACATAAAGCGTCCAGAACCTGAAACTATCCTGTTTGAAGAGCAAAACCTGCAACTTTAATGGCTTCCTAAGCTATTCTACTCCAATGGATTGGGTGAAATAACAGTACTGCCTGCACAAGATGGGTATGTGGCTTACCAACAGCTGAACAATGCTAACTAAGCATGCAAGGAATTAAAACTATGGCTTCTAAACAGAATAAAAGACTGAACTATGAAAATCAGAGCATGAAAGTGAATGAGGGGCAGACCATTTGCTTGTGCACAAACCATTTATTTATAGCTTTTCATTCACCCAAAGATCAAAACCAAACTGAACTCTAAAACTATAAACAATGGCCAAACACTATTCCAGGGGACCAAAAACATAAATGCAAGCCTAAGTCGGCAAGGAAAGCTGGTGAAACATTGATTTTTACGTGAGTCGTGTTAAAACACTTTCTGGAAAACGCGTAAAGGACCGCGCTTTGAGTAGGGCGCGTTTACTGGGACCGCCGCCCATGCGGGGCGGTGGTTTCGTCATCCGAAGAGCCAAAAGGCCAAGAAAAGAGAGGAAAAGGAAAAATAAAGGGCGTGGGGGCTAAAGCGGGGCATGCGGGATGTTAACGCACACTGGAGAGCTTTTCCGATCCCAAACACCTTGCGAGAGACTGTATCATCATTGGGGCACTTGTTACACTGTTAAAACATATAGTACCTTACTGATTTTAGGGTGCATGTATATTGCCCCCTCGGGAGAAGCGTTTTAGTCATGAAGAGGCATAAAGCGGTGGGTCCCAAGTATGGCGATCCCAAAATGGGAAGTTAGAAGTTATACGACACGTCCGTGTGTTGAAATGAGCCATCCAATATTCTCGCTACCGCAAAATGAAAAGAGAACTCAAGTGCGAGATAGACACAATAGTTCGAAAAATAAACACTAAGAATAACAGGGAATGAGAGCATTACCATTTGTGCGGGGGATAGGAACTTACCTCCATCGATTGCTCTAAACTTTGTTAAAAAGTCATTTTAAAATGAAACAGAGTGCTATATATGAAAGTGGGCCCATTTTCCTATTCATTTGCGTGAGTCGATTTGATTGATTTTGAGCTCTGGGACCCATGGTGACGGTTTCTTGCGTGAGTAGAGTCGAAACGTTCGCAGCGAGATCGTGATCATGCCTCCACGTGTGGAACACCGACCTCAGCGATCACAGGTTAGTTTTCTTCAGTTTATTGTCTTTACCCCCTTAAATTTGAAATGCTAAATTCTTTGTTGAAAGGGGGTATTTTTGAAAATGCTAGTGTTAACAGGTCCACCTAGGGGGGCTACTGGGTAGGTTCTATTTTTAAGTTAAATGGCCATTTTTTGCACTTTTTAGGCCTTTTTAGGTTAAAAACCCGCGTGGGTTTTCGGACCACGACCGCCGCCCTGGCCAGGGCGGCGGTTACATGACCGCCGCCCTATTCAAGGCGGCGGTTACAAAACCACCTCCCTGCTCAGGGTGGCGGTTTTGCACAGAATGTAAAAAGAACTTGTTTTTGAGATTGTGTTTGTATTTTTAGCATTTCTACGTGTTTTTATGACTTTCTCAGTATTGTTCGGATACTAACTTGCTCTGTTTTGTGTGTTTTTGGGTGTATGCAGGCGAGAGAGGAGTACATCCGATGGAGCAGAGAGAGAGAGTGTGATTGGCTCAGGGGTATTAGATGCCTTTCACGGGATGAGAGGACACACTTGAGAGGAAGATCGGAACACCTTCCGAGGTGCTGAGGAGTCACGTGGTGGTGGACCATTACATTGGAGGGCGTCACCGCGTGCAGAGGGTCCCGTCATCGGGAGGTAACTCACTTTGGAGACAGCGAGGCTCTGGGCACGAGTTACAGTGGCGACTTATATGGGAGATGCGGCCATCTCCACGGGGTCGAAGGGGGTGTGAGTTCGATCCATTCCTTCTTTGCCCATCCCCGTATTTCGACAGGCCATTATGGGGATCCTTGCCTCGAGATTGATCGAGGATAAGGGGAGGGGACACATTGTTATCTGCGGGGCCCCATTATTGCAGATAGAGGGCATGGCCGGATATATGCTCTTAGGGAAGCAGGACATTCTTGGGACCACCTACCATGATCTATACGAGGGTGGTCCGTTTACGAGGATAGTCATTGAGCCACCAGACTCTAGTCGCAGAGTTGGGTTTATGAGCATTTCATCCCTTATGGCGGGGGTGTGGAGGTGGCAAATCACGGAGATGTTAGGGCAGCCGAGATGGAAAGACATGTCGGTGCTTAGAGCTCCTCATTAGCGATTGCCTCCCCACTACTACCGACATGGAGGCGACACCGTATCGTCAGAACCATGGCAGCATATGGGCGAGGAGACTCTTACTTTGATCTCTGCTCCACCATAGGGCAGCTCATTGATAGAGTGGGGCAGTGGAGGCACACCCCCTTTGGGCTGAGTTCCTCGGCCAGATTTGGCCTACCATATATGGGTATGCTTCCCCAATGGTGCCGATCTGAATCAGTTCGCGAGGCCAGAGGGGGCCTAGAGGTCGAGGTTGGATAGTGATTACTCCTGGCATTCCTATTACTGCCAAGAGGATAGTTCGTCTTTAGGGGAGAGTTGGTGCGCCTAGGGCACCTTTGCTTTAGATTGCTACACGTTACGCTCATAGCGGTGATGACCCTATTGATATTGACTGCGAGTCCAGGAGTTCACGAGAGGAGGAATAGAGGAGGAGACCGATGTGGCGATCCTGGTGGCATGACACTCGGGATATCATGTAGGCGAGAGGGCCGAGTAGAGCGCGAGAGAGGGACTCTGGTTTTCGAGTGAGCCACTCTCCTAGGGCCATGGTGGAGAGGATGAGTCCATTGCGGGAGTGACACATTGCTCTGCCACATGAGCAGCCCCTCGGTCGCACAGCGGCATCCGCGGCAGTGCACGGCCCCACCCATCCTGGGCACAGGTGATCGAGTAAGTTACCCTTTCTCCCTTTTAATGTTTATTTGTAGGCTCTCCTTAGTTCTTTATTTTGTATCTTTTAGCCTCTTGCTTAGTTTCTAACTTGTTTTCTCCTTTGTTTTGTAGAGACTATTGATGAGTGGCGAGATATGATCCATGGTATGTCCGAATTCCACTGATGATCCCCATGGATAGGACGCGTGCGGTCAGCTGTCCGTAGATCTGAGAGCCTTCGAGTAGAGTCCCGGTAGGCATCTTGACATTTTTCTCTAGTCTAGCATGTGGCCAGGATGGTATCGACCCTTTGCACCTAGCTAGCGGGCTATAGGACGGCTGAGCATCTTATGAGGAGCTGTTCTCGCGGTGAGACCGCGGCTGCTCCTCGGGATCCTGAGCCCTCCATACATTCAGAGTGCGCGCAATTAGGAGTCCCAGGCGTGGCGTGCACCTTCGGAGGAGTCGCGTAGGGATTGAGAGGCCACTTGGCTCTCGTAGATTTTGTACTATATATTCCTTTGTATATCACGGGCTCTTTGAGCATTTTGACCATGCTTAGTGCATGATGGCATTGTATATAAATGTTGATCATTTATATATATGCATTCGTTTTGGATCAAAATCTTGGCACTCATGGTTTCCTTTCTATTTCCAGTTTCCTATGTATACTACGATGTATGTTTATATGCTTTTTAGAATGTATGCAATGGAGAACAAATGATGCAAATGTTTGTTTCCTTTTGTGTATTTCATGATGCTGATATATGTAGATATAATGTGATTTTGAATCTTAGCTTCCGTAAGCAATTTTTGATATCTCATGTTTGTTTTGCAAAGTGATGAATATAACTAGTATGATGAACAGATTAACTTGCCCCTCTCCTAACTCCACGCAACTAGTAAGATGCGAGGGCTCATCACCGAGAGCTAGAAAGGGCACAAGTTATGAGGTGTAGCTGAAATGATAGTGATGAAAGACAGACAAAGCTTTAGTGGAACCAAATTGGAAGCTACAAGCTTACTCTACCCGAGTGACTTCATAGTTTAGAATGCAACTTACTTTGTGGTTTATCTAGACTTAGATCCGTAGATGGCCACATAGTAGACAAAATCTGTTTTTTAGGATTTTAACTCTCTTGGAATTTTGAACATCTGATTCATTTGTTTTTGACTCAAAGTTTCAAAGTTTTGAATTGTTTTCATATGATCATTTGCATTTATTTGTCAAGAGGACCCCCTACACTTTGCCCCATGCTACTAGTAAGAAGCGTGGGTTTATCACCGTGGGCAAGGTATAGGTGAGTAAGGGCATTTCCATCCCTTCCCAACCCTACGTCACTAGTAAGAGATGCAAGCTCATCACCGAAGGTTGGTGGGGCAAGGAAATGTGTAAAATTAAAATTTTCTGTTTAATCACTTTTTGACTTGTTTATTTGAGTAAAATGTCAGTATGCGTTTATTTCCAAAGAGATATACATATGGGATAGATGTGACACCATGAAGCTTCTAGAATAGACCATAGGTAAGACACCTGCCCTAAGAAGAAATCAAAGTGAGAATAAACTTGCAGATCTTGGTATGGTTACCGTTAAGACTTTGTCATTTCTGATTTTATTTGATAAAAGATTCTGAGATAATTTGATGATATCATGAAAATGGAGAGGTATGATTAAAGAGTTTATGCCAACAACATCATGAGTTTGCTATGAATTGCTTTGAGAATAGATTCCTTGATCACCATTTATGTAAGAAACAGGTGGACAAAATGATCTTAATCTATATGAAGATGCAATGTAAATATATATAAGTAGTGCTAGGCTAACTATGCGTAGGAACTTTCGCTTGACATGAAGGAATTATTTGTTTAAAGCTAAATTCCTCACCTTCTAGCATACATAAGAGGTATGCACCATTTCCATAGTCCTTCATGACTCGGTATGAGCAAGAATTTCCTTCCTTCGCGGTCTTCTTTGTCATCGATCCGGCTATCTCCTAGATCTTAGAACTAGATCCCATTCGTATATGTTGCATTCATAGACCTTCTTGTGCACATTGTGGCACATCCCAGGTCGGCATAGATTCTATGTCACTATTATTTAGCATCTAACCTAGTTTCATCTAGGCTTTATAGTTGAGAAAGAAATGCTTCTCTATAAGTGTCTTCATCCAAAATCCTTTAGTAATGAAATGCGGAGTACCGGTATTTCAACCTCGAGTGGGAGAACTGCCTCGTGCACCGAACACTAGTGAGAAAGGAGTTTCTCCGTTGGTGTTTTATCGAGGTTCGGTGGGCCCACAGGTCGATATAACTTCAAATGCCAATCTCGTTTGTTTTCTTTCACAGTTTTAAGAAGAATGGCTTTGTTGTCTTGTTTGTCACTTGAAATGTCCACTGGCTTGAGGGTAATACAAGGAAGCCGTATGATAAACTTATCTTAAATTTGTTGCATAGTTAAGTGAACCTCTTCATTCTTAAAGAAGTTCCATTATCGGAGATAATGATTTGCAGAGATCTTGTATCCCGAAAATGATTTGTTTTTAAAATGAACTTGGTGATTCTGAGAACCCAGGTACTGATAGTAAGAGGCATAGCCTCTACCCACTTAGTGAAATATTTAGTGGCCGTGATTATAAAATTGTGGCCATCTGTAGACGAGGAGAGAATTTCCTATCAAATCTAGGCCATGTAGAAAAGGGCCGTGGAGTAGCGATTGGTTGCAGAGGTTGTGCAGGCTAAGATGTGGATCTCATGGGAGAATTATTGGCACTTATGACACTGTCAATCGTACAAACTCTCTTGCATCGTGTTGTTCTAGAGTGGGCGAGAAATAGCCCATTCGATGTATTTTTTTCGAAGCGGTGGCATGGCCACCCAGAAGTGGCCTCCACATATTCCATTGTGGGATTCATAGAGAATCTTCTTGGATTCTTTTGTGTCGACACATCTTAGGAGCATTCCATCGAACGCTTTCAATAGAGCACTTGCTCTGTTTTAATGACGTGCCAGCTACGATAATACGTAACCGCCTTCTTTGTTGCGGTGTAGCTCCTTCTGGGTATGTATGGTCCATGATATAATTAATGATATCAGTGTACCAGGGACACTCAGAGATAGAAGGTCGGGTTTCGATGTAGTATACGCACTCATCTGGAAAATCTAAATCTACTAGATCGCCTCCATCTAATGGGTTATCAGCTAACCAATCCAATGATTTGTCCCTTAACTGACTTCTGATTTACAAACGTTAATTCAAATTCTCCCATTAAGGTTATAAAACGTCCAGCCTTTTTAGACAATGACCCTTGTGTGAGGAAAGTTTGTAAGTGGTCCGTTTTTACCATGACCCTCATTTCTTGATTCAACATATAGTGTCTTAAGCGTTTAGTAGCAAAGACTATGGCAAGGCATTCTCGTTTTACACATTGTATGAATGTGTTTCATAGTCAGTAATGTTCGGCCACTAATGAGAATAAATCACACATTCT